>CM060944.1:592771828-594021828 GCA_030765085.1 Allium cepa
ACTCTGCTTCCACCCAGGCAAATAACATAAACCAAAAATGCACAGTGCACGTGCACCGTCCCTCCGACCCACTCCAGCCACCTCCGGCAGCCTTCACACACCAATGCCCATCACTAGAAACGATCACCATCATCAGAAACTTCACAGCCACTCGAAATCGAATTCGAGTTAATCTAAAACCTGGAAACACAAACTCCAGCTAAACCCCTAACCTGTCATCGCCATTTTCTCACATCTCCGGACACCGGAAAACACCATCCTTCGGTCACGATTGCGTCAAGTCACCAACTTCCATCTCCCACAATCTCATTACACTCGATCAAGCAGAGAGTCAATGCCGATCGAAAGTACCCAATCAAACAAAGCTAGGGTTCTGAACTAGAATCCACCACCGCACTTTCTACCATGAATTGATCATTCATCCAGCAATTTTCCACCATTTGCCAGTCATTCCTCCACATCTAGGAGCAGTTCCGAGCCCCAGATCCAAATAGATCACCAAAAATACCCAGATTTTCATTTTCTAATGAATACAGAACTACACTCTAACCTCTTTCCTAAAAATCATAATTTTTGTTTTAAAAATCATAAGTTTGGATGGAGTTTCAGATTGCATGCCTGAAACATTGAATCCTGATGTTTGGATTTTTACTTTTTTAAAAAGTTTTATCATCTGTTATAGCTTCCGGAGGCATTTATCAATAATTTTAACGTAAGTAAAATTTTAAATCTAAAATTTATGATTAAGCAACAAGTTTCATTTGAAACTTAATTTTAAACAGAGACAAGATCACTAAATTTAATTTTTTTTCTTCTTCTTATTTTTGAATCTGTAAAACAACAGAGGGTATATCCCTATTTCAATCATGCACATATGATTTATATAATTTCAAATCTAAACAACATGCAAGCATTATATCACATCACAGATATCAAGAAAACTGGTTCAAAAGTAAGTTTGCTCACCTTGAAATCAAGTTGGACAGAGAACATATGTTGAGCCTGAACTTGAATTTGTTTTATGAAATTTGCTTCAGGCCGATTTCTTTGGTTTTAAACTTCCAGGCTGAAGACATTGCCTTGTTTCCAGATTTTAATCTTTACTTCTGTCTTTAGGTTAATTCCTTTACTTGTTGAATTTTTTTGCTTTTGATTTCATCTGGTCTTATTTTCCTGTTTTCCAGGTTTTAAAATTTGCTTCAAATCTTTGCTAGATCTTTGAATTGCAAACATATTTGGCTTCAAGATTGAGCTTTATCTTAGCTTTAGTTTTGGAACTGAAGTTGCTTTACATTTGATTTTGTTTTTCCTTGCTCAAGTCTTTGAGTTGATTTGTTTTGAGGTTGAAATTTTTTTCCTGTTTCAAATTCTGCAGTTTTCTTTTCTTTGATCTGCCTTTATTTTTTTAAATTTGATAAGGAAATAAGAAGATTTAGTTGAGAAAATGAAGGAGCATAGTTTTGATCTTTTGTTAACATCATGTTTTTAAACAAAAATGCCACTTGTATTCTTTGTTCACACTTGTTAGTTTACATTAACACTTGTTAATATATAGTTATTTTATGTTTTTAACTTTGTTTGAATTATAAACAATATTATGTTTTAATACCCTTATTCAAATTTATTTTATAAATTTAGTTCTAAATATTTGCATACACAATTTTAAATTTACAAATCATATTTCCATGTTTTCTTATTATTTTCAAAAGATAAATTAATTACTTTAAAAAAATTCATATCAAAGCTTGAATATTTACGTAGAAATAGAACTAACTACTTTATTAAATCTTGTTTTTTAAAACCTTCTTTTATTTATATTTATTCACATATGTATTTTATTCAAATTATACTTATTATGTTTTAAATGTTAAAAACAATTATTCAATACTTTCTTATGTATTATTTATACTTATACAAATTAAAGAAAAATGGTTTGAAATTAAATTATACATTACTAATAAATGCTAGTAAATAAATTCTTATTTTCAATACTTTTACATTTTTAAACTTAACATATTAATCTTATTTCAAATATAAATTTCTTTAAGTCTAATTAAATTTCAAGTGATTAAAATATTGAAGTTATTTCCCATTTTTTTATTGAAGTGACTAAAATATACATTACTAAGAAAGAAATCTCTCAAGTAAATACAATTTTTATTGAATTCAAATTCAAATCTCAAATTATAATCTATTTATAAAATATTCACTTTTGAATTCCAAATCATTAATCTTTATTTATTTTAAAGATAAAACATTTATTTACAATCTTTATATATATATATATATATTCAAATCTTCAAACAAATTCAAAATTAAATTTGTAATTAAAATATTATTCAAAATATTTATTTCACAGTTTCCAATTAAAAATTCTATTTAAAATCATATTTATATTCATTTTCATAAATAAAAAAACAAATATTTATTAAATTTTTGGAAAACACCTGTTTAAATCATAATTAAATTCCAAAAATTAAATTTATTTCCAATTTCAATTTGATTTAAAACCGGGAATGTTACAGATTCCCCCCTTAGAAAATTTCGTCCTCGAAATTTGAAAGTAGGGAGACCAAAAAGAAATATAGAAAGATAGAGAGATGAATCTCCAGATCAAATTGAATATCTATTCTGCATTTGGCTTCCCAAATCAAAATATCAATAATGGATACCAGAACTAATCAAGATACTCGGGTAACCAGATCTATGAATATACAGGGGTATTGATTAGTTCAAAAGATAACTAACCATTCGTAGAATATACCGAGACCCAACAGAATAAACAAATATATGGATGCAATTCAATCTTTTAGTTTGAACAAACAAAATATATCTATCAACCATAGCAACCAAAGCAAACAATTCATCAAAACAAACAATTCTGACCCATTTGGAGTTTATGTCCCATGCAATTATAATCAAAGCTTCTTCCTGGAGCTGCCAGGAATCATCAAAGAATTGAAAAGACGAAGCAAAGGAGATTGATAGAAAATTATTTCCGCTATTGCAGGGTATTGACCATTTATACTGGTTCTCCCCTGTCCCCTATCTCGTCCTCTTCTTGCACTCATACTCACTATCAGTGGATAGTAAGAAAATTTACTGAGGAATTCGAACGGATATCTTAGGGATATACTCATTCTAGGGTATACTTCACCCTATCTCTAATGAGTTACTTAATGTGTTATACCCCTGAGCTAAAGTTTCAACCTTCAGCTCTGATATCAAATGTAGCGGCCCTGACCCGACCTTCGAAAATCGGCACCGAATACGACACTCATATCCAAATGGTGCAGATCCGAATGTCGAATCTGGTTCGCCAGAGCTTATAACACATCAAGAATAACAACACAACGGAAGAAAAATGAATGTCATATACAATTCCAATGAATACAATATTCAAATGATATACAACAATGATATCAATACGAAACAATATCAAAGATACAAGAGAATTAATGCTACAGCGGAATAAAAATATCAATAGATTAGATAACTCCAAGTGATCTTAGACAAGAATGAATCCACGACTGCATCTGAATCCAAAGCTCCAAGCCAAAACTTCAAACCACTAACTCGAACCACCATCAACTTGCACCAAGCTAAGTAAGTCTCATCCGAACTATATACTCCAAGATCTCCAAAGAATACCAGAGAGAAAAACTAAAAGCTACCAAATCGATATCTACTATCTACTATCTGAAAAACCCAACTCTAGACTGCCCGTGTGGAAAAGTTTGGGCACCCAGAATTTAGGAAAGGAACAATAAACTCCGGATCAGTCATGGGACTGGTATGAGCAAACAAAAACAGTTTGGTCTTTAAAACAAACAAAGAATTTAAATTTAAAAGCCGCAATGCTTTTTGGAAAATGAAACTACCATAAGGCCTCCCGCCACACACAATGCAAACGCAGACTTAGGGAAGATTTCTCCTTATGATAGTCAAATATGCTTACTACGCTAAATCCTTTTTGATATTATTATTAGTGCATAGCGGAAAACATTTTGACAGTATAATATTAATCTTAGCCAACATACGTACCATTATAGTATGCCTACTATAACTACCATGTTAGATGGCAGGTTCTACAACTAAAACGGTACATGGCGCATATTGGAGAATGGATTTCCAACAATTGTCAGGCTAAGGAAGTTCCTAGGCCACATGGGTACGCCTCAGGAGGGATGCCCCGAGAACCTAACCGGATCTCTGCCAACACAAGGCCGGTTTACCTCTATAACTAGGTAACTACTACACGAATATGCCATCCCCCGATCGTAACCAACCTTTATCCGAGCGCTCGATACCAACAACCACAAAGTATTGTATATGTAGTAACCACATAAGTTAAACATTTGGGCTCCATACCATGATATCACCTCTATCCAGAAGGAAATAAACATACCCTCAGGGGGTGCTAACCCCAAATAACCTTGCTGCATTCTTCTTGTTTCGACCATTCCGGGTTGTGAAGTTCAACGAAGTCTTATCCACAAAGCTATGCTTTTCACAAAGCCTTGCTTTGATCAACAAATGATCAGCATCACTTTGTATGCCACATTACCAAATTGGGAATGTATCACTAGTAACCATCAATTGCATAACCTCTGAGCTCGTACGTCTCAGAGAAGGGTGTTAAGCTAAGAGAATAAATCTCCGCCACCAAACAAAAATGTATTTGATAGAAACCGGTTTTACATCTCAAAGTGTAGTGTCAGACACACATCCATACAAGTCTATTCCGGGTTCGAACAGAACCGAAGGCACTTCTGAAGAAGTCCTTGCAATCCGGGCATCCTCAATCACGATCGGACTCCCCATCACATATGGAGATCTCTATACCGGAGCAACTCAGTGCAGAGTCATTCAATAGGTTTTCCTATCTTTCACAAAGACACCCGGTCTTCACCACCGTCTTCAATTGATATCCATTTACGACGTATCATTATTCGGAATGGGTTATATGACACAAGGTCCTCTCCAGGCTAAACCGAATAATAACCGCAATATTTTAAAAACATATGGATATGGGATTTCAGTTTAAGTCACAACTTAAAACCCAAAACTTTTCTTCTGAATGGTTTAAATAAATTATCATTTACCAATCTTTTAAACAAAAAGATTCATTTCAAAAACCTTCAATGTTTTAAACAATTTCCATACTTAAATCTTTTAAACAAAAGATTTATCTTTAAAACCCCTCTTCAATTTAAAATGCGGATCACCAATCTTTAACAAAGATCATTTATAGCCTTTCAACAACAATTCCATTCAAGTTGGTTTAATTCATTCGGTCCTTAAATCAAAGACTCGTTTTATGGCTTCCAAAACAATTCCGTTTTCAAAAATAAAGGATACACCATTTAGAATCTTCTTCGATTCCAAAACAAAGTTCAACAATCTTTCTCAAAGATTCATTCCTAGCTATTCAATCTTTAAATCAAAGGTTTAATAGTTTTCCAAACTCGTTTCCAATTTCATTGAACTCCATTTCACACATTGAATTCAAACTCAAATCAAAATATTTCAAATTTCAAACTAAATCAAATTATTTAAAATAACTTTTATCTTCAAAAACTCCTTTTCAAATATCCTTCAAATTCAGCCCAATTTCATTTCCAAAATCATTTGGATTCAAAATTCAAACTTTAAAATTATTTCAAAATATTAAATTCAAATATTTGTGACTTAACTAATTTCCTCCTGAAATCCATATTTGTGTGTGTAAAGTGTGGTCCAGGGGTTTTACACAATAGTGCAACATTATTCAATCATCACAGATCAAAACACAGAAATATCAATAAGCGGTATAATCGATAACGATTATTTACAGATTCACAGATAAATGTATCACAGATGAATAAATAAAGAAATAAATAAATTACACACAACTCAATTCACAGAACAGAATATCATAGACAAATCAATTCAAGGCAATTCATACAAGGCATACATTCATAAGCAAGGTCCAACATTCAGTAATCATTTATAGGTAGGATAAATTAATCGTTTAATCCTAATTAATTCAATTAATTTCCAATTAAATTAATTACTTATGAATTAATTATCCAATCCTGATTAATTAATTACTAATCATTTGATATAAATTAATTAATCAATCACCTTATTTAATCACATCAATTAATCACCTCATCATTAATTATTTCTTAATTTGACCATTATAAATTAAATCATTAATTATATTATAAAATGATCTCTAATTATATTTAAATTAAACAACTTTATTTAAATTAATTTAATTGAACATAATTATTAATCATCCTTGATTAATAACAAAAGTAATTACCCAAATTACTTCATTTATAAATCATATTCACTAATTACCTTCCAGTAATTATCATTTATTACTTCCCTAAGTAATTATTTATATAAATTACACCAAGTAATTACACCTATCTAATTTTCAAATGATTTCCCTAAATTAATTAAACTAAATTAATTAATTAACTTGAATTTATCACATTACCAAAATTAATTACAATAATTAATTAATCACTTAATTACTTTCGTTAAATAATTACATTCAAAAATGTATAATTGATTATCTAAATTAATTAATCTTAATTAATTATCAAAATTTATCACATTAATGTAATAATCCCTAGTTAATTATCCTCATTAACTATTAACATTTCTTAAATTACTTTCTTAAGAAATTATCTTGGATTAACTCATTATTAATCATTTCCAATATAAATTAATCTAAATTATACAAATTAAATAAATCATTCTTTAATTATCGTATTAATTAAATCATTTTATTACCTTATTATCTTTAAGATAATTAATTTCTTTATTAATGATTTCATTAACATTTAAGTGTATTTTAAACATTACACTTTTAAATTTAAATTCAAATAAATTCAAATTCCATTTTGAATTTAAGATTCCAAATTTATTTAAACATTAACCAAATTTAAATTCAATTTATAAACCTTTAAATAAATGTAAATAACATTTATTACTTACATTTGAAACTTATATAAGATAAGCCTTTAAACTAATTTACTTAATTTTATTTAAAATTAAGTTTTTAAGTACATTTCTATAAACTTGCAAATTCAAGTTAACAAATCATTTAACTTCCATTTATGAACCTTTTATAAAGAACTTCATAAAAAAATCAAGTTTAAATGTTTGAAAACAAATTTACTTTTGACAAGCTATTTTAATTTAAAATTGTTTTGAAAACATTCAGAATTTTAAAAACTTATTCAAATACCCAGATTTTTTTGAATTCAAGAAACTTGAATCCATTATTTATTTAAAACAATAGATTTTTTTTAAACTTGATTTAAGCTTATTTTAAACCTTAATTTAAAACTCTTTATTTAAAATCCAAATTTCATTTTTAAACTAAAAAATAATTCAAAAGCTATTTGAAGACTGAACTTAGCCTTTGAATTTAAACTACTGTTTAAATTATGTTTCAGATTTTAACTTAAAATTCAAAATTTAGAAACTGTCAGGTTTTTAAAAACTGAAAACCCACTCTAAATATTTCAAAACTTTTAAGATTCAAAGCCATTTGAATTTCTTCTTCATACTAGATTTAACTTGTTTAAATCTATTATCTCAACTTTGAAATTCATTTAAATTTGATTTAAATTTAAATTAAGGACAAGTTACAGAAAATTGTAACAACTCAGAACCAACCCGAGGAAAACCAATTCCTGCCTCGAGTTAAAAGGCTAAAAACTTCGAGCAAAACCCAGCAACCACTCGAGTAATTCTCGAGTCCATTACTCTACTTCCACCCAGGCAAATAACATAAACCAAAAATGCACGGTGTACGTGCACCATCCCTCCGACCCACTCCAGCCACCTCCGGTAGCCTTCACACACCAATGACCATCACTAGGAACGATCACCATCATCAAAAACTTCACAGCCACTCGAAATCGAATTCGAGTTAATCTAAAACCTGGAAACACAAACTCCAGCTAAACCCCTAACCTGTCATCGCCATTTTCTCACATCTTCGGCCACCATAAAGCACCATCCTTCAGTCACGAACGCGTCAAGTCACCAACTTCCATCTCCCACAATCTCATTACACTCGATCAAGCAGAGAGTCAATGCCGATCGAAAGTACCCAATCAAACAAAACCAGGGTTCTGAACTAGAATCCACAACCGCACTTTTTACCATGAATTGATCATCCGCCCAGCAATTTTCCACCATTCGCCAGTCATTCCTCCACCTCTAGGAGGAGTTCCGAACCCAGATCCAAATAGATCACCAGAAACACCTAAATTTTCATTTTCTGATGAATACAGAACTGCACTCTAACCTCTTTTCTAAAAATCATAATTTTTGTTTTAAAAATCATAAGTTTGGATGGAGTTTCAGACTGCATGCCTGAAACATTGAATCCTGATGTTTGGATTTTTACTTTTTTTAAAAGTTTTATCATCTGTTATAGCTTCCAAAGGCATTTATCTATTATTTTAACTTAAGTAAAATTTTAAAACTAAAATTTATGGTTAGGCAACAAGTTTCATTTGAAACTTAATTTTAAATAGAGACAAGATCACTAAATTTGATTTTTTTTTCTTTCTTCTTTTTGAATCTGTAAAACAACAGAGGGTATATCCCTATTTCAATCATACACATATGATTTATATAATTTCAAATCTAAAAAACATGCAAGCAATATATCACATCACAGATATCAAGAAAATTGGTTCAAAAGTAAGTTTGCTCACCTTGAAATGAAGTTGGACAGAGAACATATGTTGAGCCTGAACTTGAATTTGTTTTATGATCTGAAATTTGCTTCAGGCTGATTTCTTTGGTTTTAAACTTCCAGGCTGAAGACATTGCCCTGTTTCCAGATTTTAATCTTTACTTCTGTCTTCAGGTTAATTCCTTTACTTGTTGAATTTTTTTGCTTTTGATTTCATCTGGTCTTATTTTCTTGTTTTCCAGGTTTTAAAATTTGCTTCAGATCTTTGAATTGCAAACAGATTTGGCTTCAAGATTGAGCTTTACCTTAGCTTTAGTTTTGGAACTGAAGTTGCTTTACATTTGATTTTGTTTTTCCTTGCTCAAGTCTTTGAGTTGATTTGTTTTGAGGTTGAAATTTTTTTCCTGTTTCAAATTCTGCAGTTTTCTTTTCTTTGATCTGCCTTTATTTTTTTCAGATTTGATAAGGAAATAAGAAGATTTAGTTGAGAAAATGAAGGAGCATAGTTTTGATCTTTTGTTAACATCATGTTTTTAAACAAAAATGCCACTTGTATTCTTTGTTTACACTTGTTAGTTTACACTAACACTTGTCAATATATAGTTATTTTATGTTTTTAACTTTGTTTGAATTATAAACAATATTATGTTTTAATACCCTTACTCAAATTTATTTTATAAATTTAGTTCTAAATATTTACATATACAATTTTAAATTTACAAATCATATTTCCATGTTTTCTTATTTATTTTCAAAAGATAATTTAATTATTTATAAAAAAAATTTCATATCAAAGCTTGAATATTTATATACAAATAGAACTAACTATTTTATTAAATCTTGTTTATTTTTTTAAACCTTCTTTTATTTATATTTATTCACATGTGTATTTTATTCAAATTATACTTATTATGTTTTAAATGTTAAAAACAATTATTCAATACTTTCTTATGTATTATTTATACTTATATACAAATTAAAGAAAAATGGTTTGAAATTAAATTATACATTACTAATAAATGTTAGTAAATAAATTCTTATTTTCAATACATTTATATTTTTAAACCTAAGATATTAATCTTATTTCAAATATAAATTTCTTTAAGTCTAATTAAATTTCAAGTGATTAAAATATTGAAGTGATTTCCCTTTTTTTATTGAAGTGACTAAAATATACATTACTAAGAAAGAAATCTCTCAAGTAAATACAATTTTTATTGAATTCAAATTCAAATCTCAAATTATAATCTATTTATAAAATATTCACTTTTGAATTCCAAATCATTAATCTTTATTTATTTTAAAGATAAAACATTTATTTACAATCTTTATATATATATATATATATATTCAAATCTTCAAATAAATTCAAAATTAAATTTGTAATTAAAATATTATTCAAAATATTTATTTCAAAGTTTCCAATTAAAAATTCTATTTAAAATCATATTTATATTCATTTTCATAAATAAAAAAATAAATATTTATTAAATTTTTGGAAAACACCAGTTTAAATCATAATTAAATTCCAAAAAAATAAATTTATTTCCAATTTCAATTTGATTTAAAACCGGGAATGTTACAAATATATAACACATGAAAGTGTACATCAGAGTAATGGTCAAACATGATCCACAATGTCACAAAAGAATAGCTACAAGTGCTGGACAAAAGAATATGGATACATCAATGAGTCTATATCTCAAATGTATACAACAAAAAAACTACTAGTCTAAGTAGTCAGCCAAAAGTCAGGGTGATAATCCTAGATGTGAAGTCATGCAGAAGCACCTGTAACATCTCGGTCTGACCCGAGTATTATTTAATAAGAAAATAATAAATGGATCAGTCTAGCTATAAATATCAGATAAAATGATATAGAATAAGAGATATGACATAAATATATAATAACCAAAAAGCCATACCGTGATAAGTATGCAATTGAAAAATCAACCAGGGATTAATCAATATCATGAGAATCTTCTCAAAGATCAAAAGAAATGTCATACTCCTTATTTACCAAATCACCAAACTATAAATATTGACAATAATATCAATGTCAATCACAAAAGTTAATGACACACAAATTCACCAATGCCCAAATATTGATAAAACTTATCAATGTAAATCACGAAAATTGGTGAAACACAAATTCTAGAAATCATCAATGGAAATCCAGAAATCACAAAAAAGGAGGAGGCCTATCACAAAACGGGAGCATGAAAGCTCACCAACACGTGTATCACAAAATGGAACGCTATTTCATGGTTGCTACCATTAATTTTGAGCCGAAGCTCCACAAAAGGCCCGAAGACCATGGGTCACTAACCCACCAAATTGAGCCGAAGCTCCACAGAAACTGGGTTTAATCTCCGTCGTAGACAAAGAGACATCACACTTGCTAGTCTAAATCACAAAAATGATCATCAACGATCATCAAGAAGTGTCAATTACAGTAAGCTAGTAAATATATAAGCTTAGCATCATGTCCCACAACCACTAGCTTAACTTAAATATTTACGAACAAATTGTAGATTTCCACTCGAAAATTGTCACAAGTGATTCAATCGAACAAGTCCAAGAATTAAACGCAAGCGTTTCATACCATTTGTTTTACTAAGACGTTTAATTAGATTTCTCGTACGAATGAGATAAAGTGACAAATTACAAAATGATTGTAGAAATAATAAATCACCAAAATTCACATCCGAAGACGTGAATAAAAATCCAACGGATTCGTTTCCAAATTCATCAAAGTGGAAATAGCGTAGCGACTCAACACGGCGCAACCTAACAGTGGAACGACCTAAGGAGGTAGCGGCTCAAAAGTGGTCGAGCGACCTAACGTTGGTGCGAGGCATAGTAGGTGCGACCTAATGAATGCCGCAACCTAAATGCATGGTGCGACCTAAGAGGAAATGAAGGTTGAGCGACCTAAGGTTCATGCGACCTAAGGGGTAGGTGTGACTTAATCAATACAAACGACCTAAGGAAAGGCGAGCGACTTAAGAAACTCACGACATAAGGAGGTGAGCGGCCTAAGGATTATGCGACCTAAACGCACGCGCGACTTAATGGGCCGAGCGACCTAATTGCGCGAGCTACAAAGCCGAGCGACCTAACTGGAGTGGCCAAAGCCAAGCGACCAAAGGGGAAGCGGCTTAACAGGGTTGCGAGCTAAAGTAGGCCGAGCGACCTAACTACCTAACTAGGTGCGACTTAAAGGGACCAACGATGTTACCCAAGAGACGCGACCTAACCGGAGCGACCTAGCTGTAGAAAGCCGAGCGACCTAGTAAATGGTACGACCTAACATGGGAACGACCTAGCTTGTCACGACCTAAGCTCGAGCGACCTAACTGCAGGCCGAGAATTTGATGTGTGCAGGCTAAGCGACCTAAGGGTTTGAAGTGCAAAAACTCTTCCAATTTGCAACCGATCGAGCACGGACGCTAGGGGATTACGCCCATAGGCTACCCGGTCGTATTGGCTCCTCGATGCATCACCAAAAACGTGTTCAAACAATCAAAGTTAGGATTTTTAAAGATTTGAACCCAAAACACTAATAATTGGGATTTTCACCAATTCAATCCAAATCAATGGTAAATGCATATGTAAAAGTGTTAGGAATTTATACCCAACAATCAAAGATAGTTATAGACAAAGACGTGAGATATAAATCTCATCTTTACACAAAATCAATGAAGGAGAAGCCTAAAAGCAAAGGAGGAATCTACCACACTTGAATCTCTACACAAGAAGCTTGAATCAATAGTTTCTCTTTGAATTTGGAGTTGGATGTTGAATTTGCAAATGAACTAGGGCTTGGAGTTTTAATTTCCCATTCCTTCCTCCATTTTTAATGAAGCTTGAGTTTTAGGAAATGAAAGTAAAGTTATGGAGAGAAGGGGGTTGAGCTAGAGTAAATAGTTTAGGCTAATGGGCCAAACCCAACCCAAAGCCCAAAGTGAAAAAGTGACAAAATTCCACTAACTCGAAACATATCAAAGTTTATACACAAAAAGATCACAAACGGTGTTTTGAACTCAATGGAAGTGGTTCCGAGTCCAAATTTGACCGTATGCAAAAAGTAACTTTTCGGACTAAAATCCGACTAACGATAAAATATAAAAATAAAATATTTAAACATTCAAATCGTAAAATATGCGTGTTGTTACAGAGTACATATTTGAAATAACATTGAAAACTCTCAAACTTGTTTTTGCTGAAATGTTTAGAAACTTGAATTTGTTTGCTTTAGGTCTAAGATTCGTCCTTGATCTTGATCGGTGCTTGATTTTCAATTTGAAACTAAAGCTTGGTTGATCTGAATTTAATTTAATTTATAGATTTTACTACCTCTTTGGCTTTGTATTCAGATTTATATCTTACCCTTTTTATTTTTGTTATTTTAAATATAAGGAAAAAAAGAATAGAGAAGAAATGATGATATGTTTATATAACCTTGGTTAAATTTTAAATATTTATTTTTTTGAAGACAAATGACACTTGTTATCATAAGTTTACAAATGTTTATTCCTTATATTCATAGTTTTACAAATGTCACTTATCATTTAAATTATGTTTAAGTACTTGTTTTTAATTAAATTTATACATTGTTTTAACACCTTTCATTTAATTAATTTATGAATCATTTTTCCCTTTTTTTTCGAATGTTTATATATATACTAAAAAAATGTATTATGTTTACAATGTATATTAAATCTTGTTTAATTTCAAAAGATATGCATATATATGAACTAAAACTTTGTATTTATTCTTATTTTTTTATATTCAAATCAATATTTTCAAATTATTTTACATTTATGTACACACCTATATTTCCTGTGTATGTATATACGTAAAATTTCAAAGTTTACACATATCTATTAATATATTTATTAATTTACTATAGGGTTCATCATGTTAAATCAAAAGTTATTATAGTTTTCAATCCACTTTTATATATATATATATATATTCAGACATTCATAATTAGCAGAATGTTTTTATCTAAATAAAATTAGTTATTATCCAATTAACAGATAAAAAAATTCCAGGTTATCACAACTGCACACAAAACAAAAGACATCAACATGAAGCCCTCCTCGCCACAATTCGAATGGATCTAATGATATCGAATTCTGATGCCTTTAGCTCACTAAACAATTGATTGAATAAGAGGAATTATGGCGGCTACTGAAATGAAGTGGAAAAGATAATGAAGGGTATAAGGGTTGAGTGTTATTTATAGTAAAATAAATAATATATTTAATTCTCTTAATCAAATTGTTGGATGTTCCAAACTCGCACGACCACATAAGATGCCCGATCGCCACAAAATTTATAGGCATATAACAACTAATTATTCTAGACCCAATGACATTGGTTTTGTCAAAAACTAAAACAGTGCCTCAAAATGGTAATTTCATACGTTGATTAAAAAGAATTATTATTATAAAAATTAATCAATTTAATTAAAATTAAAAGTTTACCATCATCATTTAATATTTAAGAAGAAAATAAATAAGCTTTTGAAATCATTTTTTGTATTCACGTGATCCTCGATTTAAATATTAAAATATTTTTGATATTTAATTATAAAGCATTCGAAAATCCGGTTAATTACATTATAGTGGAGAGTTCTTTGATTAAATATCTTGAACTCAAAGAAATCTCACAGAAAACAATTTTATATATGAAAATATATTTCAGAATGGAAATCATATTTCTCATTCTAATATTAAGTATCAATTTTTATTATTACACTTCTCCGTTTTGATGTTTCTTTATGAAGAGGAAGTGACTATTCTCTCTCTTTATCCCAACTGTACCATAAAGTACATCTGCTCTTGTACATTCGTTTTTCTTTCTAAATAGTCAGTCGATTCAAAAGAAAACCCTTACTACAACATCATAACAAACTCTTTATTAAGATGAATTTGATTATCCTTAACATTTAAGAACATCAAATATGATGCACCTTATGTAAATTGATCAAACTGACATTTCAGTGATCGAATTTTAGTACTTTCTTATAGTTTTGATCTAGTGTTACATTTAACACAATACAACCGTTCTATAATCAATCAAATTGAATACTCGACCTCACAGTGCTATTTATTGGCTTATTTTGAATGAATGAACTTCATTGATGTATCGTATATTACGAACTATGACTATTCCCAATATAACACTTATTTGCGATGGTATATGGACAAAATATCCAGTCTTGTATTACTTTTAGAGTTCGAAACTCATATAATGCAATACACTGTCTCAACTAAATAAGCACGTAAGCAACCAAATTACAAATGAATTTAGTAGTTATAAAATTAGATGCTTGCATGGGTAATGTAACATTAACATGCAAAAAGCATTTATTAGCAAGTATATGTTATATTTATTTTTGTCAATCTTCAATTCAGTTTAAGTATATATCTTGTTGATAAACATTTCATCAATCATATTAAATACATAAATTTGTCAACGTAGATTATTATAACATTATATAGCATATGTTCTTACAATATTCGAAAGGTCAAATGCTATCATTTCATTTTTCTAACAAGGCCCCCACTAGTCTTTTATGTTTCACCAAACCCTAAGTGAAACATAGAAGTCTTTTGACTTCACTAATGGGTGTTAGGACTCATATATCTTGGGATTCTAACCTTGAGGAAAACTCAAAAAATCATACTTTCATGTAAAATGAATAAATTCTTATCGGTTGTATCACATACAACTCCTGATTGGTGGTTCCTTATCCTAATCCCGCTATCACCTTGAGGAAAGCTAAACAAGTAAAGTAAGATTATTCACTCGGATCTAACATTTCACGACGGTCTATGTATAATGCACATATCTTGAGGAAAGCTCAACAAATATGTGCAGTTTTCTTACCTTGTCTATTTAATATATTAATAATACTACATATAACATCCCTAGCTTGAGCAAATCTCAAAAACTAAAGAGTATATAAGTAATCTATTAATATACAAATGGTAGAGGGTAACATTATAATGAAGATTCATAATCTTCAACATATTATATTAAGTGATGTCGACTTATGAAATAATGTATTTCTTATGAAATACTCTCGTGATTCAAGTGTCAAAAATATTGAAAATCACGGTGTACGTATATTTACGTATGTATTTACTCCTTAAGTCTATTTAGGATTTCTTTTAATGTTCCACTTTTAGTTTGTACATTCATATCATATAAGTTTTATTATTATATAACTTTTATATTTCATATTAGTTATATGATAGTCTTATGTATGATATTAAAAAATGGTGAAACCCAATGCATGAGGCTCCTGCATGACAACGGCCTTTGAGAAGGTCGATAATGTAGCCAGCCTTTCCCTTGCATTGCGAAGAGGTTGTTTCTGGACTCAAACCTAAGCGCCCAAATCACCATGCGGGTGACCTAACCGTTGTGCCAAGGCTCCACCTCAGTCTTATGTATAATATTATATTAATTAAACCATATTTAATTAATTTTAGTTAACTAACCCTATAGTCAATTTTATATTCCAATACAACTTTTATATTGGATATGTCTATTATAACCTTTATAGTGTATACTATAACTTTTATAGTATAACACATATATCTTATATATGTATATTTTATATTTAATTAATTAACCTTTAATTAATTTATTCAATTAATTAACCTTTAGTTTATTTATTTAATCAAACAATTTTAATTAAATTATATTAATTTCAAAATCTATCTTATATACATACACGTATGCTTATGTTATCTTAAACACTTTAAAATAACATAAGACTAAGGTGGAGCCTTGGTGCAACGATTAATTAACTAACTCATTTAATTAATTTTTTTATTAATCTTATTAAAAAAATAAATTTAAAAATTAATATTTAAATAATTTCAAACATTTTGAAATTTTCATTATCTTTTCAAACATCTTGAAAATTTATGTATACTATAACCATGTATAATAAACAGGTTTTTTTAATTCAAAACTTTTAAATCTAAAATATTGTCTTAATTTTCAAAATAGTTTTGAAAATTAGCCCAAGTCCTAATTCTATTGGGTCTTTTCTATTGGGGGCAATCTTTAGGCTCACGTCACCTTTCAAGCTAGGTCAGTAACCAAGTTGGACAAGGTACTTGATTATCCAATTTCATCCTTAGACATTACCTTTCTAGACATCGTACTAAAAGGGAAAACTTAATTAGTTAGCCAAAACATTACTAATTTATATTGTATAGGCTATTGGGCTATGATACCATTATTGGAACTGGGCCAGCTCGTAATGGAGAAAAAGTGAAAATTTCAAAAAAATTCCAATTTTAGATCTATAAGACCTATGAATACTAATGGTTTTATTAGATCAGAATCTAATTTTTTTAAAATAAAATCATATATTATTAGTTATGATAATTTTTCATAATTTTTTTAAGTGTGGAATGTGAATGGGTATTCATATATCAAATATATTCATTTTAATTATATGTCATGAAGTCCGAAGGGAAATGGGTATAAAGACACTGCCTAAGAAAACGCTCATAAAGTCCAAAGGAAAATGGCTAGAAGTGGTACCTCTAGTCCTATGGGCAAATAGAACCTCTGTTAGGTCACCTATATGGCATACCCTATTCACTTCTAACATACGGCTAGGAAGCCATGCTCCCAATAAAAGTAGATGTGTTGTGGCACTGTCGGTTGTAATACGTAACAAAAAAGAACAAACGCCTCAAAGAAACTGCGTTGGACTTAATACAAGAAAGGAGAGATGATGTAGTAGTAAGGTATGTAGTTTCCTAGCAAATGGTGAAGAAAAATTATAATTCAAAGCTCAAAGTAAGAAAAATTCACGAAGGAGTCCAGTCTTGAGAAAAGTAATGAACAACACAAAAGTCCCAACTGACAGAACAGTAGGACCTAGTTGGGAAAGACCATCGGTAGTTATCGGAGCATTGGATAAAGGGGCATACCATTTATCCAGGCCAGACAGGATTCTCGTTCCTAGAACATGGAATTTAGAACATCTCCAACTGTTAACTCCTCAAATTCATGACTCAACGACCTAAGGAAATAAGCGACCTAAAGCTGAAGCGGGCTAGCGACCTTACCTATGAAGTGGGCTAGCGACCTAACCGATGAAGCGGGCTAGCGACCTAACCGATGAAGCAGAGTAACGACCTAAAAGGTACCACGACTTAACGACTTACAGAAGATAGTAGCCTAACGACCTAACCTGTTAAAGGACTCAACGACCTACAACTTAACGGCTAAAGACTCTGGTGATTCCATGAGAGGTGCGACCTAGCGACCTAGCGACCTAGCGTAAACCAAGACAACTCCTTATGTCGTAGTACCTTAGGTCGCCATTCCCTCTCTTGGTACTCCTTAGGTCGCCCACGACCTAGAACATGGCCAACCTAACCCCTAAGTCGCTCACAGCCTACGACCTAACCCCTAGGTCGCCCCCGACCTACGACCTAACTCCAGAAAACTCCTATAAATACCATGCCTACAACACCGAAGAGAGGATCTTTTGGCTCATTTCTAGAACGCCTATACTATGCTTATTTCTCAACTCACCCGACACTTCAAACACGAAAGACACTTCAACGAACTTCAAGAAGAAATCTAACACATTCAACATGGATTCAAAGAGTTCTTCTATATCGGAGTTCTAGCTATTTGTATCAGTAGTGTTGTAATCGAAGATTGTTGTAAAGTTGTAATCGATTCAGCAATAAAGAAGATTAAAGTGGACGTGGGCTTAACCTGAAGCTGAACCACTATAAAACTGTTGTCTCTTTACTGTTTTTTCTATGACTTTTCTACTTACTTCTATTCCTGTATTGATGGGTGGTGCTTTCGCTTAAACTCTACTTACACCGAGGTGTTAGCGTTCAATTTTAACGTTAAAATTTTTGGTGCTTTCATTGAGAGTCCAACTCAGGCTGTTTTCATCATTGCTTCGTAAAAGTTTGTTGAAAGAATCTCTCTCAAAACCAGAAGTCTATCAAAGATAATGGCTCCTGGAAGAAAGCGCAGATCTGCTAGATCCAGTGATGTCTAAGAGAATACTGCCACTTCTCCTTCGCCAAGTCAAGCAGCATCAAGTGCTAGAATTACACGAGCGGGGTTAGATGCTGCAGTATCTGGGTTATACCAGCAGATGGAAACCCAGAATGCTTTAATGCTTGATAGGTTAAATGCTTTGCTCGGAGCTAACCGTCAACCAGTGAATCATGAAGAAAACTTCGCTGATAATGTTCATAATCCTGAAGAAAGGAATATTCCTCAGAGAGCAGCTATCCCCGCCAAAGAATCATCTCCTCAAGCTGGAGGATCCAGACCACAAACGACTCTCCGCAAACGTTTGTCCAGGCAAACTTCCGAGAAAATGGATGAAGTCTGTCCTGCAGAGCCTTTAAATGATGAGGAATACCTTTCGAGCATGGTTCGACAAATCATGAAAGTGAGCATGCAGAGAGAAGAAGATGAAAAAGAATGGGGATTCGCTCCGAGCAAGACTCCGTTCACTGAAAGTATTTTGAAAGCTGAATTTCCAAGGAAGTTTGTTCCTCCTACCATCCCGGCTTATAAGGGTTCAAGTGACCCTAATCAATTCTTGTACAAGTATGACTGGCACATGACTGGTGCCAGGGCATCGGATGAGATCAAATGCCGGTACTTTCCGGTAAACTTGGAAGGAGTGGCTCTACTCTGGTTCACAAAGCTAACGGTTTGATCCATAGACCAGTTCTCCGATTTGAATCGGAAGTTTAAAGAACAATTCAGGTTGTATGCTTCAGAGGCAAAGGATATTTTGTCACTGTCGAGCCTAGAACAGAATCCTAGGGAATCTATTAGATCTTTCTTGAACCGCTTCAACATAGCTTTGGCTGAAGTGGATAATGCAGAGCCGCGAATGGTCTTAACCTACTTAATGAGGGCTATCGACAAATCGAATGAGTTTGGGAAATGGTTGAAGATGAAGGAACCAAACTCGCTTGAGAAATTTTATAAGAAAGCTGATGTGTTCATGCGCTTGGAAAGCCTTCAGGCACCGCCTAAAGTGGCATTAACAGAGGTCAAGAATAACACTGCTGCTCGTATCAAAAAAGAGTCCGGAAGTCAGAAAAGGTAGAATAATGGCGGGAAGAAACAGAAGGATGTGAAGAAACCTCGCTTCTTAAAACCTTCAGATTTCACCCCTTTAACTGATACTCCAGAGAATATCTTTTTCGCTACTAAAGATTCCGTGGAATGTCCAAACCATCTGAGTTGAGAGTTGGGAAAAAAGCTGCTCAAAGTGGGAGATTTTGTCGGTTTCATAATCAACCCAGTCATGATACCAACGAATGTCGCCATCTGAAAAGTTTGATTGAATAACAGCTGAGAGAGAACAAGTTAAGAGAAATAGGAATGACCCAACTTCATCTACTAAGGGCCAACAACTTCCTGCTCATCCATCCGGCTTGGGTGAGAGGACCACTGCGTATGAATCAGAAAGGCCTGTTATTAATGTGATTACAGGAGGTCCTCACCCAGCAGGCGGAAGCTGGGGTGAGATGGAAAGGTATACCCGTGCGTTGAAGTATGCACCAACAGAAGAGAGTGTTTTTGTGTTGGAAGATGTTGCGCCTTTGAAGCAGCAGAAAACTTTTAATGATGACATTGTGTTCAGAGCTAGGGACTCTATGGGCATTGAAGCTCCAACCATGAATCCCTTGGTCATCTCTACAGGCATTGGGACGGCTATTGTAAGGAGAATGCTTGTTGATTGCAGCGCTTCTTGCAATATTCTCTTCAAGAAGACATTCGATCAAATGAAAATTCCGATTGCTAATGTTCAAGCTTCATCGTAGAAAATTGTTGGGTTTACTGGGGAACCGAAGCAGCCAATTGGAACTATTGACTTGTTCGTAGAGCTTGGAGAGGGGCAAAAAAAGGTGGTTCGAAAGCAAACTTTTGTAATTATTGATGAATTTTCTGCCTACAACGCCTTCCTAGGCCGACCAACTCTTGCGGCTTTAAGGCAATTCTCGCCCCGTGGTGCCTTACTATGAAATTCCCCATGGATAATGGAGTTGGTGTTATTAAAGGGGATCAGAATGATGGGCGAGAATGTTATCTTATAGAGTTGCGTGAAGTAAGTAAGAGAGAAATGGGAAAAGATGCGGCAGCCCCAGTCCGCATCAAAGAACCAACCTTGTAGCAATTATAGGGTGGACCCTGCACTGGCGAGCATAGCGGGGCACAGAGAGAAATGGATCCCAGAAAAGCCAGTGCAGGGGAGAATAGAGTGGTGCCAGTGGAAGTAACGGTGCCAGTACCTGTTGATCCGAAAGATCCGAACAGAGTGGTGAATGTGGGTTCGCAACTTAGTGTGACTGTTCAAAATACCTTGATATTATTCTTGAAAGCAAATCTGGACGTATTCGCTTGGATTCATGCTGATATGTGTGGAATATCCCCAGAAGTTGCAGTACATACTCTGAATATTGATCCGAAGTTTACACTGGTAAAGCAGAAAAGAAGAATCCAGGGTCCTGAAAGGTCAGCAGCATTGAAAGAAGAGGTAGATCGGCTCATGGAGAATGGTTTCATCAGGGAGTCTACTTATCCGAATTGGGTTTCAAATCCAGTACTGGTTAAGAAAGCTAATGGAAAGTGGAGAGTATGCATCGACTTCTCAGATTTAAACAAAGCCTGCCCCAAAGACTGCTTCCCGTTACCCAGGATAGATCAGTTGGTGGATGGAACAACGTGGCATGAATTGTTATCTTTTATGGATGCTTACTCCGGATACAACCAGATCATGATGCATGAGCCAGATCAAGAGGACACGAGCTTCATTACCGATGTTGGTCTCTACTGCTATAGAGTCATGCCCTTCGGACTTAAGAATGCAGGAGCAACTTACCAAAGACTTGTCAATGCTATTATGTTCAAGCCACAGATTGGCAAAACTATGGAAGTTTATGTCGACGATATGCTGGTAAATCAAAGAAGGCAGTAAACCATATGGATCACTTGGCAGAAATGTTTGCAGTCCTCCGAAAGTTCGGAATGAAACTTAATCCTTTGATTTGGGGTGGAGTCCGGGAAGTTCTTGGGTTTCATTGTGAGTGCTAGGGGCATTGAAGCTAATCCTGCTCAGATTGCTTCCTTAAGAGAAGTCAAAGCTCCTAGAATGAAGAAGGAATTGCAAAGTCTCAATGGAAAAGTCGCTGCCTTGAGCCGGTTCATTTCCAAAGCCACTGATAAATGCATTCCATTCTTTGATGCTCTGAAGAAAGGAAGGAAAAATTTTGACTGGACTCCTGAATGCAAGAAAGCTTTCGATGAGTTGATTCGTCATATGGAAACGCCTCCAATACTTTCTAAGCCCGACAACGGTGAAGATCTTTTCGTATATTTGGCTATCTCATCTCATGCTCTCAGTGCAGCGTTGGTACGGGAAGACGCAAAAATTCAGCGCCCGGTCTATTATATCAGCAAAAGATTCACTGGGGCAGAGATGAATTATTCAAAATTGGAAAAGTTTGCCTATTATCTACTGATTGCATCAAGAAAATTGAGGCCATATTTCCAAGCTCATCCTATCAAAGTCCTCACTGATCAACCTCTGAAGCAAGTCCTGCTTCGTCCTGAGACTTCGGATCGTCTTCTGAAGTGGAATATTGAACTTAGCCAATACGACATCACTTATCATCCCCGGAGAGCAATCAATGTACAAGCTTTAGCAGATTTCATCGCAGAATGTACAGATAGAGATGATAGTGAGGAAGAAGTGACTGATAATACCCCAATTCGATGGAAATTATATGTTGATGGTGCGAGAAATGATTACTGTTCCGGAGCTGGGGTTGTGCTTGAAACCCTCGAAGGGTGATCACTGTGCTACGCATTGAGACTGGAATTTCGACAAATAATGAAGCAGAATATGAAGCTCTTATTGCCGGCTTGAAGATTGCTAAAGAGGTGAATGTCAAAGTGTTGCAGATCTTCAGTGATTCATAGCTTATTGTATGCCAAGTCAAGAAAGAGTTTCAAACTAAAGGAGGAAATCTACTTGCTTACTTGTCAAGAGCCTGGGAACTTCTCAATGATCTTGACCATTATACGATAAGTCATATACCCCGAGAAGAGAACATGAAGGCAGATTCTCTCGCAAAGTACGCAAGCACTGGTGAAGCTCAATTATTGAGATTAGTTCCGATGGAAGTCCTGTCAGCTCCAAGCACTGATGAGATGGATATTGACTGGATCATGACTATATCTCAAGAGAAAGAATCGTGGATGACTACTATAATGGAATATCTGCTCAACGGTTCTCTACCAAATTTTTTAAAAGAATGACAGAAGCTGCTAAGAAAAGCCTCTAGATATATAATTCAAGACGGCCGGTTGTATAGGCGAGGATTCTCAATGCCATTACTCCGATGTGTGACCAAGGAAGAGGCTAAGACAATTTTAGCTGAAGTACACGGAGGAGAGTGTGGAGATCATTCAGGTGGTCGAACTCTAGCAAAGAAAATTCTCCGTTATGGGTATTTTTGGCCTGACATTAATCGTGATGCTGCAAGCTATGCCCGAAAATGTGACCGATGTCAGAGATTTGCGAAAATCCCAAAAGCACCTTCCACCGGGATAACACAGATGGTCAGTCCATGGCCATTTGCTATTTGGGGAATAGATCTCATCGAGCCTTTGCCAACCGCCAAGTCTGGAATCAGATATGCCATTGTTGCTGTTGATTATTTTACTAAATGGACTGAATCTGAACCATTAGCTACTATTACCTCTAAAAAGATGATAAACTTTGTAACTAAGAATATCATTTGCAGGTATGGTGTGCCTCAAAAGATAATCACAGACAATGAAACCTAATTCAAAAGTGAAGAGTTCCCAGATTTTTGCAAGTGATTCAAGATCCAAAAAAGCTTTTCAACAGTGGCTCATCCGCAGACAAACGGGCAAGTGGAAGCAGTAAACAAAATTATCAAATCAACCATCAAAAAACAGCTAGAAAAAGCGAAAGGTAGTTGGGTCGATAAGCTACCACTAGCACTATGTGCATACAGAACTACCTATAAAACTGCGACTGGGCACACTCCGTTTTCATTTGCATATGGATCAGAAGCAATGATTCTAGAAGTCCCTTCACATAGAAGAATCCATTTCGATCTAGCTGAAAATGAAAAGCTGCAAATTAAAGCATTAGACTTCCTTGATAAAAGAAGGGAAGAGGCTCAGCTCAGAATTGCAGCCCATCAGCAAAGAATTGCCAGGCACTTCAATTCCAAAGTTCGCCAACGCAGCTTTGAGATTTGGGATCTAGTCTTGAAAAGGATCATGACAGCAACAGGAGTGTTTGCGCCAAACTGGGATGGGCTGTATGTCATAGGCCAAAAACTTCTTGATGGCACTTCCAAACTGATAACTGTCGAAGGAGATCCAATTCCAAGGGCTTGGAACAGCAATCACTTGCACCCATATTTCACTTAAAAGCTTTACTGAAATACTGTAAAAGAATTATGGATGTATGATTCTTGTATTGAAAGCCATTGTAAAGCCCGTGCAAGTGAATAATAAGAACTATAAAGTGGATGTAGGCCCAGTTCTTGGCCGAACCGATATAAATCTTGTGTTCTCTACTATTATAAAATGCCTGTTTTATTTCGATATATGTAAAGTACTTTAATTGTATTGCTAAAATGTCGATTTAATATTGCAAGCCATTAAAACAAAGCTTACCCATCACAAGACCAAGTGATCCCTGACATCACTCAACAAATGAATGTTAAGCTACAAAAATTCCAGACTCAAATCCTATTTAAGAAGTGATTCAAGCAAACGGTTAGTGGTTCCGCCGGAGGTGTGCCCTTGATAACTAGTTGTGATCGTTTGTGCAAACAAACATCCGATTAAATAGCCTGTGTCTGCCCCTGCGAACTCACTTAACAATGAAGTACACTTCTTTGGATAAAATAAACTACTTGTAAAAGAAAGGAATGTGTGCTTAAAAATGATAACAGGGAATCGCTGATATGAGAAAATGGCGAAAAGACATGGGCGAGTGGGAAGGAAACAGCCAAAGACCTCTTCGGAGGCACAAGCCCTCTTCGGAGGCACAACTCTTCGAAGGATAAAGACCTCTAACGGAGCTTGTCAGAAAACGAAAGTTCTCTTTCTCAACCAAAAAAGATTGGTGGAATAACCGGAGGCACCTTCCCAAGTGGAAGGCACATGGCACTCGTTAAGTAGTTGAGATCGTTTGTGCAAACAAACATCCAAGTTACTTGTGTCCGCCCCGTGAATCCATCCAACCATGAGAAAGAAACTTCCAGGAAAAAGCCCTACTCGGAGGCACACATTTCACCAAGATCTAAAATAAAACACAAGAGCTGAAATGTGCAAAGCCCTCTTCGGAGGCCCATTTCACCAGAGTTGAAGTGCAAATAGCTCTCTTCAGAGACACACTTCACAAGAGTTGAAATGCTAAAAGACATCTTCGAGGGCACACATTTCATCGAGATCTGAAATAAAACTTCACAAGAGTTGAAATGTGCAAAGCCCTCTTCGGAGGCCCATTTCACCAGAGTTGAAGTGCAAACAGCTCCCTTCGGAGACACACTTCACAAGAGTTGGAATGTGAAAAGCTCTCTTTGGAAGCGTACTTCTACTTTGAAGAAAAAAAATCAATTTCTCCATAATGAGAATATTTTTCTCCGAAGATTGAAGTACCAAATCAAAGCCTTCTTTCGAAGCCCACTTCACCGTATAGGAGAATTCACTACTTTTCTTTCAAATTAAAAAAGAGAGGGAAAGTAGTGATCATCTCCAAAAGTTGAAGTGTAAAAAAAAAATAGGAAAGAGAAGACTTCTCCAATACAAGGCGCAATCTACTAAATCAGAGAAATATTCCCTTAAAATGGAAAAAATTATTCTCTAAAGTACGGATGCACCTCCTTAAGATGGAAAAGTTGTTCTCCAAAGAAAGAGTACAAGTCTTCTCGAAAAAGAAGAGTTGTTCTCCAAAATCTTGCCAATGTGAATGAGATTGCAATAAACCATGGTATGGGGGCAATATAATATAGTTATAAAAATAAAAGCAATGCTCAAGCAACATACCACAGGTTTACTGCAACATCACACAAAGAAAATAAAGAAACTTGTATGAAAAAGAAGAATAAATGCATTCTCAAATACAGACAGAAATTTGTACAAGTAAAAGAATCATTTTATTCCATACTATGAAAATTTTATACATGTGCAAGTTTCAAAATAAAAGAAGACGGGAACCGGTACCCGCACAATCTCCGGTCAACACAAGTCTTTATATATACAAGCAAAAAAACAAAAAGCGAGACGAAAAGCATAGGACCAAACTCATCACTTCTTCATCCTGCCACCTTTCGAGCCCTCGCCTGGCCGGATGATTAACTTTTTGGATCGGCTTGTGAGAGTAGGAGAAGAAAGAGGAAGGGGTGCAATTGGATTTTCTTCTTCTTTTTCTTCGCTGGCAGAAGCTTCCCTCTTTTTCTTTGAGACTCCATACTTCCCCTTCTTCCTTGAAGAAGACTCACTGCCCGGAGTGAAAAGTGCAGACAACTTTATGTCATCAGAAATAGTTTGCTCGGGGTCCTTTCGCCTTCTTCAGGTTCTTCGGCCTTCTGTTCTTGTGAAGCGACCGAGTCATCCAAGCCTTGAAGAGCTTCTATCTTCTCCTCTTGTGACCCCGGTTGAGAAACGGAAGGAGGAGTAATCTGAAGAGCCAGAGAGGGAATAACTGGAAGAGGGGAAGGCTGAACAACACTTGGCGCTTTCATTACAGGAGAAGAGAAGTTAAAGTCATTATCTCTCATAAAGAAAGGAGAAAGTGGCGCGTCAAGATTTAAGTAATAATCAAAAAGTTCATCAAGCTCATGTGAAGTAAACAAGCAGTCCACTTGAGCAAGATCAGCATTGAGGTTACCTGGAGAAGTAGGCTTTACTATGTCAACTTCAAAGTCCTGTGCTTTAGTGCTCTCTTGAGTCTCATCTCCAGTGCGAGCAGTTGCACTTTCAATGACAGCTTTAGCAGGAGGTGGAGAATGGGTACTGGAGCCAACTATATCGATGTCGGCCGAAATCGAAGGTTGAACTGGGTCGGTTAAGGTTGCCTTCCCTAAATGTTCACCTTCCGCCATTCTGGCTCGCTGTTTAGCGAATTGATCCTTTTCCAGGCAAGAGCAGCAAGTGAGTCATCATCTAGATAGTGCGCCTCCAAATCTGCTTCAGCATATCCAGCACCTCCTAGCATATCAAGTGCGGCTTCCCACACTTCGGCCAAAGTGATTTCGTACTTTGGTCCCAAAAATCTAAGGCTACCGCGCCCCAGAACACTATGTATGTAAAAATCGAACAAAGTAGAGCTGATTTCGGCTTTAGTTGCCATATGGGATTCTTCGGCTGTTGTTTTGCCGGCAATAGCTTCATCACGCTCTTTTTCAGCTTCAGAAAGTCGAGCTTTTAGCATTTCAATTTCCAAGTTCTGGGAGCTGGTTTTTTCTCGCAACTGAGCAACGTCAGATCGGTAGCTTTCTACAACTTGTTGTTCCGCTTCAAATTTAGCTTCAGCATCTCTTTGCCCGGCATGAGCATCTCTCACCTGTTTTTGAAGCACTTCTTCTTTTTGAGAATAAGAAGTGTAAGAAGTGGCAAGTTCTTCTTTAAGTTTTTCAACTTCCGCTTCAAGCTTCTCATTGTAAGCGGTAATACTCTTCATCTCTGCATCATGCTGATCGAGTGTTTTCTGCCACTCGAATTTATCATTTTCCATAGTCAGCATGGCTTCGAGATTTGCACGGTTTACTCTTTGAAGTTCGTCAAAAAGTTTTTGCCAACCAAACATTCTCTCGATATCGAGTTTGACGGCATCAAGATTTCGCAACATGGCTTGCTTATCGATTAGGACCAAGTCAAGATCGAAACGCACTCCCTTTAAGCACCAGTGCAGAAACCGGCTTTGAAGAGTAGCCGGACCCGGTCTAACTTGATATGGGGGCCTATTGATGATTGTTTGAATATCAGCTCTTTGAAGGGCAGGAGAGCTGGAAGGGATTTCCAAAGAGACGGGAGCAGCGGGATTTTCAGAAATTTCAGATGTCGGTTTTTCACCTTTGGCCCGTTTACTCGGATCTTCTGCGACATGACTTTTCCCTTTGTCATCACGAGATTTTCGTTTGTGCGAATCATCCTCTCTCTGGGAAGAATCATGTCGTTCATCCCTTCTCCCATAGAGTTCTTCATAAGCACGTCTCTCACGAGCTTTCCTCGTAGCTCTCTCTTCGTCGGTTTCCCAAGAAGCAGGAAGATACCTCTTGGGGTCATAAGAACCGCGTCTCTCATTACGCTGGAAATCATCATAGTAAGAGCCACTTCGTCCCATTGGAGAGCCTGAAAATGAAGAAAAGATAAGTTCAGAAATCTTCAAAGCAAGGAAGTTAAATGCATAAAAGTGCCGAAAAATCCTAAGTGTGTGTAACGTGCAAACTACGCGCGTCAAACTACGAACCACTCCTTGGTTGGGGGGTGATGACGGATTTTACAGCAAGTGCCAACTCTTGGGCTGACTGAGTTTGCTGCAAGACAAATGTCGCTTCAATTACTGGAGAAATAACTTTAGTAGTAGTGGTATCATCTTTAAAGAGCTCCTGTGAAGTGATCATCAAGTCGCTCAATCCCTCAAAGATGTCGTCTCCGTCGTGCCCAGCAGGACCCTTCCCCTCAATTCCTTCATCAGCGGTCTTCCCGGATTGGTGAGGAGGTTCCTCTTCCTCAATAACCGGGGCAAGTGCAAGTTTGCCGGATGAACCCACAACGTCAATAGAAGCAGAACACTTCACCAGTGAAGCCTCAACAATAGGTTCTTTCGGTGTAAGTTCTCCAGCGGAAACTGGGGCATCCAATGTCTCTACTGGAGAATCAGGGACTTCATGAGGCTGAGTAGAACGGAAAGAGTGCAGAAGTCTGAATTGGTGAAGAAATTCGTCTTTCAGCAAAAATTTAATACTTCTTTCATCAACCGCCATGGCACTCAATCTTTCAAAAGTCGGCTTGTGGCTGGGATCTTTAGAGGGAGGAGGAAGTGCTGTAAAAGTAAAGAATGAAGTTATCACCTAGCAACTCGGACTTTGAAAAGCTCAAATGGAAAGAGCGGGGATAAGCAATCTTACTTCCTACTCTCCAGATGGCATAAAATCCTGGAGGGCGACGAACGAAGAAGAATTGATTTAAGAACCCGTGGGCGCTTTCCGAAAGATCGGCGATCAATCTACGGTTCCTGGCGCTTCTCACGAGTGTGATAGAGAGATGATCTTTGTTCTTTGCGAATGTGCACAAGTAGCAGATTTCTTCAAAGCTCGGAAGACGATCAAGTGTCCTCCTGAACAGCACACAAAGTTCCATTAGGATGGCGTGGCCATTGGGATGCAATTGGAAGGGAGAGATAGTTAATCGAAGAAGGAGTCGTTGAAGAAAGTCATTAAAAGGAGGAATAGCACCACACAGGCACATCTGACGATTGGCAGCGATAAAACCGAGAGGTGGCCTGTCAGCAGTATCGTTTGGACCAGGAAGTAAAGCATCTGCTTCAGCAATACCAAACTGAATACGTAGTTGGTTGAACGCCCGCTGACTCAGGTAAGTTGGAGTTCTTTCCAGGGGATTATCCAGTGGATTGGTTATTGGGAAGACCTTCTCAGCTTGCTCTATTATCTCTTCTTGAGAAGACATTCTACACAAGGAACTGGATATTCAAATATGAAGGTGCACGTTTCCTAAATATGTGAAGTGTTGTGCAAAACTAATAAAACGACAAGCAAATATAACTGAAATTAAACCAATAGGCATTTGTCAATTATAAAGTTTCAGGGCTTGTTGCTTTAAGTCCGAATACAAGTGCAACGTTGATGCAAACAAATCAGCTTTAATTAATTAAGATTGCTTTGCTTCAATACTTCACTTGAATTTGTTGATTCACAATATTTCATATAATTTCTTTTAGTTGATTATCCTTTATCGACTAATCTGTCATTTGATGTGGGCGATCAATGGCAGTATATTCGTCCCATTTTTCTGCAAATGTTGTGTTTAACAGGTTATTAGCATTAAAGTTAATATAATCTGTAAAGGAGTACAACAAGTTCAGGTAAGTTATTTCGATAGTTCAAGTTGGAATTCAAGTTAAGTGATGTCACATTTTTGCAAGTTTTCAAGTTCAAGCGACTTAGCATGGGTCAGAGTTCCATCAAGTCATTCTGTTCAAGTCAAAAGTTCATTATTCATGTTCCTACAAGCTAAAGTAATGCTTCAAGGCAAGGCAGTGTGAATCTGGCAAAGTTCTAAGTCGCTCACGACCTAACAAGTTGGGTTGAAATTGGTCTAGGTCGCAAGAAGCAATTCGACAGTGAAAAGTTGTTTAAGTGCTAAGTCGCTCACACGACCTAAAGGCTAAGTCGCTCACACGACCTAAAGACTAAGTCGCTCACACGATCTAAAGATTAAGTTGCTATGAGTTAAGTCGCTCGGTTCCTTTTAGGTCGCAAGGATTATTAAGTCGGTTGGTTTGTTAGGACGGTCAAGTCTGTTAAGTCGTAAAGGGTGTATGTCGCTCAGATCTACTAGGTCGCTTCCGAAGTAACTCGGCAACATAGAGCTATCTCCCATCAGAGGCTCTAAGATCTGTCCTCCAATCAAATGCTTCTATGTGTCCATCACCATTTCATCACCCAAAGGCATTACGACGTAACTCGCTATCCACTAACCCGTTAACATAACACCTACTCAAACGCCTAAAAATCCATTATCTCCTCCAAGTTTCCAGGAAAAGCTGTAAACTCCTCTGATTCGAAGCATTCGCAAGACAACTATGAGAAGTGATATGCCGAATCATTTCTAAGAGCAATTGCAAAAAAATTAATGGTGATCGAAGGGCGAATCAAGAGGAAGTCTTACGGCGGGGTGACAGAAACCGTAGGGAAGTGGTTACAGGGAAAATCAATGGAGAGGTGATCAATTTACCTAAAATTGTTGTTAGGAGTGGTGATTGGAGCAGTGAGAAGCTTTGCTGTGATGATTCTCGAGCTCAAAGATAGCTATGGCGGCGGCAGAATACAAGCAATAAGATAAAGGAAGAAGAAACGACCTAACGGCTTATATAGGGGAGAGAGAGGACGACGTGTCGACACGCGAGCTAGCGAGCCAGTTGAGTTGCTCACGACCTAGAGGAATTAGGTCGAAGCACACGACCTACGACATAGGCGTGTACTTCGAGGGGCATATGTTAACTCCTCAAATTCGTGACTCAACGACCTAAGGAAATAAGTGACCTAAAGCTGAAGCGGGCTAGCGACCTAACTATGAAGCGGGCTAGCGACCTAACCGATGAAGCGGGCTAGCGACCTAACCGATGAAGCAGAGTAACGACCTAAAAGGTACCACGACTTAACGACTTACAAAAGACAGTAGCCTAAAGACCTAACCTGTTAAAGGACTGAACGACCTACAACTTAACAGCAAAAGACTCTGATGATTCCATGAGAGGTGCGACCTAGCGACCAAGCGACCTAGCGTAAACTAAGACAGCTCCTTATGCCATAGTACCTTAGGTCGCCATTCCCTCTCCTAGTACTCCTTAGGTCGCCCACGACCTAGAACATGGCCGACCTGACTCCTAAGTCGCTCACGACCTACGAGCTAACCCCTAGGTCGCCCACGACCTACGACCTAACTCCAGAAAACTCCTATAAATACCATGCCTATACCACCGAAGAGAGGATCTTTTGGCTCATTTCTGGAACTCCTATACTCTGCTGATTTCTCGACTCACCCGATCAAACACGAAAGACACTTCAACGAACTTTAAGAAGAAATCTAACACATTCGACATAGATTCAAAGAGTTCTTCTACATCGGAGTTCTAGGTATTTGTCTCAGTAGTGTTGTAATCGAAGATTGTTGTAAAGTTGTAATCGATTCAGCAATAAAGAAGATAAAAGTGGACGTAGGCTTAACCTGAAGCCGAACCACTATAAAACTGTTGTCTCTTTACTGTTTTTCTGTGACTTTTCTACTTACTTCTATTTCCCGTATTGATGGGTGGTGCTTTCACTTAAACTCTACATACACCGGGGTGTTAGCGTTCAATTTTAACGTTAACACCAACCATAATTTATTTAGCATTTTCTTTATAAAAAATATATGATGTAGAAAATTGTAATCATGAACAATTAATAAAATAATAAATTAGACGTAGGGATATTAGATGGCTCGAACAAGTATAAAAATCTATGTGTCTATGTTATTTACTTACACACAATATCTAAATTATGGATACATAGCTCAATGTTTTTAGCCAATAGTGTGTTGGAATTGGATTAGCCTATATCGGATAAAAAAGGCAAATTTAATAAAAGATCCTATTATAGATCTTTAGGGCATACAAAGTCTAAAGGTAATATTAGATCGAAATCTAATATTGTTTTTAATAAAATCATATTTTATTAATTATGACATTGTTTTATAATTTAGTTAAGTGTGAAATGTGAATGGGAATGAATATATCAAAGATATTCATGTTAGTTATATGTCAAAATAATGAAATAACGGCAAGGTGTAATTACTAGATGATAAGATATGTATACATGTAGGTAAGAATAAGTTGAACGGTTATCACATAGGAGCTAAAAAGAGAAATAAATAAAGGATAACAATGATGATTGATACAATATAAAATAATTAAATAATGACAAGGTATAATCAATAGATGACAAGATATGTATACATGTAAGTAAGAAAAGTTAAATGGCTATCACATAGAAGCTAAAAAAAGAAATAAATAAAGGATGACAAGGATGATTGGTATAATTTCCCTTTTGATAGACTTAATTGATGCAACATATAAATGACAATCAATAGGTATCATAATATGCGAATATAAATAGTCAACAATAAATTATATGTATATATTATTGCCTCGTTTAAATTAAAAGAAACAAAACTATTTCATGCTATGACAATTTGAAAAAACAAAATAATTTTTATATGAAAACATACGTGTAGATTTAAATATGTGTATAGGAGATTCAATCAAAATATTCTAATAATACAAATTAGATAATTATTGTAGTTAATTTTAAAACTTTGATTTATTGTCAAAATCCTTTTATTCATATGTAAATATCTAATGCAATACAAGTGCAGATAATATATACATATATAAACATTCAAATCTAAAATTACACTTTGTTATGAAAGGTTATATGTAACGACCTTGACTCGACCTTCGAAAATCGACACTGAATACGACACTCGTATTCAAATGCTGCAGACCCAAACGTCGAATCTGGTTCGCCGGAGCTTATAACACATTAAGTATAACGACATAGCGGAAGATAAAAAATGAATATCATATACAACTCCAATGAATACAATATCCAAATATGGAACAACATTAATACAATATGATACAAGAATATTAGAGACAACAAACAGCAGCGGAAAACAGATAGAAAAAGTGAAAACTCCAATATCAAATTGCAACAGCAACTCTAACTCCAAAGCATCAATCCAGAAATAGCTCGAACCACCATCACATTGCACCAAGCTAAGCAAGTCCAGTCCGTGAATCCGAAGACTCCAAAGAATTCCAAAGAGAATGCTGAAAGTTACTGAATCGGTATCTACTATCTGAAAAACCCAACTCTAGACTGTCCGTGTGAAAATTTTTGGGCACTCAGAGTTTAGGAAGGGAATAATAAACTCCAGGTCAGTCATAGGACTGGTATGAGCAAACAAAACAATTTATCTTTAACAAACAACAAAGAATTTTAAAAAATTGAAATCCGCAATGCTTTTTGGAAAATGAAACTACCATAAGGCCTCTCGGCACACACACAATGCAATCGCACACATGGCAGAGATCTCTCCTTATGATAGTCAAACATGCTTACTACGCAAAAATCCTTTTTGATATTATTATTAGTGCATAATGGAAAACATTTGGAAAGTATAATATTAATCTTAGCCAGCATAGGTGCCATTATACTATGCCTATTATAGCTACCATGTTAGATGGCAGGTTCTACAACTAAAACCGTACAAGGCGCATATTGGAGAATGGATTTCCAACAAATGGTCAGGCTAAGGAACTTTCCATTACCACATGGGTACGCCTCTGGAGGGACGCCCCAAGAACCTAACCGGATCTCTGCCAACACAAGGCCGGGTTACCTCTGTAACTAGGTAACTACTGACACGAGTATGCCATCCCCCGGTCGTAACCAAGCTTTATCCGAGCGCTCGATACCAACAACCACAAAGTAATGTATTTGCAGTAACCACATAGGTTAAGTATCTGGGCTCCATACCATGATACCACCTCTATCCAGAAGGAAACGAACATACCCTCAGGGGGCGCTACCCCCAAATAACCTTGCTGCATTCTTCCTATTTCGACCATTCCAGGTTGTGAAGTTCGACGAAGTCTCGTCCACAAAGCTACGTTTTTCACAAAAGCCATGCTTTGATCAACAAATGATCAGCGGCACTTCGTATGCCACATTACCAAATTGGGAATGTATCACTAGTAACCATCAACTACATAACCTCTGAGCTCATACGTCTCAGAGAAGGGTGTTAAGCTAAGAGAATAATTCTCCGCCACCAAACAGAAACGTATTTGATAGAAACCGGTTTTACATCTCAAAGTGTAAATGTCAGACACACATGCATACAAGTCTGTTCCGGGTTCGAACAGAACCGAAAGCACTTCCGAAGAAGCCCTTGCAAACCAGGAATCCACAATCCCGATCGAACTTCCCATCACTTAGGGAATCTCTATACCGTAGCTACTCGGTGCAGAGACAATCGATAGGTCATCTTATCGTTCTCGCAAATACCTGGTCTTTACCACCGGTCTTCAAATGCGATCCATAACCGTCGTATCATTATTCGGAATGGGTTATATGACACAAGGTCCTCTTCCGGCTAAACCGAATAGCGAGCGCAATAATTAAAAACATATGGATAATGGGTTTTCAGTTAAGTCATAACTCTAAAACCTAAAATTTTTCTTTTCAAATGGTTTAAACCAATTACCATTTACAAATCTTTTTAAACAAGATTCACTTCCGGAAACCTTTCAATGGTTTAAAAAATTTCCACACTTTAATCTTTTAAACAAAATATTTACTTTTAAGACCCCTTTCAATTTAAAACAAGGTTCACCAATCTTTTAAACAAAGATTCATTCATAGCTTTTCAAAACAATTCCCAAAGATTCATTCATAAGTTTCAAAACAATTCCCGATTTCAAATCTTTTATATATAAAAGATACATCATTTAAAATCCTCTTCAATTTTAAAATAGGGTTCAACTATCTTTCACAAAGATTCAATTTTAGCTTTCAAAACCATTCAATTTCAAATTTGAAATCTTTCCATCATAATTATTATTTGAAACTACTTGTTTCCATTTCAGAAAACCCAATTCCATTTCTAAAGTTATTTGGATTCAAAATTCAAACTTTAAAACCATTTCAAAATATTAAATTCAAATATTCGTGACTTAACCGATTTCCTCGTGAAATCCATATTTGTGTCTGTATGGTGTAGTCCAGGGGTTTAATACAATAGTGTAACATTATTCAATCATCACAGATCAAAACACAGAAATATCGATAAGCGGTATAATCTATAACGCTTATCTTCATTTATAGATTCACGGATAAATGTATCACATATGAATAAATAAATGAATAAATAAATTACATAAAGCTCAATTCAAAAAACAGAATATCACAGCTCAATTAATTCAAGGCAATTCATACAAGGCAAACATTCACAAGCAAGGTCAGTCATTCAATAATTATTTATAGGTAGGATTAATTAATTGTTTAATCCTAATTAATTCAATTAATTTCCACTTAAATTAATTACTTATGAATTAATTATCCAATCTTGATTAATTAATTATAAATCATTTGATATAAATTAATTAATCAATTACCTTAATTAATTACATCAATTAATCACCTCATTATTAATTATTCCTTAATTAGTCCATTATACATTACATCATTAATTATATTATTAATGATCTCTAATTATATTTATATTAAACTACTTTATTTAAATTAATTACATTAAGTAATTAATCTTTAATTAAACACAATTATTAATCACCCTTGATTAATAACAAAAGTAATTACCCAAATTACTTCATTTATAAATCATATTCACTAATTACCTCCTAGTAATTATCATTTATTACTTCCCTAGTAATTATCTCCATTAATTACACTAGTAATTACACTTATCCAATTATCAAATGATTTTCTTAAATTAATTAAACTAAATTAATTAATTAACTTAAATTAATCACATTACCAAAATTAATTACAATAAGTAATTAATCCCTTTATTACTTTCATTAAGTAATTGCATCCGAAAATGTATAATTGATTATCTAAATTAATTAATATAATTAATTATCAAAATTAATCACATTAATTTAATTACTTAGTAATCCCTAGTTAATTATCTTCATTAACTAAGAATATTTCTTTAATTACTTTCTTAAGAAATTATCTTAGATTAATTCATTATTAATCATTTCGAATTATAAATTAATATAAATTATTTATTTATAAATTAAATAAATCATTCTTTAATTACCTTATTAATTAAATCATTTTATTACCTTAAATATCTCTAAGATAATTAATTTCTTTATTAATGATTTCATTAACATTTCAGTGTATTTTAAACATTACACTTTAAATTTAAACTCAAATTACATTTTGAATTTAAGATTCAAAATGATTATATATTTAAACATTTACCAAATTTTAATGTCCACTTATAACCCTATATAGGAAAAGTTCTAACTAATTTACTTAAATTTTTATTTAAAATTTAAGCTTTAAAATACATTACATTTTATCTTGCAAATTCAAGTTAAAACAATTTATTTAACTCTTCACTCAAAATTAAGAAAACCTTTATAAAAGATTTTATCAAAATCAAGTTAAACATTTGTTTGAAAACAAATGTACTTTTAAAAGCTATTTAATTTAAACTTGTTTAAAACACATTCGAATTTAAAACTAATTTAAATTTCCAGATTTGGATTCAAAGAGATTTGAATCCATATTTTAATTTTGATTTAAACTATGATTTTAAACTTTGTTTTAAAATCTTGATTTAAAACTTTAATCTAAAACCCAAATTTCATTTAAAACTTTAAGATTTAAAAGTTTATTTGAAAACTGAACTTAACTTTGAAATTAAACCCAGTTTAAATTTTGTTTTTAGATTTTAAATTAAATTTAAAAATCTGAAAACTATCAGGTTTTTATAAACCTGAAAAGAAAACACTTAAATTATTTAAACTTTATTTTATTTCATATTAGGATTCAAAAGTGAATTTGAATCCACATTTCAAACTGGATTTAAACTTTACTAAATCTGGCTCACCAATTTAAATTTCATTTAAACTTGCTCTAAAATTTTCAAATTATAGTCAGGTTTCCAAAAACATGAAACCAGACAACTAACCCGAGGCAATATAAATATGCTTTGAGTCACAACCTCTTCTACTTCGAGTCAAGTACTTGAATAACTCGAGTCTACCCTGAGTTCAATACTTCTACACAAACTAAAGTTCACCAGAATTCAAACTACACGGTGCACATGCACCGTGGCTCTGGCCATCTCCGGCCACCTCCTACCCTTGCTTCACATCGCCGATCATCATCAGGCATGATCACGATCCCCAGAATTCAACATAGAAGATGAAATAAAAATCGAGTTTTAAATCAAACCTAGAACACAGACTGCATCAACGCCTAAAACCTGGAAACTTCGCTGCTCCTCAAACTCCAACCACCAGATCGCCAGAACCTCCGGCCACAACTTCGTCTACCATTCCCCAAGCGATTCCCAAAAGCATGTTGAACTCGATGCTCCATGGAAAGCAAACAGACCCAAAATACACAGCACAGACAAACTAGGTATAGAAATAAAAACTCACAACCACGGCCTTCACTGGTCACTGACCATCCACCCCCTATTTTTGCCAAACTCTCCAGTCATCTGACTGTCTCCAGTCTCAATTCCAAACATCCAGATCAACTGGATCAACAGATATTCCTAAAATTCCCAAAATAGTGCAAACCAGAATTGCACTATCAAACCATAACTAAAAAAAAATGAAATTTTACTTTCTAAAATCATGATTTAGTATAGGTTAATTCATGTTACTGAATTGTTAAATTAACAAATTTGAATTATCACAAATTCAAACCTCCCTGTTCCTTTTCGATTCTTAGAACAAATTTAAAGTTATTTTAACTTAATTAAATTTTAAAACTTAACTTTATAATCAAGCAAACATATCTTGTTTCGATCCTAAGTCAGAACAACAAGTAGATCAAGCAGATTTGAACTTTTAAATCAAACCTGTGTTTGAAATTTTAAATACAGAAATGTATTACAGGATTATACAACATGCAGATATCCTATTTCACAAACACACAGAATTTTAACCATGTATAAACACAAAAACAACATTATCTTCGTACTTAAATCAAGCAACCAAATACTTAAGTATTTTTTAAAAAAAAGTTACTTACCTATATGATTGAAAGACAGAGTAGTGCTTTTTGGATGCAGTTTTGAACTTGAAACTGTAATTCCTGATGAAACTTTGATTTGAAACTTGAAACTTAGATAAAGAATGCATGCAGATGATTTCATAATTTATTTCAAACATCATCACAAAACAACACATATAGCTTTAGATTGGTAAGGGATTTAAATGATGTTTGCTCACCTTGTTAATGAAGGTGGAGGACATTGATCAGATTTGTGCCTGGAAATGCTCTGATTTATAATTTGTTTTGATTTTATTTTGAATCCATAACTTAAATTGTTTATTCCAGGTTTCAACTTACTTCTTTTGCTTCAGATTTAAGTGTTTCGGGTTGAATTTTGAACTTGCTGAGATGAATTTCAACATGCTTGTGATTTTGGTTTCTCAAATTTGTGTTTGCAGTTTTGAAAAAACTTGAGAATCTGATTTTTAACTCTTTCTTATGCATGTTTATAAAATATAATTAAAAGAAAAATTTACTCTTTTGTATGTTATTTACATTTTAATTTAAAAGAAAATAAATTTAAATGCCACTTGTATCATTAAAGCCCTACACTTGTACATTTATTTTAACACTTGTTGCTTAAATTCTATAGATGTCATTTGTACTAAATTTAGGTTTAGACCTTGTTTTTAATATATTTACAAGTTATGCTTTAAACCTTAATTTATTTTTATATTTACAAACTTATATTAGGAATCCTATTTTAAAATGGTTTAATTCCAATTTATACTAATTACGTGTTTAAATGTTAAAAACAATTATTTAATACTTATACAAATTAAAGAAAAATGGTTTGAAATTAAATTATACATTACTAATAAATATTTAAAATTAATGTTTTATTCTTGTTTATATGTTCTCATTCAAAATATCTGTTTAATATAAATTTGGAAAAAAAATCTTTATTAATTTAAAATAAAATGTTTTCAAACTCAATATATTTATAAGATTTTTAATTTTGAATTTTAATTCCAAGATTTAATTTAAATTAAATTTATAAATATAAATAAATAACAGAACCTGTCTTTTATAAATCTTAAAACTTTCAAATTCTATTTATTTAAATCTAATTTATATACATATTCATTCCCAAATATTAATTCTCTATTAATTCATAATTAAATTCACAATTTAATTTCAAAAATTAAATAAATTATCAAATTATCTTAACTAAAATTTCAGGGATGTTACATTATATTAAAACATTGTACTAATTCTATACAAATTTCAGTTTTAACTTTAAAATATAATTATTCAATCAACATGAACATGAAAATTTTTAGATCTAAAGAATTAGACTTTAAATTGAATGTTAAAAACATAGATATAAAATAAAACATTGTATTTCAACATATATAGATTTATTTTTAAATTAAAAAATAAAGAAAAAACAATTAGTTAATTTAAACGTGCAAACTTTCAGATCTAAAGGATTACACTTTAATTTGAGTATTTAAAACATAGATCAACACTTAACTACTATTTAAATCATCAAAAATTTCAATTTTGATTTATCAAACATAAAAAACCCAATCATGTCATTCAACAAACAATTCAATCTTCATAAAAAATTAATTAAATAAGACAATGATACATACATACAAATTATGATAATCAAATTTAATTTTCAACAAACATTGCATCAAAATCATTATCTATACAGAAAAGGACATACCTTGTTACCAAACACTTAAAGCACGTGTTGAAAATAAGAATTCTCCTAATGAAACCTTTTCCAGATCAATAGGGTGTCAATCCTTGAATTGATGACCTTCAACTATAACATATTAATTAGATCTTGAATTTGATTTGTGAGTTTTTTGTTGTTGTAGAGGGGATTAATTTTCTTCCATTAAAATAATGTTGAAGGAGGAAAAGAAAAAGTGAGATCTAATTAGGTTTAGAGAGTTTATATGTGTGGACGGAAAAGAATGAAAGGTGAATCTAATCCTATATCTCTTTCCTTCAATATCAGCCATCAAAATCAAGGCCCCTTAACCCTCAAATCCTAGCCTCCTACTTCATGTCTGTAATGAAAAATTACGCCCTCTATAATGGGCATTAAACCCAATTAAGCTTATGTAAAAATATTATACAATTAAATCCAATTTAATCGGTTATCAATATCGTATATCGATTGATATATTCATAAATATTATAAACTTGTGTTGTAGTATTTAGTTCCCAAATCATATTCAAATTTATAATTAATATTTCATAAATAATAATTAATTTAATTAATTTATGATAATTACAAACTTACCAAATCATTTGGTTAAAGAAAAAATCATTATTTCAGTTGTGTGACTCGTTACGTGTAAATTTGGTCGGCGATTAATCTCGAACTATTCGAATATTATTGTTCACACGTCACTTTGCAGGTGGTGTGATATTTTGGACAAATTTATTGCTTACTTGGTTTTGGTAAAATCCAATTTCGGTTTGTTAAGCGTCACCAGGTTGTGACTTTTATTCACACCAATTCTCTTCATCAAAACTATATCACTTTGGACTTATGGAATTTGTAGTGGTCAAAATCCAAAATTGTCCACATTCAACTTCATAGTCCAAACACAAAATCCTTAGTTTAATAATAATAGTCACTATTAACTGAACTACTCTGGTCAGATATTTTGACTTTGAGTTGACTTGAGTTGACCATGATACTAACCTCCTATAACAGAGAAGACGAATTCTCTCTTAAATAGTTTTTCACTTCTAGTACTTCCACTTGACCCAACTATAGTCACTTAATGGATGCCGTTCCATGATTTGACTATAATCAAAGATGAGCTTTCATATTGAAGATCAATAGTATTCTCAATTTGAGATAACTATATAAATCAATCACATCGATATTTTCTATTTTACTTTAGTTATATTAATCAACAAAAACTATCGAGTAAGTCGTTCCATAATATCAGATAACTATTACTATGTAACCCCTTGGTGCCCCCATCAATCATGAGTAATACAACGCCTAACATTTAGAGAGCATTACGAACCTCAGTCTCAATGGTTAATCGATATTCAATCTCGATGCATCTTGACTAGGGACATTTAAAATGGTATATTTATTTTCAATGTGATAAATTATTCACGGTTGCAACACTTTGTAACTATTCTCACAAAGCATACCATTTAAGAATTTTTTATTGAGTATAGTTTTAATGAAATTAATTAATATAATATTACATCAAATATATAATAGAAAGAAAACACCTTTTATTTTAGACAATATTGGTTATTGAGTTAGATAAATGTAATAAATTACATAATTGCCCCTAGGGCGTACCCTTAACTCTATTATACTATACTAGATGTAAGGAAATTAGACCGTCTGAACCAGTACGAAAAATCATGTGCGTGAATAAAAAGGTTGCAAATGGATAACCCGACTCCTCGGTTAAAACAATCTACACCATAAATGGAGCAGATCATGCAAAGCACCTGATGAAATAAGAGCACTATAACACATAAATTAAGAAAGCTTGAAATGGGTACAACAAATACTGCATACAAATCCCAATGCTAGAGAAAAGGATGAAAGAAAGCAACATATGCAGTATAAAAAGGATGTAAGCCAAGAATCAACATAAAACTAGAAAGGTAAATACATAATTTTTATTACAATTTCCCACTTATTGATTTCGTAGGTTGTCCTAAAACATTACATGCATATATGGATCACACAAAGAATAAAGACCACTAAAACCCCATGAAATACAACGATGCACCCTAGACAGATTTCAACTGCTCAAATGATGATAATTTTATTTTTCTGTGGGAAGTTTGAACTGCAAGAGTTAGGGAATTTTTATTATGATGGCCGGAGAATGTCAAGGTTCTTCTATAATTGGGGGCATAAGGTCGCAATTAGCACTAGCCCAAGGGTTACCTACATCTTGCCTTATGGGAACTTAATCATCATAGTTATACAAAAAACTTAAAATCAAGCTCAGGCAAAAAATGATTAAAAATGTTGATCGTGCATAGCACTATTTTGTCGGCCATAATGCCTAACCTTCTCTTGATGAAGCCTTTCAACCGAGGTAGGTATATAGAATCGAAAGCAGTTGGTAAAGTAGAGCAAGCGTGTGACATAGTCAAGGTGGAGGGCTTCATCAGTGAGGTCAAGTTAGAAACTTGATTTTCAAGTTCGTTTATGCATTCAATAACAATATGTAGTATTCGGTCTATGTCATCTAAGACTTCCATCTTTGTTTTTCTTGGTCTTTTTGTAGTAGGAACCAAGTAGCTTATATATAGTCTAGTGCCCCTATGTTATTACTTCTCCCTTAGGATTTTCCAACCTATAGGAAGCTTTTAGTTTATTAAACTTAGATTGATAGCACTTTTCCGCTTTCGTTTTCTACTTGGAAACTACTTCGTCATCCAAGCTAGACGTAGGTATAGAAATTGTGCAATAAGTGGGTGCCTTAGGAGTATCACTATATTCTTAGAAAATTCTTCAACGGTATCATTTAGCCTCTTAATCACATCTTCATAAGAAGCATCATAAATACCCTCTACCTCTTTCAAAAGCTTTTCTAAGCTGACCATGCAATTATGTGCAGTTCCTAATTCACTTTCCAACCCTTATAGATTTTCCATTGTTGTGGCCAAGTCATTATGCCGGTTAGTTATACAAGTATATTGACATATAAAGCCTCTTTGGCTTCTTGAACCTCCTACGAAAGTTTCTTAATCCTTCGATCGTCATCAGATAGTTCTAAATCTCCTCTTATATCCTTGTACGATTCAGGGGAACAAGCCAGGACTTGATGACTAATCCTTGGATGGGAGGAAAGCTAAGTAATATTTAGGCGTTCACATGGTTTAGAAGTGATGAAGTATCAAAATATGTAACATATGTTGAATATGCTACTATATGATTTTTGTTTGATGATAACAAACATATATATATATATATATATTCAATTAAATGTATTTTTTGTTGTACTATTTTAGTTTTCACATAATTAAATAAATATTTCATGAATAAAATAAATAACACCCGGGATCTCCCCTAAGTTTTACATGTTAGTATTCAAGTTTCTTAAATTAATTGAGGCCATAACTTAGAATCACTCTAGCATTAGTAATAATCACCTAAGTAGTACTTTGTTCGCATGTAACTGCTATGCAAACAACTTTGTATTCTAAGTTAATCTTTCATGAATTTCCTTGAGTAAATAGTCTTTTTCCAATCCGAGGAATGATTGAGAAGAACCCTTTTTCCCTCCCTCCAAATCTTACAAAAAATTTCTTGATTTAGTTTCTATGAAAATTGCCTTCGCATTCTCAATGCGTGTAAACAATAATATCTTTTTCTTGATTGAGATTTAAATCCTTGAATTAACTATGCCTTGCAAAATCTTGAGTACAATTTTATCTAGGATACCTTTTGTAGTTTGAACTTTCAAAACTTTTACCATCTCTTAATGTCCACCCATAAACAAGACCTCTTTACCGAGCATAACCTCTTATCACTTTATTCCAATTATTCTATAGTTGAGACAACTCACTATGGAATGATGCCTTGCCATTTTAATCCAATAACACAATGACCAATACTTTGGTTTATGCTTAGGGATTTCTATGTTTTAATGCATTCGAATTACTTCCCTTCCAAAGGAAAGTTGATAGTGTGAATTTCTATGTCTTACCCAGAAGGAGCATTTGTATTAGGTTTAGAATTACAAGGAATTATTTTTTTCGTTATTACTAAACTAGACAGTACAACATATGGTAAATGTTCCTATTCAACCCTTTTTTTTTAGGTGTATTCTATTCAATATGCTAGTATATGATTTTTGTTTGATTATAATAAACATATATATTCATTTAAATGTATTTGTTATTGTACTATTTTATTTTTCACATAATTAAATAAATATTTGTTGAACAATATAAATAACACAGAATTTAAAATTAAATAGATATTTTATTCAAACAAATATTTTATTACAATTTTTAATAGTACAAAATTTGAGCTCTCACTATATATACAAAATTTCAATTACAACACAATTTCAAGTTACAACACAATTTTTCGCTATACAATTGTTAAATACATTTGCACCTCGCTACATATCACTCGTTCACTCGTAATCGATCTTCAACTCTATTCTAGTCCGTGTCCAGCATTTGAATTATCCATAAAATAAATACAGACGCGATAAAATTGAAAGAGAAATATTTTTGCAGTGTAAATGTGTGTTTTTGAAAATATTATTTGCCTCAATTATTTGGGTTGTTCATCATCATTTTCATTTTGAATTCACCAAATACGTACAACCTATGACATGTACAGTGTATCACTGTACATGCCACAAGGCTATGCATACCGATATACACTGATAAAACTGCAGGGATAGGTGAGCACAAGGTCAAACCGGAGCCGAGGCTGGATTCAACTTAAGTGCACACAATACAACATGAAAAAGTGGTAAATCAACATGTGAAACCGAGATCAGGTCCAACCAAACCATGCTAACAAGTGCACAAGTGTGTGAACACATCAGGTGAACAAAGAAATGGTTCAAACAGAACCAGACAACATCAAAACATATACAACTAGACCCAGTAGACCAGATACAAATGGTCGAGTGCAAAGCAATGGAGCAACAAGTAAATGGCAGTACATAAGCATGAGATGAATGCTACACAAAGAAATCACCATAAATATATACATACATATGTATACACACATGTACACATATATATGCAGTGCACAACATTTCAGTTCATCATAAAACAAGCAGACTATGTGCATGAAGACACAAAAACAAGACTACTAAAAACATCGCAACTAGACTCGTTTCAACAAACTCAAGTATGCGCATGAATACAAAAGGATGCAACTCAGGTCAGACTTCAATAGAAAATCAAAGTGCAATCAAACCGCACAGCTCCATATGAAATCAGACATATACATAAGAAGATCAGACTCCAAAGTGCAACATGAAGATTTGATTGCAACTAGGAAGTTTAGCTCGAAGTAACTAAAGATCAGACACAATGCAATATGAAGACTAGTCATGATAACCCATGGTTGAAATGCAACCAGACTTCATTCAAAGTGCACCAGACGATAACAAAGGCAAGAACGTGCTCACAAGGTCAAATGGTCTAGTATGAATACAACGTAGGGTCACCCACATATATACATACAAACCACAATTTAATGTCCAAGCAACCCAGGAAAAATAACCAAGCTCCTATGCAAGTTAAGTTTTAAACATATAGTTCAAATATACAGTGGATCATGTATCAGTTCAGGTATGAGGAACTCAAGTGCAAAGCACAATGCCAAAGAACCAAATACACATGCACTGACAACAAGACATCAAGCCAACCAAGTGAATAGGCATAAAAACCACACACATATATACATACATGTATATATGTACACACATGATGAAAATCACATGAAACCAATACAAGCTACTGGACATAGAACTTAAAGCAAGCAGTGACAGTGATCAAGCAACAATCAAACCAGTGCAGTCAAGTCAATCATACAAACATACACATAAATACGTGTATGTATATATGTAAGGAGACAATCAACCAAAATGATATAACATGAATTAACTCAACTACATGAACATCAACACAGCATCCAGACTACAATGCACCAGATCAACTAAACATCAACATAAAACAACACTGCAACAACACATGGAATCAACCAGACCAGAGGCTTTGAGTAAAATGAAATAGTGATTAACTCAACATGTTGACAGACCACTTGATAATGTAGACTCGAGTACAGGATGAGAATGCAATAGTGGTAGCAATATAGCATCAAGCCGAGCAAGGAATCACAAGTGTACATATATACATGCGCAAACACACATGTATACATGTGTGTGTGTGTGTATATATATATATATATATATATATATATATATATATATATATGCAGTGACAATATGGGATGCAATAAAGTAGCAGTATGAACATGTACTAGTAATCAAGCAACATAGCATTTAAAAATTCTAACCAAGTCAAGATAGAGATAAAAATCAATCAGATGATCAAATGATGCAATTCAAACAAGAATCAAGGTAGAAGTTTTAAACCAAGTCAAGTTTAAATACCAAAGTCATAGCCAGGTGATAACAAGTTCGAAATTGAACAAATTGAAGTCAAATTTTCATCTCAAAATATTATCACAAAATCAAAGTGGCCGAAGTCAAAAAAGAAAAGATCGAAACCAACTCAGAGAAAATCAAATAATAGAACAAAAAATCAAAAAACCAAACAAGCCGTGGTAATCAAGCAATGCATATTAGAAAAATATTCGAACAAACCAGTCTAAACAAACCATACGTATTCAAGCAAAATCAAAAGGCCGAGCAAAATTAATATACGAATTCAAATGAAATATTTGAGTGGAAATTAAGGGAATCGATACCTATAAATTCCCATATCATCATCGGCACAAAAGAGCATCGAGTTCAAGCATATCAATGAGAGTAAATAAACAAAATCGCATACCATTATTATTCGATTTGAACTCGACAAATTAGAGCAGCCAAGATGCTCAAGCCAGAAGTAGATTAACAAAGCAACGCAAATATAATTCCTCAAATCAATCAATCATAAAGCGGTAGCTTCTTCACAAATCCCTAATACTTTGAAGAGGAATGACTGTTCTCGAGCAAAGAGAAAAGAGCCAGACATTAATTTCACGAAGTAAAGGATACGGGCCGAAGATAATAAATGGAGATATCATTTACAAATTATATTTGTTCAATTGGGCCGGTTCCTTTACATTTTATTTTTGGCTTAATTTATTAAATAGGGTTTGTGTTTAGTTTTTTATTTTATTTGGTAATTTTCTTTTAAAAGTTTTGTAAAACTCTAGTCGTGTGACTAGGGATGAACTACGATGGTGTAGTTCGAGAATTCGCAACTCACTGGCTGAGTTGTGGTAGGGTATTAAGCGTAAAGTTAGGTTGGTCAATAGCGGATGTCACAAATTTACTTGCGTAAGCCTTAATTTCTAGTAGAAACCTTGGGGGCAGAACGTAGGCAGTGTTTTGCCGAAGCTGAGTAAATCTATGCTGTTTTATTTCTGCTTTTATTACTCTGTTATTATCCATGCTGCAATTATTTTATATACTTCCGCGTTAATTTTTATCATTATTAATATCACCCTATTAATCCGTCCTCTTGGGTGAAATCGACCTTACAAGTGGTATCAGAGTTAGGAACAAAAACCATTTTCGTTCTAAAATTTTGATTTTTCAAAAATTAATTTTTGTTTTAAAATTTTAATTTTTTCAATGGCATCTTTTAATAATGCTTTTGCTGAGGGTCAGTCCATAATTAGACCACCTATGTCCAATGTTGAATATGCTTACTGAAAAAATAGAATGAATTTTTTTTGAAACCATTGATGCTTGGAATATTTTTGAGACAGGTTATAGTACACCAATTATAGTGGTAGATAATCAGAAAATTGAAAAACCATTGGATCAATGGACAGATCTTGAAAATAAACTACAGAATCTAATGCTAATGCTAAATCTATGAATTCTATTATTTGTTCATTGGATCAAATTTAATTTAATTGTGTCTCACATTGTCTAACTATGCAGGAAATCTGGCACACACTTGAAGTGACTCGCGAAGGAACATCTGAAGTCAAAGAATCTCGCCTTTCCATGCTTAGTAGCGAATATGAAAACTTCACAATGACCAAGGATGAGAATGTCAAAGAGATGTGTGGATGACTTTCTAATCTCATATACAAATCAAAAGCTCTTGGAAAACCATACACAGAATTGGAAATAGTTCGAAAAATCTCAAAGTTCTACCTTGACGTTTTGAAGCCAAAGTCACTACTATTCAAGAATCAAAAGATTTGAAACAAATCAAAGTTGAAGAACTCATTGGAAATCTTACCACTTATGAGCTAGGAATGAAATTCAAGGAAGAACGCGAAGGAGGTGATACGCGAAAGAAATCAATAGCTCTCAAAGGAACAACTGAAAGTGAAGATGATGATGATGGTGCAGCAGAACTGGCACCGATAATAAAGAAATTCAAAAGGTGGAATCATAAGTATGGAAATCCAGCTCTAAAACTACAATTGAAAAAGCAGAATAGTTAAAGTACTAGACAACTCGAAGGAGCAAGAGATCATATGTCACAAGTGCAACAAATCTGGTCATATTAAGCCAAGTTGTCCTTAGAATCGACTCAACCAAGGAAAGGAACCAAAAAGGAGAAGTTTTGCAGCTACTTTGAATGAAACCGACGAAGCTGATAAAAGCACTGGCAGTGAGTGAAAAAGAAATTTTTTGTCTTCAAGAAGAAACGACTGACAGTGATGATGACGAGCCAAGCGAGGTATCGAAACTTACTCCTTTGGAATTACTTATATACTTTCATGAAGTAAATGGCTATTTTGAAAGACTTAGAGAGAAGTACACTAAAATTGAATCACAAAGAGACAGTTTGATAGAATTAAATAAATAGCTTGACCAATTAGTTAAAAACCATCGAAACAAGTGCCCTAAGTGTGTTAAGTGTCCATCATTTGAAGAAGAGATTGGAAAATCAGAAATTAAAATTAAATCACTTGAAAATGAAATTCTGATTTTGAAAGAAAGTGAAAATATGAGGAGAAAATTCTATTAAAATGTGCACTCAATTACCGAATGAAAACGAATCTCTCAAAACACAAGTTCAAAAATTGTCTACGACTTTAGGAATATTTTTCAAAGGAGAAAGATCGTTAAATATGGTATTAGAGAAACAAACTGTCAATATTGTTAGACAAGGACTTAGGTATAATCAATCTGAACATGTTAGAAGTCAAATTAATCAAGTCAATTCCAAGAGCACGATTTGTGAAAAAATTGGACACAATCATAATATTTGCCGATATAAACCCAAACACATAAAAACCATACCAATTAGGGTTCCAAAAGGCATGAATATAAAATCCCTTACAGTCAAACAAATCTCGGTGCTAAAAGGAACAAACATAAATAATCTTGGGTCTACACAAACATGTTTTTCAAAATCTTTTGCCACTAACAACCATGGACCTATAAAAAACAAATAGGTCATAAAAATCTTTTCTCATGTAGGTGTAGTGACAAGCTAAGAAACAACACGACTATTATATGGATTCTGGCTGTTCCAGACACACGATAGGCAATAAATCAAAGTTCCTTAGCCTAATACAATGGTGGTAGAATCACAATGGGCAACAACGAAATATTATCGGTAAAGGTAAAATAGGTAACAGTACATTTATCTTGAACGATATATTAAATGTTGAAAATCTACACCATAATCTGATTTAAATCAGCCAGTTATGTGATAATGGATGTTGATTATGATTCTGATTTATGCAAAATTGTTGGCCAATTATCTTTTTATGCCGAGAACACTATAAGTATCTCTAGAGTCTTTGAACTAGTTCATATAGATTTGTTTGGAGTAATGATGTTGTTTTTTTGTTGATTGATGATTACTCAAGATACTCATGGATATATTTGGTTATTTTAATGATTCTAGACCTTTCATTATGTTCAGTTTTTTTTTATTTGCAAGGTTTCAATTCAAATAAAAAGAATTTCATTCAAAAGCTGTAAAAAGATTTTAAGGATTTGTTGCAATTTCACGGTCTGGACAATGACATCCAACTAATGATAGTCATGAGTCAAAAGGAAATTCAGATGCAGATTACACTGGTAATCAAGTTGATAGAAAAATACTAGTGGAACATGTTTTATGTTGAGACATTCATTAGTTGCATTATTTTCAAAGAAAATATCTGCATATTTTTCATTTCAACTGATTTTCAACTAGTAGACAATTTTTTTTAAAACATCCTTCCAAAAAATAGTTTTGTTGACTTCATTTCAGGTTGGGCATTTTAGAAGATTTTGATTTTATAATTATTTTTGAATTTGATCTTAAATGACTGCATTAATTAATATGACTTCCTACTGATTATCGTAAAGATAAGTAGTACTGAAATATAAATGATGAGTGTTGATATTGATCATATATTATGGCTTGAGACAGTATATATAGTAAATTTCTTTAAAAATTTAAACAAGATTTGTAATAAGTTTTTGTTGGTAAAAATTCCATGACCATCTCTATTTCTATCATATTTTTAATGACCATCACTCATCAAAATCCAATATAGTATGTCCAAATGTGGTATTTTTAGCAGGAAATTATTCGTTTTTGTTTTATTTATTTAAAAAAAAAACATCGAAAGTATTCACTCTCATTTACAAGTCCTCACGGTTATGCATGGGCGAATTACTTGGAATATTTGTATATATGCTTTCATGTTCATTTGAAAGTCCTCACGGTTATGCATGTATTGAACACATATCAAAATTGATTATTAAACAGACAAGTTGATTCTAATCTCATTTAAAATTCCTTACGGTTATGCGTGGTTAGAAAATGCTTGAAATTCATTTTTTATAAAAATTAGGAATACTACTAATCTCTCATTTAAAAGTCCTAACGGTTATGCATGGTTAGTAGATATTCAAATTCCTGATAGAAATACACCAAAAATGGACACAACTATATGGTTTTATATGTCGACATCACCCCTATCACTCTAAAGTGGAATATGCGTCTAACAAAGTTTTTATGATTTTTGTTTGATTTTTTATTGAAATTTGATATTTATACTCGATTGGGAACTAATGTGGTATTAATATCTATTACTTTATCTCTTTTTTGTTCTAGCACTATTAATGCTTTGCTGATAACAAAAGGGGGAGTGAAAAGTTAAGATTTTGGCAAATAAATGTCAAATATTTTAGTTTTTATTTGCATATTCCCATCTAGGCACATTTGCATATTTTTATTTATTTTCATGCATATATGAAGGGGAGCTTTGTTGTAGAGAGGGAGCATCCGAATAAGCGGAGCAAATAGATGTCATCAATGACCAAATACATTTAATAAATTCAAAATCTTAATATATGTTTGTTATCATCAAAAGGTAAAGATTGTTGAATATGCTAGTATATGATTTTTGTTTGAAAATAATAAACATATATATATAAATATATATTCATTTAAATGTATTTGTTATTGTACTATTTTATTTTTCACATATTTAGATAAATATTTGCTGAATAATATAAAAAACATAGAATTTAAAATTAAAAAAAATATTTTATTCAAACAATATTTTATTACAATTTTGTATAGTCCAAAATTTGAGCTCTCACTATATATACAAAATTTCAATTACAACACAACTTCAAATTACAACTCAATTTTTCACTATACAATTGTTACATACATTTGCACCTCACTACATATCACTCGTTCACTCGTAATTGATCTTCAACTCTATTCCAATCTATATCCAACATTTGAATTATCTACAAAATAAACATTGACGTCGTAAAATTGAATAAGAAATATTTTTGCAGTGTAAAATAAATGTGTGTTTTTGAAAATATTATTTGCCTTAGTTATTTGGGTTGTTGGTCATCATTTTCATTTTGAATTCATCAAACCCGTACAACCTGTGACATGTACAGTGTATCACTGTACATGCCACAAGGGAGTTCACACCGATATACACTTGATAAAACTGCAGGGATATGTGAGCACAAGGTCAAACCAGAGCCGAGGCTGGATTCAACTCAGGTGCACACAATACAACATGACAAAGTGGTAAATCAACATGCGAAACCAAAATCAGGGCCAACCAGACCATGCTAACAAGTGCACAAGTGTGTCAGCACATCAGGTGAACAAGGAAATGGGTCAACAGAACTAGACAACATCAAAACATATACAACCAGACCCAACAGACCAGATGCAAATGGTCAAGTGCAAAGAAATGGAGCAACAAGTAAATGGCAGTACATAAGCATGAGATAAAGGCTACACAAAGAAATCACCATAAATATATATACATACATATGTATACACACATGTATACATATATATGCAGTGCATATCATTTCAGTTCATCATAACACAAGGAGACTGTATGCATGAAGACACAAAAACAAGACTACTAACAACATCGCAACAAGACTCAATTCAACAAACTCAAATATGCGCATGAACACAAAGGGATGCAACTCAGATCAAACTTCAATAGAAGATCAAAGTGCAATCAAACTGCACAGCTCCACATGAAATCGGACATATACATATGAAGACCAGACTCTAAAGTGCAACATGAAGACTTGACTGCAACTGGGAAGTTTAACTCGAAGTAACACAAGATCAGACACAATGCAACATGAAGACCAGTCATCATAATCCATGGGTGAAATGCAACCAGACTTCATTCAAAGTGCACCAGACGATAACAAAGGCAAGAACGTGCTCACAAGGTCAAATGGTCTAGTATGAATATAACACAGGGTCACCCACATATATACATACAGACCACAATTTAATGTCCAAGCAACCCAGCAAAAATAACCAAGCTCGTATGCAAGTTAAGTTTTAAAATTTTATTACAAATATACAGTGGAGCATGTATCAGTTCAGGTATGAGAAACTCAAGTGCCAAGCACAATGCCAAAGAACCAAAAACACATGCACTGACAACAAGACATCAGGCCAACCAAGTGAATAGGCATAAAAACCATGCACATGTATACATACATGTATACATAAGATGAACATCACATGAAACCAATACAAGCTACTGGACATAGAACTTCAAGAAAGCAGTGACAGTAATCAAGCAACAATCGAACAAGTGTAATCAAGTCAATCACACACACATACACACACATACATGTATGTTTGTATGTATGTATGTATGTATGTATGTATGTATGTACGTACGTACGTGTGTGTGGAGGCAATCAACCAAAACAGTATAATATGAATAAACTCAACTGCATGAACATCGACACAACAACTAGACTATAATGCACCAGATCAACCAAACATCAACACCGCAACAACACTGCAACAACACATGGAACCAACCAGACTAGTGGCTTTGAGTAAAATGAAATGGTTATTAACTCAACATGTTGACAGACCACATGACAATGCATACCCGAGTACAAGATGCAAATGCAACAGAGGTGACAACAAAGCATCAAGCCGAGCAAGGCATCACAAGCATACATATATACATGCGAAAACACACATGTATACATGTATATATATGCAGTAACAATATGGAATGCAATAAATTAGCAGTGTGAAATGTACTAGTAATCAAGCAAAAGAGCATTTAACAAATTTTAACCAAGTCAAGATAGAGATAAAAATCAATCAGATGATCAAGTGATGCAGTTCGAATAAGAATCAAGGTAGCAAGTCCAAACCAAGTCAAGTTTAAATATTAAAATCAAAGCCAGGTGATAACAAGTTCAAAATTGACCAAGTCGAAGGAAAATTTTCATCTCAAAATATTATCACAAAATAAAGGTGGCCGAAGTCAAAAGAGAAAAGATCGAAACCAGTTCAGATAAAATCAAATAATAGAATGAAAAATCAGAAAACAAAACAAGCCGTGGTAATCAAGCAAAGCACATCAAAAACATATTCGAATTGGACCAGTCTAAACAAATCACGTGTATTCAATCAAAATCGAACGGCCGAGCAAAATTTACAGTCGAATTCAAATGAAATATTCGAACGGAAATTAATGGAATCAATCCTTATAAATTCCCATATCATCATCGACACAAAAGAGCACAAGTTCAAGAATATCAACGAGAGAAAATAAAGGAAATCGCATACCAGTATTATTCGATTCGAACTCGACAAATTGGAGCAGAAGAAGATGCTCAAGCCAAAAGACGCAAAGATAATTCCTCAGCGACGACTTCTTCACAAAGCCCTAATTTTTTGAAAGAGGAACTACTATTCTCGAGAAAAGGAAAAAAAGGCAGACATTAATTTCACGAAGTAAAGGATACAAACCGAAGATAATAAAAAGAGATATCATTTACAAATTATATTTTTTCAATTGGACTGATTTCCTTATATTTTATTTTGGGCTTAATTTTTAAAATATGGTTTTGTGTTTAGTTTTCTATTATATTTTGTAATTTTATTTTTAAACTTTTGTAAAATTCTAGTCATGTGACTAGGGACAAACTACGGTGGTGTAGTCTGAGAATTAGCAACTCAATGGCTGAGTTGTGGCAGGGTTTTGAGCATAGAGTTTGGCTAGTCAATAGTGGTTGTCGCAAGTTTATATATGTAAGCGTCTGACTACTTAATTTCTAGTAGAAACCTTGGGGTCAGCACGTAGGGTGGGTTTCGCCGAAGCTGGGTAAATCTGTATTGTTTTATTTCTACTTTTATTATCTGTGCTGCAATTATTTATATATTTCTGCATTAACTTTTGTTATTATTAGTGTCACCCTATTCACCCCCGTCTAGGGTGAAATCGATCCTACATATTCCTCGTTTCCTTTTCATTTCAAATGATACACTTTTATATATAAATCTGAACTTGATAATCCATAAGAATTTACATTGCAACCCCTATAGTCCAATGAATTAAAATATTACCTAAATCTCATTCCTATTTTCATAACAACTTCCAATTTTGTTTACTAATCCATATCAATTACCAAAAAAACTATTGTAATAATTTAATTTACATTTTACTTGCACACATCATTCAGATCTACAAATCTGGGGCTATCACATGATCTATAAGTTTTAGGGACAACCACTACTCAATACTAAATTCAAGGAATACCCAATATTTTCTAAATTCAAATATGTGAAAATTTCTAACCCTACAATTCCAAGGTCTACGTTTTGTCATTCACGAACCACATCAAAAATGTTTAACCCAATAAGGAAACACTACCCATAGGCTACTATGAAAACAAATTTCCACTAATATCATCGCATAATGCTACTGTAAGAACTTCTCTTCCACCAATATGACTTCCCAGTCATGTCCACTTGGTCCGCCAAAAGTCTACATGGGAATAACATAATATCTAAATATCCTGTAACCCAAAGGTATCATATCATCACCAATATCGTACCGACCTTGATACTATAGTGTCGAACTTATACTTACTGCTCCATTTAGATTGCCTAATGCAATCATGGAAATACCCATTTATCACTTAGCACACCATATAAGGATTGAAGTAGACCCTACTTGGTCCTTTTTACACTTCAAACCAAATAAATCTCCTTACGTATTAGGCATCCCTTGATAGAACATTTTGCCTTACTCTTTCCTCATTCTGGAATCTATTTCACCCAAACCATATTTTCCAACTTCCTCACAATAAGAATCTGTGATTCAAACCGTACTTGGGTTAAAAAGATACAAGGGGGTACTCACCTTCACTACCGTAGAAAGTTTGACCTAGTACTCTATTCTTTCAATTCAACCATTGATTGAAAAGGTCGCTAAATTCCCATGTTTCCTTTTTATCTCTATCCTAACCATTTCAAGGCTTCCAAATTCCATAGTCAATTCTATCTTAGTGGGCTGTTTAATCCTATTTGTCTAACTACGATCTATATCATTCCTTTTAAGTTTAAGTGATAGTCATAATTTTTCACTTTACCTTTTTTGAATCAAAACCTTTGATTTTAACTTTATTTCCATAAAACTAGTATCTTTTAGAACTGTAAAATTCTCTTATCATTTTAACAAGTGTTTCCTTCTTACTAAGATCATGTTATTTTATTTGATTAAATTATAAAAAATGATTGAGCTTAACTTAGCAAAATGTGCATAAAAACATACCATTTAAAAAAAATATTTCATAAATAAGGGAATTTTTACAAAGTGTATTTTCAAAGAAAATGTGGTATTTTTAACTTGTTACTACTATTTTTTTAGAGTTTGACAGAAACATCATAAAAGACATTTTCAGGTACTAACCGTTTCTTATTTATTTAAAAGGAGTTCCAAAAGATGTGTCTTGTATACTTCCAAATTTTTATTTCTATTGAAGGTAACTGTAACAATATGCCCAAAAGAAAAAACAAAAGCTTTAAAACATTATTGAAAAACGCTTTTTATCATATTCTCTACTTTTTACCTTTTTAAAAACTCCCATAAAGTTTGTTTGATTAGTTTATATAATGTCATAAACTAACTTTCTCTTTCTATTCAAAATATCAGACATCTGAAGTTTCTAACTTTCAATAGACATTTCCATTAATTTATCTCCTAAATCGGAGTAAACAATACCAACCTAATTGCCTAAGCCCACCTATACGTAACAATGCTTAAGCACATAATATTTCCATACTTCTTTTCAAAGATGGTTGACTCAAGTTTAATTTTTCAATACAGTGTCTAACTTTAATATGGAAGTATTCTAGCCATACCTTTCAATAAATAAAAGTCGTTGCGACTACTACCCATATGAGAATATGAGTTTCTACTTTAATTGGGTAATCTTTATTTAATATGTAAAATCCTCCTTCATGCTATCAATATCATATTCTTATTATATGGGTCTCAGGGTGCTAATCTTCTTTACTCATCCTTAAGTCCTAAATTTACTTACTGCTGCTGGTTAGTATATAAAATCTCTATTAGCCTTTCTTTATAGAGTAAATTCCAAATAATGTGAAAAGTTTATTTCTCACCTCAGTTGTTAACACTTATTCTAACCCACAATTGTCTACTTCTATAAGGGATAAGCCAATAATTACCTTATGAGTCAAAATATATGGGTTGTTTTATATTAATACACATATCAGAAAATTATAATTACACTCCCTTAGTCTAGTTTGGCTCATCTTGTCTTCTCGCTTTAGATACCGATGAAATCATATAGGGATATTCATGCTCGGAATCTCAGTTACTTTCCTAAAGCCATTCCTCTAAGACTTGTACTCATTATCTGTGATCGGGAATTATTTTCAACTTTTCCAAAGATAGTATTTGGAAAGAATAATTGACATCATTCTTTATATTTATACTTATATATATGTAAAACCTTTGAAGCTCGTGTTTCTATACACATACACACCTTATAAATGTCTATTTTGAAAATCCTTTTGAAAACCTTTTTGGAAAACTTTTTTTTAATTTCAAGTACATTCTCTCAATTTGCACCTAAATCCCAGGGAATCTTAAACCTAAGTTCCGATAGCAACTGTGACAACCTATACTTCCTAACATACCGACCCAAATCCTATTATGACTTTTAGACACCTATCATGCGAAGAATAAGAGTTGTTGCATTATTAAAACATTACTGAGCATAATTACAAGGGTAAATTATAAGACATTCTACATTTCAGATTACACGGCAGAAGGAGTTAAAATATAAGTATTGAAAAATAAATATTTCAAAAAATAGTCTTTGAAATACTTTATTTTCCATATACATTATTTCCAAGTATAATATATGTTTAACAAAATTTTAATACAGTGATTACATGAGGGACAACAAAGAATACGAGAACCCCAACTTGGAGCATCTTTCCCTACGTACTATGCCAAATCAACTGATAACCTGTCATCCTACGGTGGGGGAAAATAGAGAGAATGGGTAGGTCAGGAAAAAGTATGGTGAATGAGTTCAAGTTTAATACGTGATGATCATGTGCCGTTATTTTAATGCTACTATAGTTGACAAGGGTGTGATACAAGTGTACATGAAGTCCTAGGGTTCATCACCTAAGGGTTCTTCTCTATTACATACTTGCACTACAATTTGTTTAAGCTACCATAAGGATCAAACTATGGATCAAACTTCACAACTAACGATCAGCCCGCTCCTTGATCTACTTAATATGCAAAAACATCGCCCTCTTGGCTACTAACTATGAAAATACCGCCACTAGGCTACTGTAGGAATACGTTCCAACTACTATCGCCCCCATCATGCTAGCCATTTCTCAGTACACCTGGAGAGGAAGAACCTGAAATGTTAGGTCATTGGTGTGTTTCATCGTTTGCACCCACTTCTACCTCTCAATCATAGAGTTGGCCTCTTATTGCATGCGTAAGGATCCTCCACCTTTAGTATATCACATCATGTCAGAAATTACCCTAGGACTCCTGTTACGTCGAGACTACTCCATTATGCATTATAGTCAATTCTGCACATCCACCATGGAATCTTTTGTGAGTATCATCTGCGAATATACATTACCTCTAATTGATTACTCGATCCCAAATTGGGTAAATAACACTTACCTAATACCGCAATGACCTAGTGTCCTCTCATAAGGAACTAGCTTCCCTGTTACTCCTAAAATTCATCCAATGCCCTTAAATAAGCCAACAAAAAGTTATCATTTATGTTAATTGTTAGTACTAAATCTGGGCCTTAGGCCGAGGTTCAAATTCTACAATTTGCACACATACTGGTCAACCACTAACCCAAACCGGTCGACCATTGGGATTAATCGTCGATCAATCGTTGGCTAAAATTTAGGATTCGTTAATTTTTCTGATATCAATTATAGTTCGGTTAATTTTGTTGCCGAATGTAGTTTACGGTGAACCTTAATTACTAACTTGAGCAGTCTATATTTTTTAGTTCCAATATCATTTTGTTCAATTTAGGGTTTATAGTTTATGGATTACTGACTTTAGGGTTTATAATTTAAGTAGATGGAAATTATTGTGGTTACAATTTAGGTTTAACAATTTACAATATTACAGTTCTGTTAGGAACTGAGTTGATGATGTTTTGATGACAACAACCTTATATAGTTATTATACTTTACTTTATAAAATATATACTAACATTTCCATATATATATACGTATATAGGAAGTATATACAGGTATCATCGAAGACTGATCAGTATAAAGACTCAAGCATCAAGATGAAGATTAGAGATTCAAGATTCAAGACTCTAGAGAATCAAGATTTCAAGATCTCAAGATAAGTGTCTAGTATTTTGTTAAAACTTCATAATAGCACTCTCATCTTTTTTCCAATTTTCTTTTGGGATGGAACCCAATTTCTATCGAAACCAGTGGCTTACAAACCCACGACAAGTAGCTTAAAAACCTACGACAAGTGGCCTACAAACCCACGAAAATCAAAATCATTTAAACTACTTTGTACAAGTTCTCGAGTCCTATGGACGAGCTCTGTTGGAAGGTTCTTGCAATTTCAGTTTGAATAGATTTTTCAAAATGTTTTTAAATCTGTTTTCAAAATGTTTTACCTTTCACAATCATATTTTCAAAAAGATTTTCAAACTTTGTTTTAGCCTTGAAATATTCCTCTATTCTGATTTTAAAAACTTCTATTTTTAAAACATCAAAACTTATTCTGATTTTAAATATTACTTATATAATTGACGGTCTATATCAATTATATACATATATTTAAAATAATGTTTTATATTCATTCTCTATCTCAAAATATTGTTTAAACACTTTACTTTGCTTCAGAGAAGTTTCAACTTGTTTTAAATTCAATTGTCTTTGCAAAACAACATCTCTATAATTTTGAACTGAGGGATGTCGACATATGGGGATACCCCATGTCGACATGGTGACAGTTGGATTCAAAATTCAATTTTCAAAAGAAGTGTTCATTCGTTCAAAAAACCTTTCACCAATGGTTATGACTGTTGTGCATCTATATAAAGGCTTCCAAAACGAATTTTTTTAATAACTACTTTCTTATTTTCTTCACTCTTTCTTCTCCACCATTCCATATCCATAAAACTTCATATTTTCAAGATCGTGCCATCATTCTGCCAAATTCTCAATAGGAAATCATTTAGATACTCTCTCTATTTGATTCTCCATCATTCTACTAAAGATCAAAGTGCTATTCAGAGTTATAGGATTAACTTGTATTCAAAAAGTCCATAGATTCTATCCATTCAAAAGGATTGTTATTAAGAAGTATTAGGGTGATCTTGTGTCCCATAAATCAAGAGAGTTTACCCCAGACTCGGAGATAGGAGGGTTCCTCAAGGCCTTAGAAATTGAGGGTTGTAATTTGGATATTGGCATATAAAAATCTGTACAAGGATATTGCCTTGGTGTAGGACTGGATGTAGGAGGATTCCGAACCAGTATAAAATCCGGTGTGTTCTTTCCTTTTACTTGCTTTACTTCACTATTTGCATTTGTTATATCTTCTATAATCATTCTGTGTTAGAATTCTGTTTAGATTTGTGTTGAAAGTTTTAATTTAGTCATATAGTTCATATATTCTTTAAAACACTATTCAACCCCCCTTCTAATGTTTTTTCTGCCTTAAGATCCTTAATCCGCATCCCCAACAATTGGTATCAGAGCATTGGTTTTCATTATTTTCATAATTTGAAATTTTTGAAAAGTTTTAATGGCACAACACACTAATAATGTCACTCCTATCATCACTACTTCTGTCAACACAAGTACTAACACTAGTTCATTTGTATAAGGTTAGTCTACTGTCAGACCACCACTTTTTAATGGCAGTAATTATGCATATTGGGCATGTAGGATGAAAATTTATTTAAAATCCATAAGTTTAGATACTTGGAATATGACACAAACTGAATATGTTGAACCAACTGTTAATTTTGCCCAGTGGACTATTGAGCAAAAGACGGTTGCACAATACAATTCTAAGGCTATGAATATACTATTTTGTTCACTAGATAGAAATGAGTTTAATAGAGTCTCTGTTTGTAAGTTTGCATTTGAAATCTGGAAAACTTTGCAAGTAACTCATGAGGGAACATGTATTGTCGATTTCAAGATATTGTACATTCATTGATTGCTTTAGGAAAGGGTTTCTCAAAAGAAGATCAAGTCAGAAAGATATTCAATTCACTCACTCCAGAATGGGATCAAAAGACACTTACTATTGAAGAGGAAAATGATGTTAGTCAAATGAAGATCGAAGAGTTAATCGGTAATCTAATGTCTTATGAAGTTCAACTACAAGGGAGAAAAGAATTTGAGGCAATGGAAAAGAAATCGATCGCATTTAAAGCAACAACTGGAGATTCAGAACAAGATAGTGATGAAGAAATTGCTTTCATGACCAGAAATTTCAGAAAGTTTCTGAAGTATAAAAAGATGAATAACTTTAAAAGAAATGATCAAAGGAATTCCAGAAATACTTCGAAAAACAACAACAACAACAACAACAACAACAACAACAACAATGGTGATAGATGCTACAACTGCAACAAAACAGGGCACTACAAGGTAGATTGTCCATATCCAGACAAACAGACATTTCAACCAAACAACGAGCAACTAAGGAAAAGAAAGAAGGCATATGCAGCAACTCTTGACGATTCAGATTCATCCAGTGATGATGAGAAGATAACTGATATTCAAATCTGTGCTTCACTGCTATTCTCGAATCGGAAGACGATCGGAGTTTGGATCTAAAAATAGGTACATATTTATTTTAATTTTATTGGATGCTTGTTTGTTTTGATTTTGTTTGCAATTCCTTGAATTTTTAAATTCAAAATCACCCTTTGAAATTTGAATTTTCAAATTAAAAATAATATTATTTAAATAATTAAAATATTTAAATATTATTATATTTAATATTATTACTGGAATTATATATAGATATAGAATATATATTAGTTTTCTTAAGATTTTAGGAATTTCTTAGATTTTAGGAATAGACACCCCTTTTCAAATTCAACAGGCACATGTCGACATACCAGGATACCCCATGTCGACATGTCTCCCAGAAATTTGATTTCAAAATTTGAATTCAAACTTTTGAATTTCCCTCCACCTTTTCACTTACTTCAAAATTCTGAAAAGATACCTCTTGACCAGAGAACATGACTTTAGAGAATCTATTTAATATACTTCTCTTATCATCTCTTTTCACTTTATTCTCATAATTCAAACTTTCTTCATTATCTTCTACTTCTCTCAAACACTCATCAATGACTTCCTCAAGTACCCCATCAACTATGAGGCTGACCAAATCCATCAAAAATGATCTTTTTAATGACCTGGAGGCTATCAAATCTTACATAAATTATGTAAACTATGGTAAAGTCAATATGGGAAAATTTGCTATTTTTGATGATTTTCCTTCTTATGAAATCGATCAATTTTTTGAAGAAAACTCCATTCTTAGCTTGATTGATAACAAGCAAAATGATTTCGTTTGTTATCCAAACCTTGTCAAAATGTTTTATGCAAACCTAAACCGTGAATTTTATAATGGAAATGAAGATCAAATTTGTAGTAGTGTTAAAGGAACACTTATTGTTTTGGATTCCGATATTTTTGGTACTATTTTGGGTTGCAAATCTACCTATATGAATCTCTCGCAATTTCAAATCAATGAAACCGATCGAGAGACTTTTCATCACATTTTTGAAAGCGATGACCATATGGATTTTAAGAATCGCTTTTTCCGCCCAAAAGCAAGAATTGTCAAACTTCTTATTCAACACACCATTATTCCTAGGTCGGGAAACTACAATAATCCCACCTCAAAAGTGTGTAAAGGTCTTTTTGCTATATTTGGAAAATATGATATTAATTGGGCATAAACTATATTGGATGAGTTAAGACCCAAAAATTTTACTGTGGGAGAAAACACTCTTTATCATGGAATTTATCTTACTCGGATTTTCAATTATTTTGGTGTGGATGTTAAAAAGGAAGAGTTTGTAAGTAGGAAAGTGTTCAACCTTGGGAACATTTCTCTTATAAGAATCCCACTTATGTTTCAACCGTATGAAACACTTACCGAAAAGGAAGAGAGACTTGCTCATAAAGAGATGGAAGAAGAGGGAGAGGAAGAGGAAGAAGAAGGGGAAGGAATGGAAATTGAAGAAGAAGAGGAAGATGAAGAAACCTCTTTGGAAAGTATAGAGTATCCACATACACCCCCCAATCCGTCCAACAAAACCATACTCAAGAACCAAAAGATACTTGCTCAAAACCAAAAGGTTCTTAAGAGATCTTTTAGCAAGAAAATGGATAAAATCTCTACCAAGATCGACAAGTTCTTTGGGAAGGTAGGCAGGAAACTTGGCTTGTCCTCATCATCATCTTCATCAAACTAGTCCTAGCCATTATCTCTCTAGTTATTGTTTATCTATCTTTGTGTTTTCTATTTTTTGGTTAATATTATGTAATGTTAACTAATATAAGTAATGCTATCTTATTCTCTATTTTCCATCTTTATATATCTCTGATAGTTATTTATTTTAAGTTTATATAGGTCCACTAGTATAAAAATAAACTTAGAAATCAAAAATAACTCAACTTGGTCATTCTGTCTAGACAATGTCGACATGCCCCATCCCCCCCCCCCATGTCGACATATAACAGTCAAAAAGTAGTTACAATTTATAACTTCAAATTCTTGTAACTACCAAGTGACAATTCATTTTGAACGGCCAATAACTCCTATAAATACCTATTTCTTCCAGGAAAACTTCTCTACCTCCATTTCTATTCATCTCCTCTCATACTTCAACTTATTTCTTAAATTATGGCTTCTCCAATTAAGAATTTAAGTAAAAATCTTGAAGAAACTCTTACTTCTTTCAAGAATATTCTATCTTTTATACTTCTAAATCAAAGGCACTTAGAATTAAGCCAAATGTAGATGATCAAAGAGCAAGAGAAACACTTCGACGCACTTTGTTGGATGATCTCAAGCCATAGCAAAGACGAACCCGAAGATAATCCACCGGTCACTCTCGACAAAGATAATTGGGATGTTATCAAAACTGATCCTATCTTTGGAGAAGATGGATGGGTGGAAGTCCCAAGGAATGTCTGATCATTATGTATGTTTGTTTGTTTGTTTGATTTGATTTGGATTTGATTGAATTGTTTACTATAGTTTGATTTGGATTTGGTTTGTATATAACTTCATATACTATACATGATTGGTTTGCTATGTATGATATTGATTTGATTGTCAAGTTACATTTATATATATGCTAACACACTTAATCACTTACACGTTCACTTTACACTTTTATTCTAAATATACTTGATTATCTTAGAACAGTTAAATCTTTTATTCTTTTTGTTGATGAAAAAGGGGGAGAAAGTTATAAAAATATATGTGCTTGGTGTAAGAGGGATTCATGGAGTAAGGGGAAGTTGTAGTTTTAAGAAGAAGTCACGGAGTAAGGAGGAGTTATGGGGAGTTATGGTATGGTAAGAATATTTTATAAATAAAGGTTTTCGTCATCAAAAAGGGGGAGATTGTTAGGAACTGAGTTGATGATGTTTGATGACAACAAACTTTTATAGTTATTATACTTTACTTTATAAAATATATACTAACATTTCCATATAGATATATATATGTATGTATGTATGTATATAGGAAGTATATACAGGTATCATCGAAGACTGATCAGTATAAAGACTCAAGCATCAAGATGAAGATTAGAGATTCAAGATTCAAGACTCTAGAGAATCAAGATTTCAAGATCTCAAGATAAGTGTCTAGTATTTTGTTAAAACTTCATAATAGCACTCTCATCTTTCTTCCAATTTTCTTTTGGGATGGAACCCAATTTCTATCAAAACCAGTGGCTTACAAACCCACGACAAGTAGCTTACAAGCCTACAACAAGTGGCATACAAACCCATGAAAATCAAAATCATTTAAACTACTTTGTACAAGTTCTCGAGTCCTATGGAGGAGCTCTGTAGGAAGGTTCTTGCAATTTCAGTTTGAATAGATTTTTCAAAATGTTTTTAAATCTGTTTTCAAAATGTTTTAGCTTTCAAAATCATATTTTCAAAAAGATTTTCAAACTTTGTTTTAGCCTTGAAATATTCCTCTATTCTGATTTTAAAAACTTCTACTTTTAAAACATCAAAACTTATTCTAATTTTAAATATTACTTATATAATTAACGGTCTATATCAATTATATACATATATTTAAAATAATATTTTATATTCATTCTCTATCTCAAAATATTGTTTAAACACTTTAATTTGCTTCAGAGAAGTTTCAACTTGTTTTAAATTCAATTGTCTTTGCAAAACAACATCTCTATAATTTTGAACTGAGGGATGTCGACATATGGGATTCCCCATGTCGACATGGTGACAGTTGGATTCAAACTTCATTTTTCAAAAGAAGTGTCCATTCGTTCAAAAAACCTTTCACCAATGGTTATGACTGTTGTGCATCTATATAAAGGCTTCCAAAACGAATTTTTTTAATAACTACTTTCTTATTTTCTTCACTCTTTCTTCTCCACCATTCCATATCCTTAAAACTTCATATTTTCAAGATTGTGCCATCATTCTGCCAAATTCTCGAAAGGAAATCATTTAGATACTCTCTCTATTTGATTCTCCGTCATTCTACTAAAGATCAAAGTGCTATTCAGAGTTATAGGATTAATTTGTATTCAAAAAGTCCATAGAGTCTATCCATTCAAAAGGATTGTTATTAAGAAGTATTAAGGTGATCTTGTGTCCCGTAAATCAAGAGAGTTTACCCCAGACTCGAAAATAGGAGGGTTCCTCAAGGCCTTAGAAATTGAGGGTTGTAATTTGGATATTAGCTTATAAAAATCTGTACACGGATATTGCCTTGGTGCAGGACTGGATGTAGAAGGATTCCGAACCAGTATAAAATCCGGTGTGTTCTTTCCTTTTACTTGCTTTACTTTACTATTTGCATTTGTTATATGTTCTATGATCATTCTGTGTTAGAATTCTGTTTAGATTTGTGTTGTAAGTTTTAATTTAGTCATATAGTTCATATATTCTTTAAAACACTATTCAACCCCCCTCTAGTGTTATTTCTGCCTTAAGATCCTTAATCCGCATCCCCAACAATTGGTAACAGAGCATTGGTTTTCATTATTTTCATAATCTGAAATTTTGAAAAGTTTTAATGGCACAACACACTAATAATGTCACTCCTATCATCACTACTTCTGTCAACACAAGTATTAACACTAGTTCATTTGTAGAAGGTCAGTCTACTGTCAGACCACCACTTTTTAATGGCAGTAATTATGCATATTGGGCATGTAGGATGAAAATTGACTTACAATCCATAAGTTTAGATACTTGGAATATGACACAAACTGAATATGTTGAACCAACTACTAATTTTGCCCAGTGGACTACTGAGCAAAAGACGGTTGCACAATACAATTCTAAGGCTATGAATACACTATTTTGTTCACTAGATAGGAATGAGTTTAATAGAGTCTCTATTTGTAAGTATGCATTTGAAATCTGGAAAACTTTCAAGTAACTCATGAAGGAACAAGCAAAGTTAAACAGACTAAAATTTCCATATTAACTAACCGGTTTCAATTGTTTAAAATGCATGAAAATGAGTCAATTTCTGACATGTATTGTCGATTTCAAGATATTGTACATTCATTAATTGCTTTAGGAAAGGGTTTCTCAAAAGAAGATCAAGTCAGAAAGATACTCAATTCACTCACTTCAAAATTGGATCAAAAGACACTTACTATTGAAGAGGCAAATGATGTTATTCAAATGAAGATCGAAGAGTTAATCGGTAATCTAATGTCTTATGAAGTTCAACTACAAGGGAGAAAAGAATCTAAGGCAACGGAAAATAAATCGATCGCATTCAAAGCAACAACTGGAGATTCAGAACAAGATAGTGATGAAGAAATTGCTTTCATGACCAGAAATTTCAGAAAGTTTCTGAAGTATAGAAAGATGAATAACTTTAAAAGAAATGATCAAAGGAATTCCAGAAATACTTCGGAGAACAACAACAACAACAATGGTGATAGATGCTACAACTGCAACAAAATAGGGCACTACAAGATAGATTGTCCATATCCTGACAAACAGACATTTCAACCAAACAACGAGCAACTAAGGAAAAGAAAGAAGACATTTGCAGCAACTCTTGACGATTTAGATTCATCCAGTGATGATGAGAAGAAAACTGATAATTCAAATTTGTGCTTCACTGCTATTCTCGATTCGGAAGACGATCGGAGTTTGGATCTAAAAATAGGTACACATTTATTTTAATTTTATTGGATGCTTGTTTGTTTTGATTTTGTTTGCAATTCCTTGAATTTTTAAATTCAAAATCACCCTTTGAAATTTGAATTTTCAAATTCAAAATAATATTATTTTAATAATATTTTAAATATTAAAATATTTTAATGTTATTATATTTAATATTATTACTGGAATTATATACAGATATAGAATATAGATTAGTTTTCTTAAGATTTTAGGAATTTCTTAGATTTTAGGAATAGACACCCCTTTTCAAATTCAATAGGCACATGTCGACATACCTCTCAGAAATTTGATTTCAAAATTTGAATTCAAACTTTTGAATTTCCCTCCACCTTTTCACTTACTTCAAAATTATGAAAAGATACCTCTTGACCAGAGAACATGACTTTAGAGAATCTATTTAATATACTTCTCTTATCATCTCTTTTCACTTTATTCTCATAATTCAAACTTTCTTCATTATCTTCTACTTCTCTCAAACACTCATCAATGGCTTCCTCAAGTACCCCATCAACTATGAGGCTGACCAAATCCATTAAAAATGATATTTTTAATGACCCGGAGGCTATCAAAGCTTACATAGATTATGTAAACTATGGTAAAGTCAATACGGGAAAATTTTCTATTTTTGATGATTTTCCTTCTTATGAAATCGATCAACTTTTTCAAGAAAACTCCATTCTTAGCTTGATTGATAACAAGCAAAATGATTTCGTTTGTTATCCAAACCTTGTCAAAATGTTTTATGAAAACCTAAACTGTGAATTTTATAATGGAAATGAAGATCAAATTTGGCGTAGTGTTAAAGGAACACTTATTGCTTTGGATTCCGATATTTTGGGTACTATTTTGGGTTGCAAATCTACCGATATGAATCTCTCGCAATTTCAAACCAATTAAACCGATCGAGAGACTTTTCATCACATTTTTGAAAGCGATGACCATGTGGATTTTAAGAATCGCTTTTTCCGCCCAAAAGCAAGAATTGTCAACTTTCTTATTCAACACACCATTATTCCTAGGTCGGGAAACTAAAATAATCCCACCTCAAAAGTGTGTAAAGCTCTTTTTGCTATATTTGGAAAATATGATATTAATTGGGTACAAACTATTTTGGATGAGTTAAGACCCAAAAATTTTACTATGGGAGAAAACACTCTTTATCATGGAATTTATCTTACTCGGTTTTCAATTATTTTGGTGTGGATGTTAAAAAGCAAGAGTTTGTAAGTAGGAAAGTGTTCAATCATGGGAACATTTCTCTTATAAAAATCCCACTTATGTTTCAACCGTATGAAACACTTACCGAAAAGGAAGAGAGACTTGCTCATGAAGAGATGGAAGAAGAGGGAGAGGAAGAGGAAGAAGAAGGGGAAGGAATGGAAATTGAAGAAGAAGAGGAAGATGAAGAAACCTCTTTGGAAAGTATAGAGTATCCACATACACCCGCCAATCCGTCCAACAAAACCATACTCAATAACCAAAAGATACTTGCTCAAAACCAAAAGGTTCTTAAGAGATCTTCTAGCAAGAAAATGGATAAAATCTCTACCAAGATCGACAAGTTCTTTGGGAAAATAGGCAGTAAACTTGGTTTGTCCTCATCATCATCTTCATCAAACTAGTCCTAGCCATTATCTCTCTTGTTATCGTTTATCTATCTTTGTATTTTCTATTTTTTGGTTAATATTATGTAATGTTAACTAATATAAGTAATGCTATCTTATTCTCTGTTTTCCATCTTTATATATCTCTGATAGTTATTTATTTTAAGTTTATATAGGTCCACTAGTACAAAAATAAACTTAGAAATAAAAAATAACTCAACTTGGTCATTCTATCTAGACTATGTCGACATGCCCCATCCTCCCCCCCCCCCCCCCCATGTCGACATATAACAGTCAAAAAGTAGTTACAATTTCTAACTTCAAATTCTTGTAACTACCAAGTGACAATTCATTTTGAACGGCCAATAACTCCTATAAATACCTATATCTTCCAGAAAAACTTCTCTACCTCCATTTCTATTCATCTCCTCTCATACTTCAACTTATTTCTTAAATTATGGCTTCTCCAATTAAGAATTTAAGTAAAAATCTTGAAGAAACTCTTACTTCTTTTAAGAATATTCTATCTTTTATACTTAGAAATCAAAGGCACTTAGAATTAAGCCAAATGCAGATGATCAAAGAGCAAGAGAAACTTACTATTGACGCACTTTGTTGGATGATCTCAAGCCTTAGCAAAGACGAACCCGAAGATAATCCAACGATCACTCTCGACAAAGATAATTGGGATGTTATCAAAACTGATCCTATCTTTGGAGAAGATGGATGGGTGGAAGTCCCAAGGAATGTCTGATCATTATGTATGTTTGTTTGTTTGTTTGATTTGATTTAGATTTGATTAGGATTTGATTGAATTGTTTACTTAAGTTTGATTTGGATTTGGTTTGTATATAACTTCATATACTATACATGATTGGTTTGTTATGTATGATATTGATTTGATTGTCAAGTTTCACTTATATATATGCTAACACACTTGGTCACTTACACGTTCACTTTACACTTTTATTCTATATATACTTGATTATCTTAGAAAAGGTAAATCTTTTATTCTTTTTGTTGATGACAAAGGGGGAGAAAGTTATAAAAATATATGTGTTTGGTGTAAGAGGGAGTCATGGAGTAAGGGGGAGTTGTAGTTTTAAGAAGAAGTCACGGAGTAAGGGGGAGTTATGGGGCGTTATGGTATGGTAAGAATATTTCATAAATAAAGGTTGTCATCATCAAAAAGGGGGAGATTGTTAGGAACTGATTTGATGATGTTTTGATGACAACAACCTTATATAGTTATTATACTTTACTTTATAAAATATATACTAACATTTCCATATATATATATATATATATATATGTATGTATATAGGAAGTATATACAGGTATCATCAAAGACTGATCGGTATAAAGATTCAAGCATCAAGATGAAGATTAGAGATTCAAGATTCAAGACTCTAGAGAATCAAGATTTCAATATCTCAAGATAAGTGTCTAGTATTTTGTTAAAACTTCATAATAGCACTCTCATCTTTCTTCCAATTTTCTTTTGGGATGGAACCCAATTTCTATCGAAACCAGTGGCTTACAAACCCACGACAAGTAGCTTACAAACCTACGACAAGTGGCTTACAAACCCACGAAAATCAAAATCATTTAAACTACTTTGTATAAGTTCTCGAGTCCTATGGAGGAGCTCTGTAGGAAGGTTCTTGCAGTTTAAGTTTGAATAGATTTTTCAAAATGTTTTTAAATCTGTTTTCAAAATGTTTTACCTTTCAAAATCATATTTTCAAAAAGATTTTCAAACTTTGTTTTAGCCTTGAAATATTCCTCTATTCTGATTTTAGAAACTTCTATTTTTAAAACATCAAAACTTATTCTGATTTTAAATATTACTTATATAATTGACGGTATATATCAATTATATACATTAATTTAAAATAATGTTTTATATTCATTCTCTATCTCAAAATATTGTTTAAACACTTTACTTTGCTTTAGAGAAGTTTCAACTTGTTTTAAATTCAATTCTCTTTGCAAAACAACATCTCTATAATTTTGAACTGAGGGATGTCGACATATGGGGATACCCCATGTCGACATGGTGACAGTTGGATTCATAATTCAATTTTCAAAAGAAGTGTCCATTCGTTCAGAAAACCTTTCACCAATGGTTATGACTATTGTGCATCTATATAAAGGTTTCCAAAACGAATTTTTTTAATAGCTACTTCCTTATTTTCTTCACTCTTTCTTCTCCACCATTCCATATCTATAAAACTTCATATTTTCAAGATCGTGCCATCATTCTGCCCAATTCTCAATAGGAAATCATTTAGATACTCTCTCTATTTGATTCTCCATCATTCTACTAAAGATCAAAGTGCTATTCAGAGTTATAGGATTAATTTGTATTCAAAAAGTCCTAGAGTCTGTCCATTCAAAAGGATTGTTATTAAGAAGTATTGGGGTGATCTTGTGTTGTAACGACCCAGAATTTTTAGAAATTAAAAATATGAATATTTAATTAATTTTAAATATTAATAAGTGAATTTATAAGTCAAATAAATTTTATTTGAATTATTGAATTTTATTGGATTATTAAATCGATAATTTAATACGTTAAATTATGGAAATAATTGAAAATTGAGTTAAATATGATTGAAAATGATTTGTAAAATTTTATTTTATCATATGGGAGTTAGAACGATATTTTAGAACTTTTAAAATCGAATTAAAAGTTAATTTGTGAAAATTGAATATTTTAATATTTAAATCGACTAGTGAAAATAGCTAATTTTTGAACAGTCTCAGAATTGAACGAAACTAGTTTCATTGGATCCGTAATAGTTAGTTATTATCGGATTTCAAATTTCGTGTCAATCGGAGTTATCGTTTGATCGTGGCAGCTCGAAACGCATCGATTTATTTTTAATTTAAATTTGGCGAGCTAAAATAGCCATTTTTCAAAAAGTCTCGGATTTCGACGAAACCAGTTTCATCGGATCCGTAATGTGATATTATTGTAAGGTTTCAAATTTCAAGTCAATTGGATTTACCGTTTGTCCGGTACAAATTAAAACGCCTAGAAATCGACTTAAATCGGTTTAATTCAAATTGAGCGTTTACAGCCATAACTTGCACAGATGTCCGAATTAGCTTTCGAAACCTGTTCCATTGTGTCCGGAACGCGGGATAAACCCTAGGAACGTAAGTTTCGGCGCGTAAATCGGAGTTTACAAAACCCGGATGAATAGTGTCGATCGTTTCTTTATAAATAGACCCACACCCCCTTCATAATTAAAAAAAAAAAAAAAAGAAATTGAAACCCTAGCCGCCTCCCACTATTTCAACGGCCAGAAAATTGCAATTCTTCTTCCCTTAATTTCTTTCAATCTATTCAGTATTTTTGAAAACATTCTGAAGCAAAATTGAAGAGCTTCGTGAGATCGACAAATCCATACGGTTGTGATCTGGTTTAACGCATCGTAGAGGGAGTATTTTGGCCGCGTTTGTGGCTTGTTCGCACGCGTATCTCGAGGAAGTTGCTCGACCGAGCTTGGCGTGGCTGGGGGCGGTGGTTCGTGAGGCTATGGGCTTCAATTTGGCACCTGCTGATCGATGTGAAGTGGAGTATCTTGCTCGCGTGAATTAGGGTTTGAAGTTGAAGATGGGTTCGGCTGTAAACGTAAGAGAAGAAGAAAGGGGGGAGGGGTGTTGCGCACGGCTAGGATCTGATGGAGGCAAAGATCCAACGGCCCATGTTGAGTAGGTTTAAAATTTAATTAAAAGTTGTAAATTTATATTAGTTTAAATACGTGTAAACTTTAAAATATTGTAACTTTTTCATACGAGGTCGAAAAAATGCAAACTCAGTTGCGTTGGAATCGTATGGACGAGCACTACGCGATGGAGTTGGTTTGGAGTCGTTTGGAGTTAGTGAGAATTTTGGGTAAAATTAAACGCGCGTTTAATTTTATTCGAAACAAATCGCTAAAACGGAAAATAAAATCAAGGTGAGAACTTCTCACTCAATCGAATCAGTTTCGATTTTATTTTAAATAGTTAGATTTAAAATATTTGAATGCATGTTTGAATGTTGATTGTTATCTATTGATTGTTAAAATAGACATTATACGCCGTTAGTAAGCGGATGTTATTTATTAAAAACATATACCGCGAATATTTCATAAACAGTGAAATTGGTATTATAAATAATATCAATATATATATATATTGGCATATGTATATATTGCAGTTATTGATTTCCCGCATTTTTTGTTTAGCGGATGAGACCCTATTGCGCCGTTATTAAGCGGATAATATTTAATAAGAACATATACCGCGATAATTTCGTACTGGAGCGAAATTGGTATTGTGCTAATGTTTGTGGATGCAGGAAAACAGGTTGGAGGGATCCAACTGGATTCCTCAACAGTATTTATTTGATTTCAGATATTTTGATATTTGATTGATTGTCATATCGATATATGATATCGTTGTTGTCGTGATTGACTATTTGGTATGTAGCATCATTGGACCAAGTTTGGAACTTTAAAATGATTTTTTTTAAAGTGATTTTTGAAAATATACTGTATGTTTGGAAATTGATTTATTTTAAATGAATAAACGTTGTAATTTTTAAAGTTATAAAAAATTATGATTTTTGAGAAATATAGTTAAAAACTGATTTTTGAGAATATGATGCTATTGAGTTATAAAATAGTTTAATCGAGATATTTTTGGATTTATTGTGAAAAGTTTAAATATAGGATCTATGAAATTTAATTATTTTATAAATCAATAGAATGGTGAAATTATAAAGGAATTTAAAGACGTTTTAAAAGAATAATATAAATTGATTTATATTAAGAGATTTATAAATGGATATTTATAAATTGAGTTATGGACATTATAAAACGAGTTTTTATAAGTGTTTGAATGAAGTGAAAATGAATTTCATTAAAGAATGAAATTTATAGAATTATAAACGGTGAAGTTATAAATGAAATTTATAAATAGTAAGAATTATAAATTTGTGAAGTTATAATTGAAGAATAGATTTGGTTAAATAAATGAATCTTATAAGTTATAAGATTTATGGTTTGGAAAGTCTTTAGAGGAACGATTTTTGTAAAATAATCGTTTTATAAGCATTTAATTTATAATATGAACCTTTAGTTTATAATTAAGTTATAAATCAAATAGGCTAATAAAAGAATTTATAAAAAGGAAGTTTTTATAAATAAATAGAAATGGAATTTATAAACGTTGTTTTATAAATTCGCAAACAACTTATTTTGATAAGTTAATTTTTGAAACCTATTAATGGAGTTATATTCACATTTTTGACTGTGAATAATCCTTTGAAATAAAATGAATAAAAGGATGAAATTGTTAATGAAGTATATTCACGTTTTTGAATAGTGAATAAGATGTTAAAGAAATTGTTTTGAATGTGATATTGAAATTGAATTAAAACGATCTAACGATGTTTTAAAATGTGTTGAGATTCGAAACCATAGATTTCAACATTGATTGTTGAAATAGACGTTTTCGAGAAACATAAGGAAATAGTGGACTATAACACTGTTGTTATAGTAAATGATTTCCGAAAGGAAATGTTTTGTATAGTATTGGGATTTATATATCTATTTAATTTCGAATCCCTATACTAGTGATTTTGGGTTGTCGTAACGATGTTTTACGCAACATTCGTTTTGGCCCAAATAAATATGTTTAAGAGAATGATTCCCTTAAAGAATGAAATATATACTTAATTTCGATTTAAGTATATTGAATATTTTCTAAGTGTTGAAAATAAATAAAATTCGTGAATTACTTATTTAATAAGTATGAAAATGTTTTCCAATATGAAGTGAATAGTTAGAATTTATCTTTTTGAAGATAAATTGAAATGAATAATTGAAATCGAATATTCATTGATATTTTGAAATTATAAATTCACTAAGGAATTTATAAAGAAAGTGGAATTGGTTTAAAAATAAATATTGATTTATTTTTGAAGTGTTGAAAATAATATATCTAGTGAAGATATTTTTGGAAAATAAATAATTTGGAAAATTATTTGGAATCTGGTGATGTGTGCATATCCAGTGATAGTTCAATAATCGACTATCAATATTTCCCTTTGAATGGGTAATTGATGTGATTTGTTGAATGTAAATGCCACACTTATTTTTAAATAAGCGCTCACTATTCGGGTTAACCGGAAAAGGACCATGGGGTCGTATAACCCATTCTGAATATGTGATACGTCGTTGTGAATTGCATTGAAGATCGGTGTTGAAGATCCGGTATTTGCGAGAGCGATAGGATGACCTGTCGATTTACTCTGCACCGAGTAGCTACGGTATAGAGTTCTCCATATGTGATGGTGAATCCGATCAGGATTGTGAATATCCGGATTGCAAGGACTTCTTTGTAAGTGCCTTCGGTTTTGTTCGATCCCGGAACAAACTTGTATGGATTGTATGTCTGACATTACAAGTTGAGATATAAAGCCGATTTCTTTCAAATATATTTCTGATGGTGGCGAAGAATTTATTCTTTTAGCTTAACACCCTTCTCTGAGACGTACGAGCTCAGAGGTTATATAGTTGAAGTTATCAGCGATATATTCCCAATTTGGTAATGTGATATGCTGAGTGATGCTGTAAATGATCATTGTGTTGATTATTGTGATAGGATCGTTTATTTGATCGTCTATCTTAGTGATCATTGTGTTGATCATTTGTTGGCCCAAAGCATGGCTTTTGTATAAAGTATGTTTTTGTGGACGTGACTTCGTCGAACCTCACACCCCGGAAATGGTCAAAACAGGAAAGATGCGGCAAGGTTATGAGGGGTAGCACCCTTTAGGGTATGTACATTTCCTTCTAGATAGAGGTGGTATCATGGTATGGAGCCCAGATATTTAACCTATGTGGTTACTGCGAATTTATTACTTTGTGGTTGTTGGCTAACGGGATCCCGTGAGAAAGGTCGTTTACGATCGGGGAATGGCGTGCTCGTGTCAGTAGTTACCCAGTTAGGGGTAACCCGGCCTTGTGTTGGCAGAGTTCCGGTTTGGTTCTCGGGGATGTCTTTCCAGAGGCATTCTCATGTGGCAATGGGAAGTTCCTTGGCCTGACCATTTGTTGGAAATCCAATTCCCAATACGAAACTTGTACGGTATTAGTTGTAGAACCTGCCATTCACTTATGGTGGTCACCACTGTTTGGATGGTAGTTATAGTAGGCATAGTTCGAAATGTCTATGTTGGCTAAGATTTATATTCTACTTTCGAAATGATTTTCTCTACACTATGCACTAGTAATAATATCAAATGTTATTTTAAATGCGTATCAAGCATCTTTGACTATCATAAGGAGAAATCTCCTCCGATTCTGCGTTTGCATGTGTGTGTGTGCGGGAGGCCTTATGGTAGTCCCATTTTTAAAAAAACATTGCGAATTGAAATAAAAATATCTCTCTATTTTGATTTTAAAGATAAATAAACTGTTTTGAGTTCTCACACCAGTCACATGACTGACTTGGAGTTTATTGTTTTCCTTCCTAAACTCTGGGTGCCCACCAAATTTCCACACGGGCAGTTAAGAGTTAGGTTTATCGGGATATTCTGGATATTCTTGAATGGCTGGAGGCAAGATGGATGGCATGGCGTATTACTTATATAGTATTTCTTTTTCCGCTGCACTGTTTGTTGTTGTATGATGTTGTACACTCTGATGATATGATATGATGTAATATAATGAAATGTATAAAATGTAATAACTGATATAGTTCTTTGTTTAAAGATTATTCATTTATTATTATATGTTGTTCCGCTGCGAATTGTGAGATTCTGATGTGATTCTGTTGTTTTCTGTTCCGTCCTATTTTCTTCTGTTTTTCTGTTTCCTTTCTCTTCTCTTTTCTTTCTATTTTAAAATTTTCTATCTTCTTTTCCCTATCTAATTCTTCTTCTTTTTCTCTCTTCTTCTTTTCTTAAATTTTTCTTAAAACCCCTAAGGGTTCGTATTTTCGTTCATCTTGAATTAAACAAAGGAGATTAGTGTCTATTCAAGGAGTACGGATTTACGGGTCTTTACAGTTGGTATCAGAGCTTATGGTTAAGCGACAACCATGGTTCTGTTGGGTATAATTCATTAGAGATAGAGTCAGTAGTACTCTAGATTGAGTTTGAGTGTAATAATAGCTATGAGAGCGTATTTGTTAATGAATATATAAAATTGTTTTATATTGTGATGATTGGTTTATTGAGTGGCATATGAACTTTCGTCAGCGTGGTCCGCAAGACTATGCCGAAGGGGTTTCTAAACACTTGAATAGAACAATTCGACACAGTATTGATTTTAAATTGGGTGAATGAAATAATTTTGCCTTGAGTATATTTTATATATAAAGGAATAATTTTTTGGAATTATTAAAGTGTATATAAGTTGATTGTTTAGTTGTTTGAATAATCTAAATTAAAGAATAATTGTATAAGTAAAAGAATTATAAGTATGAATTATAATTAAAGTGATTTACAATTGTGAGATAAACTTATATATATAAGAAGTGAAACTATATGAATATATTTATGAATATGAGTTGTAAGTAAAAGTGAATTTAAAGTTAAATGGAATATAACTTAAGAGATATTGAAATTAAGTTGATATGAAATAATGAATATAAGTGTTAATTCATTAAAATCTAATGTTATTTGAAAGTTGAATAATTGAATGAAATCAATTTAATTAAACCAATTGAAAGTGATGGTGTTAAACCAAATTGAATGAATATAAGCAAAGAAATTTGGTTGAAATTAATATACATTGGTTGTTAGTTGATTGTTATGTGGTTGTTAGTTAGTTGATTGTATATAATTCATTAAGTGTTAATGAAATTGAATTAATGAAATTGAAAGCCAAAGTAATTGAAATTCAATTGGAAGTTAAATGAATCTTAAATGGAATTGAATTTGTTTGGAAGTGAACCAACTTGAATATGAATTAGTTGAAAATGAATGCTAGTAAATCCAATGTTAATAAATCTAATGTGATTAAATTGAAAACCAATTCATTGAATATTAATGAGAATATAAATGAATATTTATTGGTTATGGATGATAGTTGGTTGATGGTTGAATATAATTGCTTTATTGCAGTTGCTATGTTGACATATATAGTTATTATGTTGCCATATGTTGTATATTGAAATTATTATCTACATGCATGATTCTCATGTTGTTTGTTGAGTGATTAGTAGGTGCGGATCGCATTTGCTTCGCATTTGGAGCTCGCTTTTGCGCTATATTAGCCGTATATGCTAGCTAATAAAATATAAGGTACATATCTCGGATTAAATACAGTACTTTTACACCTTTTTCCCTTCGGGATGCCTCATTACTTGATGAGATGTATATTTGTGATATATATACTGTCATTTTTCTTTTCGGATCGAGCCGCGCAAAGGAGACTATGGTGAATTTTTCCGAAAATTTAAGGCGTTAGAAAAATTTTGAGAAAATTGGAAAATTTTGAAAACTTTAACTTTGATTTTGGAATTGAAAGTTAAACAATAGTAATTGTTTTTGAAAAGATAACTAAGTATGATTTTGAAAACTTAGTAAGTATTGTAAGAAGTTTAATTATGAATTTTGGAAAATTAATAAATTCTGTAACTTTTCTTACTTAATAATTTCGAGGACGAAATTCTTTTAAGTGGGGAAGATTGTAACGACCCAGAATTTTTAGAAATTAAAAATATGAATATTTAATTAATTTTAAATATTAATAAGTGAATTTATAAGTCAAATAAATTTTATTTGAATTATTGAATTTTATTGGATTATTAAATCGATAATTTAATACGTTAAATTATGGAAATAATTGAAAATTGAGTTAAATATGATTGAAAATGATTTGTAAAATTTTATTTTATCATATGGGAGTTAGAACGATATTTTAGAACTTTTAAAATCGAATTAAAAGTTAATTTGTGAAAATTGAATATTTTAATATTTAAATCGACTAGTGAAAATAGCCAATTTTTGAACAGTCTCAGAATTGAACGAAACCAGTTTCATTGGATCCGTAATAGTTAGTTATTACCGGATTTCAAATTTCGTGTCAATCGGAGTTATCGTTTGATCGTGGCAGCTCGAAACGCATCGATTTATTTTTAATTTAAATTTGGCGAGCTAAAATAGCCATTTTTCAAAAAGTCTCGGATTTCGACGAAACAAGTTTCATCGGATCCGTAATGTGATATTATTGTAAGGTTTCAAATTTCAAGTCAATTGGATTTACCGTTTGTCCGGTACAAATTAAAACGCCTAGAAATCGACTTAAATCGGTTTAATTCAAATTGAGCGTTTACAGCCATAACTTGCACAGATGTTCGAATTAGCTTTCGAAACCTGTTCCATTGTGTCCGGAACGCGGGATAAACCCTAGGAACGTCAGTTTCGGCGCGTAAATCGGAGTTTACAAAACCCGGATGAATAGTGTCGATCGTTTCTTTATAAATAGACCCACACCCCCTTCATAATTAAAAAAAAAAAAAAAAAAAGAAATTGAAACCCTAGCCGCCTCCCACTATTTCAACGGCCAGAAAATTGCAATTCTTCTTCCCTTAATTTCTTTCAATCTATTCAGTACTTTTGAAAACATTCTGAAGCAAAATTGAAGAGCTTCGTGAGATCGACAAATCCATACGGTTGTGATCTGGTTTAACGCATCGTAGAGGGAGTATTTTGGCCGCGTTTGTGGCTTGTTCGCACGCGTATCTCGAGGAAGTTGCTCGACCGAGCTTGGCGTGGCTGGGGGCGGTGGTTCGTGAGGCTATGGGCTTCAATTTGGCACCTGCTGATCGATGTGAAGTGGAGTATCTTGCTCGCGTGAATTAGGGTTTGAAGTTGAAGATGGGTTCGACTGTAAACGTAAGAGAAGAAGAAAGGGGGGAGGGGTGTTGCGCACGGCTAGGATCTGATGGAGGCAAAGATCCAACGGCCCATGTTGAGTAGGTTTAAAATTTAATTAAAAGTTGTAAATTTATATTAGTTTAAATACGTGTAAACTTTAAAATATTGTAACTTTTTCATACGAGGTCGAAAAAATGCAAACTCAGTTGCGTTGGAATCGTATGGACGAGCACTACGCGATGGAGTTGGTTTGGAGTCGTTTGGAGTTAGTGAGAATTTTGGGTAAAATTAAACGCGCGTTTAATTTTATTCGAAACAAATCGCTAAAACGGAAAATAAAATCAAGGTGAGAACTTCTCACTCAATCGAATCAGTTTCGATTTTATTTTAAATAGTTAGATTTAAAATATTTGAATGCATGTTTGAATGTTGATTGTTATCTATTGATTGTTAAAATAGACATTATACGCCGTTAGTAAGCGGATGTTATTTATTAAAAACATATACCGCGAATATTTCATAAACAGTGAAATTGGTATTATAAATAATATCAATATATATATATTGGCATATGTATATATTGCAGTTATTGATTTCCCGCATTTTTTGTTTAGCGGATGAGACCCTATTGCGCCGTTATTAAGCGGATAATATTTAATAAGAACATATACCGCGATAATTTCGTACTGGAGCGAAATTGGTATTGTGCTAATGTTTGTGGATGCAGGAAAACAGGTTGGAGGGATCCAACTGGATTCCTCAACAGTATTTATTTGATTTCAGATATTTTGATATTTGATTGATTGTCATATCGATATATGATATCGTTGTTGTCGTGATTGACTATTTGGTATGTAGCATCATTGGACCAAGTTTGGAACTTTAAAATGATTTTTTTTAAAGTGATTTTTGAAAATATACTGTATGTTTGGAAATTGATTTATTTTAAATGAATAAACGTTGTAATTTTTAAAGTTATAAAAAATTATGATTTTTGAGAAATATAGTTAAAAACTGATTTTTGAGAATATGATGCTATTGAGTTATAAAATAGTTTAATCGAGATATTTTTGGATTTATTGTGAAAAGTTTAAATATAGGATCTATGAAATTTAATTATTTTATAAATCAATAGAATGGTGAAATTATAAAGGAATTTAAAGACGTTTTAAAAGAATAATATAAATTGATTTATATTAAGAGATTTATAAATGGATATTTATAAATTGAGTTATGGACATTATAAAACGAGTTTTTATAAGTGTTTGAATGAAGTGAAAATGAATTTCATTAAAGAATGAAATTTATAGAATTATAAACGGTGAAGTTATAAATGAAATTTATAAATAGTAAGAATTATAAATTTGTGAAGTTATAATTGAAGAATAGATTTGGTTAAATAAATGAATCTTATAAGTTATAAGATTTATGGTTTGGAAAGTCTTTAGAGGAACGATTTTTGTAAAATAATCGTTTTATAAGCATTTAATTTATAATATGAACCTTTAGTTTATAATTAAGTTATAAATCAAATAGGCTAATAAAAGAATTTATAAAAAGGAAGTTTTTATAAATAAATAGAAATGGAATTTATAAACGTTGTTTTATAAATTCGCAAACAACTTATTTTGATAAGTTAATTTTTGAAACCTATTAATGGAGTTATATTCACATTTTTGACTGTGAATAATCCTTTGAAATAAAATGAATAAAAGGATGAAATTGTTAATGAAGTATATTCACGTTTTTGAATAGTGAATAAGATGTTAAAGAAATTGTTTTGAATGTGATATTGAAATTGAATTAAAACGATCTAACGATGTTTTAAAATGTGTTGAGATTCGAAACCATAGATTTCAACATTGATTGTTGAAATAGACGTTTTCGAGAAATAGAAGGAAATAGTGGACTATAACACTGTTGTTATAGTAAATGATTTCCGAAAGGAAATGTTTTGTATAGTATTGGGATTTATATATCTATTTAATTTCGAATCCCTATACTAGTGATTTTGGGTTGTCGTAACGATGTTTTACGCAACATTCGTTTTGGCCCAAAAAAATATGTTTAAGAGAATGATTCCCTTAAAGAATGAAATATATACTTAATTTTGATTTAAGTATATTGAATATTTTCTAAGTGTTGAAAATAAATAAAATTCGTGAATTACTTATTTAATAAGTATGAAAATGTTTTCCAATATGAAGTGAATAGTTAGAATTTATCTTTTTGAAGATAAATTGAAATGAATAATTGAAATCGAATATTCATTGATATTTTGAAATTATAAATTCACTAAGGAATTTATAAAGAAAGTGGAATTGGTTTAAAAATAAATATTGATTTATTTTTGAAGTGTTGAAAATAATATATCTAGTGAAGATATTTTTGGAAAATAAATAATTTGGAAAATTATTTGGAATCTGGTGATGTGTGCATATCCAGTGATAGTTCAATAACCGACTATCAATATTTCCCTTTGAATGGGTAACTGATGTGATTTGTTGAATGTGAATGCCACACTTATTTTTAAATAAGCGCTCACTATTCGGGTTAACCGGGAAAGGACCATGGGGTCGTATAACCCATTCCGAATATGTGATACGTCGTTGTGAATTGCATTGAAGATCGGTGTTGAAGACCCGGTATTTGCGAGAGCGATAGGATGACCTGTCGATTTACTCTGCACCGAGTAGCTACGGTATAGAGTTCTCCATATGTGATGGTGAATCCGATCAGGATTGTGAATATCCGGATTGCAAGGACTTCTTTGTAAGTGCCTTCGGTTTTGTTCGATCCCGGAACAAACTTGTATGGATTGTATGTCTGACATTACAAGTTGAGATATAAAGCCGATTTCTTTCAAATATATTTCTGTTGGTGGCGAAGAATTTATTCTTTTAGCTTAACACCCTTCTCTGAGACGTACGAGCTCAGAGGTTATATAGTTGATGTTATCAGCGATATATTCCCAATTTGGTAATGTGATATGCTGAGTGATGCTGTAAATGATCATTGTGTTGATTATTGTGATAGGATCGTTTATTTGATCGTCTATCTTAGTGATCATTGTGTTGATCATTTGTTGGCCCAAAGCATGGCTTTTGTATAAAGTATGTTTTTGTGGACGTGACTTCGTCGAACCTCACACCCCGGAAATGGTCAAAACAGGAAAGATGCGGCAAGGTTATGAGGGGTAGCACCCTTTAGGGTATGTACATTTCCTTCTAGATAGAGGTGGTATCATGGTATGGAGCCCAGATATTTAACCTATGTGGTTACTGCGAATTTATTACTTTGTGGTTGTTGGCTATCGGGATCCCGTGAGAAAGGTCGTTTACGATCGGGGAATGGCGTGCTCGTGTCAGTAGTTACCCAGTTAGGGGTAACCCGGCCTTGTGTTGGCAGAGTTCCGGTTTGGTTCTGGGGGATGTCTTTCCAGAGGCATTCTCATGTGGCAATGGGAAGTTCCTTGGCCTGACCATTTGTTGGAAATCCAATTCCCAATACGAAACTTGTACGGTATTAGTTGTAGAACCTGCCATTCACTTATGGTGGTCACCACTGTTTGGATGGTAGCTATAGTAGGCATAGTTCGAAATGTCTATGTTGGCTAAGATTTATATTCTACTTTCGAAATGATTTTCTCTACACTATGCACTAGTAATAATATCAAATGTTATTTTAAATGCGTATCAAGCATCTTTGACTATCATAAGGAGAAATCTCCTCCGATTCTGCGTTTGCATGTGTGTGTGTGCGGGAGGCCTTATGGTAGTCCCATTTTAAAAAAAACATTGCGAATTGAAATAAAAATATCTCTCTATTTTGATTTTAAAGATAAATAAACTGTTTTGAGTTCTCACACCAGTCACATGACTGACTTGGAGTTTATTGTTTTCCTTCCTAAACTCTGGGTGCCCACCAAATTTCCACACGGGCAGTTAAGAGTTAGGTTTATCAGGATATTCTGGATATTCTTGAATGGCTGGAGGCAAGATGGATGGCATGGCGTATTACTTATATAGTATTTCTTTTTCCGCTGCACTGTTTGTTGTTGTATGATGTTGTACACTCTGATGATATGATATGATGTAATATAATGAAATGTATAAAATGTAATAACTGATATAGTTCTTTGTTTAAAGATTATTCATTTATTATTATATGTTGTTCCGCTGCGAATTGTGAGATTCTGATGTGATTCTGTTGTTTTCTGTTCCGTCCTATTTTCTTCTGTTTTTCTGTTTCCTTTCTCTTCTCTTTTCTTTCTATTTTAAAATTTTCTATCTTCTTTTCCCTATCTAATTCTTCTTCTTTTTCTCTCTTCTTCTTTTCTTAAATTTTTCTTAAAACCCCTAAGGGTTCGTATTTTCGTTCATCTTGAATTAAACAAAGGAGATTAGTGTCTATTCAAGGAGTACGGATTTACGGGTCTTTACATGTGTCCCGTAAATCAAGAGAGTTTACCCCAGACTCGGAGATAGGAGGGTTCCTCAAGGCCTTAGAAATTGAGGGTTGTAATTTGGATATTGGCTTATAAAAATCTGTACAAGGATATTGCTTTGGTGCAGGACTGGATGTAGGAGGATTCCGAACCAGTATAAAATCCGATGTGTTCTTTCCTTTTACTTGCTTTACTTTACTATTTGCATTTGTTATATGTTTTGTGATCATTCTGTGTTAGAATTCTATTTAAATTTGTGTTGAAAGTTTAGTCATATAGTTCATATTTTCTTTAAAACACTATTCACCCCCCCTCTAGTGTTATTTCTGCCTTAAGATCCTTAATCCGCATCCCCAACAAGTTCCTCTTCTAGATTACAAGTTTCAGTTTGGGGTTTCTAACATCATCCTAGATCATAGAGCATAGATCAATTTTAAATGTAAATAATCACCTAATTAAAATTGTTCCCACTTACCTCAAGCCTACGTTCTTCCTATTTGTTGTGCTTGAGAATCACCCCTCCATATGCTAGCTCCGTTTGCTCCATCTAGATCCAATTGATTGCATTCTTCAAGGTTGATTTTTAAAGAATTTTAGGGTTAGAGAAGAGATTGGATTTTGGTAGAGTTCTATAATATGAACAATCATGTGAATTTATTGGATTAGGCCTGAATCAATAGAATTTAGCAATGTTTTTAGGCTGTTGGATTTAGGTTGGAGAATCTTCTCAGTAATCATGCACGCTCATCTAATACTTAGCAACAAAGTGAGTTATAATGACCGTTCGAACACGTAGCACGGTAGATGATTACATTCGATTTTAAATAGGCTATAGTTGATCGCTTTCCCATTTGGGTCGACGCTACCTGTCGTCCTTCGACCCACTTGGGTCGACTAAAGTTAATTTATGAATTTTTATTTTTAATTTCACTTTCTATTTCTAGTTCTTCCAATGACCGTAACATTTCCATATTAAATCAATTTTGAAGTATTATGTTTGAAATCTACTAGAAATTTGCTACGAATGCAATGATGCAAGTTTTGTAGTCAAAGTCGGACGTTTGTGGAAATTTTTTGTTTAAGCCTTTTTATTTAATTTAATTTAATTTAATTATAAATTTTCCTATTAAATTTGCTTGGTATTACATTACTCCTTAGGTTGGGTTAGAAAACTCTCTGACTGATGAATGCCTACACTGCGTGTTTGAGTTATATATATAACCACCAGTACCTCACCCAAAGGCGATGATTCTTTATAATGACCTTTGTATGGGAGAAAAACAAAGCAAGAGTAGGGTAGGATGAACACTTATAAGAGGGTATAGTTATTAGTTACAACAAGAGTAACACACACGATATTAAATTAGTTGAAGCTCAACTTTAACAAGTGAAATTGCGTTTTGTTTGTAGATTATGAGTAAATAATACTTGTTAAAAGAAGTTATATTAAGTATACTATTAACCCAAAAAATGGATCAACACCTATGAATCAGATGAAAGCACCATTTCAATTAAAATAAAAGCAAATGCAAGAAGAAACATCAGGAAATTTAAAGGGGAAACAAGAATTTTATAGTGGTTCATCCACTTTAATCTCTTTTAGTAGTTATTATCTTTCTGGATTACTACTAGTTATATTGAATCTGACCTTAATCTAGTATATCTTAGATTTATGATGGAGTTTCTAGAGTGTTTGAGAGTCACTGGTACCAGTTATTTGCTGATCTAATCCTAGAACAATAAATAACAGCTTCATAGATGGCTCTAATGGAGGAGAGGTAAGATGTGAAGAAGAAGAAGTCTCCAATGGTAGAGAGATTTGATCCTCTTTGGTTGTAGCTATACTAGCATTTATGTGCAAATAGGTGTATAGGTCCAGAAGCCTGCTTGCACTAAGGTCCAGGAGATAGCTCGAAGTCGCATAAGAGAAATCAGACCACCAAGAGTCAAGAGCATAACTTAGTACCGACCTATGGTTTTTGGTGAAAATTGACCTTTTTCACTTGCACTACTCTTCTATCTTTAAATTGAGTTGTTGTAAGCTATTTTCCTTCAGCTTTGAGTTGAATCTTGCGATCTTTCTGATAGTTTCTTTCCTTGCTTACTTCTCGTCAATCCTTGGAATTTCTTATCCAAATTGTGGTAAAAAAAACTTGATATTGAGTTTTTGGAGTAGTATATGAGATGAATGATGTTTAGGGGGTAAAAAAGTGGATGAAGATAGGTCGGTGCCAAACTATACATAACTTGACACCGAGTTATGTACTTAGCTCTATTTTGGGTTTAAACTTCTCTGAATGGTTTTCCTTCTTGTTTTAATTATGCTTCCAAGTTTGTGAATCATTTCATCCTTGTTTTGATCTTCTAAGTCCAGTTGAAACCTACTTGGCCAAATGTGGGTTAACATATGCATTTTTGGTTTTAAAGATATTAAATTAAAATGGGAAAATATTTTTGTAATAATTACATGGGAAAAATTAGACTATTTAATTTGAGAAATAAAATATTTAAAAAAGATATACAGATTGCATATAGGTGATTTGCGATAGGCAATTTTTGCGATTTTGGTGATCACGTTACTCTATCCTTCTTCTTCGTAGTCTCAATTTCGATGACTTTTTCATCGCTCTCTTCTGCCCCTTGTAGCAGTTCACTCGGCCTGCTGGCGCCACTATGCCAGACCAGTCACCACCACTTTCTAATGATATTTCACTCCCTCCCATCCTTGCATTTTCGGGTTATCTTTCTTCCCATAGGTTTCTCGGGAAGGGTCCTTTTGCTGGCGATAGGGCTTGCTTATTTGATGGAGGTTCTAGTTGCGAGCATGCAATTGGTACGAATTCTCTTAAACCCGCTGAGCCAATGTGTAATGCTTGGCTGGGTGCTACTATTGATGGTGCTTTTACTGCTCTAGCTTTGTTTTCTAAAGTGCTTGTTATTTTGCTTCCCCATGCTATTTTGTCTAGCCAAGTAGCACTTTACCTCCTTTACCATATGTCAATATTGATGATTTCAACAATTTGGACGCTAAATCGGCATATGTCCAGTTTAAGAATAAGACCCTTCCCCTCATATGAAAGTGGTTATCTTTGTTTAAGAGAAATTCTAGTAACACCGGGTCATATTTACCTAGACAATTTATGATAGATTTTAACGATCGGCCCATTCCCCCACTGATTGATATAATTGATGTCGACATTTACTTCTAGAAGGACCATCTTGTTTGTTTCTTCTTAGATGATCTTGCACCTTTCTCTTTAATAAAAACTCATGTCTTAGGGCATAGAGTATTCATGGTTCGGTCGAAGTTTGGTGTAACAATTATACTTACTTCAACTTCTCCTACCCTATAGAGAGGATACGAACCTGGGAAGTAGACCCTTTAATTATATAGGGGAAAGTGTTTATCATCACATAGTGGACCCTTTCTATTGACCTAGCTTGACAACAAATTCTTTCAATTCCAGTTTAGGTTCATTTGTCTAGTATCCCTTCCGTCTTCCATCTTTAGTGGGTATAAATTGGATTGCTAACCATATTGGAAATTGATCTGTTTTGACGTCTTTATAGAGAGATGTAACCTTCTTGTGTTTGCAAAATCCCTTATTGAAGTTACTCCCTCTAAGTAACTACATATTGATATACCCATTCTCCTTAGTGATAACCAAACCGTTCATGTTACTGTCAATTACCAGTGGAAGCCTTTAATCTACGATAATTGTCGCTCCTTTAGTCATTCTTGCTCATCTTGTCCTCTATACATCTCCTTGCCTGTTGAGCCCCTTAAGAAAATACCTCTCCTAAAGGCTTGTTCTCTTAGATGGAACTGTAAATCCCTCCGACTCCACTCCACCAGCTATTTGCTCTCCTTATTAACTATCTCTCCAAAAGTCTCTGCCAAAATTTGCCCATCCATTTTAATTCTAATCTACCCCAAGACTTATCCTCCCTCACCTTCCACTTTCCTTCGGTAATATCCCCCTCATGCAACAACTTTAGATCCAGATCTGGTTCTCTTATCTGACTCCTTGATAACCTCTCCTTAGAAGCATTTTGTTTATGCCTTGATATTTAATCCTCTTAGTGCGTAGCACATTGCTCAAGAGTTAGCTAATAAGCTCACTGAAAACATTCCCTTGGTTTGGTGCAAAAAGGCAGGAACCTAGACTCACCTAGATAGTGGCCTTTTCTATCACTCAACTTGGAATGTCTTCTCAATGTGGATTTCAAATGATGAATAGGATGAGCGGGTGCTTTTCTATAGACTTTTAGATGATGAGTTGGTGCTCCACAATAATGGAGATATTGGCGTTAATAATGACGAGATTCTGGCCGCCACGGATTTGGACTATAAGTTTATTTTCTAGCCTCGCTTGCCAAGTTTCTACCCGGAGCTTATAGGTTGGTTTTTTAGGTGCATTGGAATCTAATCTGCTACATTCTCTCCTCGGATTTCATATGTTGTTTGTGTTTGCAATTATTGTTTTTAGGGTATTCAATAATTTCCTTGATATTCCGCCTGGCATTTGGCCGTATACCATTTTTTCTTGGCATGTTGACAGCATGTTTATTGTATAGACCTAGTAGTCCTTAACTTATGTATCTTATATATATATATATAGTTAGGCTGTATGTTTCTCCAATCATACATCCTTTATACCAAAAAAAGAAATAACATATTTTTCTTTATGAATATGTTTTTATAAGAAGAATGATTACTGTAAAAATATTTTTTTATGGAAGAATATTCAGTTTAGTAGGCATATATTTTGGTAGAAAATACGTTATAGAAGTATTTTAGCTAAATTTGTATTGATATTAAGACATCTTTAAAAAAAGAGGAGAGAATATATAAATTGAAGAGTAATTTATAATAAAATATGATCTTAACACACTTCAGTAAAAGTATTTCTCAATAGATGTTTCTGGAAAAAAAATATTTAAGGAGAGAAAGATTTTTAAAGTGGGAAACTATTTCGATAAAAGTAATAGAATTTAAAATTTTCGGAGTACATTGTTGAACAAGAATTATTTCGAAGATGTTTTGACAAAAATTGTCTAATTATAGATGAATATATTGGGAAATATTTTTTCAGTAAGGTATGCGAGAAACATTGACGAAGTTGTTTTATTCCATGAGTATCTTTTATTTTAGAAGCTTTTTGTTACAAAGATGATTTTACTTGTAAAGTCTTTTATTTAATGGGAACTCTTTGCTAAACAATTTTTTAAAAGAAAAAACATCCTTTTTGGTAAACTGTTTTGGCCGAAAAATACTCGATTTTGAAGGAAAAAATATTATTTTGCTAAGAATATATTGATAATATTTATGTTTGAATAGCGCGTACTATGAATTTTATTTCAATTCTTTGGGAAAATATTCTACAGTGATGGAAATAATTTGATTCAAAAGCAAATAGTTAAAAAGTAAAGTATTTGATTTAAATAACAAATTTTAGAGGTGTTTGTTAAAAGTATTTCATTAAAAAGGTATTTTATCACAAAAAACATTTTGGGAACAATGGGACTACACTAAGTGCATGAGATATGGGATGACTAGGTGACGCGATTTTTAAATTTTCTCAGAATCCATTATGATGATGCAAATTGTGTGCCTATTATGTCTAGATTCCCTAATGTGTTATAGGGATGTCTAGTCATTCCTTTACAGTTGAAATATAAAGATATAAGGTTATGATTGCCCATTTTGACATCTGGGACAATGGCACTTTACTTTGTAGGCATCTATTTTCTTTAATTGAATTAGCTGTGTTGTTTCACTATTTGTTAAGTTACAAGTTATATAGATTTGACTATTTCATTTGATTGTGTTTGCTTTAAGGTTTATGACATGAATGCTTGAATTAAATTATTCTATTTGCATTGTATTGGTATTGATTATTTGTTTGATAATGGTTGTTTATTAGTTTCTGTTATGTATGTTAGTATTAATCATTTCTTGCATTGTATTTTTGTTAATTATTTGTTTTATTATGATCTGTAATACTTATTTAGTTGTTTGCTTGGTTATTCGTTTGGTTGCTTTGTCGTAATTTTATAGAATGTATGTTAGGATATATTGCTTGTTGATAGTTTATGATGAGACAGTTATCCAATATGGAATTTTAGTGGGATGCACATTAGAGAGACTGATATCACATTTAATCATGGTAGGATGACATGGTTTCCTAAGCCGAGGAAGATTAGGTACTTGGATTGACTAAGTATTTGATGATGTTTCTTGAAGATGGGTAATAGTAGTTGAAGTGTTTTGGTAAAGGAAGGCTTGGTGAATACCATTAGGGAATTAAGGCGATTGTGGGAGGTTTATTACATCAATTTAGAAATTTAAGGCTTTTACCAAATACATGTTTTGAAATTTATTTCTATACAACCAGCTTCCATAAGAATTTTAAAGTGGAAATTAGCCACAAGGGCCTCTTTAGCAAGTGAAATTAGTTTCTAGGACACACAACTAAAATAATTATTTTTAAGGACAAAATGCAAAACAATTAGTTTCTAAGGCTTAAAAACCTATGAAATTATGTCCTTAAAAACAATTAGACTGCTGACTTTGTCCTTAAAAGTAATTATTTTGCCGACTTTGGTCTTGAAATTAATTCATGTGGATGTGTGTCCTATAAACTAATTGGACTGCAAAGTTTGTCCTTCTAATGAAATTCCCCAATTTTAAATTTAATGAGGACCCTTTAACTTTTGGAAGAGTTTATACAATTTAGAATTTTCCATAAAATGTATTTTTCTCGAAAGGTATTTTTAAGTTGACGGTAATTTTTTGCAAAAAAATAAAGATTAAATTATAGGGTGATAACGATATTTCAAGAACAAATATCGCTTAGAGAAACAATGTGGAAGATTTGATTTGAAAATGAAAATATTTTGGTACATGTTTTGACTTGTTGATGTATTAAACTTTCACCATCGGAAATGGATGGTAGATCCCTCTTTGGCATTTTATATGGGTGATACATATCTTTAAAAGGAGTAAATATAAAAGGATTGTGAATTGAATATTCGATGAGAACTGAAGAATGGAACAAAGTGGGTTCATATGTGGATGTGTACCAAGGGATCATTGGTAAATTGAAGGTTTCAATGATTGCTTATAAAACAGGGATAGGGTAGTATGTGTGTATTCAGGGCAGTTTATGTATATCCTTATTTTTGGATGTCTTTGTGCATCCAGTCCCTAGCCATCTACGTAGGCATGAGTTTAAGCATCGTGTAGCTGTGATGTTGAGTAGTCGTTGACAATTTGAGTGGGTCTTTCATCAGGTATCTAAGATTGCTTAATAAATAGATCGTCTATGTGGGTTTGTATTTCTTCACCGTCTATATGGTTCTGTATTTATTGACCGTTTTTATGGGTCTTTGCTTTTTGTCCATCTGTTTGGTGTCTATTTTTCTTGACTGCCTATGTGGGGTCTACACATCTTGACTATATGTGCGGGTTCGAGAATCTAGGATTAGTGCAGAAGAAGCATATTTTGAGGATGTAGCCATGAGTGGACACAAATATTGCTTTGGAGGATGTACGTATGGATAGTGCACTAATTATTTTGAGGATGAGACTTTGAGGAAGTTCAGCGATTGTTTTGAAAAACACATATTATGATGGATGTGTAGTCAACATAGGGATTAGCACATATGCATTATCTGTTGGTATTGATGATGTGGTGATTAACATTTTTTGGTGTGTACACCTTACTTTGATGAGCTATGTCGCTTATTAATTTATGTAAGATTTTATTGTGCATGCATGTTTGGACCAACCTAAATATTGTTGTTTATTTTTGTTATGGGTGATTATAGTTGGACTATTGACGTTTATGACATGGCTTATGTACTGAGTTTATCTTTTGTTTGGATTATTTCACCTTTTGTTAATTGAGTATTATTTTTTCATGCTACAGTTTTGATTACATATTTGTGTTAGTATAGTTTGTGTGTTAAATTTATTATTGTGAATGGATTTTATTACATCATAATCGGTTATGTTGTGCGAGTGTCGTATACACTTTAAGTAGTTAATTTGTGACTTATATGTTTTTCCGTATTTTGTGATTAAATTCATGATGATACTTTATTGATAGGATTAATGGTTGTATTTAGGAAATTACGAGGGCGTAATTCCTTTAAGGGGAGAATATAATGGCCCTCAAGTTCGAAGATGTTAATACAAAATAAATTAAAAACAGATTTTTGATGAAAAGGTGAATTAGGGGTTGTATTTACAACTGTTCTGAAGGTTATTATGAGTGGATCAATTTGGTATTTAATTTTAACGGATTTGGTTTATGGTTTGCAAAATAGAGGTATTACGATGTTAAAATATAGTATATAGTCACTTTTGGATTAAACGGTTACGCACAACCGAACCTGTCTTGTTGCCTACATAAATATTGCGAAAACCATAGAGAGCAATCGACACCTCAGTTCTTCTCTTATATTCCTGAAATTTCGCTAATTTTACACTCTAATGGCATATCAACAAAATAATTAAAGTCATCCAAAATACAGTGTGCTCGAACCCTAGCATATCATAATGGATTTGAAGCTCTCGATGAGGCGAAGAGATGTCAGAAATTAATTTTTCCAACCTATGCTTCAATTGATCATAAATTAATAAAGAATTTTTAGCCAATTGTTTTAGGGTTTTGGATTCAATGGTGAGATGTCGACGTTTAGACGAACGAAGGCCATAACCGTGTTGAGAATGTAATAAGGAGTCAATATATGCGGTTGGGTTGAAGAAAGGAAGTAGAATTCGTCAAGAGTAGCGAATTTCAAATTGGGTGTTCGCGCACAATAGGGGTGAATGATGGTTATGTAGTGGTTCTAGCAGGGTCGGTTGGGTCGGCGTGATGATGTTGAGGATGATGGTGGAGCTGGATTAACGAACATAGGTCTGTGGTGGCGAAGGCAACAATTTGATGTCGATGGTTGATGGTTTTTGTGTGGGACGAGGAAGATAAAGGAGAATGGTAAATACACACAAAATACCCTAAATATTATTTAATAATAATCCAAACCCTATATTTTCTAACCTCCATAACTTTTACATACGAAATCTTATTCATGCATGGGTTATTCCATTGCATTCATGGTAAAATTATAGATAATCTATTGCTTGGTTTTCTGATTTTGAATGATATTTGCAAAAGCATGGTGGTATGATTTATTTTATATAGTAAAATTTAAAAATATAAAATGCACATATATATATTTGCTAAAAAATAATATTACTTAATATGTGATAATGATTATTCGGTTAGCGTGATATATTGGATGTGTTTTCCTTTGGTTTGGATGTTTGTTGTTGATTTTGTATTACTAGATGTTTATTACAATTAACTATGAATTTGAATGGAAAATAAGTACTTAATAGAAATTGGATGAAATTGTATAAATTTAGAAAAATGGATAAAAAAATGAAAACATGATTATTTATAGGCTTTTGACTGGTATTTGTAGAGAAATTGATTTAACAAATTTTATTAAAATCAAAGTAAAGAATTTAATAAAATTATTATTTGTGAATTTCTGGGGAAACTCATAAGAAATAGTGAAAAATATATTTTACATTGAGATTTGGGAAGTTTATTAATAATAATAATAAAAGAGATCTCATAAATAATAATAGGATTTTTGTAAAACTATGTTGTTTTGAGTGAATAATAATATAGTTGATTTTACAATGTTCTAGAGAAGTTATTGTATCATCATTGTCTGAGTAATAAAATAAAAAGGTATCTCTTGAAGAATAATAATTATAGTAAACATATGTTTCCAGAATTATTTTGGGTTAAATTATTACTATTTTGAGATGAGTAGAAATAAAAAGGAGTTTTGGATTTTAGCAATAAAATATTATTATATGTAAGATAAACAGCAATAAACTAGTTTTGGAAACTTTTACGGTGATTTTAGCAATTTGGCGTAAAATAGTAATAATATTGTTTTGAAACATAATTTGCTGTAAATTATATTTTTGATTCAAAATAAGATGTTTTATGGTATTTGAAGAAATATAAGTACAATACAGAATTTTGGGATGTATGTTATCCTTTTTAATGAAGTATTATTGTTTTGAGATAAAAATAAATAAATGCAGTTTTTAGAATAAACAATAACAAATTGATTTTATACTTAAAAAACTAATGGCTGTAAGTATATAATTTAGACTGTTGTAGAATGCATAACTAATTATTGATTCTAGCTATTAAATATATTTTATGATTGATGAAGATGTCACATGTCGATAATTGTGTGATATTCTACCATTATTGCTACTAGATGATGAGTAATTAACTATGGTTATTTGATGATTGATGTTATTGTAACAGCCCAAAATGTAACTCATAATAATTAATCTATTAATTAACTAAATAATAAAATAATTTTTTGAAATTATCAAAATTGAGCCATGAGAGTTGCACCATTATGTCCGTGGTAATTTTCTAGTCAATTTCCATAGATAGAACATCAGAAATAGAGCTAATATGAACAAGATAGGAATTAAACAAAATAAGAAGAAAATATATATACACCAAACCAAACTCTTAAATATGACGTAGATAAGAATCATTTCCTAGGAATAACGGAAAATAGGTAAGGAAATAATAGTAGTTACTTTTAGAAGTAATAATGGAAGTTTCTGTAAAGTGTATAGGACACAAGTAAAAATCTAGGAATGTTGATTCATGAAGAACAGCAAAATGAAATTAGTAGGATGGTAAGACAAGCATGGTTGAGATTGAGCATTATTGATTTTGGAAGAACTTAGGAAAAGCATTGGAATGTCACCTTTTGAAGCTCTTTTTGGAAGGCCATGTAAGATCTTCATGTTGGTTGGAGTCTACGGAAAGATTGCTTCTTGGTTCCGACATGGTTAGAGTGATTTCAAAGAAGACTAATTTGATTTGGAGAAAGTTCGCATCTTATATCCACCTCTCTTTAATAAGAAGCTTTTGAATTTCCTTTTTCCATCTTTAGTTTTGAATAGGTTCTTTCCTTTATTGTCCTTTGGGAGGGTAGACCTTAGGACTTAACCTATGGATGGTAGGATTTGAAGCAAACATTTTAACAGAACATGTTATGAATGATGTATGCTAGTGATTGCGCGTTTTTCTAGTGGATGCTAATGGATGCATATAGGTACACTAGAAACTATTATTCTTTAGGGATCAGCCTAATTAGGACACTAGAGCATATGCATATGGATGTGTGCGCATTTTTACTTTATTTCCATGGTTGCTATAAATGGATGTTTATCACCTGATTGTTGCATTTGGATGATGGTTGTAGCACACATATAGAACTATTAGTTATCATTATGGAATTTTTTTCATTCATTTGGATACATGGCACGAGCATGATTGCATAAAAGGAGGTCAAAAGAATCAGTGGACTGCCTAATCTTTTGCATTAGTTAGGAACATTTACACTACACTAATTGCAGAAGTATCATAAATTTCATTAGAAAAACTTAAGGACAATGGATGAATGGTTGATGATTGAGTAGTTGGTTGTAGAATTTGGATGAAAACATTTAGTCATTCTTTTATCCTTAGAGATTTCAGGGACGAAATTCTTTAAGGAGGGGAGAATGTAACAACGCAAAATGTAACCCATAATAATTAATCCATTAATTAGCTAAATAATAAAAAAACTATGAAATTATCAGAATTGAGCCACGAGAATTGCGACATTGTATCCGTGGTAATTTTCTGGTCAATTTCCATATATAGAACATCAGAAACCGAGCTAATATAAAATACTTTTCAAATCAATCTGCCTGCTGTTTTGGGGGTGAACGAGCAATTATTCGTTCTAATAATGGCACGATTTTTTAACCGACTATAACGTGTTTTGCATTCTTCAAATCAATCTGGTCCCTCCATTCTTGCATCCGACGGCTGCTATTCATCCTATGATGTGGTTGCAACCTATTCAATCTCCAAATCCAACGGTCTGAGATCCACTTCTACCTCTATAAATAGACCCCTAGACCTAACACATTTTCTCATTTTAGATTTACTCCAAATGGGTTCACCTTTCTAGGAAGGACCCTAAACAGAATAATTTTTCCAAGGAGAAAATCATTATAAATTAAATTATTTTACAACTCCAAGTGGATCCGGGAAGACCAAAGGAAGAGCTTAGGACCGAAGGTGAGTTATTGTAATTATTTTATTCTTTATGTAGGTTAAAATAATAGGGTTTCCAATAGTTGTAGTTTTACTACGATTTTTTGAAATAGCCTTTTCAGTAGTTTATTTATAGTTTTCAAAATTATTTTCAGTCTATCTCCTTTCAGCTATTCTTTTTAGTAATTTTAGTGTAATCTGTTAATTATTGCTTTTTCACTTATTTTACAGTTTATTTACAGTATTTTAGTTTATTACTGTTATTTATACGTTATTTACATCTTCTTTGTACGCTTTGGATTTTCTTCTATTTTCAGTTTTCTTTTATTCGTCCTTCTTCTTCAAGTATGGATTAGAATAGGATTAACGCGAATATGGATTAAACTGTAAGAAAACTGAAATAATGAAATATAAGATGTAAATCACAAAGACTGTAATATAAATGGAATTGGACTAAAATTATGCCTAATTGGACTGAAATTGTGCTTAGTTATGACATTACTTAGACTGAATTAAAAAAGTTAGCCTAGTTATAACTTAGAATTATAAATAAAAAGAGTAATAGATGAAAGAGGCTTATTTTCACACTTAGACCTTGGGTTAAGTAATAAACATGATTATAATGTAGGTTATAATAAGAAAAAGAACATAATAAGGCTTATTTTAAGACTTAGGATAAATTCATAAGCACAGATGGAAGAGAAAAGTATAAATGCTTATTTAAATAATTTATTTAAGTTAATAAGTAAAGATGAAAGTAGGACCGGTACCAAATAGCATTCCCTATTAGATAAATCAGTGGTCTCGCATTAGCCTGAAGTGAAACGAAGGCATGCTTATGCTAAAAATGGTAGTAATTGGTCAATTAGAAGTCCAAATCAAGAGGGGTTTGTATACGGGGTGCAACTAGATATTGTTTGGATGATGGGCTAGTACCAACAGCACTTTCCCTATTTTCTATGGACACACGGTGGTCTCACATTAGCCTGAAGTGAGACGAAAGGCACGCTTATGCTAGAGTTTGAGGTAATAAGAAGACCCAATAGGTGGAGCAAAAGGTAGCATGGGCATGGTGGCAGTTACGCGTGCGACTTCCATTCTGGTGCTCAGTAATCGCTATGAGTTCCAAGCGCTTTGTATGTGTGTCTTACATAGACACCGTTGCCTTCTGTGTAGGGAGCTATGTATCGTCTGGATCCATAGTGGTTGCTTTGTGCATCTTTCGTATGTACCATTAGTTGCTATGTAGGGAGTTATATATTCTCTGGTCCGTCGTATGGTCTATAGAGTAGCAGGCCAATCAAAGGGTAAAATTAGAAATTCAGTTTAATTATAGGATTAAGAATTCAGCCTAATCAAAGCAGCTATCAAGAACAAGTGCAAACAATCAAAGTTAACCTATCTTATAGTTAATCGTATTTATCTCCATTTTATCTCTATCATATTTCCTTTGTTTCCTCTTTATATACCAGAACTGTTGTAGAGTCTATTATTTTTACTTTTCTTAAAGACTCTAGTAATTACTATCATTCACCAGACTTTTAGTCTGACCCACTCCTTTATTTTTTCCTTTTTCCCCCCTAGGCAATCAAAGGAGAGGACAGTAGATTGCAATTGCTTGGAGATTTCTTGGAAGAGTTTGTTACCAAGTATTTCTTTTCTTTTAGCTTTTGTTCTTTCTGCGTACCTGCTTATTATGAAGGATATTTGTACTCTGATTTTTGAGACTAGAGTTTCTATTTCATGAGACATATTGGATTTTTAGACATGTATATGGTATTTGGTATTTGATTTATTTATAAGCAATTATTAAGTTTTGTTTTAATTAAGTTATTATTTTAAGTTTCTGTTGTTTTATCTATTTTTTTTCTTGTGAATCTTAGTCGCTGTTAGCTTTAGTTATACCTACAACACACCATGCCTTTTAATGTGTCCTTTTGGGTATATTAAGAGGTGTTGGGTGTTTCAGTTATATTACTACTATTTAATAGATTAGCACACATTCTGTAACGACCGGTATTTTTCGTATAGTAGGATTGTAACATATTATTTTAAATCCAAATTGGGTCGTTCGAATCTACAAATTTAGGGAATGTTAAGTTTTATTATTTTTGACCTTCAGAAAATTATGGATGATTTTACCGTTGAAAACTTGTAATGGATATAATTTTTGATAAGAGCCAATTCCTGTCTTGAAACCACTTCCACATGAAAAATATGATGGTTTCTATTTTATAGAGAGGTCATAATATGATTTTGGACATACACGTTCGGAGTTATGCTATTTGAAGTTTGACAATTTTTGGGGTGCATAAACTCTATTGTTTCAATTTTGTATAATCTTGTGGAGATATTACACTCTGATGTTCATATTTATGGTTTATTTGAATGTATTACCATCTTGGCTATTTTGTATCTATGTTGATTATTATATTATATCATATGCACTGTGAGATATAGGACATGTTCTATGATTGGTTTTTGTTACTGTTAGCACCAAAATTGGTCACTAACACCCTTAGAAAGATTGTGTAGAGAGATTAATGAAGAAAGTAAATGAAAATAGAGAACAATATATAAATTTAAATGCAGAGGATAAGAACACCAAATTTATAGTGGTTCGGCGTAACTGCCTACGTCCACTTCGAAGTTAATTTTTATTGCTTTCTCCATTACTTGAGTACAGATACAATCCGTAAATTAATCACTTGAATACAAGTTTGAATGGAAAAAAAGAGAGTATAAAAAATGGCAGAGTCTCCTCAGTGTTCTCGAAAAAAGGCCCCTTCTCACTGTGCCCCTGCCTCTTTATTTATAGACGAAGGTGGGTTGGACTTCCCTGCTGGGCCTTGTAGCTGGATATCATGGCCCAAATGGAGTGAACTCTGTGTGCCGACCCGAGAACGCCGAATGGCCAAATGCCGATCAATCGTTTTCATGCCGAATGATGTGGTCTTAAGTGGGAAGAGTAGGCCTAGAAATCAATAGAATCGGGATGAGATTGAAAGAGTGCCGAATAATCTTATGCCAAGCATCCTTGTTATGCCGAACAATCTTCTCATGTCGAGCATAGAGAAGCCGAACGCTTTAAGTGCCACGGGAAGCATTTGCACCGAACGATACTAGAAGCCGAACCAGTGACTTGGCCGAACGATGCTTGTATGCCAAGCAGAATCTGGGCCGAACGATATTTTGGCCGAACGTTACCCAGGCCGAACTATGTCTCGGCCGAACAATCCTTAGGCCGAGCAATGGTTAGGCCGAACGGTAGTTGATGCCGGACAATCTTGCCATGCCAAACGTAGTGGTGTCGAACACCTAGGATGCCGAGCAATATGGAAGCATGCCGAGTGAAGTGGAGGCGAACGTTCTTAATGCCGGGCACCCTGTCTGCCAAACACTTCCCAATGCCGAATGCTACTAAGTGCCGAGCGCTCCTTTCTACCGAGTGTCCCCTTATGCCGAGCCCTCCTAAATGCCGAGTACTTGTTGGATGCCGACCGTGATGATATGTTGAACAATCCAGAAAGGCCGAGTATCGAGTTTCCTGGTCAAATCTCCAGGAAACACTTGCCCCCCAAAGCGTGTCGCGTGGCCGAACGTGATGTGCTTTGTACTACGTGTCCTTTGTGCTTTGCTTCGAACCCTAGCCAATCATACTTGGGGGTTGTTTTTCTTGTGAAGATTAGTTGTGGAGGTGTGTGTCGAACGTAGTGTGAAGGCCGAGCGATACAACCGAAGCCAAATGATCCACGTATGCTGAACAAACTGATGCCGAACGATAGTTTCGACCGGTTCTATCGGTCATCATCGTTTCGCCTTCTCCTTCTTCCCTATAAAGGTCAGCGCCATCCCCCTTTTTCTCTTTTCACTTTTTACCTCCGCTACCTTATACTTGCAAACTTCGCCTGTTAATCAGATACTAAAGACTTAATCAGTCCTTCCTAAGTCTCGATCTACCAACTAGGTATTGCCTCCTCTATCTAAATCCTTTCCATGATTAAACAGTTTCAATAAGAGGCTTAAGTTTGTAAATCAGGATCGTAGCCGAAAGGGTTACGTAGATGGAGGAATCAAACTTCGATTAGGATATCTGATGTGAGGTAGGGAGAAATGACCGGGGATGATCACACGTAGGAGTTGCTGGGTGATGTGTTGTGGTTCGGCTCGGTCTCTTCGTGCCGAACGAGACTGGAAGAAAAGAAAGAATAGAGGAGGAGTTGGAGGTGGTTAGAATGCCGAACGGCATGACCTGGAATGACTCGCCAAGCGATCTGCTCTTGTTGTTCAGCGTGGATGGAGGAGGAGAGGAAAAAATGGAACTGTAACCAAGGGCGGAGTGCCAAGTGTTAAGGCTCGGCATAACCCTGGTTCGGCGTGACACACCATTTGCCGAACAGTGAAATGGAAGGCTAGGAAGGAGGCATGAATTAGTGGGGATGCCGAACGTTACTTTGGCCGAGCAGGACTAAGGTCGGGTGTTATTTATGCCGAACAATAGTTTTTCCTAACGATAGCTCGGCCGAACGATAGCTTGCCCGGTCGACAGTTAAGCCGAACAACCTTTAGGCCGACTGATCATCAATGCCGACTTGTATTTTATAGGCCGAATGGTCGCGGATGCCGAACCATATCAAGGCCGAACCCGACATAGGTCGAATGATCGATTGCCTTGCCTAATTACATAACAAAACAAGTCGGCAATCAAAGGAGAGGACAGTAGATTGCAGTTACTTGGAGATTTCTTGGAAGAGTTTGTTACCAAGTATTTCTTTTCTTTTAGCTTTTGTTCTTTCTACGTACCTGCTTATTATGAAGGATATTTGTACTCTGATTTTTGAGACTAGAGTTTCTATTTCATGAGACATATCGGATTTTTAGACATGTATATGGTATTTGGTATTTGATTTATTTATAAGCAATTATGAAGTTTTGTTTTGTTTTAGTTAAGTTATTATTTTAAGTTTCTGTTGTTTTATCTATTTTTTTCTTGTGAATCTTAGTCCCTGTTAGCTTTAGTTATACCTACAACACACCACGCCTTTAATGTGTCCTTTTGGGTATATTAAGAGGTGTTGGGTGTTTCAGTTATATTACTACTATTTAATAGATTTGCACACATTCTGTAACGACCAGTATTTTTCGTATTATAGGATTGTAACATATTACTTTAAATCCAAATTGGGTCGTTCGAATCTATAAATTTAGGGGATGCTAAGTTTTATTAATTTTGACCTTCAGAAAATTATGGATGATTTTACCGTTGAAAACTTGTAATGGATATAATTTTTGATAAGAGCCAATTCCTGTCTTGAAACCACTTCCACATGAAAAATATGATGGTTTCTATTTTATAGAGAGGTCAAAATATGATTTTGGACATACACGTTCGGAGTTATGGCTATTTGAAGTTTGACAATTTTTGAGGTGCATAAACTCTATTGTTTCAATTTTGTATAATCTTGTGGAGATATTACACTCTGATGTTCATATTTATGGTTTATTTGAATGTATTACCATCTTGGCTATTTTGTATCTATGTTGATTATTATATTGTATCATATGCACTGTGAGATATAGGACATGTTCTATGATTGTTTTTTGTTACTGTTAGCACCAAAATTGGTCACTAACACCCTTAGAAAGATTGTGTAGAGAGATTAATGAAGAAAGTAAATGAAAATAGAGAACAATATATAAATTTAAATGCAGAGGATAAGAACACCAAATTTATAGTGGTTCGGCGTAACTGCCTACGTCCACTTCGAAGTTAATTTTTATTGCTTTCTCCATTACTTGAGTACAGATACAATCCATAAATTAATCACTTGAATACAAGTTTGAATGGAAAAAGAGAGAGTATAAAAAATGGCAGAGTTTCCTCAGTGTTCTCGAAAAAAGGCCCATTCTCACTGCGCCCCTGCCTCTTTATTTATAGACGAAGGTGGGTTGTACTTCCCTGCTGGGCCTGGTAGCTGGATATCATGGCCCAAATGGAGTAAACTCTGTGTTCCGACCCGAGCATGTCGAATGGCCAAATGCCAATCAATCGTTTTCATGCCGAATGATGTGGTCTTAAGTGGGAAGAGTAGGCCTAGAAATCAATAGAATCCGGATGAGATTGAAAGAGTGCCGAATAATCTTATGCCAAGCATCCTTGTTATGCCGAACAATCTCCTCATGTCGAGCATAGAGAAGCCGAACGCTTTAAGTGCCACGGGAAGCATTTGCACCGAACGATACTAGAAGCCGAACCAGTGACTTGGCCGAACGATGCTTGTATGCCAAGCAGAACCTGGGCCGGACGATATTTTGGCCGAACGTTACCCAGGCCGAACTATGTCTCGGCCGAACGATCCTTAGGCCGAGCATTGGTTAGGCCGAACGGTAGTTGATGCCAGACAATCTTTCCATGCCAAACGTAGTGGTGACGAACACCTAGGATGCCGAGCAATATGGAAGCATGCCGAGTGAAGTGGAGGCGAACGTTCTTAATGCCGGGCACCCTGTTTGCCGAACACTTCCCAATGCCGAATGCTACTAAGTGCCGAGCGCTCCTTTCTACCGAGTGTCCCCTTATGCCGAGCCCTCCTAAATGCCGAGTACTTGTTGGATGCCGACCGTGATGATATGTTGAACAATCCAGAAAGGCCGAGTACCGAGTTTCCTGGTCAAATCTCCAGGAAACACTTGCCCCCCAAAGCGTATCGCGTGGCCGAACGTGATGTGCTTTGTACTACGTGTCCTTTGTGCTTTGCTTCGAACCCTGGCCCATCATACTTGGGGGTTGTTTTTCTTGTGAAGACTAGTTGTGGAGGTGTGTGTCGAACGTAGTGTGAAGGCCGTGCGATACAACCGAAGCCAAACGATCCACGTATGCCGAACAAACTGATGCCGAACGATAGTTTCGACCGGTTCTACCGGTTATCATCGTTTCGCCTTCTCCTTCTTCCCTATAAAGGTCAGCGCCTTCCCCATTTTTCTCTTTTCACTTTTTACCTCCGCTACCTTATACTTGCAAACTTCGCCTGTTAATCAGATACTAAAGACTTAATCAGTCCTTCCTAAGTCTCGATCTACCAACTAGGTATTGCCTCCTATATCTAAATCCTTTCCATGATTAAACAGTTTCAATAAGAGGCTTAAGTTTGTAAATCAGGATCGTAGCCGAAAGGGTTACGTAGATGGAGGAATCAAACTTCGATTAGGATATCTGATGTGAGCTAGGGAGAAATGACCAGGGATGATCACACGTAGGAGTTGCTGGGTGATGTGTTGTGGTTCGGCTCGGTCTCTTCGTGCCGAACGAGACTGGAAGAAAAGAAAGAATAGAGAGGAGTTGGAGGTGGTTAGAATGCCGAACGGCATGACCTGGAATGACTCGCCAAGCGATCTGCTCTTGTTGTTCAGCGTGGATGGAGGAGGAGAGGAAAAAATGGAACTGTAGCCAAGGGCGGAGTGCCAAGTGTTAAGGCTCGGCATAACCCTGGTTCGGCGTGACACACCATTTGCCGAACAGTGAAATGGAAGGCTAGGAAGGAGGCATGAATTAGTGGGGATGACGAACGTTACTTTGGCCGAGCAGGACTAAGGTCGGGTGTTATTTATGCCGAACAATAGTTTTTCCTAACGATAGCTCGGCCGAACGATAGCTTGCCCGGTCGACAGTTAAGCCGAACAACCTTTAGGCCGACTGATCATCAATGCCGACTTGTATTTTATAGGCCGAATGGTCGCGGATGCCGAACCATATCAAGGCCGAACCCGACATAGGCCGAATGATCGATTGCCTTGCCTAATTACATAACAAAACAAGGACAGAAACTTCAGCATACTAGTGTATCGAACTGACTTGGACTGATAACCTCCTAGTTTCAACAAACATAAACCTGAACTTAAATTGACATAACCGGATAACTTCTTCTAACATTCTCTGAATCCGAAACTGTAAACACCATAAGGCAGGCTTTTAGAGACTGTCAGCGATGACGGTCTTCGAAGGCGATGATTCGAAGCTCAATTTCATATTATTAACTCTGTGACTTTCAATTTTTCAGTGCTTACACACAATTGATCGCACTAGTTCACACACCACATGGGAGGAATATTTGTGTTGTCAATTCCAATGTCGAACCTTTTTCAAGTATAGTTCACACAAATGCTTGGCCAAATTCACTGTTTATTGAAGATGTCTAAAAAATCCAGCTCCGCCGCTATTTCTGACAAACCGGGGCCATCCTCTCGACAGGAAGTCGCAGATGTCTCAAATCCATCCACCTCCCCTGCACAAAACTCAGCCCCCGATTCCCTGGAGGCATCGATTCTCTTGGAGAACCCTATCGATTCATAGGCTTCAAAATCAATGAAGTAGCGCTTCGGCGAATATGTTCCATTCACGGGATACCTTTTGACGATGTGCTGGTTCCATCGGGGCACGATCGACCACACCTGCCCCAGTCGGATACACGGCGTGTAATAAATTCATGTGCTGGGTTGGCAGCGTGCTACTGTTCAATTTATTTCTTTGGGACGTGCTACAATACGTCGACGTCGCCCCGTCGCAGCTGCACCCAAACGGTCACGCCTTCATTTATGGCACTTGCATACTCTTCATGACCGTCTTCTCTCGGCCTCCAACTCCTGGCGACATTAGATATATTTATATGATCAAGAAGCGGAAAGATATCCCCTCCTTTGTGTTCCTCGAGCCGCACCATAAATGCCAAATTTTAACCGGGGCGTGGAGCAAGTTTTCCCTGTACAAACAGGAATGGTTCTATGTGCTTTGCCCCCATGGTTTCGCAAGGAGATAGGTTGAAGGAAGTAAATCTTCTTCTTGGAACGATACTCATGTTTTCGTCGAGACTATGCCTTTTCTAACTCTTGTTTCATCTTCTCAGGTATTAATCCATGTCCTGACAGCCGCAGATATTCTGAGGCCGTTGAAGCTATTAGAGCTCTTCCCGCCGAGGAACGAGACGTCCGAACTCTCATTTCTAATGAGTCACTATCGCGGTTTGGACTGTTAGTAGAAAGTCGTCGAGTAAGCTTTCCCGAGGACATCTTCATACCCAATCCCGCATCCGGTAAGGGGAAAAACTTAGCTGAGTCGTCATCACGCCACATTCCTGATGTACAGGAAGAGGGGGAAATCAAAGAATGAACCACCCGAAGCACAAGGTGAGAATTTGGGTCCCGCTCAAGATCCTATAGTCGAAGTGCATGATATTAAAACGTCTTCTTCTCCTTCAGAGAGGAAAAAGGGATTGACGTACAAGATTAGGGAGGAAAAGGTTGGCGGAACTTCGAAGGTTACGAATATTCCAACAGAGAAAGAGGCCTCTTCACAGCACGTAGAAAGTTCTTTAAAGGTCCTATCAAACTTCTCCATTACGGATGATCTGCTCAATTATGGCTTTGACCATCCGGAAGCATTTCAACTTCACTCGCCCATCAGAGGCGATGCGGGCGCTCTAGCCCAGAGTTAGGGAGAGAAAACTCCCGTTAGCAAAGCGACTGGTCTATCAGGGGGAAACACTAGGACACACACGAACACTTGCACTTCAATTCGCACTTAAACTTTTGTCATCGCACTATTCTTTGCTAATTCGTTGTTATTTGAATTCTGTATAGGTGACATGGGGCACTCGCATGGATTCGATCATCTTCGTGGTTCATCTATTTTTTATCAGTTCGGACGGGACTCGGGTCCCGGGAGACATCGAGATAGAGATGGTGATGGCGATAAAGACTATCGTTCCCGAGACTCGTCATCTTGGAGGAAAACTTACTATCAGCCGAAATACCAGCAGGATACCTCTTCTCATCCAGAGCAAAGTAAAGACAAGTGCGGCCATAAGAGGTCGCAATCTGATGCTCCCCGGGACCAACACTCCGATTCCTCTTCCACTGGACAGTCCCGAGATTCTCACAGGAGAGGCGAACTTTCAAAGCCGTCTCCTCCTGCTCCCGTAACAGACCCATCAGTATCAGAGAGGCTGGCTGAGCTTAAATATAAATTTCCGAAAATCTGCTTCGACGGCCTAAAATTCCTTCCGACGATTCATCCTATCCCCGGACACGTCAAGCAGTGCGCCATCGCCTATACAAACGACGTCTATGTTCAGGACGACGCGTTTGTTCATTTGGCTGAAAAACTTTCTGAATTCTCCGTGGAGAGCCAGCATGAAATTGACCGTTTGAAGATCGAGGCCGTCCACGACAAAGATATCATTAAAGCCCAAGACGAAGAGATTGCAACATATAAATCTGAACTTGAGATCGCCCATCAGAGCGCCAAGGGAACTGCTGAGGCCGTCACTTGTCTGGAATCGGCTCATAAGAAAGAACTCGACGAGGCGGTTCAACTATATGGGGCTTTGGCTCTAGAGAAGGACTCGGTTCAAAAGGAGAGAGATGCACTTAGCCTCCGAGTCAAGGAACTTGAGAAGCAGCTTCGTAGGGAGAAGGAAGAGAAAACGGCTGCCCTAGAAGAGTCACAACGATATCGTGACGAGATGGTGGACACTCGACAGTAAAAAGAAAAACTTGAGGGAGAGCTTTCCAGGGTTGAGTGTTAAAGAGTGAGGCCCGTGAAGAGGGCAAGGGGATAGCATCCATCGATATCGACTCGCGTCTTGAGGCGGCTATAGAAGAAGGCGGGGAGGAGGTCAAAAATATGTTTGACCCGCTAATCGCTGAATTCAACGCCCGCGTTCTCATGCATCGAGACTTGACTTTCTTGGGCTAGGGTTATCTTGAATCTCTGGCCGAGGCATGGGAGACTTTAATCGAAATCAGAAAGGTCGAACATGGTACCGAAGAGATTGACGAGGGGGCCTTGATAAAAGAATTCCTCAAGGGAAACGAGCCTTCAGACTTGTCTGTAGCTAAAACTATATATGGAAAAGGTTCCCCACAAATAAAGGGAAAGAAGTTATTACTGGTCCATCCGAGGCCGTGCCTCCAGCTCATGCGCCTACTCGATCGGCCGATCGACCGATACTCGATCCATTTGAGCAGCATATTGGTTACAACCCGGAGGACCCCGCCCTTAGCGTCCATATTCTGTCTCCCATTCCGGAGGGTGAACCCCTTGACAGTCGAGAGCCTGCCGGAACCTGGTAGATAACTCTTCACTTTAAGATTTCAAATGTCATCATTCTTTAGGAAGGACTATTGTATTCTATTGCTTGTTTTTCATGCTCTCGCGCAGGTCGTTCTGATCTCGGACCCACTCCGAGGAGCGATGTCTCCAAGGAGGTGGAGGAAAAGATAGGTGAGGCCAGTCAGGCAGGAGAAGCTCCCAGGCCAGATGCTCAAGTGATTGGAGCGCTAGATGAAGACAAATCTGAGACTTCTTATCCCATCGAGGGGAGTTACGAAATAGAGATCACAGGCGCCTTCGAGCACACATCTGAGCTGATTATGAAGGAGCGGCTGGAGAAGGAGAAGAGAGAAACGACCAAGATTATGGTCGAACCTCAAACCGTGGACCCCGACGATCCTTTGAATAAGCCGCTGAAGATCATTCTCCCTAGTTGGTCTAAACCCATGGATGTCACTCATACTTCTTTAGCTGTCACTCCTCCATCAAAGAAGGGTACCAAGGGTAAACGCGGAGGAGAGGAGTCATCTGAGAAGACAACGGAGGTGAAGAAGGCGAAGAAGCACAAGAAGTAATCATTGCTCTGGTTCAACGAGAGTAGGTTTAGATTAGGCAAGTACTTTTGTTTTCTTAGTTTGTGTAAATAAACTTTTGATTCCGAGCTTTAAAGGAGTCGTAATGGAAACTTATCTTCGATGAATAAAACATAGTTTTTTTTGTCTTTCCATGGCTCTTATCGTTCAATTTTCTTTGTGATTGTGATTCAAATCCAAGCTGTCGTGAATATAATAGATCTCTCGGTTCATCTTCATATAGCTCGGAAATTCTTTGAGAGCTATCTGCTTTTTCTTCCGCGCTCCAAGCACTTAGAATATTTTCTAGTCTGCACATCAAGGAATTAGAGTACTCCAGTCCGCACTCTGGGGACTTGGAGATTTAAGTCGTTTATACTCTAGTCCGCACTCTAGGACTCAGAGTACTCCAGTCCGCACTCCGGGGACTTGGAGATTTAGAATCGTTTATACTCAAGTCCGCACTCCGGGAACTTAGAGTACTCCAGTCCGCACTCCGGGGACTTGGAGATTTAGAATCGTTTATACTCGAGTCCGCGCTCCGGGGACTTAGAGTACTCCACTCCACACTCTGGGGACTTGGAGGTTTGGAATCATTTATACTCAAGTCCGCACTCTGGGGACTTAGAGTACTCTAGTCCGCACTACGGGGATTTGGAGATTTTGAATCGTTTATACTCGAGTACGCACTCCGGGGACTTAGATTACTCCAGTCCGCACTACGGGGACTTGGAGATTTTGAATCGATTATACTCGAGTCCGCGCTCCGGGGACTTAGAGTACCCCAGTACGCACTCCGAGAACTTAGAGATTTGAATCGTTTATACTCGAGTCCGCACTCCCAGGACTTAGAGTACTCCAGTCCGCACTCCGGGGACTTAGAGATTTGGGATCGTTTATACTCGAGTCCGCGTTCTGCGGACTTAGAATACTCCAGTCCGCACTCCGAGGACTTGGAGATTTGGAATCGTTTACACTCGAGTCCGCACTCCGGGGACTTAGAGTACTCCAGTCCGCACTCCAAGGACTTGGAGGTTTGGAATCATTTATACTGGAGTCCGCATTCCGAGGACTTAGAGTACTCCAGTCCGCACACTGGGGACTTGGAGACTTTGAATCGTTTATACTTGAGTCCGCACTCCGAGGACTTAGAGTACTCCAGTCCGCACTCCGGGGACTTGGAGATTTAGAATCGTTTATACTCAAGTCCGCACTTTGGGAACTTAGAGTACCCTAGTCCGCACTCTGGGGACTTGGAGGTTTGGAATCATTTATACTCGTGTCCGCAATCCAGGGACTTAAAGTACTCCAGTCCGCACTCCGAGGACTTGGAGATTTTGAATCGTTTATACTCGTTCGTATGTCAGCCAAAATAATACGGTTTCGTTTGCCTGCCGCAGGATTATCATATGTAGAAACATTAGTCATTCATGGAAAAGATAGCTTCAAGCCTTTAATAATGAGAGCAAGCTGAATTGTCTTACTACATGCCAAGAACTAGAAATAAAAGCGTACTGGAAATAAGTGCAACTAATAAATGAAAAAAATAGACTAAGTATAATAATGCCGCAAGTGCTCGTTGTTCCATGCTCAAGGGAGTATCGCACAATCGACGGTCGCTAGCTTGAAAGTTCCTTCTCCAAGCTTCCGTTCGATGACATATGGGCCTTCCCATGCGGGATTCATATGAGACAGGATCGGAAAAACTCATTTCAAAACGAGGTCTCCCACACTAAAAATTCTTGGTCGGACCTTTTTGTTATAATATTTTGCGACTCTATGCCTGTATGTGGCCGCTCTCAAGTTGGCTTCTTCGCGTTTTTTGTCAATGAAGTCCAATGATTCCAATAAAAGATTCTGGTTCGACTCAAGTCGTAATGATTTACCCGATGTGATGGAACTTCAAGTTCCATGGGTATGACGGCTTTCGCTCCATATGCCAATGCGAATGGAATGTGGCCAGTCGCGGTTTTGTGGGTGGTCCTGTAGGCCCAGAGTGCCGTTGGAAGTTCATCCACCCACTTGCCTCTAGCCTTTTCCAAACGCTTTTTCAATATGGACTTGATTATCTTGTTTACGGCTTCCACTTGTCCCTTGGATTTCGGGTGAGCAACCGCTGCAAACTTCTTCTCAATGTCGTATCTCTGACAAAAAACTTTGAACTCCTTGCTCTCGAATTGAGTCCCGTTGTCTGTAATGATGGTCCGAGGAAGGCCAAAATGGCATATGATATTTCGTGCGACGAAATTAGTAACCTTCTTGGTGGTTATTGTAGCCAGAGGCTTTTCTTCTGCCTATTTGGTGAAGTAGTCGACCGTAACTATTGCATATTTTGCTCCACCTTTGGATATGGGTAAAGAGCCGACTAGGTCAATCCCCCACATTGCAAATGGCCAAGGACTAACCATCTGCGTGAGCTCCATCAACGGGGCTCTCGGGATTTTTGCATATATCTGGCATTTGTCACATCTTATCACATAGTCTGCGGCATCCTGATTCACAGTTGGTCAGTATTATCCATAACGGAGGACTTTCTTTGCTAATGTCTGCCCCCCAATATGGTCACCGCATTCTCCCTCATGGACTTTCTTCAGGACTCCTTTTATCTCATCATGGGCAACGCATCGGAGTATGGGGTTGAGAATCCCCTTCGATACATTATTCCGTCCTGCATTACAAAGCGAGAAGCCTTACGAAGGACTTGTCGTCTTTCGCTCCTTTCTTCGGGTAAGATCTCGAATAGCAGGTACTGCTTGATTGGGGTCATCCATGATTCCTTCTCGATTTCTGTCTCTAACACGAAATCTACCTCCATCATATCTATACTCGGAGTATAGAGGGTCTCAACAGGGAATAATCCCATCTGTTGCGCATCACCAGTGCTTGCGAATTTTGCCAATGAATCAGCTGCTCTGTTTTGCTCGTGCGAGATATGTGAAATATCATAGTACTCGAGATTCGCTAGTATCTCCTGGACTCGGACCGAATATGGGGCAAGTCTCTTCCCCCTCGCTTGGAAGTCTCCTCGCACTTGGTATACCACTAGGTGAGAGTCGCTAAAGATCTCAATCGATTTTACTCCCAGTTCTTTAATAAGTCTTAAGCCGGTGATCAACGCCTCATATTCGGCTTCATATTCGTCGCTGTGAATTTGAGCTTCAAAGCGTAGCAAATCGATCGGTTTTCAAGAGTTACAAGAACTATGCCAACCCCCGAACAACGTCGTTAGATGCCTCATCAGTGTACATCTTCCATCGAATGGGAGGTATGACATTGTGATCGTTTGATTCGTCTGTCATAGTGAATTCAGCAATGAAGTCAGCTAGTGCCTGTCCTTATATGGCCCTTCACGGCAGGTAGGTAATGTCGAACTGACTTAGGTCAATATTCCATTTTAATATCCTTTCGGAAGTTTTCGATCGTTGGAGTATTTGTCGCAAGGGTTGATCGGTATAGACACTGATTGAGCATGCCTGAAAATACGGGTGAAGCTTGCATGAGGCAATCACCAAGCAATAAGCTAGTTTTTCAATCTTTGGATAATATCTTTCTGCCCCGTTAAGCGTTTACTAACATAGTAAACTGGCTTCTGAACCTGGTCTTCCTCGCAAACCAGGGCTATGCTGATAGCGTGCTGGGATACAGCCAAGTATACGTACAACATTTCGTGGTCTATTGGTTTCGATAATATCGAGGGACTTTCCAAATGCCTTACAAGAGCTCGGATGCTTCCTCATAGTCAGATGTCCACTCGAAATTCCTCTTTCCTTTCTTTATGACATCGAAGAAAGGAATACACTTGTCTGTGGCCCTGGATATGAGTCGGCTCAGCGCGGCCACCTTTCCATTCAAGCTTTGCAACTGTTTTATGGTTCGGGGCACCTCTATATCTCGGATAGCCTGGATCTTCTCCAGGTTAGCCTCAATTCCCCGTGCATTCACAATGAAACCCAGAAACTTTCCTGATGCTACACCGAACGTACACTTCAAAGGATTGATCTTCATTCCATAATGCCTGAGTATGTCAAACATTTCCGCTAAGTCTCGGATGTGGTCGTTTGACTACCATGTCTTCACGAGCATGTCATCCACATAAACTTCTATTGTTTTACCAATCTGGTCTTTGAAAATCCGATTTACCGGACGCTGATAAGTTTCTCCCACGTTTTTCAATCTAAAGGGCATCACTACATAGCAATACAACCCAACGCTTGTGACAAAATTAGTGTGTTCTTGGTCTGGGAGGTGCATCGGGATTTGGTTATATCTAGAGTATACATCCATAAATGATAGTAATTCGTGTCTGGCGGTAGGGTTGACGAGCTGGTCGATTCTAGGTAAAGGGAAACTATCCTTCGGGCATGCCTTATTCAGATCGGAGTAATCAACACAAGTCCTCCACTTTCCAATTGCTTTCTTCACCAACACTGGGTTAGATACCCATTCAGGATAGAGGGCATCGCGGACGATCCCGTTGGCCTTGAGTTTGTCCACCTCCTCTTTGAGAGTTGCGGACCTCTCTTATTCCATGCCTCTCCTTTTTTGTTTTCCAAGAACGTACTTGGGATCTATGTTCAACATATGACTCGCAACTATTGGAGAAATCCCACACATATCAGAGCGAGTCCAAGCGAAAACATCAAGATTCGCTCGGAGGAAGTCGGTGAGGTTCTCGGCCATCACAGGGTCGAGTTGTGATCCAATTTTAAGAATTCGTGATGGGTCATCCCAGCAGACTGGGATGTCAATTGCGAGTTCAGCCGGTGCTGCATTGGTTTCCCTGGGTCCCCCATCATCGTCTCTCAGATCTATGTCTCTATAGATCCGAGAATGTTACCTGAGCCAGGGCTCGGGCGCTACTTGTCAATCATCAGCATTTCAGATGCGGACGTAACGGTCTGCAACCTTTCCTTTCTCTCTACGCTGAGCCTCTCTCAGCTCAGCCACATAGCAGGCACGTCCAGTCGCCTGATCGCCGTGTACCACTCCAGCACCACTGTCTGTGGGAAATTTTAACGCCAGAGATCAAGGGGCCAATGCTGCCCTAAATTCTTCCAAGGCTGGATGCCCTAGAAATACGTTATATTGAGAGTCAATGTCCAACACTATGAATGGTAGGATTCACACCCTCCTATGCTCGCCTTGTCCAAGTTCAACTGGTAACTCCACATATCCCACTGCATCCGTTGCTGCGCCGTTAAAACCATGGATTCTGGCATTGGATGGTTTCAGATCCTTAGCTTCCAGCTTCATTTGGTCATATGCCTTCTTGAAGATGATGTTAACGGAGCTTCCATAATCAATTAGAATTCTCTTCACAAATGCCGGCCAGATTGTCGTAGATATGACCATCGGGTCGATGGTAGGGGCCTCCATCTTGTTCGCATCTCGGCTCCTGAATACAATATCATCATCCATCATTCGCTGCTGCTTTACAGGAGTCCCATCCTCCACATTCGAACAACACTCATATACCGCATGTCATATCGCTCCATCTCCTACCAATTCTTATCCGTAGGATGAGGTTCGCCCGCAATCTTATTGATAACCAATCTACCCACAGTCTGAGCAGGTTGTTCTGGTTGGCGTGGAGCTGGCCCACGTCCTGGGTCCGACGTCTCTTGTCTTCCATCTTGTGGATCTTTGACGAACTCCTACAGCTTCTTCTGTCTAATTAACTTTTCAATAGCGTCATGGAGGTGCCTGCATTCCTCTGTGTTGTGCCCATAAGACTCGTGAAAGCGGCAGTACTTCCCAGTCCGCTTCTGTTCCTCCGTTGATTCCTTTGAGCGTGGTTTTCTATACTGGAAAGTGTTGCAAGTTGACAAATAGACGTTCTCAAGTGATGCGTTGAGTGGGGTGTATTCATTGTAGGTCGGGATCTTGACTTCCATTTCCCCGTCTCTCTTTTCTTCCTGGGATTTCCACCTTCGGATCCTTTAGGCTGTCCAGGCTTGTTTTTGACGTTGGCTTGAGCTTTTCCCGAATTGTCGCTAGCTTACTTCATGGCGACGGTATCTTTCACAGTCTCCTGAGCAGGCCCTGGTGCCTTGTCTCGCCCATCGAGCTTCTTCCCTTCTTATGAACTGATAAGCTTTCGAATAAAAACGTTCCAGCGTGGCTGGGGGCTTTCCCGCCAACCAATCTCTAAATTTAGAGTCTGGATCCACTCCACGCATTACCGCCATCAAAATTGTGTGGTCGTTTGGATTGCTCACTTCAGTAGCAGCAACATGAAATCTCTAGAAGTATACTTTCAATGACTCTGCCGGAGCTTGGATTACACTTGATAAGGACATCACATGCTTTGGACGAGCGATGTGTATCCTAAACTGCTTTATGAATTTCATTGCCAATTCGTCAAAGCTGGATATAGATCGTGGGAGAAGTCGAGTAAACCACATGGTGGCAATTCCGGACAGAGTGATTGGGAAGCACCTACACTTGGTTGCATCATTAGCTCTTGCAGAATCCATCATCCATCCGTACCTTATCACATGCTGCCGGGGATTAGTCTTCCCTTCATAGGCTGGGATAGTCAACATATTGAACTTCTTGGGGTACTCAGCCTGCATGATACCATCCGTAAAGGGGGTATGGCTTCTGGACACTCCCCAATCTTCATTGGTCAAGCCTTGGTTTTCTCTCATCAACTGCCTGACCATAGCTGTTAAGTCCAGAGTTTGTATGGAGGATGGAAGGTTGGGTTCCGTTCCATGGGACCGTGCGGGTTGATGTCCCGCCTGCTTAGGTCTTGGAGATTGGGGTGTCTGGTCTCTTCGCGGGCTTGATTGCCAACGCCTGCTTGTGCACCTTCATCCTTACGGAGTCTACGCCTAGGAGGTTCGTTAGCTGAGGTTGAGCTATCAGATTCAGAATAAGCGGCAGGGTTACTTCTAGCATTCTGGCGCTGTTGCTGAGCGACCTGAGTCATAAGTTTAGTGTTGGCTTGAATATGCTCAGCCAGTTGCCTTCTACTTTCCTTGAGTTCTCTTATCAAGTCGTTGAACTCTGTTCGGGAAACAACTTCCGCTTGGTTTTGGGTGGAGGGCCCTGCACCTCTTGTTGCTTGCTGATTTCTAGGTCCAACTTGTTGTACGCTGCAGTTTCATGGACATCTGCGTTATGGGAAGCCGATCTGGTTAGTGGTCTTCCATGGAAGAGTGTTGGTTATAACTCTGAATCGAATCAACAGATGCCTTGTCAATGATCTTGGATCTCCTCTAGGGGATTAATGCAATCCAGTAGCTACAAAGAAGATCCTAACAGCCTGAGAATTCAGCGCTCAGTGAAAGCACCAAAATTGGTCCCTAACACCGTTAGAAAGATTGTGTAGAGAGATTAATGAAGAAAGTAAATGAAAATAGAGAACAATATATAAATTTAAATGCAGAGGGCAAGAACAAAAAATTTATAGTGGTTCGGCATAACTGCCTACGTCCACTTTGAAGTAATCATTATTGCTTTCTCCATTACTGTGATGTCCCGAAAATTTGGCAATATAAATTTAATAATTTGTGTTAAAATTAAATTGATTTGATAATTTTTGTTAATAAAATTCTGAATTGATCAAATAATCATCTTGTAATAAACAGTCTTCTATTTATAATATATATATATATATAATATATATATATATATATAATTGTATATGTTTAATATATAAGCTTTGATTTGGAATCTAGTAAATGAATCAATTTTCTAATTTAAATTTATTTTGGTAAATTGGAAATTTTGATTTAAATTTAACATTTAAATTTTCAAAGCAATTTAATAAATAATTATATGGTTTATACTTATGATAAATCTTATTTGTTTTAAAATTTTATTTAGCTTAAATATGAATTTAAATTAGATTAACATAAAAACTTAGTTGTATTTTCTTTTTAAAGTATTGCTTGAAATTATATATAAGAAATGAAAATACAAATTACATATGATTTTAATATATTGAGTAATTGGAGTAAATTTTAATCTCTTTTATAAATTATTTTAAAATTGTTTAATTTTTTATTTTCAAATAATAATGATAATACTTAGTTCTTATGAACATAAATGGATTTTTATAGAAATAGGTTTTGATATTTTTAAAATTTAATAAGATTATATATGCATGTATATAACTTGATTTTTTTTAAATTGGATTTGATAAATTAATTTAAATTTGAATTTAGTGTTGTGAAATTCAAAGGAATAAATACTTAAAAATATTTGAATAAGCTTTTATTCATAAATTGTTTTGTTTCATTTCTCTTTAAATAAAAAAGGAAATTTATATATATACATAAGGAATAAAATAAGTTAAAGTTTTTATAAACAATTTAAATTAAAATTAAAATACTTAAATTACACGTGTTAATCTCTTAACATCCAAATGACATGTGTTAAACCATAAAGTTATCATTGTGACAAATGTTAAAAGAATTAAAACAAGTGTCCTATTTGATTTATTTTGCTTTTTCTTTTCTTTTAATTAAATCAAAAACTACTTATATTAACACATTACTTCTCATCCTTATTCTTTTTCTATCCTTCTTTTTCAAAAACCTTAAGTAATCTTCAGCTGTGAAAATCTGCAAACTCCCTTTAACCAAATCAAAGCCAAAAGTCTGAAAATTAAAATTCTGTTCAAACAAAAATCTGTAATTTACCCTCAAAATCAAATCTATTATAAATATTTCTTCTCACCAAATCAACACTCAAACCAATCTTCTTCAAAGCTATCTGAAATGCAAATCATCCTCAAACCTGTAGCCCTTCAATTCATAAATCTGAAATCATTCTACAATCTAAAACCTACATGCAACTTCATCAAGCCTGCATTATTTCCTGGAAGCATATATGCAAATGAAATCAGGAAGCCAAGCATTGTACAAAAACAAGATGAATGTTTTTAAAGACAAACTACAATTTAAATTCATAAGCAAATCTAGAAGCAACTTGAAGTTTCAGTTCAAAGCACCAATCAGGTTCAAGTTTTCTTTCAATAAACAAGGCTCTGCTCATCAAATTCTCAAGTGAGTAACATTTTATTTTAAAACTAATTTAAGTAAATATAGTTGCTTGATTATTTTTTGATATAGTTATGATTTATGTGAAAGAATATGATAAAATTTTCTGTATATATGTATGTTAGAATGCATGCTTACTGTTGATTTACTTTTTGCCTGTTCTAGCATTCCAGGTTTTAAACTGGTCAAAATCATGATCTCATGATTCAAATCTTTGTTAAGGATTTAGATTTCAAACAATTTATGGTTATGAAATATAAGTTAAATTTTTAATTTTATTTAATATGAAGAAAAACTTGAAATGTCTCTGAAAACACAAAATATAACAGGACAAACTTTTGTAATTAAAATTTTAACTTTTCAGATTTCTTGATCCAAGTGTATAAATTGATTACATTAACAATAACATGAATTTTAAAACTAAAATTAGAATTTATAGTTTGAATATGATAAAGTATTTCTGGTTTAACCAGAAACGGTGTTTTGGGTTGGAACTGTCAATCTTGATGTTCGGGGTGGCCAGTATCTTTTCTGGTGATGGAGTGTTGATCAAAGATTCAGGGAAAATTATTGGAAATGGATTTAAGAATTTAGACAGTGGTGATTTAGGAATTTAATATTTTAACCCTAGTTTCTGTGGATCAGTAAATTGATCGTCGTGAACTCTAGAAATGATCGAGTTCTTCAAGATTCGAGTGGATGATTGATGGAGTACGGATGAAGGCGTGGCCGGAGGGAAAGTTTCTCTTGTGATCGAAGTTTGGGTTTTGAGGCATTTCCAGGTTTCGACATGGTTCCAATTTTGAGCTTGAAAGCTCGATTGTGATTTTGGGGTTCTGCAAGTCATTTGATGATCGGAAATGTGTTGGAGGATGATCGCTGACTTGCGCGAGTGGTCGCGAGAGGTCGGAATTGGTTGCCATGGTGGTGCAGGTGCACGGGGGAACTTAGTGTGTCAGCTGTTTTTGGGGAAGATGGTTCTCGCGTTTGTATCGGGTTTATTCATGATTTGCTCGAAGTTGTAGGTCATTGACTCGAAGTCAACGTGATATGGGCTCAGGTGTTTGGTTGTTGTAGGTTTTTGTTAAACCTGACAGTATCTTAAAGTTTTAAATGATTTCAAGATGAAGGTGTTACTCGAGTTACTCGAGTTGTTTAGCGTTTTGCTCGAGTTAGGTTAGAATTAGGTTTGAGGGAAATATACGTTGCTCGAGCTAGTTTTGTTGCAGTTTAGAAAACTTGTCCTGTTTCAAATTTAAACAGAATTTTAAAAAAAAGTATAAAGCAAAGATTTAAATTAAGTTTTAAATCTAATTTTAAATTATGGATTCAAGTTTTAATTTGAATCATAGTCAGAAGTGAATAAGTTTTTAAAATTTAAATTTGTTTAAAATACTTTAAAGGGGTTAATTTTTTAAAAATGTTTAAAGAAATTTGAATTTAAATTAGAATTTGAAATGAAAAGAAATGTTTTAAACAAAGTTTAAACTAATTCAAATCTGAATTTGAATCTTTGTGTTTAACAATTTTGAATGATAAAGTAAAATTTAAATGTTTGAATTTAAAAAGAAATTTGTTTTAAACTCTTGTAAAATTTCTTTTATAAGAAGGGTATTATTTATCATGTAAATTTAAAAGGTTTTAAATTTATTTTAAAACTTGTTGAAGTCAAATTAGCATTTAATGATTTTTATGCATTTAATTATTAGGGTAATTAAATGGATAATTACATTATTTAATAAATTAATGAAATGAATAATTACTTAAAATAATTAAGGGTTTTAATCTTTAAAGTTTAGGATTAATTATCCTTAGAATAATTAACTTGTAATTTAAGATTCGTTAATAAAATAAGATTTGATTTTTAATTAATGATTAGTAATTAATTAATCAAATAATAAAGGATTAATTAAGTTACAGTTAACACTTAATTAAATAATTAAGGGTTAATTAGGTGATTATTAATGGTTAATTAATTTATAATTAATAATGATTAAAAATAAGTTAATTACTTTAGAAATATAATTAGTGAATTGTTAAATAGTTAATGAGGTTATTAATTAAGGATTATTTAATAATTAATTAATGTGATTAATTTTTAATAATTAATTAGATTAATTAATTTAAAGATAATCATTTGTGTAAATTGTTAAGCATAATTACTTATGGAAGTAATTAAGGAAATTAATTGAGTTTAATTTGATTAGATTAAGTTAATTAATTCAGTTTAATTAATTTAAATAATCATTTGGTGATTTGTGTAGTATAATTACTTAATGTAATTTAATAGAGAGAAATTACATAGGAAAGTAATTAATGGGTAATTACTGGACGTAATTAATTGAAGGTGATTTGATGATGAAAGTAATTTGAGTATAATTACTTTATGAATTAATCAAGGGATTAATTGGAGAAAATTAATTAAGGAGTAATTAATTTAGTTGGTGAAGTAATTAAGGGTAGTTAATTACTGAATGGAGTTAATCAAGGGTGATTAACAATTATGGTTTAAATAAAGATTAATTAATTAAGGTAATTAATTTAAATAGAAAATATAAATAGAAATCATTAATTATTATAATTAATGATGTAATTAAGAATAGATTTATTTGGAAATAATTAATAAATGAAGGGATTAATTAATGTAATTAATTAAGAAGTAATGTAATTAATTTATAGTTAATTAATTAAGGAAGTAATTAAATATTAATTACTATATTTGGTTAAGTAAAATTAATTTGAGAAATTAATTAATGTATAATTACTTGAATGTAACTAAAGTTCAATTAATCAGGGATGATTAATTAAATGAGTAATTGGTCGATGTTTAATTAATTGATTGACAATTAATTAATAGTGTTGTAAGAAAGATTTATATTGATGAAGTAAATAATTTAATTCACTTTAAATTAATTAGAAATGATGTAATTAATTTAATTCATTTTAAGTTAATTATATTTGGTGTGATTATATATCATTGCTTATATGGATGGATGATATCGTTTCCCTTGAATGGTTTGAATCTCAGATATGAGATAAGTAATGTTGAGTGATATTGATGCATTGGTTGCATTGTGATGATGATTTGGATTACCTTTTGATAATGATAATATGGATTATTTGTTGTGATGACTATCTATTGTGGTATGTGTATTATCTATCTGTGTATATAGATAATTGAATTATTTTAAACTCTAAAACAACTTGGCCTTGAAAGATACGCTTTGGATTTCGATGAGACTGGGATCGGGTTTGCTACAGTACAGCGTGGTAGGGGGTTCTCGCTTTGCGTTAGGAAGCGAACGGGAGACTCTTACCCGTACATGCCCCCGGTGGTTAGTATAAGGCCTTGCGGGGTTGGTTGCGAGTCGAGAGGCTGGCCGTAAAAACAAAGCCAAGGTATCACCGTGAGCCATGGCGGGGCTAGGTTGGTTGAAAAGCCTACCAGTCGAGTGAGCCGCTGTTGATGGTTGCAAAGCCTAGACTATCACAGGTGGTATCAGAGCCAGGTTGAGTGAATACCTAGGCTTTGAAGTGATTTCTTTCTTGAGAGAGCGTATTTGTAATTTTGAATATATATATATATATATATATTTTTCTACCTTTCTGTTGGGTTACCCGTACAAGTTTTCCAATACAAGTTATAAAGGTAGATAAGGTAGTGGGGTGTGTAACACGACTACTACCCATGGTTGGAGTTTGAATGTTGAGGTTGGAAGTGTATTTGTCGAGATTGTAGGTCTAATACCATCTCAAGTGAGCTTTGCAGCTTGATGTAAGGATTTCGTAGATCTCTGAAGATAACCTGTAAAGGTTCGGAGTTCATCTTTGAGTTGGATGAGTAGAGTTTGGATTTATCGGTTGGGCAGAAGAAAATAATGGTATCTTGATACCTCAGGAATTAGTAGCTGTGTGATGAGACGCAGTGATTATGGATGTCATCGAAGATTTTTTTTCTTTGGAACAAGTTTAGGAAGTATATCTGCTTCGATGTTGTGGCTGGATTCAGCAGGATGTTTCTGTCTGGTTTGAGGCTCGAGTTTCTCGAAGAGCCTTTAGATTAGAAAGTCTTTGGCGTCGGTGTCAGCTGTGCAGCTCGGAGTATTCTGTGTGCTAGCAAGAAGGTCTTCTGTTTAGCAGTTTTTCTGAAGATGGAGTTCAGAAGCAGCAGAGTGGATCCATTTCTTCGATGGATTGGCTAGATAAGCGTAAGCCGTTCTAACTGGTAAAGAGAGAACAGTTTTCTTTGGATATTGGACTGGTTGATCGCAAAAGTGACTTGTGATAGTTTGAGTGTTCTCTTGAGTTATTAGAGGTTTTTCCGCATCTGGGGGTTGAGTTTTCTTATCGACTGGATTTCAGGAGTGCTACCGGTGGTTCGGCTTAGGATCAAGTGGGACATCTGAGTTTTCTTTTATGGATCTGTTGAACCATATTTCTGAGATGTGTTGTCAGTTTGTGCTCAAGTTTTTCTTCAACTCCAGATCAGAGTTGTGCAGCGGAAGCAGTTTGGAAGTGCTTTTGTTTTGTCTTTCCAGATAGGAGAAGTAAGTTAGTCTTCTGATGTTTATGGAGTAGAGTTGGTGTTCTTGGTTTGGGATTGATCTTGAGGACATCATTCTGTTGGGTTGTTTTGGTCCAGTTTGTTTCTAGAGACATCAGCGAAGGTTGAGCTGATCAGGAGAGATGAAGGTAGCCCAGGAATTGTCGAAAGTATTTTGTGAATGAGAAATGAAGGAATTTGGATTTTTGAGTCGGAGATTTGATTTGGGTAAGACTGGGTAAGTCAGCTCCGAGGTATTCTGGATCTTTTCTGTGTCCTTGTGAGGATTGGTGTTTGATTTTCAAGGTTGAATTTCCAGTTTGGATAACTGGGATTCGATGTGTTTCATGTATCTCTGAGGGAGTATGTGTATGATCTATCTCTGGTTGTGGAACCAGCAGTTCAAGAGAATCTGATTGTTGAGTCAGACTTGTCTGTAGTCTGATATCCTGTTTAGTTTTGTAGATCTAGTTCGATAGAAGCTCTGTAGCTTAATAATATTGATTGTTTGAATTCTGTACAGTGAGTATCCTGGAGTTTATACTTGAAAAACTCTAGGAAATCCTGTCCAGAACTTTGTCTGGATAGTTAGATTTGTTTGTCTGAATAAATTGGATTCCTATGGTTGTTAGCATATGATTGATAATATATGCTTGTGTTTTAAAATTAAATCTTAAGATAGATTATTAAATTACCTTTGCTTTTAAATTTCGGGGACGAAATTCTTTTAAGGATGGAGGAATGTGATATCTCGGAAATTTGGCAATATAAATTTAATAATCTATGTTAAAAATTAAATTGATTTGATAATTTTTGTTAATAAAATTTTGAATTGATCTAATAATCATCTAGTAATAAATTGTCTTCTATTTATAATATAATATAATTGTATGTGTTTAATATATAAGCTTTGATTTGGAATTTTGTAAATGAATCAATTTTCTAATTATTATTTATTTTGGTAAATAGAAAATTTCGATTTAAATTTGACATTTAAATTTTCAAAGCAATTTAATAAATAATTGTATGGTTTATACTTATGATAAATCTTATTTGTTTTAAAAATTTATTTAGCTTAAATATGAATTTAAATTAGATTAACATAAAAACTTAGTTGTATTTTCTTTTTAAAATATTTCTTGAAATTATAAATAAGAATTTAAAATACAAATTATATATGATCTTAATATGTTGAGTAATTGGAGTAAATTTTAATCTCTTTTATAAATTATTTTAAAATTGTTTAATTTGTTATTTTCAAATAATAATGATAATACTTAGTTCTTATGAACATAAATGGATTTTTATAGGAATAGGTTTTGTTATTTTTAAAATTTAATAAGAGTTATATATGCATGTATATAACTTGATTTTTTTAAATTGGATTTGATAAATTAATTTAAATTTGAATTTAGTGTTGTGAAATTCAAAGGAATAAATACTTAAAAATATTTGAATATGCTTTTATTCATAAATTGTTTTGTTTCATTTCTATTTAAATAAAAAAGGAAATTTATATATATATATAAGGAATAAAATAAGTTAAAGTTTTTATAAACAATTAAATTAAAATAAAAATACTTAAATTACATGTGTTAATCTCTTAACATCCAAATGATACGTGTTAAACCATAAAGTTATCATTGTGACAAATGTTAAAAGAATTAAAACAAGTGTCCTATTTGATTTATTTTTCTCTTTCTTTTATTCTAATTAAATCAAAAACTACTTATATTAACACATTACTTCTCATCCTTGTTCTTTTCTATCCTTCTTTTTCAAAAACCTTAAGTAATCTTCAGCTGTAAAAATCTGCAAACTCCCTCTAACCAAATCAAAGCCAAAAATTTGAAAATCAAAATTCTGTTCAAACAAAAATATGTAATTTCCCCTCGAAATCAAATCTAGAACAAATGTTTCTTCTCACCATATCAACACTCAAATCAAAGCTATATGAAATGCAAATCATCCTCAACCTGTAGCCCTTCAATTCATAAACTTGAAATCATTCTACAATCTAAAACCTACATGCAGCTTCATCAAGCCTGCATTATTTCCTGGAAGCATACATGCAAATGAAATCAGGAAGCCAAGCATTGTACAAAAACAAGATGAATGTTTTTAAAGGCAAACTACTGTTTAAATTCATAAGCAAATCTAGAAGCCACTTGAAGTTTCAGTTCAAAGCACCAATCAGGTTCAAGTTTTCTTTCAATAAACAAGTCTCTGCTCATCAAATTTTCAAGTGAGTAACATTTTATTTTAAAACTAATTTTAGTAAATATAGTTGCTTGATTGTTTTCTGATATAGTCATGATTTATGTGAAAGAATTTGATAAAATTTCCTGTATATATGTATGGTAGAATGCATGCTTACCATTGATTTACTTTTTGCCTATTCTAGCATTCCAGGTTTAAACTCTGGTCAAAATCATGATCTCATGATTCAATTATTTATTAAGGATTTAGATTTCAAACAATTTATGGTTATGAAATATAAGTTAAAGTTTTAATTTTATTTAATATGCAGAAAAACATGAAATGTCTCTGAAAACATAAAATATAACAGGACAAACTTTTGTAATTAAATTTTAACTTTTTAGATTTCTTGATTCAAGTGTATAAATTGATTACATTAACAATAACATGAATTTTAAAACTAAAATTAGAATTTATAGTTTGAATATGATTAAGTATTTCTAGTTTAACCAGAAATGGTGTTTTGGGTTGGAACTGTCAATCTTGATGTTTGGGATGGCCAGTATCTTTTTTGGTGATGGAGTGTTAATCAAAGATTCAGGGAAAATTATTGGAAATGGATTTAAGCATTTAGACAGTGGTGATTTAGGTATTTAATATTTTAACCCTAGTTTCTATGGATTAGTAAATTGATCGCCGTGAACTCTAGAAATGATCGAGTTCTTCCAGATTCGAGTGGATGATTGATGGAGTATGGAGGAAGGCGTGGCCGGAGGGAAAGTTTCTCTAGTGATCGGAGTTTGGGTTTTGAGGCGTTTCCAGGTTTCGACATGGTTCTAGTTTTGAGCTTGAAAGCTCGATTGTGATTTTGGGGTTCTGTAAGTCATTTGACGATCGGAAATGTGTTGGAGGATGATCGCTGACTTGCGCGAGTGCTCGCGAGAGGTCGGAATTGGTTACCGTGGTGGTGCAGGTGCACGGGGGAACTTGGTGTGTCAGCTATTTTTGGGGAAGATGGTTCTCGTGTTTGTATCGGGTTTATTCATGATTTGCTCGAAGTTGTAGGTCATTGGACTCGAAGTCAACGTGATATGGGCTCGGGTATTTGGTTGTTGCAGATTTTTGTTAAACCTGACAGTATCTTATAGTTTTAAATGATTTCAAGATGAAGGTGTTACTCAAGTTACTCGAGTTGTTTAGCATTTTGCTCGAGTTAGGTTAGAATTAGGTTCGAGGGAATTATATGTTGCTCGAGCTAGTTTTGTTGCAGTTTAGAAAACTTGTCCTGTTTCAAAATTAAACTGAATTTTAAAAAAAAGTATAAAGCAACGATATAAATTAAGTTTTAAATCTAATTTTAAATTGTGGATTCAATTTTTAGTTTGAATCATAATCGGAAATGAATAATTTTTAAAATTTAAATTTGTTTAAAATACTTTAAAGGGGTTTATTGTTTAAAAATGTTTAAAGAAATTTGAATTTAAATTGGAATTTGAAATGAAAAGAAATGTTTTAAACAAAGTTTAAACTGATTCAAATCTGAATTTGAATCTTTGTGTTTAACAATTTTGAATGACAAAGTAAAATTTAAATGTTTGAATTTGAAAAGAAAATTGTTTTAAACTCTTGTAAAATTTCTTTTATAAGAAAGGTATTTTTTACCACATAAATAAGCTTTTTTTCTTTTTTTAATGGCCTCTGTTCCCACCTTCTCACCTCCCCCCGTACTTTCAAACATCCCTCCCGTACTCTCAAACATCCCTCCCGTACTTTCAAACATCCCTCCCGTACTTTCAAACATCCCTCCTTCTGTTTATCACCAGTCCCCTCAATTTCCTCCTGACCCTCTCCCGCCTGACCCATCCCCACCTCTGTCAACTGTGACCTCATCTCCACCCATTGCTCCCCTTGGTCATTCACCTAATGTCCTCTCTCTGAACTTCCATTCTTCTCTGGCAGTTCCTTCTGTCCAATGCAATTCCCTTTTTAGAGTTAAACACGTAATGCAGGGCAGCATTCCCCTATTAAAATGCCTCTGGTCTACGAAGGACATGTCCTGGTTCCACCGGAGAATGTTATTAAGGCAGGTAATGAAATTTGGGGTGACTAGTTGGTAGGTTTTTTTCTTGATAAACCTCGTTCGTACCTTACGGTAATAGCCCATCTTAAAAGAGTATGGATATTAAAGGGTTCTATTAAAGTTAAATCGGATGGATTTCTGTTCCTTTTCAATCTGTCTTGTGAGGAAGATAGAAGGAAAATAATTGCTTCAGATCCAATTATCATGAGGAACAAATTATTCATAGTTAAGCAATGGGATCCAAATGTTGGAAACAACTATAGTATGATAAGATCAGTTCCTATATGGATTTGGCTCTCTAACATCCTATTATATGCTTGGTCTCATCTGGGAATTAATTGGCTTGCATCGCGTGTTGGAACCTTCAGGTGTATGGATGAGCAAACTGAAAGGTTGGAATTAATTGGTTATGCAAAATGTATGGTAGAAATTACTCCATTAGTGGAGTTGTTGGATGACTTTGCAGTGAGGTTACTTGATGGATCAGAGCAGATTGTTAAAGTAGAATACTTGTGGAAACCAAAAATATGCATTGGTGCAATGAGTTTGGTCATATGACTGATAAGTGTATGAAATTGAAATCAAATCATGAAGAGAAGGCAAGAGCAGAAGAGGAAACAAGAAAGGAAAGCAGGGTGAATAAAGTGGAGAATAAAAAAATAATAAGGCTCACAAAAAAAGCAGGAGTGGCGAAGGGTTGAAAGTAGAGGAACAAAAATGTCAAGAGATAAGGGGAAAATATGCTAACTGAAAATCAAAAAATTAGAGTAGGAAATTTAGTAGATGATGCCAGTAGTATAAAATTACCTATAACACTTTCTAGCTTAGTGAAAATAGGCAATCCAATAGAAAAAAATAGAGAAATCAATAGAGAAACCAATAGATTTAATGTTTTGATGGAAGAAAATGAGACTGAGGCATGCTATGCAATAAGTGATAATGATCTATGCTATGTAAACCGTGAGAATCTAGAGCAAGTGGAGGAAGAAGAAATATTAGGTAATATGCAGGCTGATCTTATGGTTTATGTTGATCAAGTGCCTTCAAATTTAATGATGCAAAATGAGATAGAGGTCCAGGAAAACAATTAATCCAAGAGAGAAACATCAAAAACAAAAATAGGTCCAATTGCATAGTACAATAAGAACCCTGATAAAATTTTACATGAAATTGCCAGTACTAGTGGAGAAAATTCTCAGCAAACAAGTGACATTCAGGATATAAATGCTAAATATGGAGGAACAAAATCAAATTCATTGCATGCTGAAACTCAGTTTAGAGAAGCGCTAGAAAATGAAATTTTTAACTTGATCATGTCGGTACAAAAAGAAAGCACCATCTCCACTACTAGTTTTTACACTTACTCTGGCACCTTTCCTGGATGGATTTCTCTACCAACCTCTCCAACAAACACACTAATTAACCCTATGGCAGGAAAGAAAAGTGAAAAAGGTCAAAACCTTAACAAAAATGACAAAGTTGATATAATCTCTGGACATAGGGATTCTCCTGCAACTAGGAGCATGAAAAATGTAGTTTATCAATCTTTGAAGTATACCAAATGATGCAGACCTATGCAATATGGAATATTAGAGGAGCACATTCCTTAACAAAGATAGATCAAGTTAAACATCTCATTAACCATCACAAAGTTTCTCTCTTTGCTATTATGGAAATAAAATTGAATGAAACCCTAACTATTAAAGATGCAAAACACATAAATCCAAACTGGACTCTTAACCATAATCTGAACCAAGCTGCTTATGGTAGAATCAAGTTTATTCATGATCCATCTGTTTTGTCTCTTTCAATAGTTCTAAGTACTGATCAAGTAATGCACTTCCAAGCCAAACTGAATGATTCTTCCTCTTCTTTCTTTTTATCTATAATTTATGCCCACAACTCTATGAACTCAAGACAAACTTTTCTTGATCTTCTTACAGCGTTTAGGCAAAATTCTCATCCTTGGCTTGTCTTTGGGGATTTTAACTGCTGCTTATCATTGCATGACAAACATGGAAGCCCCCCTTCTTCCAAAAGACATTTATCCCCTCAATAAGGATATTGAGGATTCAAATTTGCTTTCTATTCCCTCAACTGGTGCTGAGTTCACTTGGAATAACAGGAGTAGATCTGGAGTCAGAACCTTTACCAATATTGATCACTCTTTTGCTAACCTCGAAGCCTTAACCACTTGGCCAACAATGTCTACCTTTTTCCCCCATCCCGTATTATCTGACCATTATCCTATAATTTTCTCCTCGGGACAGAAGTTGTTAAAAGAAAAAAAGCTTCAAATTTTATAATACTTGGGTCTTGAACCTGAGTATACTAATATAATAAATAATGCATGGTCTGAAACTTTTTATGGAAATCCTATGTTTATTTTTTGCAGGAAATTAAGAGCTACAAAATATGTTTTAAGAGAATGGGCAAGGAACAAATTTGGTGATGGTAGATTGAAAACAACTATGCTGAGAAAGAAACTCAAGCAAGCACAGGAACTAATGATGAATAATCCAGATAATATAGAAGCAGCTGAAACTGAGAGAAATTTCTTTGATCAATTAAGTGAAGCATTCAAAACTGAAGGGAATATGAAGAGGCAGCAGCTGAGGCAAAGATGGGCAACTGAAGGAGACAACAATACTGCTTATTTTCGTGCATCCATAAAGGTCAAACAAGCTAAGGAGCATATCACTACTATTTATAATGAGTTTGGGGACTTGCACTCTAATCCAACTGATGTTTACAAAGCTCTACTTAACTATTTCAAGAATATGTTAGGAAACAAAGATGATTTCAATCCCCTAATTGAAGATCTAACCCAAATGCAATTACCAGTAGTGCAGCCTGAGGAAGATGACAATCTTGTCATAAAGGTAATTGATAAGGAAATTAATGATACTCTTTTTTCCATGAATAGACATTCAAGTGGAGGGCCGGATGGGTTCAACGTCAAATTCTTTATCCATAGTTGGGATATAATCAAGAAAGATTTTTTAAAGGCAGTTCATAATTTTCTCACCACTTTCAAACTGCTAAAGCAAGTGAATGCAACTAATTTGGTTCTTATTCCCAAGGTCCTTCCTCCCTATTTAGTTGCATCCTTTAGACCAATATCTTGTTGTAATGTTATGTATAAGTTTATATCTAAAATCTTAGCCTCTAGACTTGTTATTGTACTTAGCAGAATTATATCCAGAAATCAGTCTGCTTTTCTACCCAAGAGGAATATCCTTGGCAACATATTGTTATCACATGAATTATTAAAAGGGCATAGTCGTGCTCAAGCTACCAAAAATGCTATGTTAAAACTGGACTTAATGAAGGCATATGATAGTATACACTGGACATCAATTGTGAGAAAAATGACTCTGATGAAATTTCCTAAAGTTTATGTGGCTTGGATATACAGCTGTATCTCAACTCCTACATACTCAATACAATATAATGGTTTCGCTTCTGGATTTTTCAACAGTAAACAAGGGATCAGGCAAGGGGACCCTATCTCATCTTATATATTTATACTAGTTATGGAAGTATTAACTTCTATGTTGTCAAAAAGTTATGTGCAGAAGGATATTTTGTTTCATTCTAAATGTAAATCGCCGCAAATAACATCTCTCTTATTTGCTGATGATATCATGATTTTACTAAGCCTGATCAAATATCATTAGAGAATATTATAGCTACTCTTCACAAATTTTACCTTATGACTGGATTGAAACTTAATGCAAATAAATCTCATATTATCACATCTGGTATAACTACTGAGGAAACTAATTGTTTAATTGCTATAACTGGATTGCGAACTATGGATAATAACATGAATTTTCTGGGTCTACCACTTTGCACATCAAGAATTACTACAGCACACTGCCTGCCTCTGTATGCTAAAATCTGTAACTTAATGAACTGCTGGGCTAATAGATTTCTCTCACAAGCAGGAAGACTTGTGCTCATCAAGTCTGTTATTACTTCAATGATGGTGCACTGGTCTAGGGTGTTCATTCTTCCCATAAAGCTGGTTAAAATGTTAAGAAATGCCATGCTGAGGTTTTTCTGGATAGGTTCAATTCATTCTAAAAAAATCATCCCCTGCTCATTTGCCAAAATGGAATTGCCAAAAAAGAAAGGTGGTCTAGGAATATTTAACTTCCAAACATAGAATAAATCAGCCATTAGTGCACATTTAAATGCTTTGCTAAGTGGTGCTGAATCCTTATGGGTTGAATGGACCAGAAAATATAACTTGGGTAAAAGGAACTTATGGACTATGCCTGCGCCCCAGAATTTTAGCTGGACTTGGAGAAATTTACTAAGATTAAGATCTTCTTTCTCTCCATATATTAAGTTTGTGCTCTCTCAATCCAGTGTTATCAAATTCTGGAATGTCCCGTGGATGGATGAAGGCTTATTGCTTGGAAAAATGTTTACCCCCACCAGATTGAACAGGCTGGCATAAGTAGGGATGCTCAAGCAATTGATTACTTGTATGATGGCAAGCTGTTGCTGCCATACACCAGTAATCAAGATATTAGGGTTGTTTGGAATATATATCAGGGTCATTACTACCATATAGCACCTAATGATGAAATTCTTTGGAATGGAAAGCCTCACTTTATCTCTATTGCATATGATTTACTTGCTAATGTGACAGGAAGCTCTGATATTGTTTGGCATAAGGTTTTATGGTCCAGATATTCTCCTGCCAGGGACAACCGATGATGTGGAAGGTTATCATGAATGCGTTGTTGACTAATAGAAAAATGATGAGCTATGGAATGAATGTTGATCCACTATGTGTCTTTTGCAAGTTGTAGTATGAATCTGTGGCACACATTTACTTTGGATGCACTGAGCTAATGGGTCTCTGGGGTAGACTGGTGAAAAGAATAAATATTGATCATATTCATGGTTTGTCTGATGTGGAGTGCGACCTGATTAGTAAGTCAACAAGGTGGAGGAATGATGATAGAATTGTTTACTTCTTCTTTTTTAAGAAGTACTTGAAACTGGTTTGGGAGGAAAGAAATTTAAGATGTTTTGAAAATAAAAGTAGGAGCATGCAACAGCTATGGGAAGCCCTAAATAATGTTATAATTAATGGAATGTAGGAAAGCCTATTTGACTTCAGTTCCCAATTGGCTGAAGTTTGGCCTTAGTTCATTTTTGTTTTTTGCTTCTCTTTCTCTTTCATATTGTCTTATTTCCCTATGTATTTTTCTTTGTAGCTTACCTATGTGTGGTTTTCATGTGTTTTATTTCTATTTCTGGTGATTATGAGCATGTTCATAGTCATTTTCTTTTTTCTCAATAAACTGGTAGGGGTCCAGTTAACCCCGCTTGCCGTGCAAAAAAAAAGGTATTATTTACCATGTAAATTTAAAAGGTTTTAAATTGATTTTAAAACTTATTGAAGTTAAATTAGCATTTAATGATTTGTTATGCATTTAATTGTTAGGGTAATTAAATGGATAATTAATTTATTTAATAAATTAATGAAATGAATAATTACTTAAAATAATTAAGGGTTTTAATCTTTAAAGTTTAAGATTAATTATTCTTAGAATAATTAACTTGTAATTTAAGATTCACTAACTAAATAAGATTTGATTTTTAATTAATGATTAGTAATTATTAATCAAGTAATAAAGGATTAATTAAGTTATAGTTAACACTTAATTAAATAATTAGGGGTTAATTAATGGATTATTAATGGTTAATTAATTTGTAATTAATAATGATTAAAAATAAGTTAATTACTTTAGAAAAATAATTAATGAATTGTTAAATTGTTAATGAGGTTATTAAATAAGGATTATTTAATAATTAATTAATTTAATTAATTTTTAATAATTAATTAGATTAATCAATTTAAAGATAATCATTTGTGTAAATTGTTAAGTATAATTACTTATGGAAGTAGTTAAGGAAATTAATTGAGTTTAATTTGATTAGATTAAGTTAATTAATTCTGTTTAATTAATTTAAATAATCATTTGGTGATTTGTGTAGTATAATTACTTAATGTAATTTAATAGAGAGAAATTACTTAGGAAAGCAATTAATGGGTAATTACATAATTGAAGGTGATTTGATGATGAAAGTAATTTGAGTATAATTACTTTGTGAATTAATCAAAGGATTAATTGGAGATAATTAATTAAGGAGTAGTTAATTTAGTTGGTGAAGTAATTAAGGGTAGTTAATTACTGAATGGAGTTAATAAAGGGTGATTAACAATTATGGTTTAAATAAAGATTAATAATTAATGTAATTAATTTAAATAGAAAATATAATTAGAAATCATTAATTATTATAATAAATGATGTAATTAAGAATAGATTTATTTGGAAATAATTAATAAATGAAGGGATTAATTAAATTAATTAATTAAGAAGTAATGTAATTAATTTATAGTTAATTAATTAAGGAAGTAATTAAAGATTAATTACTATATTTGGTTAAGTATAATTAATTTGAGAAATTAATTAATGTATAATTACTTGAATGTAATTAAAGTTTAATTAATCAGGGATGATTAATTAAAATGAATAATTAGTCGATGATTAATTGATTGATTGATAATTAATTAATAGTGTTGTAAGCAAGATTTACATTGATGAAGTAATTAATTTAATTCACTTTAAATTAATTAGAAATGATGTAATTAATTTAATTCATTTTAAATTAATTATATTTGATGTGATTATATATCATTGCCTATATGGATGGATGATATCGTTTGCCTTGAATGGTTTGAATCTCGGATATGAGATAAGTAATGTTGAGTAATATGGATGCATTGGTTGCATTGTGATGATGATTTGGATTACCTTTTGATAATGATAATGTGGATTATCTGTGTGATGACTATCTATTGTGGTATGTGTATTATCTATCTGTGTATATAGATAATTGAATTGTTTTAAACTCTAAAACAACTTGGCCTTAAAAGATATGCTTCGGATTTCGATGAGACCGGGGTCGGGTTTCCATATTTGGATATCCGAAAACCACATCGATCCAAATTAACGATAGGTCGTGAATCTTATGCGAAGAGTGAAGACTGGAGGTGTAAGGACTATTCGTGAGTGTGAAGACCCGCAAATCCGTACTCCTTGAATATACACTAATCTCCATTGATTAATTCAAGATGAACAGAAATACGAATGCTCAATGATTAAGAAAAAGAAAAGGAGAGAAGAAGAGATAAAGATAGAAAATGGAGAGAAAAAGAAAGAAAATAGAGAAAAGAAAATAAGAGAATAGAGGGAAAAGAAAATAGAAAGAACAGAAAGAAAATAGAACATAGAACGGAATAGAAAATAACAGAACAATAACAGAATCTCACCATCGCAGCGAAACAACATATAATAGATAAATGAATAATCTTTAAACAAGAACTATATCAGTTATTACATTACATCACATCTCATTACATCATATCATCAGAGTGTACAACAACAACAACAAACAGCGGAAAAAGAAATACTATATACTAGTAATACGCCATGCCATCCATCCTGCCTCCAGCAACTCCAGAATATCCAGAATATCCTGATAAACCTTACTCTTGACTGCCCGTGTGGAAATTGGTGGGCACCCAGAGTTTAGGAAGGAAACAATAAACTCCGAGTCAGTCATGTGACTGGTGTGAGAACTCAAAACAGTTTATTTATCTTTAAAATAAAAATAGAGGAATATTTTTAAAGTCAATTCGCAATGCTTTTAAAAATGAGACTACCATAAGACCTCCCGCCATACACACAATGCAAACACGGACTTGGAGGAGATTTCTCCTTATGATAGTCAAAGATGCTTGATACGTATTAAAAAGAAACATTTGATATTATTACTAGTGCATAGTGTAGAGAAAAATTCATTTCGAAAGTAGAATATAAATCTTAGCCAGCATAGGTACCATTATAGTATGCTTACTATAGCTACCATATTAGATGGCAGGTTCTACAACTAAAACCGTACAAGTCTCGTATTGTTTCTTTGGATTTCCAACGAATGATCAGGCCAAGAAACTTCCCATTGCCACATGAGAATGCCTCTGGATGGACATCCCCGAGAACCAAACCGGATCTCTACCAACACAAGGCCGGGTTACCCCTAACTGAGTAACAACTGACTGAATATGCCATCCCCCGGTCCTTTGGGACCTTTCAACCGAGCGCTCGCAATCAATTCACACAATCATAAAGTGTTTTCAACACGAGTAAGTATCTGGGCTCCATACCATGATACCACCATTTTCCAGAAGGAAATGCACACATCCTAAAGGGCGCTACCCCTCATAACCTTGCTTCATCTTTCCTGTTTTGACCATTCCGGGGTGTGAGGCTCGACGAAGTTTCGTCCACAAAAACATACTTTATACAAAAGCCATGCTTTGGGTCAACAAATGATCATAGAAATGATCACCAAGATAGACGATCAAACTAACGATCCTATCACAAATAATCAACACAATGATCATTTCACAGCAACACTCTGCATGTCACATTACCAAATTGGGAATATATCGCTGATAACCTTCAACTACATAACCTCTGAGCTCATACGTCTCAGAGAAGGGTGTTAAGCTAAAAGAATAAATTCTCCGCCACCAACAGAAATATATTTGAAAGAAATTTGCTTTATATCTCAATTTGTAATGTCAGACATACAATCCATACAAGTCTGTTCCGGGCTCGAACAAAACCGAAGGCACTTACAAAGAAGTCCTTGCAATCCGGATATTCACAATCCTGATCGGATTTCCCATCACATATGGAAAACTCAATACCGGAGCAACTCGGTGCAGAGTCAATCGATAGGTCATCCTATCGCTCTCGCAAATACCGGGTCTTCAACACCGATCTTCAAATGCAATTCATAACGATGTATCACATATTCGGAATGGGTTATACGACCCCATGGTCCTTTCCCGGTTAACCCGAATAGTGAGCGCTTATTCAAAAATAAGTGTGGCATTCAAATTCAAACAAATCACATCAATTACCCATTCAAAGGGAAATATTGATAGTCGGTTATTGAACTATCAATTGATATGCACACATCACCAGATTCCAAATAATTTTCCAAATTATTTATTTTCCAAAATAAAATATCTTTACAAGGTATATAATTTCACACTTCAAAAATAAATCAATATTTATTTTTAAACAAATTCTTCTTTTCATTTATAAATTCCATAGTGAATTTTCATTCCCAAATATCCATGCATATACGATTTCAATTATTCATTTCAATTTATCTTCAAAAAGATAAATTCTTAAGATATTCACTTTATATTGGAAAAAATTTCCATACTTATTTAAAATAAGTAATCCTCAAATTTTATTTATTTTCAACACTTGGAAAATACTCAATATACTTAAATCGAGATTAAGTATATATTTCATTCTTTAAGGAAATCATTCTCTTAAACATAATTATTTGGGACAAAACGAATGTTACGTAAAACCTCGTTACGACAACCCAAAATCACTAGTATAGGGATTCGAACTTAAGATAGATATATAAATCCCAATACTATACAAAACATTTCCTTTCGGAAATCATTTACTATAACAATAGTGCTATAGTCCACCATTTCCTTTTATTTCTCGAAAACGTCTATTTCAACAATAGATGTTGAAATCTATGGTTTCGAATCTCAACACATTTTAAAACATCGTTAGATCGTTTTAATTCAATTTAAAATATCACATTCTAAACATTTTCTTTAACATATTATTCACTATTCAAAAACGTGAATATACTACGTTAACCAATTTCATCCTTTCTATTCATTTTATTTAAAGGATTATTCACTATCTAAAAACGTGAATATAACTTCATAAATAAATTATAACAATTTACTTATCAAAATAAGTCGTTTGCGAATTTATAAAACAACGTTTATAAACTCCTTTATTATTTATTTTATAACAACTTCCTTTTATAAATTCCTTTATTAACCTATTCAATTCATAACTCAATGATATACTAAAAGTTCATATTATAAGTGAAATACTTATAATTTATTTGTTTGCAAAAATCGTTCCTTTGAACTTCATAATTATAAATCTTATAACTTATAAGATTTAATTATTTATCCAAAACCATTATTTTAATAATTTTACAAATTCTATAAACCTACTGCTTATAAAATTCCATTTATAACTTCACCGTTTATAATTCTATAAATTTCATTCATTTCCGAATTTCATTCATAATTCATTCTAACACTTATAAAAACTCGTTTTATAATTCAAATGTTTTAATTTATAAATATCAATTTATAAATCCTTTATAAAATCAATTTATACTATTATTTTAAAACATCTTTAATCTCCTTTATAATTTCACCATTTTGATTTATAAAATAATTAAATTTTATAAAATCCTATTTTTAAACTTTTTATAATAAATTCAAAAATTCCGATTTAACTATTTTATAAAATCATTAGCATCATATTCTCAAAAATCAGTTTTTAACTATATTTCTCAAAAATATCATAATTTTTATAACATTAAAATTATAACGTTTATTTATTTATAATGGATCAATTCCAAAAATATTTTATAACTTACACTTTCAAAAATCTCTTTAAAAACATTTTAAAATTCCAAAATTTGGTCCAATGATGCTACATACCAAATAGCCAATCATGACAACAACGATATCATATATCGATATGATAATCCATCAAATATCAAAATATCTGAATTCAAATAAATACTGTTGAGGAATCCAGTTAGATCCCTCCAACCTGTTTTTCTGCATCCACAAACATTAGCACAATACCAATTCCGTTCCAGTACGGAATTATCGCGGTATATGGGATTAATAATATTATCCGCTTAATAGACGGCGCAATAGGGTCTCATCCGCTATACAAATGCGGGAAATCAATAACTCCAATATATACATATGCCAATATATATATATTGCTATTATATATAATACCAATTTCACTGTTTATGAAATATTCGCGGTATATGTTTTTAATAAATAACATCCGCTTACTAACGGCGCATAATGTCTATTTTAACAATCAATAGATAACAATCATCATTCAAACATGCATTCAAATATTTTAAATCTAACTATTTAAAATAAAATCGAAACTGATTCGATTGAGTGAGAAGTTCTCACCTTGATTTCAATTTCGTTTTAGCGATTTATTTCGAATAAAGTTAAACGGATGTTTAATTTTACCCAAAATTCTCACTAACTCTAAACGAATCCAATCCAATTTCATCGCGTAGTGCTCGTCCATACGATTCCAACGCAACTGGTTTCGCGCGTTTTCGACCTCGTATGAAAAAGATATCAATTTATGAAGTTTACACGATTTATACTTAATAAATTTACAACTTTATTTATATTTTTAACCTACAACTTATACCAGCCCTTGGATCCATGCTCCTTCCCATCATCACCATCCACAAGCTTCTTCCTTCTCACGCAAAGATCCTACAGCCAACACACGCACGAACAAACCCATGAACACAAAACTAGGGTTTAATTTATCGATCACCACAAGCAACTTGAACACGATCAGATAGTTCCATGTTGAAGCCCATTGCAGGAGCTACTTTCGGCCACCAACTCCATGAGCTCGGTCATCATCCTGGCGCGCATTTCGAGGCCGACCCTATGTCCTTTGAACGCAAATATCTGTTGATTCGTAGCTCCAATCTCGATCTCCACCGTTGAACATAAGGATCTCGCTGCCCTCTACAATATTGTAGTTGAAGAATTCTTGAAACGAGGCTTGGATTTGAAGAAAACGAGGGGAGAACGTGGGTGTTTTCTGGCCATTGGTGAAAGGGGGTGGCGGCTAGGGTTATTAGGGTTTAGGTTTTATTTATTTTTTATTTATTTATGAAGGGTAAGGGTCTATTTATAGAGAATTAAACGACACTATTCATCCGGGTTTTCAAAACTCCGATTCACGCGCCGTAACCAGCGTTTCTAGGGTTTAGCCCGCGTTCCGGACACAATGGAACAGGTTTCGAAAGCTAATTCGGACATCTGTGCGAGTTATGGCAATAAACGTTCAATTTAAATTAAACCGATTTAAACGATTTTCTAGGCGTTTTAATTTGTACCGGACAAACGGTAAATCCGATGGACACGAAATTTAAAACCTTACAATAATATCACATTACGGATCCGATGAAACTGGTTTCGTCGAAATCCGAGACTTTTTGAAAAATGGCTATTTTAACTCGCCAAATTAAAATTAAAAATAATTCGATGCGTTTCGAGCTGCCACGATCAAACGATAGCTCTGATTGACACGAAATTTGGAATCCGGTAATAACTAAATATTACGGATCCAATGGAACTGGTCTCGTCCAATTCTGAGACTGTTCAAAAATTGACTATTTTCACTAGTCGATTTTAATATTAAAATATTCAATTTTCACAAATAAACTTTTAATTCGATTTTAAAAGTTCTAAAATATCTTTCTAACTCCCATATGATAAAATAAAATTTTAAAAATCATTTTCAATCATATTTAACTCAATTTTCAATTATTTCCATAATTTAACATATTAAATTATTGATTTAATTATTCAATTAAATCCAATTATTCAAATAAAAATTTATTTGACTTATAAATTCACTTATTAATATTTAAAATTAAGTAAATATTCAAATTTTAATTACTTAAAATCCTGGGTCGTTACAATCTTCCTCCCTTAAAAGAATTTCGTCCTCGAAATTAACAAGTAAGAAAAATTACAGAATCTACTAACTTTCCAAAATCCATAATTAAATTTCTTACAATAACTTTACTAAGTTTCCAAATCATACTTAGTTATCTTTTCAAAAACAACTACTATTGTTTAACTTTCAATTCCAAAACAAAGTTAAAGTTTTCAAAATTTTCCAATTTTCTCAAATTTTTTCTAACGCCTTAAATTTCCGGAAAAATTCGCCATAGTCTCCTTTGCGCGGCTCGATCCGAAAAAAAAATGACAGTATATATAACACAAATATACATCTCATCAAGTAATGAGGCATCCCGCAGGGAAAAAGTGTAAAAGTACGGTATGTAATCCGAGATATGTACCTTATATTTTATTAGCAAGCATATACAGCTAATATAGCGCGAAAGCGAGCTCTAAATGCGAAGCAAACGCGATCCGCACCTACTAATCACTCAACAAACAACATGAGAATATGCATGTAGACAATAGTATCAATATACAACATATAGTAACATAATAACTATATATGTCAACATAGAAAATGCAATAAAAGCAACAAATGCAAACATATTCAACCATCAACCAACTAGCATTCATAACCAATAAATATTCATTCATATTCTTATTAATATTCAATGAATTGGTTTTTCAATTTAATCACATTTGATTCATTAACAGTGGATGATTTTACTAACAATCATTTTCCAATTAGTTTATATTCACTAATTCATATTCAAGTTGGTTCACTTCCAAATCAAATTCAATTCTATTTAAGATTCACTTAACTTCCAATTGAATTTCAATTACTTTAACTTTCCAATTTCATTAATACTTAATGAATTATATACAATCAACTAACAACCATATAACAACCAATGTATATTAATTTCAACCAAATTCCTTTGCTTTCAATTGGTTTAATTAATTGATTTTTATTCAACTATTCAACTTTCCATAACATTACATTTTAATGAATTAACACTTACATTCATTTTTCATATCAACTAAATTCACATTCAATTGATTTACATTCAATCCATTAATTCAATTCAATTACAAAAGTTGAATTTCATTTATATAACTTAAGTTCATATTCATCACTTAACTTTTATTAATTTTCTTTGATATCAAAATCAACTTAATTCAACATTTCTTAAGTTAAATTTCATTTTAACTTTAAATTCATTCTTATTTATAACTCATATTTATAAATATATTCATATAGTTTCACTTCTTACATATATAAGTTTATTTCACAATTGTAAATCACTTTAATTATAGTTCCATTCTTATAATTCTTTTTGCTTATACAATTATTCCTTTATTTAGATTATTCAAACAACCAAACAATCAACTTATATCCACTTTAATAATTCTAAAAAATTATTTCTTTATATATAAAAATATACTCAAGGTAAAATTATTTCATTTACCCAATTTTAAAATCAATATTGTGCTGAATTGTTCTGTACAAGTGTTTAGAGATCCCTATCAACAACGTTAATTACTCGTATTAACCAGAATCTATATACCACTCAACAAACCAATCATCACAATATAAAACAATTTTATATTCACTAACAAATACGCTCTCATAGCTATTATTACACTCAAACTCATTCTAGAGTACTACTGACTCTATCTCTAATGAGTAATACCCAACAGAACCATGGTTGTCGCTTAACCATATGCTCTGATACCACCTGTGACGACCCTATAATCCGTACTCCTTGAATATACACTAATCTCCATTGATTAATTCAAGATGAAAAGAAATACGAATGCTCAATGATTAAGAAAAAGAAAAAGAGAGAAGAAGAGATAAAGATAGAAAATGGAGAGAAAAAGAAGATAGAAAATAGAGAAAAGAAAATAAGAGAATAGAGGGAAAAGAAAATAGAAAGAACAGAAAGAAAATAGAACATAGAACGGAATAGAAAATAACAGAACAATAACAGAATCTCACCATCGCAGCAGAACAACATATAATAGATAAATGAATAATCTTTAAACAAGATCTATATCAGTTATTACATTACATCACATCTCATTACATCATATCATCAGAGTGTACAACAACAACAAACAGTGGAAAAAGAAATACTATATACTAGTAATACGCCATGCCATCCATCCTGCCTCCAGCAACTCCAGAATATCCAGAATATCCTGATAAACCTTACTCTTGACTGCCCGTGTGGAAATTGGTGGGCACCCAGAGTTTAGGAAGGAAACAATAAACTCCGAGTCAGTCATGTGACTAGTGTGAGAACTCAAAACAGTTTATTTATCTTTAAAATAAAAATAGAGGAATATTTTTAAAGTCAATTCGCAATGCTTTTAAAAATGAGACTACCATAAGACCTCCCGCCATACACACAATGCAAACGCAGACTTGGAGGAGATTTCTCCTTATGATAGTCAAAGATGCTTGATACGTATTAAAAAGAAACATTTGATATTATTACTAGTGCATAGTGTAGAGAAAAATTCATTTCGAAAGTAGACTATAAATCTTAGCCAGCATAGGTACCATTATAGTATGCTTACTATAGCTACCATATTAGATGGCAGGTTCTACAACTAAAACCGTACAAGTCTCGTATTGTTTCTTTGGATTTCCAACGAATGATCAGGCCAAGGAACTTCCCATTGCCACATGAGAATGCCTCTGGATGGACATCCCCGAGAACCAAACCGGATCTCTACCAACACAAGGCCGGGTTACCCCTAACTGAGTAACAACTGACCGAATATGCCATCCTCCGGTCCTTTGGGACCTTTCAACCGAGCGCTCGCAATCAATTCACACAATCATAAAGTGTTTTCAACATGAGTAAGTATCTGGGCTCCATACCATGATACCACCCTTTTCCAGAAGGAAATGCACACATCCTAAAGGGCGCTACCCCTCATAACCTTGCTGCATCTTTCCTGTTTTGACCATTCCGGGGTGTGAGCCTCGACGAAGTTTCGTCCACAAAAACATACTTTATACAAAAGCCATGCTTTGGGTCAACAAATGATCATAGAAATGATCACCAAGATAGACGATCAAACTAATGATCCTATCACAAATAATCAACACAATGATCATTTCACAGCAACACTCTGCATGTCACATTACCAAATTGGGAATATATCGCTGATAACCTTCAACTACATAACCTCTGAGCTCATACGTCTCACAGAAGGGTGTTAAGCTAAAAGAATAAATTCTCCGCCACCAACAGAAATATATTTGAAAGAAATCTGCTTTATATCTCAATTTGTAATGTCAGACATACAATCCATACAAGTCCGTTCCGGGCTCGAACAAAACCGAAGGCACTTACAAAGAAGTCCTTGCAATCCGGATATTCACAATCCTGATCGGATTTCCCATCACATAAGGAGAACTCAATACCGGAGCAACTCGGTGCAGAGTCAATCGACAGGTCATCCTATCGCTCTCGCAAATACCGGGTCTTCAAAACCGATCTTCAAATGCAGTTCATAACGACGTATCACATATTCGGAATGGGTTATACGACCCTATGGTCCTTTCCCGGTTAACCCGAATAGTGAGCGCTTATTCAAAAATAAGTGTGGCATTCAAATTCAAACAAATCACATCAATTACCCATTCAAAGGGAATTATTGATAGTCGGTTATTGAACTATCAATTGATATGCACACATCACCAGATTACAAATAATTTTCCAAATTATTTATTTTCCAAAATAAAATATCTTTACAAGATATATAATTTCACACTTCAAAAATAAATCAATATTTATTTTTAAACAAATTCTTCTTTTCATTTATAAATTCCATAGTGAATTTTCATTCCCAAATATCCATGCATCTACGATTTCAATTATTCATTTCAATTTATCTTCAAAAAGATAAATTCTTAAGATATTCACTTTATATTGGAAAACATTTCCATACTTATTTAAAATAAGTAATCCTCAAATTTTATTTATTTTCAACACTTGGAAAATATTCAATATACTTAAATCGAGATTAAGTATATATTTCATTCTTTAAGGAAATCATTCTCTTAAACATAATTATTTGGGCCAAAACGAATGTTACGTAAAACCTCGTTACGACAACCCAAAATCACTAGTATAGGGATTCGAACTTAAGATAGATATATAAATCCCAATACTATACAAAACATTTCCTTTCGGAAATCATTTACTATAACAATAGTGCTATAGTCCACCATTTCCTTTTATTTCTCGAAAACGTCTATTTCAACAATAGATGTTGAAATCTATGGTTTCGAATCTCAACACATTTTAAAACATCGCTAGGTCGTTTTAATTCAATTTAAAATATCACATTCTAAGCATTTTCTTTAACATATTATTCACTATTCAAAAACGTGAATATACTACGTTAACCAATTTCATCCTTTCTATTCATTTTATATAACGGATTATTCACTATCTAAAAACGTGAATATAACTCCATAAATAAATTATAACAATTTACTTATCAAAATAAGTCGTTTGCGAATTTATAAAACAACGTTTATAAACTCCTTTATTATTTATTTTATAACAACTTCCTTTTATAAATTCCTTTATTAACCTATTCAATTCATAACTCAATGATATACTAAAAGTTCATATTATAAGTGAAATACTTATAATTTATTTGTTTGCAAAAATCGTTCCTTTGAACTTCATAATTATAAATCTTATAACTTATAAGATTTAATTATTTATCCAAAACCATTATTTTAATAATTTTACAAATTCTATAAACCTACTGCTTATAAAATTCCATTTATAACTTCACCGTTTATAATTCTATAAATTTCATTCATTTCCGAATTTCATTCATAATTCATTCTAACACTTATAAAAACTCGTTTTATAATTCAAATGTTTTAATTTATAAATATCAATTTATAAATCCTTTATAAAATCAATTTATACTATTATTTTAAAACATCTTTAATCTCCTTTATAATTTCACCATTTTGATTTATAAAATAATTAAATTTTATAAAATCCTATTTTTAAACTTTTTATAATAAATTCAAAAATTCCGATTTAACAATTTTATAAAATCATTAGCATCATATTCTCAAAAATCAGTTTTTAACTATATTTCTCAAAAATATCATAATTTTTATAACATTAAAATTATAACGTTTATTTATTTATAATGGATCAATTTCAAAAATATTTTATAACTTACACTTTCAAAAATCTCTTTAAAAACATTTTAAAATTCCAAAATTTGGTCCAATGATGCTACATACCAAATAGCCAATCATGACAACAACGATATCATATATCGATATGATAATCCATCAAATATCAAAATATCTGAATTCAAATAAATACTGTTGAGGAATCCAGTTGGATCCCTCCAACCTGTTTTCCTGCATCCACAAACATTAGCACAATACCAATTCCGTTCCAGTACGGAATTATCGCGGTATATGGGATTAATAATATTGTCCGCTTAATAGACGGCGCAATAGGGTCTCATCCGCTATACAAATGCGGGAAATCAATAACTCCAATATATACATATGCCAATATATATATATATATATTGCTATTATATATAATACCAATTTCACTGTTTATGAAATATTCGCGGTATATGTTTTTAATAAATAACATCCGCTTACTAACGGCGCATAATGTCTATTTTAACAATCAATAGATAACAATCATCATTCAAACATGCATTCAAATATTTTAAATCTAACTATTTAAAATAAAATCGAAACTGATTCGATTGAGTGAGAAGTTCTCACCTTGATTTCAATTTCGTTTTAGCGATTTATTTCGAATAAAATTAAACGGACGTTTAATTTTACCCGAAATTCTCACTAACTCTAAACGACTCCAATCCAATTTCATCGCGTAGTGCTCGTCCATACGATTCCAACGCAACTGGTTTCGCGCGTTTTCGACCTCGTATGAAAAAGATATCAATTTATGAAGTTTACACGATTTATACTTAATAAATTTACAACTTTATTTATATTTTTAACCTACAACTTATACCAGCCCTTTGATCCATGCTCCTTCCCATCATCACCGTCCACAAGCTTCTTCCTTCTCACGCAAAGATCCTACAGCCAACACACGCACGAACAAACCAATGAACACAAAACTAGGGTTTAATTTATCGATCACCACAAGCAACTTGAACACGATCAGATAGTTCCATGTTGAAGCCCATTTCAGGAGCTACTTTCGGCCACCAACTCCATGAGCTCGGTCATCATCCTGGCGCGCATTTCGAGGCCGACCCTATGGCCTTTGAATGCAAATATCCGTTGATTCGTAGCTCCAATCTCGATCTCCACCGTTGAACATAAGGATCTCGCTGCCCTCTACAATATTGTAGTTGAAGAATTCTTGAAACGAGGCTTGGATTTGAAGAAAACGAGGGGAGAACGTGGGTGTTTTCTGGCCATTGGTGAAAGGGGGTGGCGGCTAGGGTTATTAGGGTTTAGATTTTATTTTTATTTTTTTATTTATGAAGGGTAAGGGTCTATTTATAGGGAATTAAACGACACTATTCATCCGGGTTTTCAAAACTCCGATTCACGCGCCGTAACCAGCGTTTCTAGGGTTTACCCCGCGTTTCGGACATAATGGAACAGGTTTTGAAAGCTAATTCGGACATCTATGCGAGTTATGGCAATAAATGTTCAATTTAAATTAAACCGATTTAAACGATTTTCTAGGCGTTTTAATTTGTACCGGACAAACGGTAAATCCGATTGACACGAAATTTGAAACCTTACAATAATATCACATTAAGGATCCGATGAAACTGGTTTCGTCGAAATCCGAGACTTTTTGAAAAATGGCTATTTTAACTCGCTAAATTAAAATTAAAAATAATTCGATGCGTTTCGAGCTGCCACGATCAAACGATAGCTCCGATTGACACGAAATTTGGAATCCAGTAATAACTAACTATTACGGATCCAATGGAACTGGTCTCGTCCAATTCTGAGACTGTTCAAAAATTGACTATTTTCACTAGTCGATTTTAATATTAAAATATTCAATTTTCACAAATAAACTTTTAATTCGATTTTAAAAGTTCTAAAATATCTTTCTAACTCCCATATGATAAAATAAAATTTTACAAATCATTTTCAATCATATTTAACTCAATTTTCAATTATTTCCATAATTTAACATATTAAATTATTGATTTAATTATTCAATTAAATCCAATTATTCAAATAAAAATTTATTTGACTTATAAATTCACTTATTAATATTTAAAATTAGTTAAATATTCAAATTTTAATTACTTAAAATCCTGGGTCGTTACAGTGAGTATAACTCTGAGGGTGATTCCGAGATGAGTTTGACGGGTAGTACTTTCAGATTCGAGATAAAGATTCAGAGTGCAAGGGTTATCGTCGTTAACTCTGAGGGTGATTCCAAAATGAGTGTAACGAGATAATGGCTTCGGTTTCGTTCGAACACGGAACGAACTTGTATGGATTGAACACTTTCAAAACATCGTCAGGTGGACGATGCGCATTCTAAGAGATGTGTTCTCTAAAGGTAATCGTAGCCTCAAGCCTCATCAACCGGGAATGGCTAAAACAGGGGAGGTGCAGCAAGGCTAAGTAGGTCATGCCCAAGTAGGACGAGATTTTCCCCTGTCTAGAAGTCCCTTTTTATTTCGGCTGTGTGGACGGTTGGAACGTAAGCCAACTACGGGGTTGTCTTGTTCGGGACTGTCCAAGAAGGGATGGTTCCAGTCTCATGTTGCAGGGGATTGGGAGTGATTCTCGGTACGTTGATCTAGACCACGTACTGTGACGGGCGGTACCTCGGTAGGCCTGCCATTGATGGAATCCAAAATCCAATAAGTGCCAACGGTTTTGATTGTATTACCCACTTTTGTGGCTAGTAGTTGGAATTTAATAAATGTAACAATTTCGGCTATTTCATATTTACTTGAAACCCTAGACCTATTATAATATCACTGGATTTCCTATCAAATGTTTTAGCTAGCGTAAGGTAAAAACTTTTCCATGTTTATGTGTAGGAAGTCTTGCATGATACCTTTCTTTTCAAAGGTTTTTCAAAGTTAAGCAACTTTAACCTGTTACTCACACCAGACCCATGTCTGACCCAGAGTTTATCTTCTGTTTTCTTAAACTCTTGGGTACTCAAATTTTTACGAGTAGCCAAGGGATTCTGGTTAGCTTTGACGAATTTTGGATGAGCAATGGAGCAGGAGGCTTCGGCATTAGATATATAGTTTCCGATGTGTATTCTCTGTGTTGGTATTCCTTTGTTGAGTTGTATTGAGATGTAATAACTAGACAAGTGTTTATAACACTCTAGTATGTGATGTAAATTCTGTGTAACTTTGATTAGAATTGCATACTATGTAATATTTATGTTATTAATATAATTTATTCGTTCCGCTGTCGAGATTCTGTTGTTGTTTCTTCTTTCTTCTCTTTCTTTTCTCTTTTCTATCCCTTTCTTTCTTCATGATGATGCGACTTTCTGTGGAGAAAAAGTCAGGTCGTCACAATTACTTGAGTACAGATACAATCCGTAAATTAATCACTTGAATACAGGTTTGAATGGAAAAGAAGAGAGTATAAAAAATGGGAGAGTCTCCTCAGTGTTCTCGAAAAAAGGACCCTTCTCATTGTGTCCCTGCCTCTTTAAGGTGGGTTGGACTTCCCTGATGGGCCTGGTAGCTGGATATCACGGCCCAAATGGAGTAAACTCTATTTGCCGACTCGAGCATGCCGAACGGCCAAATGCCGATCAATCATTTTCCTGTCGAATGATGTGGTGTTACATGGGGAGAGTAGGCTGAGCAATCAATAGAAGCCGGACGAGATTGAAAGAGTGCTGAATTATCGTATGTTGAGCGTCCTTGTTATGCAGAACAATCTCCTCATGCCGAGCATAGCAAAGCCGAATGCTCTAAGTGCCACAGAAAGTATTTGCACCGAACGGGACTGGAAGCCGAACCAGTGACTTGGCCGAACAATGCTTGTATGCCGAGCAGATCCTAGGCCGGACGACATTTTGGCCGAACGTTACCTAGGCCGAACTATGTCTCGGCCGAACGATCCTTAGGCCGAGCAATGGTTAGGCCGAACGTTAGTTGATGTCAGACAATCCTACCATGCCGAACGTAGTGGTGCCGAACACCTAGGATGCCGAGCAATATGGAAGCATGTCGAGTGAAGTGGAGCCGAACATTCTGAATGTCGGGCACCCTGTCTGCCGAACACTTCCCAATGCCGAACGCTACTAAGTGCCGAGTGCTCCTTTCTGCCGAGTGTCCCCTTATGCCGAGTGCTCCTTTCTGCCGAGTACTTGCGGATGCCAACAGTGATGATATGTCGAACAATCCAAAAGGGCTGAGTACCGAGTTGCCTGGTCAAATCTCCAGGAAACGGTTACTTTATCCCTTGGCAATCGTCTTGCATGGACAGAGTGCCATTATAATACACTATATAGGTAATTGATACTAGAGAGGTAGGGCTTTCATCACACATTTGATGATTGATATGGCATAACCATTATAGAGTGATTAGTACATGTTTGATGATTTATACTTACATTGATGATGTATTACTAGAGTTGATGGTTATTATATATGTAACTACATTGTGTTGTTTTCTTATTTGATGATTGGACTTGGCATTGGGTGATTTTAAGGGTTGATGGTTGTGTATTATTATTGTTGTTTCCCTATATGATAATTTGTTGTGATTGATGAGTAGGAATAGTGTTTTATGATTATACTATTTACATTGATTGCAATAATTACATGGATGTTATGGTTGTTATGTGCTAACACGTATTTAGTGCAAGAGAATAGTAAGAAATAGAATTACATGGGCACGATCCTGAAAGGGTACATGGACAATCTTTCCTTATGCAAATGCTCTCAATTCCCATGTGGTTAAAATATATAGGGTAAGGTGTAGTCCAAAAATATTTGACCATTTTTTCCTTTATTATATGTCTATATGTGTATTTTTAAGTTTGTAAGTGTAAGCAACGAAGGAAACAAAAGGCCTGGAATATGTCTTGTTCATAAGATGATTCAGTATATCTCTTATGTCATACTTATATAGTAGTTTCTTTAAAGGTTAGTGTATTGAAATATGTATATTATCTGATGTATTGGTGCCATATTTAATTGTTGAAGTGATATGTGTCTATCTGTGTGTGTTTGTGTGTGTTTATGTGTGTTTGTGTGTTTGTATTTAAATTCTAATGTAAGGTTCCCTTTTATGTTCATTGCTTTAGACTCTTTCTTAAAATTTTATATATCCATAGTCCATTACCTTTAATATATGAATTTAGTTCCAAGCGCATTTTGATAGCATTTATAATTGATTTTAGATGTTAAAAATAGTGGCTGGGACATTAATCATTAAATTATTTGATGTTTTGGGCATTGTTAGTAATATAGATGCACACATCGATATACGATATCAGATATTTATTTAAACGTCGTTTTATAGGTAACTGCATAATGGACTGTTTTAAAATAAATAAATCCATGCATGGTTATGTCATGGCTGACCATCCATAGGAGAGAGAGGATTGTCTTAATTAAGGATTGACTGAAAATTAAAAAGGGAAGTTTGGAAAAGAGAATGAGGAAGATTTGATTATATCTATAAAATATTATTATCTTATTTATTTTCAAATTTAATTTTCTCTTTTCTTACTACATTCGTAGCTACCGCCCTTTCTCCCCGTTATAGCTGAATTTGTTTTCTTTTACCCAGTATTAAATAAAATAAAATAAACAACGTGGTTCATTCGATTCAAGCAAGACCAAGTGAGGAATCAAGTTGTTTATGAAACGATTTGCAAATTAAAGTGTTACAAAGAGCAAGACTCTCTTTGGTTCAATATTTAATTCATTCATGGTGTTTAACCTTAACCAAAGTTCACGTATATGTATATTATATTGCCACTTATTGGATTTGATTTGAAACTATTTGCGTATAGTCATCTAAACATAAAACCAATTTTATGTTTGATATTTGATTTTAAATTTGTGTATTGTTTATATTCATTGAAATTAATATGGATGTTAATTTAAATTTGATTTTTCTATAATAATTTTTACATATGTTTTCACAATTTAATTTATCCATAATTGTGGATTTTACCTTCGAATGATTGAATTCTATGTAGATAATTACCTTTACGTTATTTAATTAGTAAAATAATGTTAAGTCAATCTTATTTTCAAACTAATATATCAAGTGTTTTATTGTTTAGCCAAATATATGCATTTTGAATTTAAATTTTAAATTAAATTACACAAACACACACATGAAATGCTTCAGTTAATTAATCATGTTATTGGAGCTAGATATTAAACATGAAAATTCTTCATAGTAATCTTGTTTTTATATATGTTTGTGCGTTCTTCAAATGTGAATTATTAATGTTAAGATAATTTTGGTAATGGATAAGCAATCATTTTTATAGATATTACATATAGTATTTATTCTTTGCTTGTAAAAGAGGAAGGTGGAATCAATTAAAATATCACGTTTTTCTTGTTTCTCTTTAGATCCTGATTTGAATAGGTCTTGATCTAATATATAATTTTCCTATCTTCACTTAAACACTAATCATTCACCTATTTGAAGATATCATTTTTAGTTATACTGGTTTGTTTTCAAACACACACACACACACACACACACACACACACACACACATATATAAGTGACAATATAGATATCACATATGTGTGTGTATAATATGTCTAAACTATATATCTATATATATGTATGTATGTATGCATGCATATAGTACTATAAGTATCTATATACAAACTATACACATATTATAGTATATTTAAACATACATATAATTAGGCATTTATATTTCCGACATTCATACGAAATTGTAAAATGCAAATGTAAGTAATATACATACAAACATGATATATATAAATCCCAATATCTATATGTGTGTGTGTATGGTTATACACATGTTTATACTTTATTGTACTATTATGTAATGTTGTTGAATATATACATGATATATTTGAATAAACATGTAATTAAATTAATTATGATGATTAATTATTAAATATAATTTTTTTACATAAAATATGATTTTTTTTTTAATAATTAGGTTAGATCTAATGCTAGCTAATGAACTTTATAGGCTCATTAAGGTTTTTATTTGAAATTTAACTATTTCATTCGCCATCAAGATGGAATGGACCCAACAGTCCTTATTGTAATGTAGGGAGTACCATTCAACATGAAAATGGAACAATTGGGGTTTGACTATTTAAGAGGAGTTAAAACAAATATTGGATTGCATGTCATAATTTATTGATAGAGAAAGGGACATATGAACCTGGTAACCTAATGATAGGGACTTTACCACTTAAACCACATAGGAATAGGTAAGAGAGAAATGTAAGAATAGATCTGGTATAAAATTGTATGGAGAAAATCAAACACTTGTAAAATGGCACTAATAACTTATAAAGATCTACTAGGTAAACTACATCTAAAGACAGGCTTTCAAAATGGGATATAATAAACGAGGCAAAATAGATAGTCACAAAAATCTATTTTTTGAGTGTGTTTTGACAAATTACCAATGAAAATATGAAAACTCAAGCTTAATCTAAAAGATTTAGTAAGTAATTTAAAGAGGGAGGCTGAGTACTTGGCCAAGCAGAGGAAAAGCAAACATTTGATATCAAAATGTCCGGTATTACCTTAAATGTAATTGGTTGGGGGATTTGGAAGAAGAGGAACAAGAGAATATCCAAAAACATAAAAAATCCAAACTCGGAGTTAGTAAAATGATAAATAATGACATGCAAATCATTTTGAAGAGGATAAAGAAGAAACTAGCTACAAATGAACCGAGAGAAGTAGCAGCGATCTTGGAAAAATGGGATACGGGGGTAGTAAGGAGGGAAATCTAGTGTATTCCATTCCACTCACCATAGAAGAGTAGGTCATAGTGAAGGTTGGAGTAAGGTAGATCTGAAAAGGTAAGGAAGGAGAGAATCATGAACGCGGTTGGTTAAAAGTTGGTTTTGTATTACTATGCCATGTACAATTGCGTCTAATTTGGGTTTGCCTTCTAATTGGGCCGAATAAGCCAATAAAAAATTTACTCGGTTTTAAAATATATATATATATATATATTATGCATATATTAAACTAATATTTATTCATCATAATAAAATAATATTTTAAACAAACATATAGATATGCATTTATGCTTTATATATATATATATATGTGTGTATATATATATATTGATTTAATTATAAATCGCCTAAAGAATTTAGATTATAAAGGTATAAATATAAAAATAATTATTTGCTGCACATATAATTATATCACTTGAAATCATTTTGACACACGTTACACGTTGACATTTATTGACCATGGGACACATGATATACTTTCCAATTATACCTGTAGGTTTGTTTATACTATAATATTATCGCAATGTTCATACTTTAAGCATGGATATTTAAAAAATTAATGATAGAGTTAGGGGTATGCCCTAGGGGAAATTATATAATTTGTTACGTACATTTGACATGGTAACTAATCTTATTCACAATAAAGATGTTTGTTTTATAATATACTTTGTTATATTATGATATAATTAATTAAGTAATCAATTTAAAATATATTAAATAGAAAATCCTTAAATGATAAGTTATGTGATAGTAATTACAATGTTTTGTAATAATGAGAATTTTATCACAATAAATGATGTATTGTTTTAAATATTCCAAGTCAAGATGATTTATGAAAGGGTATCTATTCATCCTTTGAGACTAGAGTATGGAACGCTCTTTAAATGTTGGGCGGTGTATTATTCATGGTTGATGGGGGCATCAAGGTGTTATGTATTGATAGTTATTGAATGACTATGGAATGATTCACTCGAGAGTTTTCCGCTAGTTAATATAACTAAGGTTAAATAAGGAATCTTGAAGTGACGATATTACATAACCCCCTAACTTAAGAATACCGTTGAAATTCAATGTGGACACTCCACTTTGATTATAGTTAAATTATGGCATGAAGTCCTTCAAATAACTATTAAAGCTTCCATCAAATAACTATTGAAGCTTTGGAAGAAAAAAACTATTAAATAAAAAAATAATTTGTCTCCTCGGTTATAAAGGTTAGTATTACAGTCAACTATAATCAACTCAAAGTCTAAGTCTTTGACTAGAGCAATACGACTAATATTAATTATTATTATTATTATGGAACCAAGAATTTTATATATGGACCAATCAAGTTGAATTTAGATGATATTGGAATTTTGACCAATAATAATTCCATATATCCTAATGTGATATAGTTTTGACGAAGAGAACTGGTATAGATAATCGTTGCTAACGGGTACCGCATATAATACAAAATTGGATTTTTAATGAAAAGATGTTTAGATGATAAATTCAACCAAAATGTTATACTATTAGCTAAGACAATGTATAAACGTTAATATTCGAACTTATAGATATTAATCGTTGACTAAATTTGCACATTTGAGCCGCATAACCATATTAATGAATACTCCGAATAAACCAAATAATTTAATTAATTTAGAATCATTATAGATTAATTAAATTAACTAATATTTATGGAATGTGAATTATTAATGTTTATTTTATTTTTTAAATGCCATTGATATTTAATGAAATGAATATATAAAAATCACGTACGCGCATATCGATATATGATATCGATAGAATGTCTAAATTAGATTTTAAAAGATTAATTATTAAATGGTTTAGGAATATTTTAAGACTCATCTTGCCTCTTTTATGGCCGACTAAAGGGAGGAGAGTAAAGGATTCGAATTTGATTTTAAAAGGAAAAGGAGTAATTAAAGGAAGGCAAAAGATCTCTAGCCTTTTATTCTCTTTTATTACCTTCTTAAAACATTTTCATTCGTCGGTTTTTGCTCTCTCTCTCTTCATCGGAGCACTACTGAAAATCCATTGCAATTATGGCATAATATTTCCAAAACAAAATTCAAATAAAATAAAGATGGTGTTTGTCTCTAAATCAGTGCAAAATTCAGAAGCTGATTCAATTAAATGTAGGAATTTTATTCTTCATTAAAGGTGAGATTTTTGGCTTAATATTAAGGTAATTTTCTGATCTTATTTGATTATGTAATAAATGATGTTAATACAATTTTTATCCCCATATGCTACTTCTCTTTTAATTATATGTCCATCTTGTATGTCTAATTTACATCCCAAAGAATGTATAACGATTAATATATGCTTGGGTTGTCTAATCCAATTTTGTTATTGATTTGTATATTAAACGTATAAAAACGTAGATTTGGAAATTAATTTTAATCAATCGATATAATTTTGTAATTTTTTAATGTTGATTATTTGAAATCATTTTGAAAATTTAATGTATGTTTTGTATGTTTGTTTGTTTTGTATGTAAATTCATTTGGTTATTATTTACATATTTTTAAAAGTTGTTTCAATTTCAAAATTCATAAGTGGACTTTTGTGCAAAATCATAAACTTATTTTGAGTCCTGCATAAATTAAAGCTTGCCTTTAATTTTTTCGAAAGTTTTAAAACATATAAGTTACAAATTTTATAAATTTATGTTGCTTTAAATTTTAAACATTATTTGTAATTATTTATATATGTATACATATATGTATGTTATTTCAACTTAAAGTTTATAACAGGAACTTTCATGTAAAATCGTAAAGTTAGTTGTAAATCCTTCTTAAATTATGAATAGACCAAAATTGTTAAGTAGAATAATTAAAATAATATTTTAACATATATATATAATGTATGTATGTGTGTATATGTGTATGTATACACTCACATATATGATTGTTATAATATATATATATATATATGTATGTATATATATTTACAATTAGTATCCTGTATGATTCAAAATACTGTATCCGACAAAGGAATATATAAAGAGACAAATGTGTGTTGTGGTGTTAATTCCAACACTTACATATGGCCATATTAACCATGTATGCTTCATATTTGTTGTACGTGCACTATACACATATATAAGTTCATTTGATAAACTTATATATTGAAACTCATAAATAAAAACTTTTATAAACAAATTAAATAAAATAAAGATTTTATTTTAAATATTTTAGATTGGATCTAAAATCAATTTAGACTACACATGCCTAATAAAGATCTAAAAATTGATAAAAAAAAATTGAATTTCACACACTTAACCCATTGGAACCCGGCCCAGACCCATTAATGATATCAGAGCCCGATAGCTTATGTAGTCTAAATTACCAATGTTAGGGCTAATTGACTAAAGGCTACTGAGCTGGCCCGTAGGATTATGTAAGCCCAAAGGTTATCCAAATATAAAAGCTCAAATTGATTTTGGGCCTTGGCATAATTTTTTAAAATAGTTTTTGAAATTAAAAAAAAATAATATTTAAAACATAAATTTAAAATATAACATGTTGTAAATGTTCTAAATATTTCAAAAGGTTGTTTAAAAAGAAAAAATTGATTTTGAAATTTTATCCTAATTACTTAATTAATTAGATTGATTAAAAAAAATATAATTAATTAAATTCAAACACATATATAATGATATATGTATATTTACCTTGAAATATTTAAGGCAAATGATGATAAATATTCAAATTAATTAATATTGTTTTAATTAATTAAATTAACTAGAGATCAAATAATAATAATTTACATGTAATGATATATGTATAAAATTACTATAAATGTTAAGTCTATTTCATCAATAAATTATTAAGGATGAATAAATTAAAATTCATTGCTTGAAATTCAATTTAGACTAACTAAAATTTTAATTCAATAATTGATTGATTAAATTAATTAAATAGTATTTAATTAATAAAATTATGATTAAACTAAATATGATTTTATTAAATATTGTAGATATCTAAGTAACCCAAATTATGTTAAGGAAAAAATACGTACATGTGGTATGTATACCATTATTTCAGATGTTTCTAACACTTAAATCGTGAGCATATTTCATAAGAAATACAGCATTCCCTAAACTAGTATCACTTAAATAAACATGTTTCATAAGGTATACTCTCTAGTTGTTGAGCAAACTCAGGCTAAAGATGTTATGTGTAGTGTTATTAATATATTGACTAGACATGGTAAGATAACTTTGTATTTGTTAAGAAAACTCAAGGTGCATACATTATGCTTAGGATATTATGAAATGGTAGATATGAGTGGATAATCTCTTTCGATTTGTTAGCAAAACACATAATCAAAATGAGATTAGGACAAAGACAACAAGTTAGGAGTTGTAGAAAGTATAACCGATAATGTATTATCCATCATTTGCGGGCCTATGATTTGTTGAGTAAACTCAAGGTAAAAATCCCAAGGCAAGCAAGTCTTAATGCTTACTGGAGAAACCGGAAGATTTTGATGTTCTACTTAGGGTTTTATGAAGTACAAATATAATGGAACCTTATTAGAAAAATAGAAACATTTAACTTTTCTAATTTTATAAGAATTATACTACATAATTCGAAATTATCTACTTTGATAAATTTGTGAAACTAATATAATTGATAAAATGTTTATCGGATAAATTATACAATGGAACTAAATTAAGATTGAAATGGAAATATAGCATACACTTATCAATAATTCTTTTAGTATGTTAACACCTATGTAGGTGCTGAAGTAATACAACTACTGATAACATCCATGCCTTGGTTATGTAAATATTTATTGTCGCAACTGGGCCAGCACGTAGTGGGGTTAAATGTGTAAGTTTCAAAAAAAATATTCCGTTTCGATCTTATAAGGCCTATGAAATCTAATTTTATTTAGATCTTTTCCAAATTCATTTTAAATAAAATCAATATTTTGTTTAATTTACAATGAAGTCTTATCATAATAATGTTATGTGTATAATATATAGAGTTATATAATATGTTAAAGAGCTACAATACCACAGTAAGCATTTAGCTTTAGCTTTTGGTGTTATCTTGTGCTTGTGTATCTTATAGCTTCATTTTCGGTTATCTTGCATGATACCAGTGTATGTTTGCTCGTAGTGTGTAAGGGTTAGTTAGTTTAGTAGACGAGACAATGTAGTCTTGCTTCTGTACTGTAATGCGTTTATATGCCATCGGTGAGGTGTCATTGCCACACACATGTAATGATTGTCGTAAAAGTATGACCACTATAATCTGACTTACATGTGCAAAATAATAATATTTAGTATTGCCAAAGCAAATATAATGAATCATATGTGTATCATATACACATATGTGTGTACATGTACGTGCAATATTATGATGTACATGGTTTGACATGCACGTGTATGAGTGCTGAAATTTATACCATAACGGACATGTTAACTGTTATCCGGCGTTCTGGCCTAGCTATATGTTGACTTATCAAACGAGATAGACTCAATGGTTACCTAGGCCGATGGATCAGATTAACAATCATGAAGCCTAGAAATTAGGCACATATGATAATATGAAGCAGTGGCAAAGTGGCAGCTGATGACAAACTCAATAGAACACTCAAAAATATGAAAACTCACTACACCTTGAAAATGGATTAGGGACAATCTATATTCATTATTATGGATCGTACCGTATCGATTCCACAACTTAATTCAATGATGATCGATCGATATTTCAGAATCTAAAAATCCATTGCATATGAAACTTTAGGAACAACAATATATTGAAGAAAGGAGACCCCAAAATCGATCTCATGCTTGAATGAAAAAAAATGAACGATTGGCATACATCTTTCATAATCGATCACATTGTTTCAACCAAAAAAATTCAACTCAATAAAGATTGGTCAATATCTCACTAAAATGAAGTTTAAATGACACCAAACTTTGGGAACATGGATTAGAGGCATGAGGGAGCTCATAAAAATGATCGCACGTGCATTGGAGCACAAATGAATGATCAGTACTGATTGTCCCAGCGATCGAGATAGTTTATACTATAATATAATAAAGTTATTATATATTTAATATAAATAACTGCAAGTTCAACTACAAATTCTAAATCTTAGATCTAGATCTACATAGCAAATATCTAGTTGATTAAAATTAGTGTATTGATATTAAATAAAAATTATATGTATAATATAGATATTTTTTAAACTTAAACTTATATATATTTTTATATGTATGAATACGTATGCATACATACAGATATTGAATTATTATTTAAGAGTTTTATATATATAATAAAACACACATAGACATGTATATATGTATATATTAATGTAAATACATAATTAAAATTATATATAGACATTATTCCAGAAGTATAGTTTTTTATTTGTTAAAATCTTGCGGTATAAAAGTTGTTTTTTTATTTTTGATTTACGAACGAAAATCATTAAATAAACAAATTCTCGAAAGCACATATAAAATTTTTTATCAAATATATATATATATATATATATATATATACATATTACATATATATTATTAGTATATAAATATCGTAAAGGTTAGATTTTTTATTTAAAATAAAATATTTGAAATATATATATATAACTATCTATATAAGGTTTAAAAAAATTCATTTCCAGAAAACATATTCTGTATACATATTTATAAAATTTATATGTATATTTTATGTAATATAATATATATATTAAAATCAAACTAGTTTTAAACTATTTTCGAAATTAAAATATACAATTTTTATCACTGTCAAATGACATATACAATTAGATATATATATATGTATGTATGTATGTATGTATGTATGTATGTATGTATATACACAAAAATATATTATTTAATGCACATATATACAATCATATTACTCCAATGTTGATGGCACAAGCATATTTGAATTCGTGATAATATACACATAAATAAAGTAGCATGATAACATAATAGATAAGGTATATATAAATGATACAAATTAGATTATTACTTTGTCCAATGCCTAGATGAAACCTCTTGAGATGTTGAATATGTTCGCTCCTTGAATCATTATCCAGGCCTTCAGATAGAGTTACGATCTAAATGCGCTAACCAGGGGACTTCAAATTTGATTTAATTTATGTATTTGAAAGCTTTATATTAAGGATGTTGGTGGCTACATGGCTGGCCTTAGATGGTTGGAATGGATTAAAAAGTAAGTAAAGTAAAGTAGGGTTAGAGACAAATAAATAAGCAAGATCCTAAGGAGTGAAAAAGTGATGTAGATCCACCTTTTGCTCTTACAAAATCACCGCTTTTTGATTCAAAATTCCACCCCACTCCTCCTTGATATAGTCAGACAAACTACGCTCCTATATGGGCCTCAAAACTTCTTCAAGCCTAATCAAATTGTGTTTAAATCTAATTCAAAAGCACATCGCTATTGTATTTTGATACATGTGTCTATAATTATTATACACACACCATTAAATATTGATTAACACGAACTAAATAAAATTTATAATTAATATTTCATAAATATTTATTAATTTAATTTATTTATAACAATTATAACTAACAAAATCAGGTGGTAGTAGAAATTTTCAACATTTCAGTTGTGTGACTCTTAGATAAAAATTCGATCCAATTAATATTGTACAACTTAATTATTAACGTTCACACATCACTTCGTAGGTGGTGTGAGATTATGGGCACATTTATTGCTTACACAAGCCAATTTTAATTATTTAACCGTTAACCGGTAGTGACAATTATTTACACCAATTCTCTTCGTCAGAACTATATCACACTAGGACTTATCAAATTTGGTGGTGGTTAAAATTCCAATATCATCCATAGTCAACTTCATATTCCAAACATGTAGTCCTTGGTTCAATAATAATAATTATTAATCGAACTACCTATATCCATCCCTCAAGAAGTTTGAGCACGTATCAATCGAATGAACATAATTTGGTTCGTATCGGTCGTCCACTGCTATCCTTCGTGTCCATCAATCTGGAGCCATTTCGTATCCAAGATGATTAGCATGTTTCGTGTCGGTCCCTTATTTACTTGATTTGTATCGTTCGTTAGTTATCGATTGAAATCAACCATCCTATTACCGATACGAATGGATTACCTATCAAACGATACGAAGTGACTACACCCAATCGATACAAAATAAAATGTAGTAAAGAGCTATGAATAAAGTCACGCCAGTGGATATGCACAAAGCCTAAAAGGGAAGGAGACCTGGTCACTTGGAATGAAAAGTGGATCGATCCTAAAAGATAGCACCACGTCATCTAGCAATCACATGCATTCCATCGATACGAAGCTCAGCTGCATGTCGAAAACACAAACTTGAATCAATCATAACTCAAAATCTACATGTCCAAATGCCACCAAATTTTCACAAGAACTTATGTACAGCCTCAAGAATGTCCATGATCGATGTCAAGCTAAAAAGATCAATTTTGGATCGATACGAATTTAGTGTGTATCGATCATGGATCGAGTCCAAATGTTCGGGGATCGATCATGTTGGCCCACCCACGTGAGAGAAGGAGTCTTCTGAGATTGGAGCGAGATATTTACAGCCTACACCTATAAATAGCAGTCCAAGGGCTTTAGAAAAGGGAATTTTCGACTCTGGAATGCCGACACTCTGCCGAAATCATTGTTGCATCTCAATTGTACCGTGGTAAACATCTATAACCAGTGAGTAATATTAATAAACAGCAACTTTCCATAGTGGACGTAGGCTACCACGTCAAACCACTCTAAATCCTTGTGTTTGCATACTTCTGTATGTTTGTTTTTGGTGTGTCTGTTAGATCTACTTCATTTTCCATTTATATTCTTCACTTTAATCTCTTCAAACATGTTCAAAGAGTGTTGTGCCCAATTTTGGTTCAAACACTTTGGTGCTTTCACTGAGAGATCCCATCTTCTCTCCTGCTCTTTGGATCAACCACCGCCGTTGGATTGCAAGAATCTAAGGAGAAGATCCAGGTCTCATACCTAAAAGTTCTTCCATCCTATTTAGATTTGTATCAAGTTTAGAAGGGAGCTTCACCCTTTACCATGGTTACTAAGGACTGCCTCGACCACTGCGGATCAAGAAGGAAGAGATATATAAAATCCTACACAGCTACCCGCTACTGGTCAGAACTCAGCTGGACCTTCAGATCCACAAGGCCCTGTCACTAGGGAGGAGTTTCAAATGTTGATGCAAGAAATGATCCAAAGTCGCCAACTTCTTACCCAGTAGATCCATGCCAACATGGAGTTAACCAACTGAATGAATCAAGAAAGATGATTGAGATCCCAAAGGGATCAAGCTTCCTACTCATCTACTCAGAGCTCTGCTTCATCTGATTACCATTACAGATCTACATGCCCACGACTGGGTGGAAGCTACGTGCAAGCTCTCGGGCATCAGCGCACTCTCAATCTTGGACAAGCAAGGCTCGGTCCATCTGTCAGTCACCAGGCTGGACCCTCCTTTCAAGGAGGGACAATTCCTTATCACCTTAATGTTAACCATGCTACTGCCTCCCCTATTGGCTTGGAAGCTGACATTCCAGACCGAACAGATCCAAACCTTCATCAACACGATCGTACTCCTGAACCCTATCTTCCCAAAGACATGGAACTAAGCAGGTGAGGTATGGACTGTCGATCGTGCCCGAGCCATACTTGCATGTGGAACCCGACCACACCTTGGCCCAGCATGCTCAGAATGTCTAGATGCCAGACATCCCGACCATGATTCGTCAAATGATTCGCGAAAGTCAGAGCCTCTCCAATGACGACTGGGGAATCTCCTAGAGTCCTACACCCTTCACTGATGACATCCTTTGTGCTGAACCACCTCGTTAATTCAAAATGCCAACTTTACCTGTTTATGAAGGGAATTCAAACCCTAACCAACACATCTTAAAGTATGAATGACTTATGAATGCCACACGAGCTCACGATGTGGTCAAATTCAAAAGCTTTCCTGTCTCCCTTGGGGGTATTACGACCATGTGGTTTACTCTCCTACCTCCTTGATCCGTTTCATGCTTTGATCAGTTGGCTATGAAATTTGTCGAACAGTTTTGTATGCACGTTACAAGATCTAAGGATGTTAAAACCTTATCTAGCGTCACTCAAGCTATTGGAGAGACACTTAGACATTATCTGGAAAGGTTCCATGCCGCTTGCGCAGAGATTAGTAACCCTAATGATAATTCCATATTGATGGCACCGACTAAGGGAATCGATCATGATTCCGAGTTTGGAAACTGGGTGGCTGGAAAACCCCATGTGTCATTGGACCGTTTCTATTCCAAGGAAGCCAGGTTCTTAAGGAAAGAAGATGTGAAATAGTCTAGGAAGAAGGATGATGTAGGGCCCAGTGTGGAAGAAATCTAGAGCAATGTCGTTGTGAAACAAACCGGTAAGAGTTTCGAAAAGGTGCAGTTGAATATTGAAAACAAGCAGAATCTGCTGAAAGGCGACGGAAGTCGGGGTAAGAAGCAAGATCAAAATCGTGGACCGCAACATAGAGCTCCCATGTTTTACACTTATACTCTTTTGAAAACATCCATTGAGAATGTGTACTTGCAAACCTATACTACTGGTCAATATAAGAAACATGCTCCGAAGCAGTCATCTGAAAAGCAAATCCATTCTAAAAAATTCTGCAGATTACATGATTTCTATGGTCATAATACCAATAAATGTCGCCATTTATAGGATATCATTGAGAAGTTAATCCAAGATAGAAAGTTAGAGTAGTTTGTTCGAGCACCGCAGGCTGGAGATGTGGGCCCATCAAATCAGAATCAAGACTGAATCAGACCAGATCGAAGAACCCACGCATACTGGTGAGAGGTTAGTGATTAACGCGGTTAGTGATTAACGCAGTTAGTGGTAGTCCTCATCCAGCAGATTAAAGATGGAGGGAAATTGAGTCGTATGCAGTTCGATTAGGCATGCAGACTTCGATTGTTGCAGTAATCTTGACGATGGGGCTTCGGCTAAACAACAGAAGATGATGAAAGATGACATCGTTTTCCGAGACAAAGATGCCGACAGAGTCGAAGTCCCTACCATTGATCCACTAGTCATATCATCTCAGATAGCACAATCTTGGATGAAGAGGATCTTAGTGGACAGTGGAAGTTCCATGAATATTCTTTTCAAGCAAGAATATGATCAAATGAGAATGAAAACGAAGGACTTGAAAGCGTGTTAGTCTCGTATTCATGGTTTCAATGGAAGTGCAACTGTACCCATTGGAATGGTGAAATTACTGATGGAATTGGGAATCGAAGATCGACGAAGAGTCCGGATGTTACAGTTCATTGTGTTGGATATCAACTCACCGTATAATGCTTTCTTCGGCCGACCGGCACTGGCTGAATTTAAGGCAGCTATTGTCCCTTGGTGTTTAACTTTGAAATTCCTCACTGACAATGGGGTCGAAGGTGTTTAAGAAGATCAGATGGCTAGACGCACCTGTTATGTTGATGAGCTACGGGAGGCACATCGAAAAGACAAGGGCAAGGATGTATAAGTCTCTTTGCGTCCGTTTTACCGACAATTGACAGCTGAAGCCTAAACCTAGGCCCATGCGCCACAACCAATTCATAAAAAATCTTGATCAAAGAGACGATGACAATGAAAAGGAAGTCAAAGATAGTGAGACTTCCCCGGTAGCGTTGACGATCAATGTTCCGATCGATGATGATGACTCCAGAATGATAAAGATCGGGTCTCAGCTAAGCCAATAGATGAAAGAAGAATCGGTTGAATTTCTCTGGTCAAACCTCGACGTGTTTGCTTGGACACACTCAGACATGTGTAGGATCTCGCCGGACATCGCGAGCCATACATTGAATATTGACCCGCGGCATGTCTAGGGCAAGAGAAATGCACGGTATGAATCTAGAGAGATCTGCTGTCCTAAAAGAAGAGGTGGATAAACTCAAGAAGAACGGGTTTATCCGAGGTGCATTATATCCGAAATGGGTATCCAACCCAGTGCTTGTCAGGAAATGGAGAACTTTTGTGGACTACTCAGACCTAAATAAAGCATGCCCTAAAGATTGCTTTCTGCTTCCCAAAATTGATCGCTTGTAGATTCAACGGCCGGACATGAGCCCTTGTCTTTTATGGATGCATATTTCATCTTTAATCGGATACCAATGCACCTACCCGATCAGGAGTACACCAGCTTTGTCGTCGATCTTGGTCTCTATTGTTACAAAATGATGCCGTTTGGACATAAGAAGCTGGGGTGACCTGTCAAAGACTTGTCAATCAAATGTTTGCTAGCCAGATCGGGAAAACTATAAAGGTGTACATGGACGATATGCTTGTAAAGTCGTGACTCTCCATCATCGTGTCAAAGGCCTGGAAACAATGTTCAACGTCCTCCGAGAGTACTGAATGAAGCTCAACCCGTTCAAGTGTCACTTCGAAGTCGCATCCAGGAAATTCCTTGGATTCATTGTCAACACTCGAGGAATTGAGGCCAATCCCAAGAAGATCTGGGCAATTCGAAATCTCAAGACTCCAAGAATGATAAAGCAAGTACATAGCCTCAACGGGAAGGTAGCAACATTGAGAAGATTCATCTCCAAATCCACCAACAAGTGCATTCCCTTCTTTGATCTGATCAGGAAAGGAAAGTAAAACTTTGAATGGACCAGGGAGTGTGAAGGCGCATACCGAGCACTGGCTCAGTACCTAGCTACGCCGCCTATTCTGTCAAAGCTGATTGATCATGAGAGACTATTCATCTATCTGGTAGTTTTAGAGAATGCAGTCAGTGTTGTATTAATTTGGAAGGAGGATCAGATACAACGACCGGTCTATTACATTAGCAAACGATTGACCAGAGCAGAGAGAAACTATCTGAAGTTTGGAAAGCTAGCTTTTGTCTCGTCATTGCCTCGAGAAAGCTCCATCCCTACTTTAAGGCTCATCCTATCATAGTATACACTGACTAGCCGTTACGATAGGTCCTTATGTGGCCTGAGACGTCTGGTAGGTTGCTAAAGTGGAACATCGAGTTGAGTCAGTTTGATATTTCTTACAAACCAAGGCAGGCTATTCAAGGACAAGTTATGGCGGATTTCATTGCTGAATTCACTATCCTAAAGAACTTGTCTAAGACCAGTGAATCTTCTAGATACATATGGAAACTCTATACCGATGGTGCATCGAATGAACATTGCTCAAGCGTTGGAGTTGAACTTGAAACCCCAGAAGGTTGAACTGTATGTTATGCTTTGAAGTTTAATTTCCATGCAACCAATAACGAGGCCGAATTTGAAGCTTTACCTGCCAGACTCAGACTCGCCAGAGACTTGAGAATTATTGCTGTGGAGATTAATTGCGATTCGCAATTGGTCGTATGTCAAGTTCGGAGAGAATACCAAGCTAGAGACTAGAGATTGCTTATCTTGCTCGGATCCAGGAAGTATTGAATCAGTTCAATTATTATGCCATCCATCGCATACCCCAAGATCGTAACAAAAAGGCCGATTCTCTGGCAAAATTGGCCAGCACTAGTGAAGCACATCATATGGGACTTGTCCCTATTGAGACACTTCCTCTTCGAGTATCGATCAAATGGAGACAAACAGGGTTCATGAAGCCACACCCAAGAAAGAGTCATGGACGACCCCTTTCAGAAACTATCTTGAGCATGGAGCTTTTCCCGAGCGCAGAAGTGAGAAAAGATAAGTTCTTCAAAAAGCTTCACGATTCATTATCCTGAATGGAGTCATGTATAAAAGAGGATACTATATTCGTTTACTCCAGTGTATCACCCATGATGAAATTAAATGAGTATTACATGATGTGCACGAAGGACAATGTGACGATCACACTACGGGGAAAGCCCTTGCTAAAAAGATACACCGATATGGGTATTATTTGGCCAACTGTGAATTGTGACGCATTAGACTATGCCAAGAAGTGTGATAGATGTCAGAATCATGCTCGGATACCAAGAGCCTCGACTACTAAAATTACTCAAATGGTCAATCCATGGACGTTCGCCACGTGGGGCATCGATATAATTGGATCTTTACCTCAAGCTAAAGGTGGTGCGAAGTACGCCATCGTTGCAGTTGACTACATTAGCAAATGGGGGGAAGCTGATCCGCTGGCTACTATCACGACGAAGAAAATAATCAAATTTGTTGTCTGCAACATCATCTGTCATTTTGGCCTGCCACATACCATTATCACTGACAATGAAGCCTAATTCGATAGTGCCAAGTTCGAGAACTTTTGTCAATGTTTCCATATTCTGAAAAAATTCTCAGCAGTTGCTCACCCTCAGGCGAATGGACAGGTCGAAGCTGTTAACAAAGTTATCAATCCATTCTGAAAAAGAGACTGGAAATGCCAGAAGCAAATGGGTCGATAGCTTTCCATGGCCTTATGGGCATATCGAACTACCCAAGAGTCCGCGACCGGCCATACTCCATTTTCACTTTCTTAAGGCTCAGAAGTCGTCATTCCAATCGAAGTGGAAGTACCTTCTCATCGTGTGACTTATTATGATCCGAAGACAAATACTGTATTGCTTGCGAATCTCTATACTTATTAGATGAGAAGGGTGAAGAAGCTGATTTGAGGGTAGCCGTGCATTAAAGTCAAGTCGTCCGATTGTATAATGCTAAGCCAATATGTGAAGGACTGTATGTTATCGAACAGAGACTTGGAGACGACACATTCAAATTATCGCCGTCAAAGGTCTCACTTTGCTGAGAGCTTGGAACAACGAAAGTCTTTGTTGCTACTACACATAACAGGTGTTTGTTTATTCATTTAATATGCTTTTCATTTGCAATTTTTTTGCATTTTGAAATTTGAACTTTTAATAAGGCAACTAACTTTGCCGTACTTTCTTATTTCGGAAATAAAATGTAATCTCTTCAAGCCAGAGTAGTGATTCTTAAAATGCATCATGCGACCATCACAATGCACAAAGAGCTAGGTTCCGTCATATGGTGGGGTTTAATCAAATATGGAGTGACAGTGATACGACCGGCCACTCGCTAAGTGAAATCCGAGCTCGAGAGCAAGGTGTCACACTGAAGCCAAAAAGGATTGATACATGACAATCCTCTAACTAACTCTGGCTCCTAAAGTGCGAGCCGGAGCTTAAACATATAAACAACAATCTAAACTCGAGGAGGATGGATTCTTCTATCTACGCCTTTGCTTGTTTATTCAGGATGGATGTGATCCGACTATCCATAATCATGATCAATTTACCATTCCTAGACAACGAACGAGATCTCAAAACTCAAAACAGATGTGATCGACATTCTATTAACTAATTCTAAGTTCCCAGACTGGAGTATAAACACAAATTAGGTGTGACTGACCATCCACAATGAACTCTAAGTCCTTAGAACATGGACTGGATATAAACACAAATTGGGTGTGACTAACAACCCACAACTAACTCTAAGTCCACAAAGCGCGGACTAGAGTATAAACACAAGTTGGGTGTGACTAACCACCCGCAAATCAACCTAAGTTCTCAAAGTGTGGACGTAATTCCGATTATTAAAACGGGTGTGACTGACCGCCCGAAAAACAACTTAAGTCCTTAGAGTATGGACGTAACTTTATACATTAAGCAGGCATTATCAAGCGCCAGCATGCGAGTTCAATCCCAGAGTGTCATTCGACCACTCAAACTCATCTCACAACAACTTAGTTCCTACTAAGTGAAAATAAAAGTGTTGAAGGTGAAAAGGAATCATCGTCCGACCACTTCAACACCTCCCAAGGACTAGGGGCATAACTCGAGCACCAGCTGTCAATTGAGATAGTACAACATTCGGACTCAACTTAATGTTTAGTTACAACTCGAAGCCATGACTCCGAGACTTAATGGCCAAACACGAGTCCTATCCAAAGATTAAAGCTTCACAAGTGTATTAAATAAAAATTCAAGTGCCAAAACACTTAGGCAAATAAACTCAGAGATATGCCAAAAAGCAAAAGGAGATTTAGTTTCATCTATTTTTTGGCAACAAAATAGGTACAAAAAAATCTTATTCCATAAGTTCTTACTAGCAGGGGCCGAACCCGCATCTATACACGGCCTAGTAGAAGCAAAAAGGAATTCCTTCTTATATACCAAAAAGGGACACAAAGAGACATGCCTACTGCATATGTTCCTTCTTCTTCCCCTTCGGAGTCGATCCACTAGAGCTACCACCTTGGTGCCATTTTGAACTCTTGCCCTTGCCCGGCGTATCCTTGGCCGGGGGAAGAATTGTAATCTTCTCCTCCTCTGAACTCATGGAAATTGGAATGCTTTCGGAATGCATGATCAAAGGGACAGGGGCACTTTCTATAAAAGGAGACATAGGGGGTACCCTAGTGATGATGATTGTACCACTCGGTGAGACCATACATAAAGGTGACGGGCCGGTATCTGCCATTCCACTTCCAACATCGCTACCCAACATAGCTTTTGCCATCTCGACACTAATCTCCGCCATAACCACTTCATTATGAGTTGTTTTAGTGTCTGGTAGGATGTTGGAAGCTGGGGCCGAAGAGTTGGCTGTGAACATTCCTTCGCCCATGACAAAAAGAAAATCTATAAGTGGATCGCTCTGATGATCGAGGATTTCTTCCATCATCTGTTAAATGAAGATAAAAGTGCTCACATGAACTTCCTCGATCGACGCGGTAGCTGTAGTAATCGTCGCCTCTGTCGTGACTGCTCTTGATGCTTCACATGGGTTGCGGGGGCACCGCCGGTGCTGCACCTATCACTGAATGAAGATAAGAGAAAATATTAGTGACTTCTTTTGATAATACTCAAGACTTTGAATGAATTCGAGAAGTGTTCAGAATACCTTCCTTAGGCTGGCTCATGGGTGGATCCGGGACTCCTTCCAAGATGTGATAGCGTGCCGGAGACAATTGCGGTTGATCGGGATCCTAGGCAGGCATAGGAAAAGAATAGATGCAGGGGTAGATTCAGGAAGGTTGGCATGGGTGTTGCAGGACTTGGTTCATGATGCTCAACACCAGAACCCTCTCCGACCTCCAGATGCTGAGTGGTGAGTTTCTCGTTTTCAAATGCAATGATGGCCTCATGGAGAACTCTCCTCTCATCTTCAGTTAGCACCCGATTCCCCAAGTCAAACTCATTGATAGATCTAGCATGGTGTTCCGCCTTTTCATTCTCAACCAAATGGTGCCGGCATTATGCAAATAGGTCGGGTAATTGTCGAGCCAGCTTAGACCATAGTATTTCAAGACATTTTCATTATAAGTGATTAAAAGATCTTCCATATCGCCTTCTAATATAGCTTCGGCTGCCTTGACTTCATCTTCAATCATAGCCTAAGCCACTTGAATCTTTGAAACTACCGCATCCTGCTCTCCCTTAAGCTCAACCATTTGGTCGCACGCCTCCTGAGTAGCCTTCTTTGCATCATTTTTTTTGACGGTTTCAGCGTACTTCGCCTTAAGCTAATTAAGCTCTTTAAGCACGTTGTCTCTTTCAGCTGTGACGATGGCATTTCTGTGGCCCATATTGTCGACCAATTTCAAGTGCTCCTACTTCATTCGCTCCATTTCCTTGTTGGCCTCGGCAACTTTCTTCGAAGCCTCTGTTATAGAATTCCTCAAAATGTAATTTTCACTAGTGAGCACTGTGACTATTCTATCTTTCTTATTAATAGTTCCTTGTAGCTCTTCAACTGTCTTTGCCCACTCAAATGCCACAACCGAGGCCTTCGATGCATTTTTCTTCCACTTGCGATATTTTACAAAGGCATGATAAAGATGGTCGTGTAGAATTTTCTCTGCCGTATCTGGAAGCACCATCAAATTTGGAGGGAAGTGGAAGCCGTCGAAATAGATGTTAGGAAACACTCTTTTCAATTGGGCTATTCGAGCGGCTCCCTCCCCTGTGATCTCTGTAGCCATTGAAGTGGTAGTGATATAAGTGTCTGCCCCCATTATGTGGCGATGTTCGCCAGGCTTTGGAAATTGTGGACGCACTAGTTGGTGTGAGGATCCAACAGTTTGTGTTCTAGAACTAGAGGGTGGCAATGAACCCTGGGTGGAGGAGAGCGTGATCGAGAGCAGAGCCTATCTCGCCTCTCTCTTTCCCTCTCTCTTTCTCTTTCTCTCTCCCTCTCCCAAGCTCTTTCTCTATCATAGTAATCCCTGTCCTGGCTGGAATGATGGCGGTTATGGTCAGAATCATGCCTACGGGATTCCCTATGTGAACTAGATGATTGGCGTGCGACACGGAGGCTACCAAGCGTAGATGGTTGCTTCAACATTGAATCTGTAGAGTGAAAAAAAACAAAGTTAGTTATCGCCGAAATATGAACGGCTCATTAATTTCAGTTGTGTGATGCTGTGAAGTGTATGCATGCATGTGTTAACCCCCCAACCAAGTGGTTGTTGTAGTCGTGCTCGGAGGAGTTGGCTCTCCTATATCTAAGGCACTTTAAAGCCCGTCCAACCTAGTGTCATATTGAAAATATACATCGCTCGGAATTGGGAGATCTGCCAGTCCTTCGAAAGAGCTCTCCATGTGCGGGAAGGGAGCCTCCGAAATTACCACACCCACTGCTAGTAAAGACATGACAACAGATTTGCGTCTCGGAGCTTTATGGGCAGTGACCTTGCCCTTCCTTATCCTCTTCGAGTGTCGAGGACTTTGTGAAGGCCCAGGTATGGGTTCATCTCCGATGGGCATCTACTCGTCATCACCACCCTGCTCAGTCGGCATCGGACGTAGAACCATTCAATCTTGAAATAACTAAACTTGGTCCAGGCCCTGATCACAACTTGATGGTTCCTAACTGTCTCTAAAAAGGTGAAAGATGGATTATCCCCTCGGCTCTCTATATTGAACAGATACCAAACTTTCTCTAGAGTCGGGGTCGAAAATGATGCTCCATGAAGATGATAAATAAGTTGTTCAGCGATGCATACGCATTCAGGTGCATCTGTGATGGAGAAATCCTTAAGTAGGATAACACTTCTCAGATGTATTGATTGAATGGAGGGAGTGTCCCAGTTGTGCACGAGAATCTATTAAAAGAGATATACCTTATCGGGAGAGAGTGGGGTCCATCTTCTGCCCCCTGGTAGTAGGACGTCATCCTTCGACAGTCCATGCCTTGTGCAAATCCTACTTAGCATTTCCTCAGAGATATTAGATTGAACTGTGTCTTGTGCATTCCCAATAAAGGTTGATCCTAGTAGCTCATCTAGAGTTGGACTTATAACTTTGGCTACGATAACCGGCATCTCTATTATGGGAAAAGGCGGGCTCTGAGCCTCCGGTTGTTGCGAACTTCTGGGTTTCATAACTAGTTAACTCAGTCAAAATATCATTAGATGACAATAAAACCATGTTTCCCCCAGTGTAAAATGCATGAATGTGTTGTGTAGTGCGGTACTATATGTTATTTAAGAAATTCAACGAAGACAGAAAAGTGTTGGAATGACGAGTATTCAAAATTCAACTAGAATGACCGTCATCGCTGACCGTCACAACCATGCCATCCAGACTTTGGAGAACGGCCCAAGTTAAAGTTCATTAAATTTCATCAAGTTACAGTTCCATCGACGAGCTTTGAAAGGCAGTCAAATATGTAGTGAAATGGTTAAGTCCAATTATGCAAGGAAGAAGCTCGTCGGAGTCAAGTGTTCGAGCATGCAAGGAATCTCGTATTCGTTAAAATCCAACTTGAATCGACCACCAAAATCTTCACTTCATATCAATCAAAAGACCTTCACCTCGTATCAATCAGGGAACCATCACCTCGTATCGATCCCAAAGTATCATCTTGTATCGATCATCAGAGGCCATTTCGTATCGATGCCATATCCCTTACTTCATGTCGATCAGCGTTAACACCTTCATATTGATCGTCATTTTGTATTAGTCAATCGATACGTTGTTCCACCAGCCATCGATATGAAGCACGAGTTTCCCTCGATAGAAATCACACGACAACCTAGATCGATACAAGCTTCTTCCTTTAACCCGTCATTTCCGGATCGATACGAACTCCACTGCCCAGATCGATATGAGCATCCTCTTCGTGTCCTCACACTCCTTCTTCTCCATATCCACTCAGACGTCATCTCCTCCTTCTCCAAACCCATTCTGACCATCCGCGGCTATCACCTCACTAGAATCGGTCATAGGAACGGCTAGAATGACAAAAGATTTCAGGTCTCATCAATTTTAGTGCATGCTCGTGGATTAATTACCTAAAAATAGTAATTGATTTAGAGATGTGAAGGCTTGATTCGATTGAGAAGCGAAGATGGATCTGTATTTACTTTGTTCAAAGCGATACGAAAGCAAGGCAAGAGAGTAAGTAAATGTGAAAAATGCTAAGTGCAGAGCCTTATATACTAAGGAAGTGTACGTTCATCTTCCCGTCACTGTGACCAGTTGAAACAATTCCTCTTCCAATTGATACGAACATGGTCATTTTTCATATCCATTCTACATCGATTCGACGTAACTACTGTTCATACCCATCAGGCAACTGAGACGAAGCATAAAGCAAATGCCAATCGAGTTATTCGTATCCAATAAGAATGCATCGATATGAACTGCTCTGTTCGTATCCATTAACATAAAGACTATGAAGAACCGTATCCATCGATACAAAATGTTTTGAAAAGCCAACCAATTTGTGTCGATTGTCATCGATACGAATACGATTTTCCAAACTCTCAAATCGATCCAGGAGAGGATCGATATGAAGGAATACTTTAAAATGAGCATCAAGTGTTATTATTACTCGAATTTCACATCGATCCAGGAGAGGATCGATATGAAACTCATTTTAACAAAAACTTGACAATGACTCGTGAACGTGCAAACGTTAACGGGAGTCAGTTAATACACATGCATGTATGACGACCTAATATTAAATTTTCAAAATTACAGGAATTGAACGCTTACCTGATGACAATCACAATGGTGAGCAACAAACTGCTAGCACTCAACACTCAATTACAACATTGCATAATACAATCGTCGGCAGTCAATAATTTAGTCTTTAGATTACCAAGAAGTAATCAAAGATTACATATTTTGGCGAAAAGATGATGACTACTCATCAAATCAGATAGAACCTTTTAGATAGAAGGTTGGAGCTTTTCAAAGCACGCTATGTTTACACAAGACATACTTTGGGGGGAAAATGTTATCCCGCCTTTTGGCAAGGCCGGGACAACAAGAACTTCACCAGAAACCAAGAATAGTCTGTCCGAAGATCGGTTATACACAGGTTCACTATGGATGTTGTAACCGATATAACGTGACAAGCAAAGCTATAAAAGCAAATGTTTCAAATTTCAGATCAATCGAAGTTCATATGCTCGGGATATTGATCGATCAAGGTTGAGGAAAACAGCTCCATTCGTACCCATGCAAATCCGTGTCCATCAAAATCAAGAAGGCTAATCACATTCGTATCCATGAGGTTAACCATCAATTCATGAACCTTTATTTCATATCCATCCCTCAAGTAGTTTGAGCACGTACCTATCGAACAAACAAAATTTGGTTAGTACTGGTCGCCCACTACTATATTTTGTGTCAATCAATCTAGAGCCATTTCGTATCGTATCAGTCCCTAATTTACTTGATTAGTATTGTTCGTTGGTTATCGATATGAAATCAACCATCCTATAACCGATATGAAAGGATTACCTGTCAAACGATATGAAGTGACCACACCCAATCGATACGAACTGAAATGTAATGAAGGGATACGAATAAAGTCATGCCAGTGGGTACGAACAAAGCCTAAAAGCGAGGGAGACTCGGTCACTTGGTATGAAAAGTGGATCAATCCTAAAAAATAGCTCCACTTCATCTAGCAATCACGTGCATTCCATCGATACGAAGAGGACCGATACGAACATATCGATATGAAGCTCGGCTACATGTTGAAAATACAAACTTGCAACGATCATGACTCAAAATCTACATGTCTAAATGCCACCAAATTTTCGCAGGAGCTTGCGTACATCCTCAAGAATGTCCATGATCGATCTCAAGCTAAAATGATCATTTTCGATCGATACGAATTTGGGGCGTATCGATCATGGATCGAGTCCAAACGTCCGAGGATCGATCATGTGGGCCCACCCACGTAAGAGAAGGAGTCTTTCGATATTGGGACGAGATATTTGCATCCTACACCTATAAACAGTAGTTCAAGGGCTTCAGAAATGGGACTTTTCGACTCTGGATTGCAAACACTCTGTCGAAATCATTGTTGCATCTTGATTGTATTTTTGTAAACATCTGTAACCAACGAGTAATATAAATAAACAACTTTCCACAGTGGATATTGGCTACCATGCCGAACCACTCTAAATCCTTGTTTTTCTGTACTTCTGTTTGTTTTTTTGGTGTGTTTGTTAGATCTACCTCATTTTCCACTTATATTTTTCTTAATCTCTTGAAACACGCTCGAACAAGGTTGTGCCCAATTTTGGTACAAACACATGACAATAAGTATACAACAAAAAGAAAGCACCTTTTATTACGAATGCAATTTGATTATAGAGTTAATAATTTACAATGAGTTACAGAATTGCCCTAGGGTTATATCTTAACTCTATCAAGCTCCCACTTACACTTGGGGCAATCATGGAATCTCATTCCTATCCCTTCGATTAGCTTCTTGAGAATTGATTGAGCTAGACCCATCGTGAATGGGTCTACTATGTTGTCCTTGGTATCTACCTTTATATCACAACCTCTTTCTTCTCAATGAGGTCGAACTTTCAAAGAATATATCATGAGCTCTTAGCTTCTTTGCGATCTGTATCACTGCATTGTTATCACAAAACAACACTGTTGGATTCTCCATGTGGGAATTACTCGAAGCTCACTTAAAAACTTGCGCATGCAGACTGCTTCTTTAGCTATTTCATTAAGGACGGTGCGCTCGGCCTCGGCTTCCATCATGGAATCAGCAATCGTTTCCTATTTGGGAACTTTTTCAACTGTCTACCCTACCATTAACAGTAAAAACATACCCCGACACTACCTTGCATAAGGAGGTCTCCATTCTCATATATTTAGAATAAGTCCCCAGTATTTATTAAATACTTCAGTATATATTTTACAATTGTCCAATGCTTTTCTCTAGGATTGGATGGGTCGGCTTACGCATCATAAAGTGTATGCCACATATGGTCTAGCACATAGCATAGCATAATTATGAAACTGATCGCCAAAGAATATGGTATCGTCATCATACACTCTTTCTCCTCATCAGTCTAAGGAGGATCCTTCTTAGAAAGGACAATTCCATATTGTGTTGGAACATTTCCACACTTGGAATTTCCATGAAGAACCTTTTCGGTATCGTATATGTGTACAGGGTTTGGGACAATCCTAACTGCCTCTTAGATCTATCTCTATAAATCTTTATATCTAGTATATAGGTTGCTGCTTCCAAATCCTTCATGAAGGAGCTCTTGGAAAGCTTTAATTTTACTGATTGCAATAATGAAACATCGTTTCCAATCAATAGAATATCATCGATGCATAAAACAAAGAATATGATAGCATTTCCCTATTCCTTTCATTATACCACACTTCCTCTATGCTCTGATAAAAACCAAAATTTTTGATCACTTTATCAATACACTCATTCTAACTTCTTGAAGCTTGTTTAATTCAATGAATGTACTTTAAAAACTTACAATTTTTTCTCTCACTCCCACTGACCTCGAAAGCCTCGATCTGTGACATGTAGACAGTCTTTTCTAAATCACCATTCAGAAAAGACATCTTTCCATCCATTTACCATCTTTTATAGTCATATAATGTAGCAAAAACCAACATTATCCGAATGGACTTAAGCACAGCTATGGGTGAAAAGGACTCGTCATAGTCAACACCTTGAATTTGATGAAATCCTTTCTCGATTAGCCTATCCTTATAAGTCTATACTTGTCCATTTGCAATTGATGGGTTTTATCCCATTGGTAATGTTGGACAAAGCCCACGCTTTATTTTAATACATTGAATCCATCTCAAACTTCATTTCTTTAAGCCAGAGCATGGATTCTTTAGTCTGCAATGCTTGTTGGAATGCTAGAAGAGTGTCATTATCTAAGACGCAGTCCTTCTTCTCGCCATCCAAGAGAGAACCGCAGTATTCTGTGGTGCATGAGATTCCTACTACATCGTCCAATAAGTTATGTATTTTCATATACAGATGAACTTGGTTCTCCAACTAGTTCGTTTACTTATTCGACTCTTAGATCTCATCCAATTTTACAACTTCGCTATTATTTTCTTTTAACAAAGATTCCTTTTCCGAAATGATAACATATTGAGAAATAATGACATTTTATTCCTCAGTGTTGCAGAATATAGATCCTATGGAGTTCCAATGATATCTTACAAGTTTACACAAGACTGATCTTGCATCAAGCTTATTGGAAATGATAGTCTTAACGTATACTGGACAACTCCACACCTTAAAATAATTAAGGTAGGATTTCTTCCCATGCCACATGTCATATGGCATCTTAGGCACATACATGGTGGGTACCAAATTCAACATATGCTCTATGGTTTATGATGCATATCCCCAATAAAATAGAGGAAACTCAACTTTACTCATCATGGAACGACCATATCTAATAGGGTACAATTCGTCCACTCTGAAAAACCATTATATCAGAATATATGGTGGAGTAATCTAAGAGATAATCCCATTATCTTTTAAGTACTATTGGAGTTCTTGTCCAACTCACTCACCTACTTAATCAGATTGAAGTATTTTAGTCTTTGATTCGTCTGATTTTCAACCTCATTCTTATATTCAATAAACTCACATGCATCAGATTTGTTCTTCATAAGATACACGTACCCTAGTCTCGACAAATTGTCATTAAAGGTTACAACATAAGAACTATTATCATTTGCAGTTACAAGCATCAGGACACATACATTAGTATATACAAGCCCTAAGAATTTATCAATGCTTTCGTTGCTCCTATTAACACGGTGTTTAGGTCATCTTACTTTTGAGACATGATTCACACATATCATATGATTCAAAATAAAATGACAGGAGAAAACCTTCTGTTTCAATCTATGCAGTCATTTTTCACTAATATGCCTAGTTTACAGCGCCAAAGATAATTTTTATGTATATATTTGTTCGAAGAACTACTCACAAAATAGACATAATTTGCATTAATCACATAAATACCATTATCTGAAATACCATCAAAGACTTTATTACCATCTAAAATAATGTTCATAGCAATATTAGCACAGTGAAAAAATAACCAGTCTTAGATTTTCTAGATGCAGAAATAATTCCACAAATAATGTTTTTTTACATAATAGAAATTATTTAATATTAAAAAAATCCACTTGGCAAACTCAAATGAAAATCTCTAACCGTCACTGCACCTACAATAGACCCATTAGCAACTTAAAGCCTCAACTCTCCCTTTGCCATGCGACATTAGTTTCTAAGCCCGTGTAATGAATTATAGATGTGAATTCCAAATCCACCAGATGGGGCAGTAGAAACATTCTACTTCTTCTCTTTGATATCTTCAACTACTTTGGACAATTCGGTTTCCAATGACCCTTCATGTGACAATGATGGCATTCACCTTAGTCCATAGCAACAATCTTCTTATTTTTATTGTTAACTCTTTTCTACATCTTCAAACCTTTCGAAGATGGTGCATTCCCCTTAGCTGCAAGTACGGCCCCTTGATCCTTGGATGAGGACTCGATCGACCTTAACATAGTAAGGAGCACCACAAGGCTTGCGTTCAACTGGTTCACATTATAGTCTACTATGAAAATATATACTAAGGAGTAAGAGACCCAAGGATTTAGTCTGCTTGCATCTCGTTGCTTATTGCTACGTCTAACTGTGTAAGCTATCAATATAGCCTTTCATCATTAAAATGTAATCGTCCACTTTTCATCCCTTGGTCATTTTGTTACTGAATGGTGGTTTGAACCTTACAGAATGGGACTGCTCACCAAATGAGCTTTGAGACTATCAAAAATCACATGGACATAAATGTTTCGCGCTTTCTCTGCAATGGCTGGTCTAGCGTAGATAGCATGAAAATCTAGGTGATCTTTATGCCCAAAACCCATTTCTCATGAGAAAACCAAAGTTTGGGTCCACATCATCAGTGGGTTTTTCTTTTGGAGGTGTAGTTATCGACGACTAAAGTGTTAGTAAGTTAATGCTATCTTTATCACTCTTAGTGATTCGATGTAGTTAGGTTCGATGAGTTTGGCATTTTAAGAAAATAGCTTACATGTAGTCATTTTTCTACAAGTTATAACTTAGTAAGTTAGGAAAATTACAAAGTAGATGTTCTTATAATATTAGTAAGATTAAAATTTATGTTTCATTTTACAAATAAGCTCCCACTAGTCTTTTTTGTTTCTTTGAACCCTAAGATAAAACATAGAAGTCTTTTGACTTCACTAGTGGGTGTTAGACTCGTTAGCTTTCGTATTTTAAGCTTAATGAATATCAAAAAATCATACTCCCACAAATAATGGATACCTCTTTATCAGGTGTATCATATACAACTCCTAACCCATGGTTCCTAGTCCTAATCTTATTTCAACCTTGAGAAATATCAACAAATAGAAAGGGATTATTCGCTTATACGTATCATTTCATAACGACTTAAGTATAAATGTACGTACCTTAAGAAGTATCAACAAATATGAATATATATCTTACCTCATCTATTCAATATACTAATGGTACAACATATAACATCATTAGCTTAAGGAGTACCAACCACTAAAGAGCATGTAAGTAATCTATTAATATATAAATAATAGAGGACAACTTTATATTAAAGATTCATAATTTCAAATATATTTATTTAGAGTGATACCGACTTATAAAATAATGTATTTCTTATGAAATACCTTTATGATGCAAGTGTCAGACACATCCAAAATCATGGTATACGTACGATAGGCATATATTTATCCTTAAGTCTATAAGGGTTTCTTTAATGTTCCACCACTAATTCATACATTCATTATAAAGGTTCATTATTGTATATTTTTTATAATTTGATTTACTTATATAATAGTCACATTTGTAGTATTATAATTAAATCTTATTTAATTAATTTAATTTATTAACATTTTAATTAATTTTATATTCAATTATAACATTTATATTGAATATGTACACTATAACACTTATAGTCAGGAACACACATATATTTATATATATATATATATATATGTATTTTAATATTTATTAGTTAACTTTTAGTTAATTTATCTCATAGAATAATATTAATCAAATATAAATAATTTCAAAAATTATTTATACATACACAAACACACTTATATTGTCTTAAACAATCCCAGTCAGTGGTACATATATCATAATATATCTTATATATGTGTTTAACTAATTAGCTACTTAATTAACTTATTTATTTTATTAATCTTACTAATATTATAATTTTTAAATTCAAAAAAATTTGAAAATTATATTGTAACATTTATAATACATCTCTTATTTTAAATTTAAATTTAAAATTTTATTTTGATTTCTATAAAATTTTGAAAATTAGCCCAATCCCATATTTAAATCTGGCATTTTTGATCAAGGACAAGCTGTTGGGCTTACTTCGCCTTTCAGGCCAGATCGGTAATTAGATAGGATATGGTACTAGATTAACCAAACTCAACCTTAGAAACCACTTTTTTAGACACCCTATTGAATGCATTAGCTCAATCGTTAACCCTAACAGGACTAATTTAGACCGCATAAGTTACTAGGCATTGATCCATTGTTGGAACTAAGTCAACATGCAGTATGGTAAATGAGTAAATTTCAAAAAAAATTATTCCATATCGATTTTACTAGGCCTATAAAGACTAAATTTATTTGAATCTTATCTAAATTTATTTTAAATAAAATCAATTAAGTTTTATCATATTATTGTTATGTAATATATAGAATACTATGTACATTATATAAACATATGTTAGTAAGTGCACATGCAACATAAATGTTGTCAAGCCTGTGTATAAGTATTGGCCGCAATAGACATGTTAGCCCCTTCATATACATGTATGTCATTTGTTATGTGTGTATGCATAATATATATATATATATAAATCAAAAAATAGTATTTTTAATATATATATATATATATCAATATAAATGTATATATAGTTAGTATTATAATATAAAATAATTATATAATTAATATAAATAACCAAAAGTTCGAATAAAAATTTAAAATTCAAACTCCAAATATTAGATTTAGATCTACATAGCAAATATCTAGTAAATTAAAATACAAATTAATGTATTGATTTAAATAAAAATTATATCTATATATATTTTGAAACTTAAAATTATATTATATACACATACAAAAATTGCATGTGTACGCATATTGAATTAATATTTAAGAGTTTTTGATATATTAAAACACATGCACACATATGTATATGTATATAACTATATATTAATGTAAACAAATAATTAAAATTATATATATACACACATATATAGTTATAAATAAAAATAATTATTCATTTGACTATCGCGTTTAATTTTTTTTTGAATTATAAATTTTTGTATGAAAACCATTAAATGTTAAAAAATATTTTTTCAAAAGCATAAACAAGAATATAATTTTTTATTAAATATATATATTTACATATTACATATATTTTATAGAGATATAAATATTATAAAAAGCAAGATTTTATATTTAAAATAAATTAAATGAAATATGTGTATATATATAAATACCTATCTACGGTTTAATTTTCTTTTTAATATGATGTATACATGCTGATAAAATTTATATGTATATTTTATGTAATATATATTTTAAAACCGAACTTGTTTATATTATTAAATGTTTTAAATTATTTGCACAATTAAAATGTAAAAAAATTATCATTGTCGAATGATATACACAATTATGCATGTACAATTTTTTTAATTTAACACACGCGTATAGAATCATATTCATCCAACACTAATGGAATAAACGTATATGAATTTGCGATAATATATAAATAAATAAAGCAGCATGATAACACGATAGATAAGGTATATATAAATAATATAAATTAAATTATTTCCTTGTCTAATGCTTAAATGAAACACCTTGAGATGTTGAATCTATTCGCTCCTTGAATCAGTATCCAAGCATTCAGATAAAACAATCAATCTAAATGCAGCAACCACTAATTTTTGAATTTGATTTAGTTTGTGTATTTGGAAGCCTGAAATAAAGGAGAAGGGATGCTATGATAGCCTGCCTTGGTTGGTTGGACTGTAGCAAAACGCAACTAATGTAAAGTAGGGGTTAAAGACGAATAAATAGGGAAGATCCTAAGGAGTGAAAAGAGGATTTAGATCCACCTTTTGCTCATGAATCAAAATTCCACACTTCTTCCTGATATGGCTGGCCACCATAGGCACATGTATGGCCCTCAAAAATGCTTCAAACCCAACTGATGGAAATTTCATCTAAATATAATTCAAATGCACGTCGATATTGCATATCGATATGTGTGTTTATAACTGTTATATACACAGTTTTTAATACCGATCGACGTAAATTAAATCAAATTTTATAATTAATATTTCATAAATATCAATTAATTTAATCAATTTATAAAAAATATAATTAATTGAATCAAGTGGTGGTAGGAGTATTCAACATTTAAGCTGTGTGACTCTTTGGTGTAAATTCGATCAACGATTAATATCAAACAATTCGAATATTGATGTTCACATTTCACTTTGCAAGAACTTTGACATTATGGACAGATTTATTGTTTACATAGTTTTCGTAAAATCCAGTTTTACTTATTTAATCATTACCCAGTAGTTACAATTATTTATACTAATTATCATTATCAAAAGTATATCACATTAGGACTTATGGAATATGGTAATGGTCCAAATTCCAATATTGTCCATATTCAATTTCAGTCCAAATACAAAGTCCTTGGTTCAATAATAACAATTATTATTGATCGAACTACTCTAGTTATAGATTTTGACTTTAAGTTAACTTCAATTGATTGTGATACTAACCTCATATAATTGAGGAGACGAATCCTCCATTGAATAGTGTTTCTATTCTAATGTTTCCACTCAACCCAACTTTAGTTGTTCGATGGAAGCTATGCCATGATTTAACTATAATCAAAATGGAGCATCCATATTTAAGGTTAATAATATTCTGAAGTTATGAGAACTATGCAGTATTATCGCATTGATATTTTCTATTTGACCTTAGTTATTTTCAGCAACAGAAAACTATTGAGTCATTCCATAGTTATCTTATAACTATCAGAATGTAACCCGTTGGTGCCCCTAACAGTTATAAGTAATATAATGTCCAACATTTGGAGAGCATTATGTACTCTGGTGGATTTTCCATAAACATCTCTTAGTGGAAACATTACAATATTATTATAGTAATGGCGGAAATAGTGGGAGCATATCATAAACATCTCCTGGCGGGTGCACCAAGTTATGAAGAATTGTTTCTATATATACTGAAATCTTATTGACGAAATATTACCGTTTTCAATATTTATTAGATGTGTGTGTGTGTATAGATATATTAATTTTGATATGAATATTATGAATATACGTTATAAAATAAATATATAATATTAGTATTTATAACAAAAGTGATGCAATAGAAAATACAAAAGTATATGAATTCTTATAATTATTTTGGAACTATAAACTAAGCCACAATTTTGAGAATAATTCTTTGATCCTATGATTATGAATCATATGGTATTAGTGAATTGTATCTCAAACGATTAAGACCAAAGCACCCATTTTGTGGGAGCAACATAAGAGTTGGTGAATTCTTAGGATTGATATATGTGTGTTTGTGTGTGTGTGTGTATGCAATTGTAGGTATAATGATACCAAAATGGTTCCACATACTTCATTAAACTAACCAAAGAATTATCATAAACATAGCATATGTAATTACTACATATGTAGTATATCTACGATAAGTTCATAGAATATAAAATAGAAGTAAATAACATAATATGCAAAAGAAAACAAAACGATTTATTCTAATGAATATGTGAGTATATTGGAAAGGATTTCCAAATGCACCTAAAAACGAATAAGATTCAATCTCAAAAGTCACTCCTTCCAATGATACATAATGATGTGTCAAGGAGTAATCAGAATTTTTTGAACAAAATACGATTAATGATGAGTATATAGGCTGCTTCTTTTAGATGATTCATGAAGAAGTTCTTGGAATTAAGCTTTACTAAGCAATAACATGATGTTGTTGTCGATCAGTAATAAATCATCATTTATAATACTAAGATCACTAGATTAAATCATCCACTTGCAAAGTTTCCCATTCACCAACTCACATCAATCACGAAATCAAAGTCCAAGATCGGTGTAATTGTGCAAAGGTACGGATCGGTACCGATCCATGATCAGGGATTGGTATTGGTCCTCAACTTTTCCTCAAATCCACTTACAACTTACACCACGTGAAGTTGGAATGCTTATATGCTAGTACGTATCGTATGGGATGATTTGCTAGCTGCCTCTAACCTAAAAAATCGATGAGCAAACCAAGAGATATCAACCAACATTCAAGCAAGCAGTTCAACCAAATTCAAGCTTACAACCAAGCAACTATATGCCAAGGACCAAGACACAAGCCAAACAAGCAACTACAACAACTCGAAAAGAGATTCGCATCAACACTTATTGCTTGGTACTGGTCTCTTAATTCTGATGACGTGGCCATCATCTTCTCAGCATTACTCCTCGTAGGCGTAGGGAATGTGGGTATGAATGTGGTGGAGAGAATTTCGACAACCTACAGTTATAAATAGACGAGGAGGGGCATTATTCAAGTGCACATAGGTCGTCGATTAGTTGAACCATCATAATTATTGTGTGATCTGCCTTTTCTTTTTCACTTAATTTTTTCATTCTATTTCCCACTACATTCTTTTGGGTTTTCGTGCCATTTTTTATGTAAACAACTGTTAATTTCTTTTGATAGAAATTCTTTTTAAAAAGTAGCATGTGTGGAAAAAATAAGCTTTCATTCCTCGTCGTTGCAGAAAACATATCCCCTAAGGTCCTTAGGATATCCTATAAACTTACGTAAGGCTAATCTTGCCTCAAATTTGTTGGGGCCAACGTTATTAGTGTTGGCAGTAGAATCCCACACAATCAAATAATTGAGTTGGGTCTCCTTACTGTGCCACATCTCATATAGCATCTTAGGCATAAATTTCATGGGTATCGAATTAAACATATGTATTGCAATTGCTGGCGCATATCCTCAATGGAAAAGAGGTTACTCAGCTCTACTCATCATGGAAATAATCATATCTAATAGGTTTTGATTCCTTTGCGCTGAAACACCATTGTGTTATAGAGTATAGGGTGAAATAACCCGAGAGATAACTCCGTTGTCTTTTAAGTACTTTTGGAGCCATTGTCCGACACAATCGCCTCCTCAATCAGATCAAAGTAATCTCATGGTTTGTTTGATTTTGGACATCATTATATATTCTATAAATTTCTCATAGACTTCAGATTTATTCTTCATAAGATACACATATCCTAGTCTTAAGGAATCATCGATAAAAGTAACAAAATAAGAAGAATTATCTTTGATAACTGTAAGCTTTAGGGTGCATGCATCGGTATGAACGGGACCCAAGATTTCATTAGTTCTTTCATTCTCCCACTAAATAAGTGCTTGGATATTTTTCTTTTAAGACAGAACTCACTTATATCAAATGATTTCTAATGATGGTAGAAAACCTTTGGTTTTCAGTATGCGTATTCGTCTCTCACTTATATGGCCTCGCCTAAAATGTCATATATATTATTAACCGATTATTCACATCACAGACATATTGAGTATAAATAAAATAAATGTCATTACCCAAAACACCATTAAAGATTTTATTTCTATTCAACATAATGTTCATAACATTATCCACTCAATGAAAAACATATGCATTCCCAAATACTCTAGACAATGAAATTATTCACAAATAAAGTTCTTACATAATAGTAATTATTTATAACTAAAACTAATCCATTACGAAAGTCTAAGTAGTAGTCTCCAACTGTAGTTGTGTTAACAAGAAATCTTGTCAACACCCCAAAGTAGAATTTAAGGACAAGGTATATTCCTTGTGGTTACTTTTGGATGTGTTGATGGGAATGAAGAGTGTGTGTTTACTTTGGTTCCCTTTCGAACAGTTTGCTTAAGTAAAGATTTACTCAAGTTGAACTTTCTATTCGACAAAATGGTTGGTTCCTCTCCTTGTCAACCTTTCGACCTTGTTGAAATAGTTTGGTTTTCATGTCGAAAGCTCTCCTTGAAATAGTTGAGATACACAGATGGATCATTTTAAAAGCCCTTGGATAGTGTTTATCTTTAGATGGTTCGACCCGGTCGAAGGCTTTTATTGTTAAGTGGTTGGGGCGTTAATCTTGAATTTGAGAATGAGGTTTCCACCTTGTCGAAAGTTGAATCCTTAGGAACCTTATTAGGTTTTGGGTTTCTTAAGGTTTAAGTGGATTACGGTTGGGTTTCGGCCTCGTTGAAAGCAGTGACCTCTAATTGTCTTGGTTCGAGTTAGGAGTTAAAGGCCAAAGTGAGTTGGCTTGGGGTTTCAACCTAGTAGAAAGGAGAAGGCTTGAGAAAGGTGGCTTGGTACCAATAACTTGTATTACTTGGAATTATATGGGTTTCGATCTAGTCGTTAGAGACCCTTCAATTCGGTCAATACCTGTAATATAAAGTTAAACCTGATAAAATCTTAAGAAACAGTAAAGTAATTAGAAAAATTGAAGACTCTCCATTATCCACTCCAAGAAGACTTTATTAATCAATATCTCTAATTACAAATTAGGGTTTTTCAGATTTTTATATTCAAAAAGTACAAGTTAGATGAATTCGGATCCCCTAATACCGACCCACTAGGTCTTATTTATAGATTTGGGTTAGCACTTTTCGACCCGAATGCCTTCGACTTAGTTGAAAGGTGGCTACTAAAATGATTCTTGAATGCTTCCACCTTTTTTGAAAGGAACGGTTGCGCTTCTCTTCTTTTTGTTGCATTGTAAGAGCTTTCGACTCTGTCGATAGACTTTATTTGGTTGTTTCAATGATGTTAAAATGCTGATGGCTTTGACACTGTTGGTTGCTTCTGAACTCTTGCCTATGACTTGATGCGGAACCATAATAGATGATAATGGCTTCGACTGATTCAAAAGGCTTGGTATGGCTTTTGAAAGGGCTGTTTAAGCCGATACATTCATTCGAGTGATTTGAATGAAGGGAAATCTTTAGTCTTGAAAGATTTGGCGCATATACAAAGAGATGTTCTTCGCTGTCTTCGAAAGGTGTTGCTTTGACTCATTTGAAAGGTCCTCACGCATATGGGATCACCGGTCGAAAGGTGGTTACTGAAAGCGGAAGGGTGCTTTCGACTCCTTCGAAAGGTAAGAACCTTCTGGATCTTGATTATAACATCCTTTTGACACCTTAGAAAGGTTCTGAAGCTTACAGACTTTGGCTGTAGCATCCCTTCCACTCCTTCGAAAAGTCTAGTTGAAACTTTTCCTCTTGTTCTTCTTTAACCACTGCCAAACTAGTTTCAACTAAGTCGAAGGAGATTCTGTTAGTAACATTTTCCCACTTGCGTAGGGGTGCTCTTGACTTTCCAAGTCAACTATGTCAAACCTAGAAGTTTCCCGCCTTTTGGTCTTCCCTCATAAATCTGAGTCGTTTATTTAAATCTGATCTTACGGCCTGCTGTCTGCTCTGACTTTTCTTATAAAGTATGTCCTTTTCCTCTTCCTCTTTCACTTTTCTATAATCAAATTAAATTTCAAAAGTAAGGAGTTCTAAAATTCTCAAATCCCTTTTTCCTTAATAAGAGAATAAATCAGATCTAATCATGATTTTAATTATTTCTTCTTTTTCAATCTTTCTTTCTTTTTTTTATTTCACGATGAATCTTAATTAATTTTCAAATCGCATGATTAGGATTTCTGCTTTAAATTGTGTATAATCGAGATTTAGAATTTTTGATTCAATTTGCTGGAAATTACCTGAGTTTTAAACTATTAAGCCATTTGAGAGGATTTCATAATTCAATTCCATGGATCGATCAAATTGACCTCTTGTTGATTTTTGTTTTAAATTCGACTCCAAATTTCATGATTTTTTCTGTTTTCATAAGATTTGGATATTTGCTTTATAGACTTTGAAATTCTAAAAGGTTGATTTTATGTTTAAATCCATTTTATTAATGGGTTTGATTTATTTGTTTATTCATTTTTTAAATTCCTAGATTTGCATTCGGCTTTGGGGAGGAAAGGGGATTCTGTTTTCTCCGCCTAGAAGTTACGGGTAGTATGGATGAAAATTGGCGCCACGAAAATTACTTTTCTACCTCTTCAGAAAATATTGAGGTGGCAACACTGATTTTTTCTTCCTTAGCCTCATTCGATGGGGTCGAAAGGTATTGTAGCGTGAATTTGACTATCTTTGTCGAAAGGTTATATAATGGAATAGAATGCAGTCACACCTCTCGAAAGAAAAACATGTCGACCTAGTCGAAACCTTTGTGCTGAGTGAAATCCTTTCTTTTTTAGCATGCTTTCTAAACCATAAATTCCACTCAACCCTATCAAAACCTATTGTAACTAATGAGTCAAAACCTTTTTTACAGTCACCTTTCTCCAGCATTGTCGAAACGTCCTAAGTTCACCTGATTTTAACTTAGGACCATCCGACTCAATGTGTATATAAGGTTTTGACAACATCCATATATGCCCTAGAAAAACTCAAGTCATAGGTTTTGATAGCGTCAAAGTGTCTTATTATTTGTTTTCTGGAATACTAGTTGTATACACTTTATTCAAATTTTTAAGTTAGCTTTATCTATTTGCTTATAACAACCTGATCCTTTATTAAGCTTTCAGCGTTGTTGAAGGGTGACGATAGGATACATACTCCATCCCTTCCCTTCGACCTTGTCGAAAGCTCAATGAATGTTCATATGTAAGCTTTTAACATTGTCAAAGGGTGTCTGTCAAGGGTTAACTTATCTTTCCCTTTCGACTCAGTCGAAAGCTCTATATATTTGATTTTTAAATTCAACTCTCTCTCAAGAATTTGAATTTCCACGTTTGGTTTTATGTTTAAGTTGTCATAGGAGGTTTTTCCCAAGTCTTGAAAGAATATCTAGTTCATGATAAATTGAAAATATTAACTGAAACTTTTTCACCTGGCAGAACCATGAGCTCTCTAAAGAAGGTCGAAGCCACTTCCAAGCATTCACTCATATCTACTCAAGACGAAGTAGACGCCATCCTTGGGGACTGCGGCATTACTGGTGTGGAAGTCATTCCTCCTAGGGAAATAGACACCATCAATAACCCTCCCAAAGGGTGCTTATACTTCCATCCATATATGGCATGGTGGAATTCTCACTTTCCCAGAATTCTTTTCCAAGTTTCTTTCTTATCTAGGGATCTCTCCAATCCAGCTATCCCTAAACGTGTACACCTATCTTCTATCTTTGGAGATGACGGCATTGGAGTCTGGCCTCCCCTCTCTGAATGTTGAAGTGTTGAACTACTTGATCCGGCTGGTTAAGCTTAGCAATCTCAACAGCCAAATTTTCAAAGAAAACCCTAGAAGCAGCTAATATTATAGGGGGTCAACAAATTTAGAGATTGGGAGAACTTGTTCTTCTTTTTAAAGTGCTTCTCAAATATTAATAGGGCTTTCTCTACCCTCCGTAAGCCCAAATTTTCATTATTTTCCTTCTATTTAGTGGGTTTTCTTGTTTGATTTTTGCTTTTGTCAAGTGCCCCTTCTAAAGAGTTAAATGAGGAAGATAAGAGGACAGTAGTGTCTTTGAGCACAGCCTCAAAAGAGATCGAGCATAGATTAGCACTGTTAACTCCAACAAATTTACGAAAGCACTCCCTTCTCCTGGCAGGCCAAAGGATCCTTGGCAATCCTCAATTTGTCTAACATTCCTCCTGAAGTAAATGATTCTTTCTCTGGGAGACCCATCAAATTTCTTTCCTATGTCACCCATCTGTGCTAACCATACTGGTATATGATAAACACTGCACTTTTTATGAATTACTCTGTTGTTTTTTTAAATTATTTCGCTGATTTATAATCTACTTGAATTCTTTTCAGTTTCTCCTCAAATTAAAACGCCTGTTACTCCTCCTACTACTACTTCTCATGCACCCTCCATTGCTCAATCTCTTGCCATAACTAAATTGCAACCAGGAGGAAGTTGGCGTAATCAACTGAAGTGGAACTACCTTTGAAGATAGCTAAGGTAGTTAACGTTCCTTATTCAAAATAGGAGGAATCGTTATCTCTTGATAAAGCACCGAAGGGCCCGACTTTTGAAGGTTCTAAGGATAAATCTAAGCAAACTCCTTCCACGATCGATCTTTTTTCTTGTATCACAATCTCGAGCTCTCTAGCCGCTCTCGAACAGATGCAACAAACTTTAGAGGTGACCCTCACTCAAAAGCGCATTCCTCCAAAGCCGTATCTTCTTCTCCTTCCATCAAATTTTGAAGAGATAGCCCAGTCTGTCTTAAATTCCGAGTCCTTTTCCTCTGTCCACCCGCCTTCTTCCATTCTTGACATGGCGGGTCATCACCATTCCTTGATAAAACAACAACTCTTGGTAAGCTTCTTTTCCCTTAATTTTATCATCACTATTCTTCTTTAAATTTCTGACTTGTGCTGTATTTCTTCTTTCATATTTCCAAGAGTTGGCTAGTTTTGCACGAGCAAGTATCCAAATCTTCCATTGAGTCCTCTAAGTTCCAGGAGGAAATTTCTACTCTAAAGAATCAAGTGTCTTCCCTTTCTATAGCAAAAGATGAGGCAATCTCCGAACTAAAGTGATTGAGAACTTCTCGCCCAGTCAGAATCTGCTACTTTAGAGGAAAGAAAGGAACGTCAACATCTTGTTGACGAGAACTTCGCAATGCAGCTGAGCATCAAAGAACTTGATGAGGAGAAGGCCCGAATGGCCAAGGAAAATGCATCTCTGACAGAGAAGTTGAGGAGAAAGAAGGCTTCCTTGAAACTTTCCGTCGATACCATTTTAGATGCCAAACAGCGAGTATCTCAATTCTCGACAATACCCTTGAAGAGATTATGTTGAGCTCCTTTGAAAATGCTTTGACGCTTAACTTTTAGATAATATTGGTAAATGCACTGAGCTCAGCTTACCCTCACTTGACCCTGGCCTTGCAGATAGAGTTAGGGGTAAAATAAACCAGATGAAGCAAGGAACTGAGACTGTTGAAAAGGAAGAAATTGATGCCTCTCGGTTCTCTCTTTCGAAGTCCCCTCTTGTGAAGTCGAACCAACGCAGAGGATGAAGGCAACAAAGATGACATTACCAAAGAGGAGGGCGATAATGATGATGATGGTGATGACGACGAGGATGACAACAATGATAATGGCGGCCAAGGCTCAAGTGGTGATAAAGGAGGTCATACCGAAGCCTCTGATAAAGATGGAGATGATAAGCAAGGGCTTGTGAGAAAGAGCCACCTCCTCACGAGGCTATCTTGAATTTACTTGGCCCTCTGCTCCTCAAGAAGATCCTTCTTTCTAAATGTGGATGAACCGAGGCGAAAAGAGTAGGTTTCTACACTTCAGTCCTGATATCTTAGGTATGGGATCCGCTATTTAAATGTCTCTCGCTTAGAAGATAATAATGGTGCAAATCATTCATTTTAGATAAGGAAGAAATCCGTCATTTTCAATAAAACCAAGATCGAGGGAAAACAAGCAGATATAAACAAATTATATGGAGAATTAGACAAGAAAATAAGGGAGCATAATGTACATTCCAATAAATATTGTAGGCTTGATAGAAGTGCATCAGTGCTGGCATCTTTAAGCATCAGAAAGCTGCCTCCCACAAAAGAGAGCGCGTCTCCGCTATGATGCTCTCTTAAAAGAAAACCGGAAGTTAATTACCTTATTTTGGATATTGATTGAAGAGAGGGTATTTTAGTCAACTTCTTACATAAGGCCTACTGTAGACACTAAATTTTTGACTTTTCATACTTAGGAAAATTTTGTGGGGGTCTACTTAAGCGTTTTCATAAGAGATACTTAGATGTGTTGGAATCTGACCTGCACCCTGGAGCTTGCTGGACCTTACCATGGGTCATATCCATTCCCTAAGATCTCCGTCTCGAAATGCTTAAGTACTATAAGGATAAATTTATCTCCAAATTATTTACTAAATCTATCTTGCACGAACCAGATGAATAATTATAAACATGCAATAATATATTGATTAAACATTTGTTTTAGTCTTGCCTTTTATGCTTAGCTTTGTTTTATTATATTATAATAGAGTGACTGTTCATTAGGTCGAATTGCTTCTAGAGACCATTTAAGCCAATATGTTAAATTGAGAAGATTTTATCTTAAAAAGGCATCAATTTTAAAGTCTTCAATATTAGCAAGATACTGTTTTCTTAGAGATTTACAAAACCCCTACTTGGAGTAACTTCTTCTCCACTTTGATTTCCTTGGTGATGAGAAATACAAGCTTCTTAAGGAGATTAAAACATTTCATACGAAATTAATTATTGGTCACGATAGTCCTCCAGCTGGGAAGTGGGACTATAGCAAATGTTCACCAGTTACTACTCCAAAAGGAGTCAATATTCCTTTTGATTTGATAGTTACCATCTCCGCATATTAATTAAATTAAGTTAGAAATGCAGCTTCTCAACTTTAGATATAAAACAATTGTCTACTGTATCTTTCAGTTTCGTTGTTATTTGAGTTGTAATCTGTTATCATAATAATAAAGAGATTTTTCATTCCGAATTTGACTCCCTTTGATTCTTTTTCTATTAAATAGGAGACAATTATCAGCATCTCCTTTCTCACCTGATTCAACATTGCGCTTTACTAATCTTAGAGATAAGCTGTTGATAGAATTTGAAAGGAGCAAGCTTATTGATGATACTTTACTCGAATGCTTTCATGGCAATACCATAGCCTTAAGGTGGCACAAGAGATACTTACTTCACAAAACTATCATTAGCAACCTTAAGGATCAAGTTGCCAACTTGGAGTCTGATATCAAAAGCAAAGATGAAATGATTTCTTCATTGAAGCGATAAATAAAGTCGAATCCTTCAATCGACTTTGATTAGAAATTGTCGGAACTCTTGCAACAAATAAGTGATTTAGAGATAAACCGAGGGATAGTCAAGCTAAATGTGAATCGCCAGAATATATTATGGAAGATCATATTCAGAGTATCAATTTACCGGTTCCCCATACTGCGCTATCTATAACTAGACCTACAAGGTCTACTTCCGTTGCTGCTCAGAAATTCAGCATAATGACTAATCCTCCTCCCATCTTAGATGAGAGGGTAGTGGGTGAATGGTGTAGGAAATTCATGTTTGCAGTAGCAAAGTATTTTGATGAATAACAAAGGATTAAATATTTGCAACTTATAAATGAGTATGCTGCCAGGATTCAGGAACTTGAGCGCGATAATTACTTCCTTCAGAAGCACATCGCGGAATTAGAAACGGAAAATAAAACCCTCGGAGGTGCAAATAGAGCTTTCAATCGTGCTTTGAAAACTAACATTGATGCAATCAATAATGCAGATAGGATTAGAAAGAAAGAAAACAAACTCAAGGAAGTCCTCTACATCGCAATTCATCACATAGCTGGTCCTTTGATTGTTGAAAATCTGAGCAAAGCTACTCAAGATTTGTGATAGACTTGTATTCGTAGAATATATATAATTATTTTCCATATTTGTAAATAATTTCATCATGTAAATCACGTATAAACTTTGTAAATATCACTTGATTTTCTTTTTTGTAATGTCATTTCTAAAACGCTTGTTTGATAGCTCATACTATTATTTTTGTATCTGCTAAATCCTTTTACTTTTCTTTGCTATCTTAATTTCCTGTAAAGTACAAAGCAAATAATATTAGCTTGAATTGACATATAAGTCTGTATGTACCGTTTGTGTAGATTTAAAAATCATTATGTTAATCACATGTAATGTAGTCTCTACCAAATATGTAAATCTCATCCTTAATCACGATGAGAAATAATTAACAATTAAACTTTAACCATTTTTCTAGAATGTCTGAACTATATTGATAGGAAATCCTGCCCTGAAGTGGGAGTATAAATGCGAGAGAGTCATTCTCACAAGAGCTTAATATAAAAGGGTCAAAGATCATTATTTGAATATTTAAAATGGAAACCCAATAACCCGTTCTTGAGTATTAATAAAAATTGAAGGTTTTGAAATCCGAAAATTAGATTTGGGTATTAACGGAAACATTTAATGATGACCTTCTTAAGAATATTATTTGATCTAGATTCGAGAATTTGTGATAAAAATTCACATAGAAACCCATAATAGAAATTCCAACCAAGACCAGATTAGGGCATTAATAAGTAGAAGCCTCGCAACCCAAATTCGGTACGATAAAGATAATTAGTGATTGATAAGGACCCAAGACCCAGATTCGGGTATTAATAAATGAAGTCCAGAAATGAATGTCCTGAAACCCAGATTTGGGTATAATAAAGATTATAAGCGACTGATAATGACCCTAAAACCAGACATGGGTATTAATAGATGAAATTCCGAAATGAGAAACCTGAAACCCAAATTCGTTATTTAATGGACGTAGTTCGACTTTACTAATTAGATTACGTCTTCTTTGACATTATGAACCCTTCATGTCTTGTATGTAGTTGTAATTTGATCAATTGCCTCTTGGGCTTGGATGTTTTAGTCCATAATCTGATGTGCCACTTCTTGGGCCTGGACATTTTTGTCCATTGGAGATATACCGCCTTTTTGGTTTCGATATCTTGGTCCATTATTTGATGAGCCTCTTCTCGGGCTTAGACATCCTAGTCCATTATTTGATGAACCTCTTCTTGGGCTTGGACATCTTAGTCTATTTTGTCCAGTGCTCTTGATTAGCTCATCTTAGAGGCTAGAACCAAGGACTTACCCGACCTCCCTCCAGGAGGCGCCCTGCCCTAGACATTGCGCGGCATGGATAGAGGCTTGTTCGGTGGTTTAACCTGGCCATAGTGTGGCATGGATAAAGGCTTACTCCATCCTTCCTTCAGGAGGTGCCCTACTCTAGCCATAGCGTGGCATGAATAAGGACTTGCTTGGTGCTTTACCTTGGCTATCTTATGGCACAGATAAAGGCTTACTCTATCCTCCCTCCAGGAGGTGCCTTGACCTGAACCAGAGACGTGGCCAAGGGCTTATCCGGTGCTTTAACTTGGCCATCTTATGGCGTAGATAAAGGCTTACTTCACCCTCCCTCTAGGAGGTGATATGCCCTGGCCATCTTGGCGTGGACATGGGCTTTCTACCATCTTAGGTAGACTACCATCTTAGATCGTATCCAAATATAAGGAGTATTTTACTCCCAACCATGTAGATATTTCTTTGAAAAGTAACCCTTTGTTGATTTTTCTCAAATTCTCTTTACAAATTTTTTAATATTTCCTTGATGGAAGAAATTGATAATCATCCTCTCTAAGGCTCTGCAATGATTGATCTCATGTCTGTTCATCATATGATAGTGAGAATAGGTTCCCCCCAGATTCCTTTCATGTTTTGGCTTGTTTTTCTATGATGGCCAATAGTTCAGCTTATCTTTGGTTAGAAGTAGACATTCTCTATGGAAGTCATCAAGTTGAATTCATTAGAGAGTCTAGACTTGAAACTAGATTCCTGAGGATGGATTTTTGATTTTTTGTTCCTTGGCCCTGTAGTTTCACACTCTTTTCATCGCTTTTCTTTTTTCCATGCTTTGTAGTTCTTGTGCTGGAAGTGTTCTTGTTGTAGTTTGTTGCCATTTGTATGCAAAGGCATTCTAGTCCTCCATTATTTCTTTTTCAAAGATTGTGCCTTTGGAATAATGTTGAATAGTTCTCCTCATTTGACTGAATACATTGTCACTTCCACTTTTCCTTCCTTCTAAGGCAAAAATAGGGGTAGGCCAACATAAAGGGACTCAAGCTCCATTTCTCAAGATCATATAATTATGCTTTTTTCTTATTTATGATTCGTAGAGATTCTAGTCTGTGACGACCCGAAATCCAGCATTCGAAAATCGACATCCAATACCTCACTCGTATTCGAATGCTAGAGATCCAAATGTCGGAGTCCAGTTCGCTGGAGCTTATAACACATTAGATGAATAACAACACAACCGAAACAAAATGATAATTGTTCATTGATATGCAACATGGATACAACACTGATACAATATTTTATAACAAATGACTTTAATAGGGTCTTCCAAAGAATCCAACATACTTCGACTTCAATGCAAAAGCTCCAAAACTCCAAAGACTTCTAAACCAAAAGCTTCCAAAACCCAACAGCTTCCAAACCAAAGACTTCAAAGATTTTTGAATCTACATCCACTATCTGAACTAGCTCCAGAACATAGATAACCTGACTCTATGCTGCCCGTGTGGAAAATTATGGGTACCCAGAGTTTAGAAGGGGAACAATAAACTCCAGGTTAGTCATGGGACTGGTATGAGTAAACAAAAACAATTTTAAAAAAGAAATCCATTATGCTTTTTGGAAAATGAAACTACCATATTGTCTCTCGGCACACACACAATGCAATAGCATACTTGGGGAAGGTTTCTCCTTATGATAGTCAAACATGCTTGATACGTGAAAATCCTTTTGATATTATTATTGGTGCGTAGTGTAGAAAACATTTTGAAAGTATAATATAAATCTTTGTCAGCATACATACCATTACAGTATGCCAACTATAGCTACCATGTTAGAAGGCAAGTTCTACAACTAAAACCACATATGGATCGTATTGAGTGATTGGATTTCCAACAAATAACCAAGGCCAAGGAACTTCCTTTCCGAATGGATACGCCTATGGAGGGATGCCCCGAGAACCTAATCGGATCTCTACCAACACAAGGCCGGGTTACCTCTGTAACTAGGTAACTGACTGTCACGAGTATGCCATCCCCCGATCGTAATCGACCTTTATCGAGGGCCCTCAACACAAACAACCACATAAGAAAATTACCCAGACTCCATACCAGAATACCACTTTTTATCCAGAAGGAAATGCACATACCCTGAGGGGCACGACCCCCATAACCTTGCTGCATCCTTTCCTATTTCGACCATTTTCGGGGTGTGAGGTTCGATGAAGTCTCGTCCCACAAAGCTACGCTTTTCACAAAAGCCATGCTTCGATCAACCAATGATCCGCACTTAGCATGTCGCACTACCAAGTTAGGAATACATCAATAATAACCATCAACTACATAACCTCTAGTTCGTACATCCTAGAGAAGGGAATTAAGCTAAGAGAATAAATTCTCCGCCACCAAACAAACATGTATTTGATAGAAATCATCTTTACATATCAAAGTGTAATGTCAGACATGCATCCACACAAGTCCATCCTGGGTCCGAATGGAACCGAAGGCACTTTGTTCAATAAAGGAAGAAGTTCTTGCAAATCTGGATATCCACAATCTCGACCGGACTCCCCATCACATATGGATATCTCTATACCAGAGCAACTCAGTGCAGAGACAATCCCCAGGTAATCCCTTCATTCTCGAAAATACCCGATCTTCAACCACAGTCCTCAAATGCCATCCCATCGTATCATTATCTGAAATGGGTTTTATGACTTATTGTCCTCTCTGGGCTTAACCGAATAATGAAAGCTTATTTTAAAAACATGTGGATACATAAATCACAACAAATTTCCATTTATAATCTTTTAAACAAAAGATTCACCTTTAAGATTCGATGTGGTTTTCGGATAACTATCTGGAATTCAACCCTCGGTCGCATCGAAATTCGAATGCCGTTTTACAGGCCAAGTGGTTTAAGTAAACAATTTTACTTCAATTCAGATGTTCGTATTCACACAGCAATATATCACAGATATGACAGTTCAATCCAAAGCAATTTATACCACAGAGCATCACAAATCACATATCAGAGATATCAACTAATCTAAGGCATTCAATAATAATCCAATCATCTATAAGCAAGATGAACTAGTCGTTCAATTCCCAATTAATTCAATTTAATTTCGAAATAAATTAAATTAATTACTTTAATTACTTTTAAATCCTGATTGATTATCATTAAGTAATTACAATTATTTTAATTAATTATAATTAATTAATCACATAATTACTTTCATTTGTTATTCTTAATTAATGATTAGTTATCCTTAACTATTAACTAATTAATCCTTATTTTTTATTAATTAACCTTAATTATTTATTAATTAATCTTTAATCATTATTTGACTAACCTTTAATCATTAATTAATTATTAATTATTCTTTAGTTACTTATATTAAGTAATTATTCTCTAAGTAGTCAACCTTTAATTACTTTTATTGATTAATCAATCTTTGATTACTTAAAAACTTAATTAATTAAAAGATAAATCATTCATCTTAATTAATTACTTAATTATCATTTAAAATCTTTAATTAATAAACATTGTAATTAATTATCATTGACACATAAATTAACATAAGATATTTAAGTTAATTAATAATTGAAAATATTTCTTCTTAGTTGAATTTTTAATTATATTATTAAATTTATTTTAAATAACTCAAGAATTAATTTATAAATAATGATCACATGATTAAATAAATTAAAACTTAATTACTTTAAAATAACTTACTTAAAACCTTTACTAATCTCGAACTTAAATCGAAATAATTATTTAAAAGAATGAGTTAAAAATGTTTAAATTTGAATTTATTGTAAAGTCTGAAAACTATAACTACACTTACCCAAGATTAACCCGAGTGTCACGCCGAGCCAAAACCCAGTTCTCCCGAGACTTCCCCGAGCCACTTTTTTTTCTTTGTTTTGGTTTTAAACCTGTTAAACATGATAACCCACACGAATCCACCCGAGCACTCACTCGAGCCAGCAGCACAGTTTCACGAGGTTAACTTCAAGATCAACTTCTTCTTCCCAACCCAGATACACACAAATGCATGTACGTGTGCACAAACGATTGTCGGCGTTCTGGCCATCGCCTCCACCTCCCACAAGTCATTGTTGACCTACTCGACTCCAGCAACCACCCAGAACCTCATATCGATCATGTAATCAAAATCGAGCAACTTGAAACTACTGATACAAAACTAAGTCACCAGAGATTACCTCGAACTACCACCGCCAACCAACAGAAATCATGCAATCGCGTCCAGAGCTTCGTCTACAACCCACGCTTCGTTTCCTATGTACCGATCGACTCTGGTGCATTGACATCGCCATAGTAATTCCAATTTCGACCTCAACTAAAACTGAGTTTTAAACCCTACATCGACATTGTTCTTCCTCCATGATGATAAGGAATTTCCCTGATCATTTTTCCTAAGTTCGTTCATCACCTAGCTACCCTCAGCCGTGATCACGAGACCCACCTTTTCATCGATCACCAGAAAATGCCCGAAACCTTTTTTACGTTCGACTCACAAATTCTCATGGTTTACTAAACTAAAAATCATGACTTTTAAAAATCATAGTTTTCGAAAGCAAATCATATTATACAGATGAATCTAGAAATTAAAATACTTGAATTTTGACATGCATTTGATTTTACTGTAAATTCTTATTCCAGGTTAAAACTTCTATCAAATTTTACTTAAAAATATTTTTAGAACCTAGATCTTGATTAAACAAACATGTTTTGTTTGAACCTCAAAGCCTAAAAAAGTTTAGAGGGAGAGAATTTGGATTTTGAAACAGGTTTGAAACCTGTAAACCTGGAACAGAGCATTTTCCCTGTTCCCAGACATGCACACATCATTTACATGTGTGTATACACACACGCACACACACACACATATATATATACATGCATGCATAATTACATACATTTAAACCTTTTTCATAGCTTCACATTACAGACATTAGGTTATAGATCAAATTATAAATAGTTTAATCACCTGTTAAAGAAGACAGAGAGCTTGGAATTCTGTTTTAAATTTGAAAATCTGGAAATAGTATTTGAACTGGGCTTGATGATCTTTGAATTTAATTTGTTTGCTTGATTTCTGAGTTGATCTGAACTGAGTTGAACTTTGATTTGCTTTTGTTTTTTTGGTCTAAGCTTTCTCAAGTTTGTTTTTGATTTCTGGTTTGAGTTACCAGGCTTTGATATTTGATTTACTTGCATAGGTTTTGGTTTTGAAAACTTTATTTTTTTTAACTAATCAAAGAAAAATGAGAAAGGAAGAGGTAGAGATATATATAGCCTTGAAATTATTATTTCTAAAAATAAAAGAAAATTAGAAAAATTTTGACACTTGTTAACACATATGTTAAAATTTTAACACTTGTTATTTTCCATGTTTAAAACACTTACATTTGTTAAACTATGTGTTAATATACTTAAATTTGTCATTTGCGTGATAATTATATCTTTTATATAATTTATCTATTACATTATATTTAGTTTATACTTTATAAATGTGTTTTATTAATTTACATTGTATTTTCAAATTTAATGAATACATTTCCTTATATTAATATTTATATAATTTCAAAGAATATGTTTTAAAACTAAATTACACATAAATAAAAATTACATATATTATTTTTAAATCCAATTTATTTTTAAAACATTTATATTTTAATTTCAAATTCAAATTATTTTTACAATCTACTTATATATATATATATATCTTATTTGTTTTTGAATAATTCAAATTAATTTCAAATTAATTCTAGAAATTATATTAATTGCTAAATATAAATTTGGTTTAAAAAGGGATCATTACAGATTTCGCCCTTAAGAAAATTTCGTCCTCGAAATTTGAAAAACAGGGAGACAAACAAAGAATATATGAATACATAAAAAGATAGAGAAATAGCTTACCAGATCAAGCCGAAATATCTACTCTACACTTAGGATAGGACTTCTGCATGCTTTCCTCTATTTCCCAAGTTCAATCATTCAGATCTCCACTCCATTGAATTTTTACCAATTTCACCACTTTATTCCTTGATCAATTATCTTCAATGGTTCTCTTTTCACTACCAAGTTCGGTGTGATTTTCAAACCTAATGAGTGGCCTCTTCAATGATATGCTCTGGATCGTGTACATATCTTCGAAGGTGAGAAACATGGAACACATCATGTATGCCAGCTAACCAATTAGGTAACTACACTCGATAAGACAAAGGACCAATCCTCTCAAGTATAGGAAAAGGACCTATATATCGCGGTGCCAGCTTACCAGTCTTTCCAAATATTAAAACTCCACGCATTGAAGAAACCTTTTGGAAAACTGAATCTCCAACCTGAAATTCTAAAGTTCCTCTCCTGCGGTCGGCATAACTTTTCTGTCGAATATGAGCAGTTTTAACTTCTTCCGAGTAAAATCAACCTTTTCAGTAGCTTCCCTTATCATATCCGGACCAAGAACAAGCCTATCATCCAACTCAATCCAACATGCAGGTGATCTATAAGGACGACCATACAATGCTTCGAAAGGAACCATTCTAATACTGGCCTGATAACTATTATTATATGAAATTCGACCATATGCAAATGGTCCTCCCATGAACCTCCAAAATCAAGAATACAAGCACGCAAAAGATCTTCCAAGATTCGATTTATTCTTTCAGTTTTCCCATCAGACTATGGGTGGTAAGCAGTACTGAAGTTCAACTTGGTTCTTAGTGCGGCTTGAAATGCCTCCCAAAATCTGCTAGTGAAGATCGGGTCATGATCACTCACTATGCTACTTGGTATTCCATAGAGCCGAAAAATCTATTTTACATATAACTTTGCCAAACTTGCTGCCGTTCGGACGGATTTCATTGGGATAACGTGGGCAGCCTTGGTCAGACGATCCACAATAACCCAAAATGCCTCATTACCCTTTCGAGTTCGTGGCAAACCATCTATGAAATCCATAGGCACTGGGTCTCATTTCCATTTAGACACTACCAATGGTTGGAGTGAACCCATCATCTTCATTTGATCACTCTTTATTTGTTGGCATGTGTGAGCAATGCGGAATACAGATCTTAAGGCTAGGATTGACACTAGAGGGGGTGAATAGTGTTTAAAGAAATTACTAAATCTTTTTGAGTTTTTGTTAATTTGAACACAAATGTATGCAATACTCAGACACGGATATGATCACAAAATCAAACACAGATGCAAATATAAAGTAAAAGCAATAAAGGAAAGAACACATCAGATTTATACTGATTCGGAGTTACCCTACATCCAGTCCTGCACACAAGTACGGATTTCCTTTCAAAAGAAATATTTACAATTACACCCTCGATTTTAAGGCTACAAGGTACATCCTCCAAATTCACAATCCTCTGGGTAGAGATACTTGATTTTTCGGGAAACAAGTCCACCCAATTGATTTCCAAGGCTACAATCACACCTTTTCTCGCTTGATTGATTTCCAAGGCTACAATTACACCTTTTCTCGCTAAATTGATTACAAAGAAGTCTATAACTCTAAATAGCACCGAGGATCTTGTTGAGATAGTGATAGAGAATCAAATTAGAAATGATTTAGTTAGATTCAATTGTTGATTTCGGCAGAGTAATGGTAAGAATGTGTATATAGAAATGTGGAAAAAGAAGAGAAGTGAAAACTAGAAAAATATGATTAGAAATTCGTTGAAAACAGCCCCTATTTATAGAAGAACAACAGCCATGCCCATTCATGAAGGGATATGACAAATAGACACTTCTTTTGAAATTCAAATTTTTGAAATCAACTGACACTATGTCGACATGGGTAACTTGGTTATGTCGACATCCCAAAGGAAATTTTGGTGTCTTGTTTTTCTTTGAAAATAACTTTTATCTTATATTAAAACTATTTTAAACTTTATAAATATACTTAACTATAGTTAGAATACATAAGTAAGTATAGATAATAATATTTTGGTATATATAAAATTTTATTATAATTTTATATTTAGATCTAAGTAAAAATATTAAAAGTTAAATATATTATTATAAAAGATAATTTAAAACTAAAGATAATTTGATTTTGAAAATAAAGATTATTTTGAAGCTAAAATATTTAAAATCGGGATAGATGTTTTTGATTCTTTTAAAAGGAAGTTTTGAAAACATTTTGAAAATAAGATATAATTTTATAAAATCATTTTGAATAAAATTTAGCGGATACAAAACAATGTTCCACTAGATTTTTCGTAGATTCCATCCTACTTAGGGTTCCATCCCTTTTACGGGCGTGAAGTGGATTTCATTCCACGAATAAATTGCATTTTAAGATGCCAATGCTTTTCTAGGAGTTTTAACAAAATTCCTAATTAAAATTACTTATTCTTGAAATCTTGAACTCTTGATAATCTTGATATTCTAGATACTTATGAGTCTTCAATCTTGATATCTTGAATCGCTATACTGTACAGTCTTCATTCTTGGTACCTACATGGTTAAATCCTACACATACATATATATCAAAACTATACTGTTACTATTTATATTTTATAATCTATTCTAAGGTTGTTGTCATCGAAACCAACGTCTCAAGGACTAACAATCTCCTCCTTTTTGATGATGACAACCTTTGTTTATAAAATATTACTTCTATTCTAATAAATCCCCTTAATCTATGCCTAACTATCCTATTTTATATTTCTCCCTCTTTGTCATAAACAAAAACTAACTCCAAATTATATAATCTCCAAACTATATAACTCCCACTCATTCTTGGACTAAAGTACCTGTATTAATAAACTATACAATGGAGTATATAATAGATAGATTAAGAGATAATTATACTGATAGACATGATAATTAATTAAAGATCATATAAATATCAATGCATATTTATGCATGTTTTTCATACCAAATATCAATCGAAATCAATTCAAATCAAATGAAATCAAATCGAATCAAACAATTCAAATTAAACAAACCAATCAAATCAAATATTATGAGGAACTTCTACCCATCCTTCTTCCCCAAATATAGGGTCTGGTTTAATGGCATCCCAATTTTCATTATCGTTATCGAGAGAGACTGAAGGATGTGCTTCGTTATCATCCTTGTGTAGGGAAGAAATCATCCATCGTTTTTCATCGAAATGCCTTTCTTGCTCTTTAATCATTTGCATTTGACTTAACTCTAAGTGTCATTGGTTTCGAAGAATGAACGAAAGAATATTCTTGAAAGAATTAAGAGTCTCTTCAAGGTTCTTGGATAAATTATGAATTGAATTGGCCAGATTTTAGTTTGTGAGAAGAATGAGAGACAAAGTAGATAAGAAATAATATTAAGTGATGAATTCTGGAAGAAATAGGTATTTATAGGTGTAGAAATTCGTTTGAAACGAATAGACATAAGGTAGTTATTCAAATTTCAAATTCAAAATGAAATGTCATTTCTGACTAGTACATATCGACATGGTCAAAGGGTGGATGTCGTCATGATGTAGTGAATTTTGATGGCTTATTTTGATTTTGTAAATAATTGTGTGTGTATATATATATATTTATTTATATAATATACTACATTTATTCTGGAGATAAGATAAGCTAGATAACAGAAAAGGAATTCAACTTCATTTCATGATAACATGATACAATGATTAAACACAAAGAACTACATGAACTTTTAAATTAAAGCAAACTAAACTAATACAACATGAAATGAAAAGATAGAACTAGTTAGAGGATGATGAAGATGAAGATAATCCAAGCCTCTTGCTGACTTTGGAAATAAACTTGATCATGTTGGATGAAATTTTGTCCAACTTCTTACGAACGGATCGTTTAAGAATCCGTTGATCTAAACAATGTCTTTGGTTTTTGAGAAGGGTTTTGTTGGTTGGATTAGGAGGATAATCAATGCTTTCCAAAGATGTTTCACCATCTTCTTCGTCTTCAATTTCCATTTCATCCCCTTCTTCTTCCTCTTCCTCCTCTTCCATCTCTTCATGAGCCAAACTCTCTTCCATTTTGGCAAGAGTCTCATAAGGTTGAAAAACAAATGGAATTTTCATAAGAGAAATATTGGAATGATTAAAAACCTTTCTTGAAACAAATTCTTGTCCTTTGAAATCTACTCCAAAGTTGTCAAAAATCCGAGTGAGATAGATTCCATGATACAAGATATTCTCACCCATTTCAAGATTTTTGGGACGAAGTTCATCCAAAATAACTTGCGCCCAATTAATATCATATTTTCCAAAAATAGCAAAAAGTGCTTTGTAAACTTTTGAAGTAGGATTGTTAAAATTACCCGATCTTGGGACAAAGAATGTTGTAAAAGAAGATTGACAATTCTTGCTTTTGGTCTAAAGTTTCTATTTTTGAATTCAAAATCATCATTTCCTTCAAAATGAGATGATACGTATCACGATCATTTTCATCATTATTAAAACTAGAAAGATCCATTCCCATACTCTTGTAATTGAGAATGGTACCCAAAAGATCACAATTCAAAACAATTCTAGTGCCTTTGACACTACTCCAAATTTCATCATCATTTCCAATATAAAATCCACGGTTTAAATTTGCGTAGAAAATTTTAATAAGATTTGGATAACAAACGAAATCATTTTGAGAAGCATCAATAAGACTAAGAATTTGATTGTTTGCAAAAAGAGAATAAATTTCATAAGAAGAGAAATCTTGAAATGGAGCAAACTTTCCAGGATGGACTTTTCCATAGTTAGCATAATTGATGTATGCTTTTATGGCCTCCGGATCATTGAAGAGTTGCTCTTTTATCTTTCTGGAAATTCTCATGGTGGAGGGGTTGCTTGATGAAGCCATTAGAGTGGAGAGTGGAGAGCTTGAAGTTTTGAAGAGAGAGTTTGAATTTGAAAATAAGAGTGAAAAGATGTGATAAAAGATAGTGAATAAATAGATTCTCAAAGGACATGTTCTCTGGTCAAAAGATGCCTTTTCAGATAATTGAATGAAGTGAAAAGTTGGAGGGAAATTCAACCATTTGAATTCAAATTTTGAATTTCCAATTCTGTACCCATGTCGACATCATGGTAGGGACTACGTCGGCATGTGCTTGTGAATTTCTATGATTTATTTTTCTAAGTATTCTAATATATATGTATATACTTATTATTTTTAATGTATATATATCTGTAATAATTCTGAAATTATAGTATATTCCATAAAATAATATGATATTATTAAATAATAATAATAATAGTAAAATAATAGTAAAATTTTTAAAATTCAAATAATACATCTGTTCAAAATCAATCAATCAAGCTATCAACCATCCAATTCTAAGCATGCAATTTCAACTAATTGTATTGTAAATGTGTACCTTTTCTGAGTCCGTTTCTCTGAATTCATCGGGGTCATGAATTGTTGTGAAACACATTTTTGAATTATCTGTCTTCTGATCATCATCGCTTGAGGACGAGTCTGTGTCATCTAGAGTGGCAGTAAATGCACGCTTCCATTTCTTTACTGCATCATTGTTTATAGAAGGATTTTCCCCATCTGGGCACGGACAGTCTCTTTTGATATGGCATGCTTCATCACAGTTGAAACATTTGACATTGTTTGGCATACATTCTGATTTCCATAGTTCTCATAGTTGTTTCTCTTAAGATTATTCATCTTTTTGTATTTCAAATTTTTTTCGAAAATTCCTGGTCATAAAGGCAATCTCTTCATCATTATCGCTGTTTGAGTCTGATCCATTGGTCAATGCATTGAATGCCATTGATTTCTTTTCAGATGCTTTGCTTTCTCTTCTCCCAATTATTTAGACTTCAAACGACATTAGATTTCCAATTAATTCTTCTTTCTTTAAGGTACTGATGTCATTTGCCTCTTCGATCGCAAATGTCTTTTGATCCCATTCTGGAGTGAGAGAATTTAAATTTTTTCTGACTTGATCTTCTTCCGAAAATTCCTTTCCCAAGGATATTAGAGAATGCATAATATCCTGAAATCTACTATACATATCTGAAATAGACTCATTAGAATTCATTTTAAATAATTGAAACTGATTTGTGAGCATGGAAATTTTGGTCTATTTAACTTTGCTTGTTCCTTCGTGAGTCACTTGCAAAGTTTTCCAGATTTCTTATGCAGACTTACAAACTGACACTCTATTAAATTCATTTCTATCAAGTGAACAAAATAGAATATTCATTACTTTAGAATTATTTTGTGCAGCAGTCTTTTGCTCAGCGGTCCACTGTGCAAAATCAATTGTGGGTTCAGAATATTCAGTTTGAGTGATATTCCAAGTATCTAATCCTACAGGTTGTACATATATTTTCATCCTACATGCCTAATATGCATAGTTACTGGCATTAAAAAGTGGTGGTCTGACAGTAGACTGACCTTCTACAAACGAACTAGTGACAGGAATACTAGCGTTAGCAGTACCAGTGTTGGTAGCCATTTTGAAACTTTTTCAAAATTCAGGTTATGAAACTTTTGAGAACTTTGCTTCGATGCCAAATATGAGAAATGCGGAATACGTATCTTAAGGCTAGGATTAACACTAGAGGGGTGAATATTGTTTAAAGAAACTACTATATCTTTTTGAGTTTTTGTTAATTTGAACACCAATGTATGCAATATCCAGACATAGATATGATCACAGAATCAAACACAGATGCAAATATAAAGTAAAAGCAGTAAAGGAAAGAACACACCGGATTTTATACTGGTTCGGAGTTACCCTACATCCAATCCAGCGCATAAGTACGGATTTCCTTTCAAAAGCAATCTTTACAGTTACACCCTCGATTTCAAGGCTACGAGATACACCCTCCAGATTCACAATCCTCTGGGTAGAGATACTTGATTTCCCAGGCAACAAGTTCACCCAATTGATTTCCAAGGCTACAATCACATCTTTTCTCGCTTGATTAACTTCCAAGGCTACAATCACACCTTTTCTCGCTGAATTGATTACAAACAAGTCTATAACTCTGAATAGCACTGAGGATCTTATTGAGATAGTGATAGAGTATCAATCCAGAAATGATCTAGTTAGATTCAATGTTGATTTCGGCAGAATAATGGTAAGAATGTGTACATAGAAATGTGGAAGAATAAGAGAAGTGAAAACCCAAAAAATATGATTAAAAATTCGTTGAAAACAACACATATTTATAGAAGAACAACGGCCATGTCCATTCGTGAAGGGATATGACAAATAGACACTTCTTTTGAAATTCAAATTTGAAATCAACTGACACTATGTCGACATGGGTAACTTGGGTATGTCGACATCCCAAAGGAAATTTTGATGTTTTGTTTTTCTTTGAAAATAACTTTTATCTTATATTAAAACTATCTTAAACTTTATAAATATACTTAACTATAGTTAAAATACATAAGTAAGTATAGATAATAATATTTTGATATATATAAAATTTTACTATAATTTTATATTTAAATATAAGTATAAATATTAAAAGTTAAATATATTATTACTAAAGATAATTTAAAACTAAGGATAATTTGATTTTGAAAATAAAGATTATTTTGAAGCTAAAATATTTGAAAGCAGGATAGATGTTTTTGATTCTTTTAAAATGAAGGTTTTGAAAACATTTTGAAAACAAGATATAATTTTGTAAAATCATTTTGAATAAAAGTTAGCGGATACAAAATAATGTTCCACTAGATTTTTCGTAGGTTCCATCCTACTTAAGGTTCCATCCCTTTAACGGGCTCAAAGTGGATTCCATTCCACGATTAAATTGGATTTTAAGATGCCAGTGCTTTTCTAGGAGTTTTAACAAAATTCCTAATTAAAATTACTTATTCTTGAAATCTTGAACTCTTGATAATCTTGGTATTCTTAATACTCATGAGTCTTCAATCTTGATATCTTGAATCTCTATATTGTACAGTCCTCATTCTTAGTACCTGCATGGTTAAATCCTGCACACACACATATATATATCTAAACTATACTGTTAGTATTTATATTTTATAATCTATTCTAAGGTTGTTGTCATCAAAACCATCATCTCAAGGACTAACATCATGTTGCACAATGACTAACATAAATGGATATATCTATCTTCATTGTTTTCCACCGGAAAGTCAATTTAATATCATGATACATCTTATTAACTCTAGATGGATACTAAACTTGAACTTGTGACATTCGACCAATACTTCTCGTTTGAGATCTGGGATATCTGGAACACAGATCCTCCCTTTCAATCTTATAATTCCACTATTATTGGTTTCAAAACTGGAAACTTCGCCTCAAAGTATTCTCGTATAAATTTCTCGACGAAACTTATCTTCTTTCTGCTTGCTATCAACCTTCTCAAGAAGAGTAGGAGTGACAACAAGATAAGTAAGAACAACATGTCTTCCACTCAAAGCATTGGCTGCCACGTTGGCTTTACCAGGCGTATACTTAATATCCAGGTCATATGACGCTAGGAATTCCAACCAACGTTTCTGACTTAGATTCTAATCCTTCTGGGTAAAGAGATACTTCAGAGATTTATGGTCGGTGAACAATTCAAAATTTTCACCTAAAAGATAATGACGCCAGATTTTCAAAGCAAAAATAACTGCCAAAAGCTCAAGATCGTGGGTTGGGTAGTTCTTCTCATGTGGTCGCAATTGTCTACTCGCGTAGGCGATCACTCTACCCTCTTGCATTAGAACAACAACCACACCTTCGCCACACGCATTTGTGTAAACAGATAAACCTTGATTCCCGTTAATAGCAGCAAGAACGGGAGCAGTGGTCACCTTTTCTTTAATTCCTAGAACGCTTACTCGCACTTTGGAGTCCAATCAAATTTGGCATTCTTCATAGTCAGCATAGTTAATGGACTGGCAAACTTGGAGAAATCCTGGACAAATTTTTGGTAGTACCCGGCTAATCTCGGAAAACTTCCGACTTCCTTTGGAGTTGTGGGTTGCTTCCAATCTAGGATCGTGGAAACCTTACCAAGGTCTACAGAAATTCCTTCTTCAGTAACAATATGTCAAAGAAATCTAACTTCTTTAACCTAGAAATGACATTTAGAAAACTTAGCAAAAAGAATATTCCTCCTTAATATTTCCAAAACTATTCTTAAGCCTTCGTCATGCTCTTCTTCAGTTTTGAAATAGATCATAATATCATCAATAAATACGAGAACGAATTTATTCAACACTTCTCGAAATACTCGGGTCATCAAGTCTACGAAATATGCAGGGGCGTTGCTTAGTCCGAAGGGCATAACTAATCATTCGTAGAATATATCTGGACCCCTAAAAGAAGTTAAATGAATGCAATCTTCAGCAATTCTTAGCTAATGGAATCTTGGGCTAGATCCATCTTGGAAAAGAATTGAGCAAAATGCAATTGATCGAATAGGTCGTCGATTCGGGGCAAAGGAAATTAATTCTTAAAAGTTAACTTGTTGAGATCACAGTAATCTACGCACAATCTCAAGGATCCCTCATACTTGGCTACAAATACAACAGCTGATCCCAAACTGGAACGACTGGGTCGAATAAATCCTTTCTCCAGTAAATCTTGGGTTTGCTTGACTAGCTCTATTCTTTCCCTTAGTGCCATTCTACGATTTGCATGCACAACAGGACGGGCATTCGGAACCAAGTCGATTCTGAATTCGATTTCCCTATGCGGAGGTAAAGATTTAACCTCTTCAAATACGTCAGGAAATTCCCGAAATATAGGTATGGATTCCAAACTCGGTTCGGGATACCCCAAAGTATACATTAGCTTATCCGTTTTTGGACGGATCCTCACAAGAAATCACAACGAAATTCCAAAGTTTGGTTTTGACCGAAATCGTTCGATTGGTACAATCTAATTTAGCTTCATATTTCGTTAACCAATTCATTCCAAGTAAAATTTCAAATTCATTAAAGTCAAGAAAGAAAAGACTGATAGGAAATCATGATGAGAATACGAGATAGGAACTTTACTACAACGTAAACAAAGATTTATAAGGCCTCTTATCGGGTTCTTCACACAAATTGGTTCGTCTACGAATTCGGGTTCAAGTTTTAGTTCTTTTACGGTTTGTTGAAAAATAAAACTATGTGTGGCTCCAGTGTCGAAAAGAGCTCTAACAACTTTATCATAAATAAGAAGGTTACCTTCTAAAACTCCTTTCCCTTTATCCGCTTTTGAGGTTGAGGGGTCATTCTTGATCGTATAAACCTTCGCTACTTGGTCATGCTTCATTGTCGGGCAATCTTTAACTAGGTGTCCTGGTTTATGGCAGTAATAGCATTCCCTGGCTCCTTGACTTATCTTCATAGGTTGATCCTTCTTTCCTTGCTACTTGGGATTCTTGCAACTGCTTGAATAATGGCCTTTCTCGAGACAGTTGAAACATGTAACATCCTTCGCCTTATTCTCCTGAATATTCTTCTTTTCCTTGCCTTGCCATGGTTTCTTTCCTCCAAATTTCCTTTTCTTCCAATTTGGATTGCTTCCGCTTCTCTTCTCTTCTGGAATTTCTTGTTTATCCAAGGTAGCTTATCTATATCGCATATCTATTAAATCAGCAAAGATTCCTTCACATGGTTTGTACATAATCCAACTTCACATGGTCTCCCACCATGCTAAAGCTTCTTCTTGGAGTTTCCAGGAAGCTTTCAACTTTTTTTGTACATAATCCAACTTTAATCCTTTGAAAATTCTTTCACAAGATCAAATCTAGGCTTGTGCTTCTATAATAGTTTCCTTGTCTATGAATGGTTTTCCTCCAAGTCTTGAGAAACTTCGATATAAATCTGCTGAATTCGGCTGGGGTTGGATAGGAAGAGCTGCTTCTGTTGTTGCAGGGTCTTGACCATTTGTATGGTACTTTCCCGTCCCCTACCTCGTCCTCTTCTTGCACTCATTCTCACTTTTTGTAAATAGTAAGAAAACTTGATTTTGGCCATACGGATGAGATATCTTAAGGAACATACTCATTCTAGGGTGCTTCTAACCCTATCTCTAATGAGTCACCTAATGAGTTATACTCCAAAGCTAAAGTTCTTACTCAACCTTTAGCTCTGATACCAAATGTGACGACCCGTAATCCAGCGTTTGAAAATAGACATCAAATACTTCACTCGTATTCAACTGTCGGAGATCCAAACGTCGGAGTCCAGTTTGGTGGAGCTTATAACACATTAGATGAATAACAACACAGCAGAAACAAAATGATAATTGATCATTGATAGACAACATTGATACAACATTGATACAATATTTTGAGAAAAAATGACCACCAACATCAGAATACAATGTATATATGACAGAACAACAGACCAATAATATAACAGTGGAACAACAACACGGGCTACAATAACTTCAATAGCGTCTTCCAAAGAATCCAACATACTTCGACTTCAATGCAAAAGCTCCAAAACTCCAAAGACTTCCAAACCAAAAGCTTCCAAAACCCAACAGCTTCCAAACCAAATACTTCAAAGATTTCCAAATATACATCTACTATCTAAACTAGCTCTAGAACACGGATAACCTGACTCTAGGCTGCCCGTATGGAAAATTATGGGCACCTAGAGTTTAGAAAGGGAACAATAAACTCCGGGTCAGTCATGGGACTGGTATGAGTAAACAAAAACAGTTGATTGAACAAAAACAATTTACAAAAAGAAATCCGTTATGCTTTTTGGAAAATGAAACTAGCATAAGGTCTCCCGGCACACACATAAAGCAATCGCACACTTGAGGAAAGTTTTTCCTTATAATTGTTAAACATGCTTGATACATGAAAATCCTTTAGATATTATTGTTAGTGCTTAGTGTAGAAGACATTTTGGAAGTATAATATAAATCTTAGCCAACATACATACCATTATAGTATGCCTACTATAGCTACCATGTTAGATGGCAGGTTCTACAACTAAAACCGTACAGGGCTCGTATTGAGTGATTGGATTTTAACAAAATGGCCAAGGCTAAGAAACTTCCTTTCCGAATGGATACGCCTCTGGAGGGACGCCTCGAGAACCTAACCGAATCTCTGCCAACACAAGGCCAGGTTACCTCTGTAATTAGGTAACTAACTGTCACGAGTATGCCATCCTCCAGTCGTAGCCGACCTTTATCGAGGGCCCTCAACACCAACAACCACATAAGCAAATTATCTGGGCTCCATACCAGAATACCACTTTTTATGCAGAAGGAAATGCACATACCCTGAGGGGTGCGACCCCCATAGCCTTGCTGCATCCTTTCATGTTTCGACCATTTTCGGGATGTAAGGTTCGATGAAGTCTCATCCCATAAATCCATGCTTTTCACAAAAGCCATGCTTCGATCAACTAATGATCATCACTTAGCATGCCACACTACCAATTGGGAATATACCACTAATAACCATCAACTACATAACCTCTGAGCTCGTACGTCTTAGAGAAGGGTGTTAGCTAAGAGAATAAATTCTCCGCCACCAAACAAAATTGTATTTTATAGAAATCAGCTTTACATCTCAAAGTGTAATGTCTGACATATATCCATACAAGTCCATCCTAGGTTTGAATGGAACCGAAGGCACTTCGTCCAATAAAGGAAGAAGTCCTTGTAAATCTGAATATCCACAATCCCGACCAAACTCCCCAACACATATGTAGATCTCTATATCAGAGCAACTCGGTGCAGAGACAATCGACAGGTAATCCTTTTGTTCTCGAAAATATCCGATCTTGAACCACCGTCTTTAAATGTTATCCTATTTCGTCGTATCATTATTCGGAATGGGTTTTATGACTTATTGTCCTCTCCTGGCTTAACCGAATAATGAGCGCTTATTTTAAAAACATGTGGATACCTAAGTCACAACAAATTTCCATTTGTAATCTTTTAAACAAAAAATTCACCTTTAAGATTCGATGTGGTTTTCTGATATCCATTTAGAATCCGACCCCCGGTCGCAACGAAGTTCAAATGTCGTTTTACAGGCCAAGTGATTTAAGTAAACAATTTTACATCAATTCGGATGATCATATTCACACAGCAATACATCACAGATATCACAGTTCAATCCAAAGAAATTCATATCATAGAGTATCACAAATTACAAATTAAAGATATCAACCAATCCAAGGCATTCAATAATAATCCAATCATCTGTAAGCAAGATGAATTAGTTGTCCAATTCCCAATTAATTCAATTTAATTTCCAAATAAATTAAATTAATTATTATAATTACTTTCAAATCCTATTTAGTTATCATTAAGTAATTATAATTATTTTAATTAATTATAATTAATTAATCACATAGTTACTTTCAATAATTATTCTTAATTAATGATTAATTATCCTTAATTATTAATTAATTAATCCTTGTTTTTCTATTAATTAACCTTAATTATTTACTAATTAATCTTTAATCATTATTTGATTAACCTTTATTCAATAATTAATTAAAATTTAATTATTCTTTAATTACTTATATTAAGTACTTTTTCACTAAGTAATCAACCTTTCATTACTTTCATTAATTAATCAATCTTTAATTACTTATAAACTTAATTAATTAAAAAAATCATTTACCTTAATTAATTACTTAATTATTATTAAAAATATTTAATTAATAAACCTTGTTATTAATTATCATTAATACATAAATTAACTTAAGATATTTAAGTTAATTAATAGTTAAAAATATTTCTTCTTAATTGACTTTTAATTACATTATTAAATTTATTTTAAATAACTTAAAAATTAATTTATAAATAGTGATCACACGATTAAATAAATCAAACTTAATTACTTTAAAGCAACTTACTTAAAACCTTTACTAATTCCAAACTTAAATCAAAACAACTATTTAAAAGAATGTGTTAGAAATGTTTAAATTTGAATTTGTTTTAAAGTTTGAAAATTGTAACTACACGTACCCGAGATTAACTCGAATGTCTCCCCGAGCTAAAACCCAGTTCCCCCGAGACTTTCCCGAGCCACTTTTTTTTCCTTTGTTTTTGGTTTTAATTTTTTAAACCTGTTAAACATGATAACCCACAAGAATTTACCCGAGCACTTACTCGAGCCAGCAACACAATTTCCCGAGGTTAGCTTCGAGATCAACTTCTTCCCAACCCAGATACACATTTCGAGATCAACTTCTTCCTAACCCAGATACACACTAATGCACGTACACGTGCACAAATGATAGTCGGTGTTCTGGCCATCGCCTCTACCTCCCACTAGTCATTGTTGACCTACTCGTATCCAGCAACCACCCAGAACCTCGTATCGATCATGGAATCACTTTACAGACAATAGGTTACAGATCAAATTAGAAGTAGATTATTCACCTGTTAAAGAAGAACAGAGAGCCTGAAATTTTGTTTTAAATTTGAAAATCTGGAAATAGTATTTGAACTGAGCTTGATGATCTTTGAATTTGATTTGTTTGCTTGATTTTTGAGTAGATCTGAACTGAGTTGAAATTTTCTTTGCTTTTGTTTTTCTGGTCTAAGCTTTCTCAGATTTTTTTTGATTTCTGGTTTGAGTTACCAGGATTTAATATTTGATTTACTTGCTTAGGTTTTGGTTTTGAATTTTTTTTTTAACTAATCAAAGAAAAATGAGAAAGGAAGAGGTAGATATATATATATAGAGAGCCTTGAAATCATTATTTTTAAAAATAAAAGAAAATTAGAAAAAAATTGACACCTGTTAACACATATGTTAAAATCTTAACACTTGTTATTTTCCATGTTTAAAACACTTACATTTGTTAACTATGTGTTAGTATACTTACATTTTTCATTTTCATGATAATTATGTCATTTATATAATTTATATATTACATTATATTTAGTTTATATTATATATATGTGTTTTATTAATTTACATTCTATTTTCAAATTTAATGAATAAACTTTCTTATATTAATATTTATATAATTTCAAAGAATGTGTTTTAAAACTAAATTACACGTAAATAAGAATCATATATATATTATTTTTAAATCCAATTTATTTTTGAAAATATTTATATTTGAATTTCAAATTCAAATTCTTTTTACAATCTACTTATATATATATATATATATATATATATATATATATATATATATATTATTTGATTTTGAATAATTCAAATTAAGTTAAAATTAATTCCAAAATATTAATTACTAAATTAAATTTGGTTTAAAAATGGAATCGTTACATAGTCTTATCCTTTGCTTTTCATTTTGGTTGAAATCCTTGATGGATCTTTGGTAGAATCTTGTCAAATATGGTTCTGAAGATCCTTGCCCCGATATTTTGATTCTTCTATCCATGATGATGTTCGACCAAAGTAGATAAGCTTGGAATTAAGTTGGGTTAGGTTAGAGACAAATGGTGTTAGGTGTTCAACCAAGGCGGAGGTTCAAACCCTCCTTCTAACGCCAAAATGTTAACAAAAAATCTTGTCAACACCCCAAAGTAGAATTTAAGGACAAGTTCTATGCCTTGTGGTTACTTTTGGATGAGTTGAGGGGAATAAAGTGTGCGTGTTTACTTTGGTTTCCTTTCGAAAAGTTTTCTTAAGTAAAGATTTACTCAAGTTGACCTTTTGATCCAGTCGAAACTGTTGGTTCCTCTCCTTGTTTGGCTTTCCCTTCGTAAGCTCTCCTTTTGAAGTAGTTGAGATACCCAGATGGATCACTTTAGAAGCCCTTGGATAGTGTTTATCTTTAGCTGGTTCGACCGGTCGAAGGCTTTTATTATTAAGTAGTTAAGGCTTTAATCTTGAATCTGATAATGAGGTTTCGACCTTGTCGAAAGCTGAATCCTTAGGCACCTTGTTAGGTTTGGGTTTATTAAGGTTTAAGTGGATTACGGTTGGGTTTCGACCTTGTCAAAAGAAATGACCTTTAATTGTCTTAGTTCGGGTTGGAAGTTAAAGGCCAAAGTGAGTTGGCTTGGGGTTTCAACCTAATTGAAAGGAGAAAGCTTGAGAAAGGTTGTCTGGTACCATTAATTTGTATTACTTGGAAATATATGGGTTTCGACCCAGTCGTAAGAGACCCTTCGATTTGGTCGATACCTGTAATACAAAGTTAAACCTAATAAAAGTTTGAGAAATAGTAAAGTAATTAGAAAAATTAAAGACTCCCCTTTATCCACTCAAAGAATAATTTATTAATCAATTTCCCTAATTCGATTTATGAATTAGGGTTTTTCAGCTCTTTGTATTTAGAAAGTACAAGTTAAGGATGAATGAATTTGGATCCCCTAAACCTGACCCCTTGGGTCTTTTTTATAGATATGGATCGGCACCATTCATCCCCAATGCCTTCGACTTGGTCAAAAGGTGGCTGCTGAAATGATTCTAGAATGCTTCCGCCTTTGTCGAAAGGAATGGTTGTGCTTCTCTTCTTTGTGTTGCATTGGTGTTGAAATGCTGATGGTTTCGACACTATTGGTTGCATCTGAGCTCTTGTCTATGACTTGATGCAGAATCACCTTAGATGATAATGGCTACGCCCGGTTAGAAAGTCTTGGTATAGCTTGCGAAAGGGTTGTTCAAGTTGATACATGCTTTCGAATGATTTGAATGAAGGAGAAACCTTTAGTCTTGAAAGGTTTGGCGCATATACAAAGTGTTGTTCTTCATTGTCTTCGAAAGGTGTTGCTTTAACTCATTCGGAAGGTCCTCATGCATATGGGATCACCTAGTCGAAAAGTGGTTACTGAAGGAGGAAGGGTGCTTTCGAATCTTTCAAATCCTTGGAAAGGTAAGAACCTTCTGGATCTTGATTGTAACATACTTTTGATGCCTTCAAAAAGTTCTGAATTTTTCGGACTTTGGCTATAGCATCCTCTGACTCCTTCGAAAGGTCTAGAAAGAACTTTTTCCTCTTGTTCTTCTTCAACCTCTGCTCAAAAATGGTTTTGACTAAGTCAAAGGGAGATTTTGTTAGTAACAAATTGCATCTAGTAGAGATCTATCAGCAACATAAAGTCTCATCTCACCCCTTGCCACATTATGCCCATTTCTACAAATCACATATATGAGTTTTAGATGCAGTATCTAAAACCCAAGGTATTTTATTGGTTGCAAAACAATTTTGAATCATAAATATACATGTAGGAACAGCAGAACTATTCTATTTCTGTTTGACAATCTTCAAACAACCCAAATGGTTTCGTATCCAATGACCCTTCTTATTACAATGTTGACACTTACCCTAGTCATTAGGAGCATTTTTCTAATTCTTCTTATTAACTCATTTCCTCTTCTTCAAAACATTCAAAGATGATGCTTTACCCTTAATCACATGCACAACGCCTTGATCCTTGGATGAAGACTCGGTCGACCTCAACATATTAAGTAGCTCCACAAGGCTTGCATTCAGCTGATTCATATTATAGTTAATATTAACGGCTCAAACTATGGAGTTAAAGATCCTAGGATCAAATCCACTTGCAACTCATTGTCTGTCATAAAGTCTAATTGAGAAAGTTTATCAATATAGCCTTTAATCATTAAAACGTAACCATGCACATTCATGCCCTTTGTCATTTTTTATTAAATGTTTCCTCCTAATCTTATACCGTACGGAATAAGATTGTTCACTAAACAAAGCTTTGAGGCTATTAAAGATTTGATAGACAAGTATGTTTTTGTGTTGTCTCTAGAATGATTTGTTTAACATAGACAACACATAATCCTGGGCGATTTCTAGGTCTGGAACCCATTTGTTATAGGCTATTATTAGTTGGGGTCCACATCATCAAGAGGTTTTTCCATTGGAGGTTCAGTTATCGACGACCATAAGCATTTCCATGAAAGTGCTATCTTAATTTCTCTTAACTAGCCTATGTAGTTAGGTTTGATGAGTTTGTCATTTTTAGAGAACTATTTTGGTATAGATATTTTTCTACAAATTTAATTTAGTAGATTAGGACATTAAACTCATACTAGATGTTCTTATAACATTAGTAAGGTTAAAGATTACATTAAATTTCACTAATAAGCTCCCACTAGAATTTTATGTTTCTTAAAATCCTAAGAAGAAACATAGAAAATTTTCGACTTCCCTAGCGGGTGTTAGGATTCGCATGCCTTGGGATTCTGACCTTGAGGAAAGCTCAACAAGTCATAGCCCACATGCAATGGATAACACCTTATTGGTTTGTCACATAAAACTCCTACCTAGTGCTCTTTGTCCTAATCTCATCTTTACTTTGGGAAAAGTTCAACAGATAAAGAGAGATTATTCGTTCGTACATACCATTTCACGAAGGCCCAAGTATGATACACATACCTTGAGGGAAGCTAAACAAATATGCACATATATCATACATCTATATATTAATAATACTACACATAATATATCTAGCTTGAGGAAAGTTCAACAACTAAAGAGCTTGCAAATAATTTATTAATATATAAATGGTAAAGGACAACATTTATATTAAAAATTCATAATCTTTAATATATATATATATATATATATATATATATAAAAATTGAGTGATATCGAGTTAAGGGATAATGTATTTTTTATGAAATAACAACGTGGTTTATCATACACATCTAAAATCATGGTATACATACTATATGTATGTATGTATGTATGTATGTATGTATGTATTCCTGAAATCTACTTAGGGTTTCTTGTAGTTCCACTTTTAATATGCATTCATATTATGTAAGTTTAATTTTTGTATAATAGTTTGTAATATTAATTAACTTCTATATTAATCATATGTATGGTACTATATTAATTTATTAATTAAATCATATTTATTTAATTTAATTAATTAATTAACGTTTGAATCAATTTCTCTTTATTCATTTTAAACATTTTAAATTGAATATGTATATTGTAATATTTATAGTTATACACATACATCATAATATATGTATATTATATTATGTGAATTAACATTTAATTTGTTTATTTAATTAAAATAATTTTAGTTAATTATAATTAATTTTGAATACACACACACACATATATTACCTTAAACATTTTATGGTAATGCTGCATATATCAATATATATGTTATTTAATTTAACTGATTGAATTTTTGATTAATTATTTAATTACTTAATTCAATTATTATTAATAAATTTTGAAAATAATTGTTCAATTTTCAAAATTATTTTATAACATTTAAAAAATATTTATTTATTTTATATTTAACCGTTTAAATTTAAAATTTTATTTTAATTTCAAAATAGATTTTGAAAATTAGCCCAATGCCTAAATTCAAATTGGACCTTTATATTATACCTTTGAGCTTATCTCACCTTTCGGTTCAACCAGTAGCTACGTTGGGCGGTGTTATTGATTACCCGACAACCCAGCTTAAACATTAGTTTTCTAGACACCCTACTAAATATGTATGCTATAAAAAGTTGACATTTATATTGCTGATGTATACTGCATAGGCCATTAGGCTCTAATACCATTGAAAGAACTAGGCTAGCACGCAACGAGTTAAATGAGTGAATTAGAAAAAATGTATAGACCTTGTTAGGAATATGAAGCCTAAATTGATCCAGATCCAATCTAAATAATTTTAAATAAAATATTTATTTTATGTTATTGATTAATATAAATATTTGATTTTTTGTGTGTATATGTGTTTGTAATATATAAAGTGTATGCATATTAAATAAACACATACATGTAAGTGTACGTGTAACATATAAATGTGTACATGGTTTAATATGCCCATCTATAAGTGTTGGGATACATCGTAATGAACACCTTAACCTATTTATATACGTATTTATTATCAATAATTAAATTAATAATAATTTTATATATGTATACACATAATGTATACACACACTAATAATTATGTATGAATATAAATTTTAAAGAGTTGACCATTTCGAATAATTCAAATTTAATATTTGAAGTACCATAGGATAAGTTCAAATTTGAAAACAGATCTAGATACAAAATAAAATCTTATTTTAAAATTCAAATTCAAAATTTAACTATTATTATATTATATATACACATTAGAAAAAAATTTATATTTGAAAATATAAAACAGCATACACATGTACGTATATGCTATTAATAAAGAGAGTTTAATGAACAAGATTTCCCCATGTCGTTTTGAAATTCTTAAAATACCCAACATTAATGAATGACATCTCACCATCGGTTTGCAGCCTCTACCAGCTCCTCATCCTAACCACCTATCAATATAATTTCACTACCAATTTGCAACCGACACCACCAACAAAATAGCTTTAATAAAATTATTCTGATCACCAAAGCCTTGGCACTTGTATCACATATCCGCTCGTTAATCTTTTATTAAATAAAAAGTAAATATCTCTAACTGTTAAATGCATATATATATATATGCGATTTATACAAGTGTGTGTGTATAATATATATATATATATATATATATATATATTAAAATTATCTATAAAATACTAATTTGTAAATAAATAATAATATGTTTAAACATTTTTTTTTAATTCTCGACCGAAAACCTTTTTTACGAAACAAATTTTTTACATTAAATCCATATGGGTTTAAAAATCCTTTTTTATTTAAAAATGGAAAATTTTCAAACATAAACTTGTTTGTGAAAACAATAACGCAAATAACCCTGTTTTGAAAATAATTACAAACATAGACCTGTTTCTGCCAGGTAGACGAAGGCGATTTTTGAAAATTCGCCTTCGTGCGAATTTTGAAAATTCGCCAACGGGCGACTTTTCAAAATGCGCACGAAGGCGAATTTTCAAAATTCGCCTTCGTTAAAACCCTGCACAAAACAAGACAGCAAGCAACCCTTCTCCCCACTTCCTCATTTCCCCAAAACAAAACAAAACCGAACCCAAAAGCCCCAAATTTCTCAAAACCTTCCTCCACTTCCATTTCTTCAATTTTTAGACAAATTCTTTCACAAATTAGTCAATGGCAAGCACGTCTGGTATAGAACAAGAAATAGGTACGAATCTATACCCATAATTTGGTATTTCTAATTTAGGGCATGAATTTGTTGCAAATTTACTTCATGAACAAAAATTGTGCTTGTAAAGTAAAGCATTTGAATATCACCGTTGATAATTTGTACACTTTGAACTTGTTTGAACTAAGGTAGTTGTATGTGTACAAAATGCAATAGGTTACTTTGTAAAACATTTTAATATGTACAAAAAGTATGTTAAGCAATCGGTCGAGCATGAATTGTTTTTGCATAATTGTTTGGCTTCCACAACTTACTTCATTGTTTGTTTTCAAGCATATAGTTTGAGCATTTAATATTTTGAATATTGCATGTTTCGTTCTTTCATGCAAATAGTATTTATTTAATCACACAACTTACTTCATCATGATATGTGTGTGTGTGTGCGCGCGCGCGCTGTGTGGTTTTCTTCAAACCATGTTGCGATAGAGTGTACAAAATGCAATAGGTTACAAACATAAGTTTTTTATCTACTCAGCTTTTGCACTGGCCTCCTCATTTCCAAACACCAAGTTTTCAGATCTGAAGAACCCATTTTCTTTCAGCTTACAATTCCAAAAACCAAAACTCTATTTTCTTTCAATAATCAATTGGTTGTTGAAATAGAGTCCTTGCTAGTCTACGCAAACGTCTACGCTATATCTCTGTATACGAATTGGTAAGAAAATTACAAACCCTAGCTTTGTTACGTCCATTAAAATATTTTCATACAAATGTACAGAAATTGTTTGGTCAACTAGAAATTATTTGTATGTAGAATGGCTAGAAATCTCATTCCAACACTTTGCTACTACGACGGTGAATTGATCGTCGACGAACAAAAAAACGGAAAGTATGTCGGCGGTTTTTGTAAACCAGGGAGAGTACGCAAAGGTTGCACACTATTTGAGTTGAAAGAATCCGTATACAAAGCGACAAAAATAAGCGCAATCGAATTTGATATTGAGTTGGTGGTTAACTGGCCTACGGATTCAGGTTCAAAAGCAATAACACTCTCGGACGATGAGGATGTTGAAGTTATGTTTTCTGCGGTTAAAAAGTCCTTAGAGTTGTATGTTGGAAAAGTTGCAAAAGAAAATCTGCAAGAACATGTACAATCTCCTATCGTTAGTACAGGATTAGGGCATTTTACAGAAATGTTGGAAACTGATAATCCTTCAGCAAGCTTAGGTTCTCCTACTTACAGTAATCCATATGTACATGCTGAGGGTCATGGTCATCCTCCCATAAACTATGGGTTCATGCATTACATGATGTCGCAACCAACTCCAGAACAGTACTTTCCATACTACACACCACCTACGACGCATCCAAGGTATTAAACTTAACATTGGAATTTATTTTTAAATTACAATTGCTAATACTTTCTTCTAACACATTCAGCTTCCAACAACAAATGCATCTACAAAATGTCTGTGCTGAACAACAAAATTTTCATTTGCCGCAACCGTTATATCCTACTCCATCAGAAATGTATGATATAAGTCAAAGGTTTGTTTAGCAATTTATTTGAGTAATGTTTCCTATCTACTCTAGCTTCGTACTAAAATACTGTTGTAAACAGATGCACAACTATTGAAGATACTGCTGTAGAATGTGGTGCCGGACCGTCACAACACTCGCATGATTCCAATATTGACAACGATATGCATGTTAATATAGATGGAGACACCGGTCATGTTCCTGCAATTGATAGTATGGCTGTTGCGACGAGGACTAACAATGATGCGTGTTGGGTAGAACGAATGCAGGTGAACAATGAATCGTTAAACTACGACTTTCCGATTGTAGATGATGTTGAAGGTGATGGTGAAGAAGCTCAAATGGAAGTGCCGTTGGATGATGATCTATGTACTGCCCAAATGATGGCAAGATCGGTCGTTGCTAATCTACAATTTTCTGGGGAAAAATTTTCAACCGCGTGCATACAAAATGGATTTGCTGTTGGAATGGTATTTGAAAGTAAGCAAAAAATGCTACACCAATTAACCGAATGGTCCATTCTACATGGAGTTTCATACAAGCCGATCAAGTCGAATAAAACTATATACACCGCTATCTGTAATGTTGACACCAACTGTCCATGGAGAATACATGCAATAGTCTCAAAGAAATCGCAGTCTGGCTGGTGGGAAATCAGAAAGTTACCTAGCGAACATACCTGTGTCAATCCTACAGTTAATTCCAACCACAAGCAAGCCACTTCTGATTTTCTTGTGTCAAAAATCATGTCATTTGTCAAGGCCGATTTGGATATCTCAGCAGGTACAGTCCAAGTGCTTGTAGACGATCAACTGTTCATCAAAATTAGTTACATGAAAGCTTGGCGGGCATTAAACAAAACAATAGAAAGAATTTATGGTGACTGGGCCGAATCGTACGCGACTTTGCCTCAGTATTTCGAGGAAATAAAAAGAAGTAATCCGGGGACTGTAGGCCATGTGACCCACGATGAAGTTGGCGTATTTGATCGTGCATTTTGGGCATTTGGCCCTTGCATTACAGGTTTTCTACACTGCCGACCATTGCTATGTATTGACGGGACACACTTGTATGGTAAATACAAAGGGACGTTGCTTGTTGCTACTGCTGTAGATGCGGATGACTGTCTGTTTCCATTAGCTTATGCAGTTGTCGAATCCGAGTCATATGATAGCTGGGGTTGGTTTTTTTCTTGCATGCGTGAATTCATTCACAGTGTTTGCAATCGTCGTATTACTTTCATATCGGATCGGATGAAAGGAATTCCGAAGGCTTTACAGGAGAGGTGGCGAGAACCACACAAACATAGGTTCTGTGCACGACATCTTAAAGCTAATCTTCAAACGGCGGGTTTTAGGGATAAACGACTCACATCTTTATTTTATTCCGCTGCATGTGCTTCAGAAGTGGTTGAGTACAACAAAATCAGAGAAGAAATTAAAGCTACAAATTCACGAGCTCATGAATGGATTGAAAGAAGTTTAGGGAATTTTGAAGAAAATTGGGCCCTGTGCAAAGACGATGGAGGACGCTTTCATGTTATGACCACCAATGCATCCGAAAGTTTTAATGGTGTACTAAAAGGTGCTCGATCATTACCTATAAAAGTGTTGGTTGCACGAACCTTCTTTCGATCGGTTGAATATTTCTGTAAGAGACGAGAGACGGCGGACGCTATTACAACACGTTTGACTCCAAAATGGGAAGCTAAAATAGCAGATCGAGCTATTGAAGCACGTCGTTGTAAACTAGTTCGCTTCAGTCGAACCGAATGGCAAGTGATTCACTGCTACGGCGATGAATTTAAAGTGTTAATTGATGGTCCTAACTGCTCATGTACATGCAACATCCCCTTACTGCAAAAATTACCATGTGCGCATGTAATGGCGGCTTGTTCGGCACAGGATTACGGTGCTAACAGAGCACATCATGAGTTTGCATCAGAGTGGTACTCTGTTCGTAGTTACAAAGCTTCATATCAGCCAGAGTTTCATCCCGTGCGTGATAAGAGATACTGGAGACCATACACCGGTCCGCATATATTGCCTCCACCTACAAGAAGACAACCTGGACGACCTAAATCTACAAGGATAAAAAATGTTATGGACGAGCTTCAAACGCCTAAAACAAACAGGTGCAGCAAATGTGGATCGCAGGGCCATAACAGAAAGCGATGTACTGCAGCGACCTAACCTTCCTTTATCAAATGTACTGCGGCGACCTAATTATGCTTTCGGTGTATTCAACTTTAAAGACATGTAATTTCTATGTATCAAACTACCTAGTCATGTATCAAACTTAAATGAACTTTGCAATTGTAAGATTTGCAAGCTGATATGTACAAAAGTTGTTAGATTTGAAATTATATATCTATACGATTGTGATGTACTCAAGATGATATGTACAAAATCTGATAAACTCTTTGCTTGCTGTCTTGTTTTGTGCAGGGTTTTAACGAAGGCGAATTTTGAAAATTCGCCTTCGTGCGCATTTTGAAAAGTCGCCCGTTGGCGAATTTTCAAAATTCGCACGAAGGCGAATTTTCAAAATTCGCACGAAGGCGAATTTTCAAAAATCGCCTACGTCTACCTGGCAAAAACAGGTCTATGTTTGTAATTATTTTCATAACAGGGTTATTTGCGTTATTGTTTTCAAAAACAAGTTTATGTTTGAAAATTTTCCTTTAAAAATTCATACAGATTACAAAATTATTTTTTAACTATAAATTCTAGATAAGGTTTTAAGGGTACTTTTGGCATAGGTGCTTGATAGGTTCACAAAAACCCCAGTGGAAAAAAGTATAGGTCCTTATTTTTCGAAAATCATCAAAAAACATATAAAAAGCAAAAAAACTTCCAAATTTTAAAACTTATTTTAGTTAATATTTATCTTCGTATTCACGTGAATTTTTTTAAAAAACAAGGATGAAAAGGGAAAAAATTGACACATGCTATGTTTTAGGAATACTTGTAGACATTTATGCAATTTTAGAGAATAATTGTAGACATGTCTGCACTTATTCTAAATAGCATATCTTTGCAACTAAAAATTGTCAGATATGTCTGCAATTTTAAGGAATAAGTGCAGATATTTATGTAAATATCTGCACTTATTCCTTAAAATTGCATCAGAGTGTTGTTATTTAGTGAATAATTGCATATATGTCTGCAAGTATATGGAATGATTGCAGACAGTCTGTAATTATATAGTTATTTATTCAACGCAGTTATAGTAAATAATTGCGTACATGTCTGCAATTAAATGGAAGAACCACATACATATCTGCAATTATTCAGATGTTTATCGAATGCAATTATTTAATGAATAATTGCAGACATATCTACAATTATATGGAATAATTGCAGATATGTCTGCAATAATTGCAGATAAGTCTACAATTTCGTTTTCTTTTCTTTCAAAAACCTAGTTATAATATTTAAAAAGTTTGAGCATTGGCGTAAACAAATACGAAAAATACATGCAACTATGGTAAAATAATTACAAGGACCCGCTTTATAATTTTTTTTAGCGAGGATGCCGTTTGAATTAACTTTGGTTTTAGGGATGCATGACTAATATTCACTTATTTATAATATATATACACACGCGTTAATGCATAATATAATTTAAAAAGCTTTAATATATATGTATATTAATATTTTAATTTTGATTTTATTATAAATAAATATATACGTATATAAATTGTTCGTTTAGCATATACATATACATATATATATATATATATGAATTAGATTTAATAAATAAATTTATATAAAGTATATATGCGGCTATATATTATAAAATTCAAATTTTAATTTAAAATAATTTTGATTTTTTAAATGGCCTAAAATATGTAATAATTTATTTTATTTTATTTTAGTGTGTACGAATATATATATATACAAATTTGATAGTAAATAAATATACAAATTCATGATAAAATATGGTTCAAATTTGTACACATTTGATGACATAACATATATATAAATAAATATTGATTAGATATTACCTATGTTTTGGCCTTGATATTTCACCTTGAATGTTGAATTAGAATCTCCTTGGATCGAATCCTTGCTCTTCCAAAAAAGCGGCTAACTGAAGAGATTACCTCACCTTTGTACTGTATTCGATGTGATTTATAAATAAAGAAAGGATACTGGTATATAGCTTGCGGCCAAAGCGGTAGAAGGTAGGAGGCAAAAATAAAGTGCAAATAAAAAGGGATGGTAAGTTTAAATAGGCAAAAGAATGGAGTAAAAAGATATAGATCTCCCTTTTTACCTCTTCTCCTTAACATTTCAAAACCCTATGTTTCAAATCATTATCACACCCCACTCCTCCCAAGCATGGTCGGCCATCTATGATAGGCTGTGGACCTAAATGCATTTCCAAGTCTAATCATATTAATACATGTTAAATCCAATTTAAATATTTATCGATATTGTATATTGACATGTACATACATAATTTTTATATACACACTTTGTTAAGTACTAATTCAAATAAATAAATTAAAATTTTATAACTAACATTTGACAAATAAAAATTAATTTAATTAATTATAACAATTATAATTTAATTAAATCATGTAGTATTTTTGAATATTAACCATCATGGTTGTGTGACTCATAAGTGTAAATTCAATTAGTGGTTAATATCAAACAATTAAAATATTAACATTCACACATTACCTAAGCTAGTGATGTGATAGTTTGGTCGAACTTATTGCTTGCATAATTTTGGTAAAACTCAATTTTACTATTTAAGCAGCCCTCGATAATGATAATTATTTATACTAATTCTCTTCATCAAATTATATTACAATAGGACTTATAGAATTTGGTTTTGGTCAGAATTCCAGTATCATCAACATTCAACTTGTATAATCCAACACAAAGTCCTTGTTTCGATAATAATAATAATTATTAACCAAATTGCTATAGTCAAAGACTTTGACTTTGAGTTGACTGCAGTTACCCGTGATACTAATCTCATATAACCGAGGAGAAGAATTATCTATCAAATAGTGTTTCACTTACAATGCTTCTACTCAGACCCAACTACAGTTTTTCAATGGATATCATGCCATGATTTAACTATAATCAAAGTAGAGTGTCCACATTGAAGTTCAACAGTATTCTAAAGTCATGAGAACTATGTAATATTATCAATTTGATGTTCACTATTTGACTTTGAAGATTAGAGATCAATGATATAATAATTTAACTTATATATTATGGAATAGGATCTTTAGTGTGACTAATATAATAAACTAACAAAAATAAAAATAAAATGTAGTGAATAAAGTAATAGAGTGCTTCAAGATTTTATCCTGGTTTGGACAGTCCGTCATACGTCTAGTCCTACACTATCTTCTGGATTTTCACTATCAACCCCTCTCTTAACCTAGAGTAATATGTTTTACAACTTCTATATTTGATGAATTACACAAACAGTACTTCAACACTACTCGATGAACAACACCAACATGTCTTTATCTCTTTTCAAAAAATAAACTGACAACAATGTATTCTTGAATACTAATATTGCCAACGATGCTATACAAAACTTTATACCACTTTAAACGATCGACTACGATGAGGTACAGGGTCTTAAGGATTAGAATTCAGTAAGTGATATGGATTTATATGATTATATATTGATTTCTAAGGTTTTGAAAGTGGGCACAAAGAACCACAGTAGAGATTAGAGAATTGAGAGAGCAATTGATTATCTGGTGATTGCAAAGTTTAGGTTTATATAGGCATGAATTGGAATCATCTGGAGACGCTTCTAAAGGATTAGGAACAATTGACAAAGAGTTTTGGATGCTTGGAAGTGAAAGGTCGCGACTAGATGAAGAAATAGAATAAAAATATTTTGAGACTCGATTTACAGGCCTAGAAAAATTTGGCAACCGGTGCACCAGTGCCTTGGGATCAGTACACCAGTTGGCTATTTTCAAGCACAGCAAACTTTAGGTTAAAGCCTTTTTCTAGTCTTTGATGCTTTAGAAAATTATGAGAAAAATCAAGTTCCTTCATGGATATATGTTGGAGGATGAGGTCAAATTTTAAGGCATTTGAGATCGATTAAGTGGTTTAAAAATATTCAAAGTATATTATTCTAAAATGAATATAGACATTACTGCCACATAATTTTTATCTGAAGCTCGTTTTTAAGTACAGTTATGACATTGCTTGTTCTTTGTTAACACCAATTTGATCTTTTAAATATCATCTATATGCTCTAAAGTAATATTAATTAGCTCCATCTCCATATGTTATTTCACCTTTGTTTTACTACGTTTTGCTAAACTGTTTGAAATAACTCAATGAAACGTTAGTAGCAGTTGTTGTATAGTTGCAATTAGCAAAACACATAATCATAGTTCTAACATTCTTCCCCTTTTTGATGATGACAACCACAAAATATTATAAATATAAAATGCATGAAAAATATATGTGGCTCCTCCTAAATATATGATATGTTACATAAGTTTTCTTAAGAATATATCATCTCGCTTTAAGTTTTTCTCCCCCTTTGTCATCATAAAAAGGAGATAAAAAATATACTCCAATTTTTCTAAAATTAACATACTTTTAGCTTATGCTGTTTAAAGTACAAATACCAGTTCTCATCTTAATCTTATATAGGTAGCTTCACATGTTGGTTTAGTAAATATATCTACAATTTGATTTTATGTATTTATGAATTCTAAGGATATATTTTCCTTTTCTACATGATCCTTTAAAAAGTGATGTCTAATGTCTATATGTTTAGTTCTCGAGTGATTTTTCGGGGTTTAGCTAAGTTAATTGCACTCGTATTATCACAATAAATAGTTGATTTTCTTAAATTTACACCAAATTCTCTTAAAGTTTGTTGCATGTAAATCAATTAAGCACGTGTGTCACGACCCTAATTTTGATAAACGTTATTTAGGACACTTAATCAGTTAAATTAAATGAAATAATGTAAGGGGTTAAGGAAGTGATAATTGTGATTAATAGAGGGTAGCCGTGCCTAATAACAAATGAACTAAGGGAAACTGAAGTAAGATATATATATATAAGGGAAGTTAGATAAAGGCAATATAGGAAAATAATATTCTTATACCCTAAACCCTTAAGCCATGTTCATTTTCACGTTCACGAATCAGAAACTAAATACTAGACAGGCCGGCCACCATTAGGGGAAAGTAAGAAGAAAGCTAAATCAAGAGGAAGATTAATCAAATCCATTCAAGATCTAATCTCAACTCCTTAATCATAAAGCTAAGGTGAATAATAGGTTATATGTCGTGTTCTCTTATTTTTGGTTTTAGATTGAAATTCAAATTATTTTGCAAATGTTTTTTTCCATATTTTGATTGTTAAAACAGATATATATGCTTGTTGATGATTTATGTTATTTCATATGGATTTTACGATAGGTTTTAATGTAAAAAAACCTACTAAATGACATCCTAATGCTTTGCAATTAGAAATGATATTTTAGAGATGCGTCTCAAATTTCATAATTTTCTGAATTAGTGTGGATTTATTATAAATTTCCTAGTGAAGAAAATAGTTAACTGGGTTTAAAATTAATTACGGCCGCATTATATATATTTTGGGTCAGAAATTTAAATATATTAGAAAACATATAAAAAATGATTTATGAGATTTTTGTAGAATTTTCCTAAGTGTTTTAATAAGTATATAAAATTATTTAAGGTATGAGACTTAAATGTTTTATATATTTATAGAAGGAGAAGGGGCATTTTGTAAATATTTTAAATTACTTACTTCTGAAATTTGGCTGCACTTCTAGAAAAGATTTTAGAAAAGAAATTAGCAACCAATCATATGATGACAAACAAAGAAAGTTAATTAAAAAGAATTTACTTTTTAAAGTAAAAAATCAGTTTTACCATATTTCTGATGTTTTGCCACTTTCGGCACCAACCTTTCAACTAATTACTTTCGCCTCCAACCTATTCGAAACCAATACACATGGTATCAAAGTCTTGGTACGTAGTGGATTGGAGATAGGAGAAAGGTATAGAGTCGAAATAGGGGTTTCGAAGGGGTTGAAACCTTCCTTTTCTTTTAAAAGGAAAGGCGCCTGCTTTGTTTTCGAAAAGAATTCTTTCAAACAAAATAGCTTTCGACTTAGTCAAATGTTTTAAATAAAGGTTTCGATAGAGGTTGCGCCTTTTGTTTTATAAAGAAGCTTTAGAAGGGGCTAAAACCCCTTGTTGCTACCTTCAACCTTTCGGAGAAATGCCTTCGAAAGTGTGCTTCACTTTAAAACCTTAGCCGTTTCTCTAATGCTTTTTGAAGTGACTGGTTTCGACACCATCCACTTCTTTTATATAGGAAATTGTTTCGAAAAAGTGCTTTCGACTTATTTGTTATTAGACCCTTTGTTCTATTGAAAGTTAAACCCAAAGGTTTCGAAAGGGATGGTTTTAAATGGTTTTGAAAGGTTGTTCTAGATGTTTTTATTTGAACCCAATACTTGCGAAAAGTTATTTATGTAAAGGACTTAATGCTTTTGAAAGGTATAAGATAAAGTTTCGAAGGGGTCGTTCCATAATGTTTTCAAAAGGTTTTAAATGGAAGATTTCCAATGTTGTCAAAAGGCATGTTTAAAGTGTTTTGAAAAGAGGATGTCTAAGGTTTTAAAAAGTTTTTAAGTTCAATGTTTTCGAAAGATGGAAAACGGTTTTTAAAGGTATGTTTTGGCCTTTCGGCCTAAGGTTATAGAGTAAAGTAGTTTAATGTGTTTCGAAAGGGGTACTTTCAATGGTTTCGAAATGGGTACTTTCAATGGTTTCGAAAGGCGTTGTTTATAGCTTTTAAACAAGGGTTTCGAATATATTCATCAATAATGTTTGTGTAGAGTATATATAACATGGCAAAGTGATTTAAGTAAAGCATATAATATTTTCCTTGTTTAAATATGATTTAAAAAGGGTTAAATCATTTTGAAAGAAATGTTTTCAAGGAAAATTCAAATGGTAGTTGACCCTAAGTAAAATGACTCAGATATTAGAATACCAGATGGGACTGCTATGGAGTCGTGCCCTATACTATAGCTAGTATCCCCAAGCTAGTATAAGTCCAAAATTCCAGTGTGTAAGGTTTTGTCATAGGTAAGATAAAAATGATATTACACACAGAAAGGAATATACATAGTGAAGATAGGTTAATGGTGAGCCAACAAAACCATTAGGATTAGTTGACCCTGGGAGAAGTAAGTTAGGGATAGACCATCCAGAAGAGTTTCTAACAGAAGTTAGACTATTTGTTTATTATGTCTAGTCGGGCTGGGTTAGCCAAAGGTTAGTAGTTAGCCAAATAAAACTATAGTGTTTGGATAGATAGCCCACTGATTACCTAATTTATATGCTTACATGATACTAATGTTATTGTTTTAACCTGTTTGGCTGCAGAATTTAGATTTGCAAAAGATATGTTTTAAAAGGATATTAGTGAGGGGAAAACAATTCTGCTAAGCGGCGAGGTCTCACTTAATATTAGATTACCGAGATGTATAGTATTATTCACACCATGCTTTATGTTGGACTCGAAGTTTATGTTTTTCCCCTTAAACTCTCGGATGCTCAAAATTGATTTGAGTAGATTGAGAGTTGAAGGTTTTCAAGTTTAGTAGGTGGACGAATAAAGATTTCAAAAACAAGCAGGAGGCTGAAGTTAGCTATTTAGGAGTTATTATATTTTTATTTCTGCTGTGATATTTTGAGACAGTTTGTCTATTTGAGTACTCTGATCATCCAAGAGGGCGTCTTCATATGTCGCTCTTGGCATATATTGTAATAATTATATTTGATCAATGCTTAGGAAATGTGCGGGATCGTGTAATGAAATATGAAACATATTTTTGAAATGTAATCAATAAAAGTTGTTTATGGAATCCGTGAATTGTTTCATATTCATATGCTTCTGATATTATGGATACTATTAACATTACCATATTTTGTCACCAGAAGTTAATATTACAGATGACTGCAACATCTATAGCGCTTAGCTTCCAGCCTCAAGATATGGGATGTTACAACATGATGATGTTGTTGATAGGTATTCTTCCTCACACGTTGTTAATGATACACAATTTTGCCTTTTACTGTACCAAGAACTTAAAGTTTGGCTTATAAAATGATATGTGCCACTCGTGATTTTTCAATCTGCCTTATATCCTCTAAAATCAGCATCACTATAGGGTACTAGTTCAAAAGGACATCCTTTTGGATAAAAAAGTCCATAGTCTATAAACCCCACTAAGCAAAGCAAAATTCTTTTAATGACTATAACGACCCAGGATTTTTAGTAATTAAAATTTGAATATTTAATTTATTTTAAATATTAATAAGTGAAATTTATAAGTCGAATAAATTTTATTTCGAATAATTGGATTTAATTGAATAATTAAATCGATAATTTAATATGTTAAATTATGGAAATAAGTGAAAATTGAGTTAAATATGATTGAAAATGATTTGTAAAATTTTATTTCGTCATATTGAAGTTAGAATGATATTTTAGAACTTTTAAAATCGAACTAAAAGTTAATTTGTGAAAATTGAATATTTTAATATTTAATCGACTAGTGAAATTAGCCAATTTTTGAACAGTCTCAGAATTGGACGAAACTTGTTCCATTGGATCCGTAATAGTTAGTTATAACCGGATTTCAATTTTCGTAGCAATCGGAGTTATCGTTTGATCGTGGCAGCTCGAAACGCATCGAAATTGTTTTTAATATTAATTTGGCGAGTTAAAATAGCCATTTTTCAAACAGTCTCGGATTTCGATGAAAACAGTTTCATCGGATCCGTAATGTGATATTATTGTATGGTTTCAAATTTCGTATCAATTGAATTTACCGGTCGTCCGGTGCAAGCTAAAACGCCTACAAAATCGTTTAAATCGGTTTAATTTAAATTGAATGTTTATTGCCATAACTCGCACAGATGACCGAATTAGCTTCCGAAACCTGTTCCATTATGTCCAGAACGCGGGGTAAACCCTAGAAACGCTGGTCACCGTGCGTAAATCGGAGTTTGGAATTTCCGAATTGAATAGTGTTTGAGAAAATTCTATAAATAGGGCCTCATTCACAAAAAAATAAAAAAAAATAAAACAAAACCCTAAACCTAATACACAGCCGCCACCTCCTTCTTCAATGGTCGAAAATCTCTTGACTTTCCTCCTTAACTTCTTCAAATCCATCATTCTATCCAACAAACTCTCAACTAGAAAAACGTAGATCTCCTCAAGATCTTGTATAACAACGGTGATGATCGTAAAATACGAAGTGGATGGACGGCAATTTGCATTTGAACGCGTGACATTCGCACACGTTTTTCTCAACCATGGGGGGCCTTGCTCCAAGATATTCCAGCCGAAGATGGCACTTGCAAGGGGCGATGAAATGAGGGTGTCTGATCGTCTTCAAGGTGATGGAGGTGGTCGTAAAATTTAGCCCTAAGGCGTGTTGATGGGTACGGTTTTGGTTTCCTGGACGCGTGCGTGAAGATGGATGGGGTGTGCGGTCTGGATGAAGGTTGCAAAGATCTAAAGGCCAATATTAGTTTAGGTTAAGAAAATTAAATTTAAGTTGTAAATTTTATATTTAAAATTCGTGTAATCTTTAAAACTGTATATCTTTTTCATACGAGGTCGAAAACGCGCGAAACCAGTTGCATTGGAATCGTATGGACGAGCACTACGCTATGGAATTGGATTGGAGTCATTTGGAGTTAGTGAGAATTTCGGGTAAAATTAAACGTCCGTTTAATTTTATTCGAAATAAATCGCTAAAACGAAATTGAAATCAAGGTGAGAACTTCTCACTCAATCGAATCGGTTTCGATTTTTATTTTAAATAGTTATATTTAAAATATTTGAATGCATGTTTGAATGATGATTGTTATCTATTGATTGTTAAAATAGACATTATGCGCCGTTAGTAAGCGGATGTTATTTATTAAAAACATATACCGCGAATATTTCATAAACAGTGAAATTGGTATTATATATAATAGCAATATATATATATATATATTGGCATATGTATATATCGCAGTTATTGATTTCCCGCATTTGCATAGCGGATGAGACCCTATTGCGCCGTCTATTAAGCGGATAATATTTTAAATCCCATATACCGCGATAATTCCGTACTGGAGCGGAATTGGTATTGTGCTAATGTTTGTGGATGCAGGAAAACAGGTTGGAGGGATCCAACTGGATTCCTCAACAGTATTTATTTGATTTTGAATATTTTGATATTCGTGGATTATCATATTGATATATGATATCGTTGTTGTCGTGATTGACTATTTGGTATGTAGCATCATTGGACCAAATTTTAGAATTTTAAAATGATTTTAGAGTGATTTTTGAAAGTATATGTTTATAAAATATTTTTGGAATTTATCCATTTTGAATAAATAAACGTTATAAATTTTAATGTTATAAAAATTATGATTTTTGAGAAATAGAGTTAAAAGATGATTTTTGAAAATATAGGTTAATGATTTTATATAATAGTTTAAATTGGGATTTCTGAATTTATTATAAAAAGTTTAAAAATAGGATTTATGAAATTTAATCATTTTATAAATCAAAGAGAATTGTGAAATTATAAAAGAGATTAAAGATGTTTTAAAATAATAATATAAATTGATTTATATAAAAAAATTTACAAATTGATATTTATAAATTAAAAATATTTGGATGATAAAACGAGTTTTATAAGTGTTAGAATGAATTGCGAATAAATTTCGTAAACGAATGAAATTTATAGAATTATAAACGGTGAAGTTAGAAATAGAATTTTATAAACAGTAGGTTTATAAAATTTGTAAAGTTATTTGAAGAATAGGTTTGGATAAATAAACGAATCTTATAAGTTATAAGATTTATAATTATGAAGTTTAAAAGAACGATTTTTGGCAAACAAATAAATTATAAGTATTTGACTTATAGTATGAATTTCTAGTATATCATGAGATATGAATTGAGATAGGTTAATAAAGGAGATGTATAAATGGAAGTTGTTATAAAATAAATAATAAAGGAATTTATAAACATTGTTTTATAAATTCGCAACGACTTATTTTGATAAGTAGATTGTTATAACTTATTTATGGAGTTATATTCACGTTTTTGAATATTGAATAACCTTTGAAATAAAATGAATAGAAAGGATGAAATTGGTTAACGTAGTATATTCACGTTTTTGAATAGTGAATAATCCTTTGAAATAAAATGAATAGAAAGGATGAAATTGGTTAACGTAGTATATTCACGTTTTTGAATAGTGAATAATATGTTAAAGAAATTGTTTTGAATGTGATGTTTTAAATAGAATTAAAACGATCTAACGATGTTTTAAAATGCGTTGAGATTCGAAACCATAGATTTCAACATTTATTGTTGAAATAGATGTTTTCGAGAAATAGAAGGGAATGGTGGACTATAACACTGTTGTTATAGTAAATGATTTCCGAAAGGAAATATTTTGTATAGTATTGGGATTTATATATCTATTTTAATTTTGAATCCCTATACTAGTGATTTTGGGTTGTCGTAACGATGTTTTACGCAACATTCGTTTTGGCCCAAATAAATATGTTTAAGAGAATGATTTCCTTAAAGAATGAAATATATACTTAATCTCGATTTAAGTATATTGAATATTTTCCAAGTGTTGAAAATAAAATTTGTGAATTACTTATGAATAAATAAGTATGGAAATGTTTTTCCAATATAAAGTGAATATTTTAAGAATTTATCTTTTTTGAAGATAAATTGAAATGAAAAATTGAAATCGTATATGCACAGATATTTTGGAATATAAATTCACTATGGAATTTATAAAGGAAAGGGGAATTTGTCTAAAAATAAATATTGATTTATTTTTTAAGTGTGAAAATTATATATCTAGTAAAGATATTTTTGGGAAATAAATAATTTGAAAAATTATTTGGAATCTGGTGATGTTGTGCATATCCATTGATAGTTCAATAATCGACTGTCAATATTTACCTTTGAAAGGTATTTGTTGTGATTTGCTTGGATTTGAATGCTACACTTATTTTTAAATTATTGCGCTCGTTATTCGGATTACCCATTCCGAATAGTGATACGACGTAATGGATAGCATTGAAGATCGGTGTTGAAGACCCGGTATTTGCGAGAGCGATAGGATGACCTGTCGATTGACTCTGCACCGAGTTGGTCCGGTATAGAGTTCTCCATATGTGATGGGGAATCCGATCTGGATTGTGGATATCCGGATTGCAAGGACTTCTTTGTAAGTGCCTTCGGTTCTGTTCGTGCCCGGAACAGACTTGTATGGATTGTATGTCTGACGTTACAAATTGAGATATAAAGCAGATTTCTTTCAAATATATTTCTTTTGGTGGCGGAGAATTTATTCTTTTAGCTTAACACCCTTCTCTGAGACGTATGAGCTCAGAGGTTATGTAGTTGAAGGTTATCAGCGATATATTCCCAATTTGGTAATGTGACATGCTGAGTGTTGCTGTGAAATGATCATTGTGTTGATCATTTGTAATAGGATCATTTGTTTGATCGTTTATCTTGGTGATCATTTCTATGATCATTTGTTGACCCAAAGCACGTCTTTTGTATAAAGTGTGTTTTTGTGGACGTGACTTCGTCGAGCCTCACACCTCGGAATGGTCAAAACAGGAAAGATGCGGCAAGGTTATGAGGGGTAGCTCCCTTTAGGGTATGTGCATTTCCTTCTGGAAAAGGGTGGTATCATGGTATGGAGCCCAGATACTTGCTCATGTTGAAACACTTTATTTATGATTGTGTGATGTTGATGACGAGCGCTCGGTTAAAGGTCCCCAAGGACCGGGGGATGACATACTCGTGTCAGTTGTTACCCAGTTAGGGGTAACCCGGCCTTGTGTTGGCAGAGATCCGGTTTGGTTCTCGGGAATGTCCTTCCAGAGGCATTCTCATGTGGCAATGGGAAGTTCCTTGGCCTGACCATTCGTTGGAAATCCAAAGAAACAATACGATCTTGTACGGTATTAGTTGTAGAACCTATCATTCACTTATGGTGGCGCCCCACTGTTTGGATGATAGCTATAGTAGGCATATGATAATGGTCGTATGTTGGCTAAGATTTATATTCTATTTTCGAAATGAATTTTTCCTACACTATGCACTAGTAATAATATCAAATGTTTCTTTTTAATGCGTATCAAGCATCTTTGACTATCATAAGGAGAAATCTCCTCCGATTCTGCGTTTTCATTGTGTGTGTGTGCGGGAGGCCTTATGGTAGTCTCATTTTTAAAAGCATTGCGAATTGACTTTAAAAATATTCCTCTATTTTGATTTTTAAAGATAAATAAACTGTTTTGAGTTCTCACACTAGTCACACGACTGACTCGGAGTTTATTGTTTTCCTTCCTAAACTCTGGGTGCCCACCAATTTCCACACGGGCAGTCAAGAGTTAAGGTTTATCAGGATATTCCGGAGTTGCTGGAGGCAAGCTGGATGGCATGGCGTATTATTAGCGTATAGTATTTCTTTTTCCGCTGTTTGATGTTGTTTGTTGTTGTATACTCTGATGATGATGTAATGTAATGTATAAAATGTAATAACTGATATAGTTCTTTGTTTAAAGATTATTCATTTATTTATTATATGTTGTTCCGCTGCGAATTGTGAGATTCTGATATTGTTGTGTTGTGTTTTCTTTCCCTTCTATTTTCTTTCCTCTCTATTTTCTACCTTTCTCTTTTTCTTAAAACCCTAACTATTCGGTTTTTCGGCAACGAAAAATCGCGTATGTTACAATGTCGTGCAAGTGATTGTTTAGGATTAGACTGTAATCAAGCGCATATACAAACACTTGTTATACAATAGCAATTAAATATAGTAAAGGCCCTATCATACTTCTATAAAATTTCCGTTCTGTGTCTTTACCATTTTCATCTTGATCTAAGTGTACATTTGTACTCAGTAGAGTTGGTTACTACCTATATTTTCAACATTACGTCTCTTTAGTAAGTACTTACAATATTTTTTCTTGATTAAAAAGAAATGCTAGTTTTAGTTGTTTAACTGGTAAGCCAAGAAAATTTTAATTCTCACATATATGACTTTTTCAAATTCACTATTCATAATGTTTGAATATTTGATTCATAAGTTATCATTAGTTGATCAAGAAATAATGCCATCGACTTATACTTGAACAACTAATATATCTTATTTATTTCGTTTAATAAAAATTGTAGAGTTTACTTTCCTAATTTCAATACATGAACTTAATTAATAAGTTTAAATCGATCATACCAAGTATGGGGTGCCTATTTTAGACCATGAAAAATCTTTTTAAGTTTATTAACATGTTTTAGGGTATTGTTCGTTTTCAAAAAGAACTGGTTGTTCAATATAAACAGTTTCTTTAATAAATCCATATAGGAAAGCACGTTTAATGTACATTTGAAATTTTTTATGTTGCAGTGACATGCGAAAGCAAATAAAATATGTATAGCTTCGAATCTTGCAACAAAGGCAAAATCCTCATCATAGTCTATTTCTTCTTCTAAATTATATCCTTGGGTAACTAATCTGGCTGTATTAAGTATAATATCATTGTTTTCATCTTGTTTATTCTTAAATACCCATTTAGTTCCAATTACATATTAACTAGTAGGTCTTGGAACTAAATCCCAAATATCATTATGCTTAAATTGATTAAGTTCTTCTTGCATAGCTAAAATCCAATATTCACCTTTACTTGCCTCTTTATAATTTTTAGGTTCCAAATTTGAAATAAAAGCAATGTGACTTGTTTCATTTAGTTGTCTTCTGATTAAAATTATAGTTTTAATATCAAAAACTATATTTTTAGGCGGTCTTTTAAAAAATTTGGTGGTGAACTTAAAACTTTGTTCTTGATTTATAGTATTATTATTGACTTCATTTCCAACCACATTGTAAGTTGTGATTTGATTTGTAATATCATTTATTGGATGATTGGAATTTTCCAAAGTAGATGGTTGATTAATCTTATTAATTTTTGAATCATTGTTTGCATTTGTATAAGTTTCGTCAAAATATAGGTGTAAAAATTCTTCGATAATCTTTGTTCTTTTATTCAAAAGTCTATAAGCTTTGCTCCTTTCAGATTACCTAACAAAATTACATTTTTTTGTTGTAGGATCAAATTTTCTTAAGTTATCTTTAATATTTAATGCAAAACATTTTGAGCCAAATATCTTAAAATATGATACTTTTGGTTTCTTCTTATAGAGAAGTCAATATGTTTTTAGCCTTGGGCCATATAGAGACATGATTCAGAACATAACATACAGTAACAACGGCTTCAACCAAAAAATTTGTAAGTAAAGTTGCGATGTTGAGTAATGTTCTAGCGCATTCCTGTATAGTCCTATTTTTCCTTTCAACAACACCATTTTGTTGTGGTATTATTGGAAATGGAAAATTATGACTAATACCCATTTTAAGGCAAAATTTTAAAATAATTTATTCTCAAATTCACTTCCGTGAATACTTCTTGTACTCTTTATTTTTAAAATTTTCAAACTTTGAGTTCTCTTTGCGAAAGCTTTAAACATTTCAAAGGTATCATTTTTATGTTAAAAATATAATTGAAGTATACCGTGTAAAAATCATCAATAATTGGTATACTTATGATGATCCTACTTATGTGGGACCAAATAAATCCAAGTGTAGTAATTATAATGGTTGAGTAGATTTAACTTCTTTTATAGTTTTAATACATGAATCCTTAGTTTAACCTTTTGAAAGTCATCACAAAAATTAGTAACTTTAAAATTCATTTTAGGTAAATCACGTACAATTTCATCTTTTGCTAAATTATAAATATTTTTTTAAATTAATCCGACAAAATCTTTTATGTCATAGCCACAATCATTTATGTTAGCTTGAGGAACATACTATATTATGTGTAATTTTTTTATTTAAAATATAAATATTTCGTTTCCTTATGCCTTCAAAAATTAGATTTTTGTCTTTATAAAAATACTACATTTGTTCATTTTAAGGATGATCGTAAGACCTTCATCACATAATTGGCTAATAAAAAGTAGATTATGTTTTAAGTTTTATACTAACAAAACATTGAAAATTAAAAATATTACCAGAAATACTGACGTCCCTTTTTCCAATGACATATCGTTTAGAGTTGTCTCCGAAATTGATGGTTCCCCCCTTAAAAATGTAATATTTGTGAGCATATTTGTATCTTCCATCAATTGTTTGGAGCATCCGCTATCCAATATCTACTTTTCATTCTTATGTGTTTTGGGCACCTTATTATCGGTAACCAAACAATAAACATTTGCATGTTCGTCTTTGTTATCACTTTCAGATGATGAGGATTCTGAATCGTCCTATGTGACTTGAAAAGCCTGCATTTTCATTGGTTTTTCCTCTATATATTTTTGCTTCTTCTTAAGTTATGGATGTTATTTCTTCATGTATACAGCCTGATAGAGTTAGGGGTATGCCCTAGGGGCAATTATGTAAATAGTTACATATATCTAACTCATTTTTCGATCTTAGCTGAATAAAGGAGTTTTCATCTTATTATATACTTGATATAATGTGTTTATATTAATTAATTAATTTAATTAAAAGTATATCTAATAGAAAATCCATAAATGGTATGTTTTTTGTCATAGCTATAAACTATTGTAAATGTGAGTAAATTATCATAATAAAAAAAATACACCATTTTAAATATTCCTATTCAAGATATATCGAGACTGGATATCGAGTCATTTGTTGAGACTAGAGTATGTAGCACTCTCCAAATGTTGGAAAATGTATTACTCATCACCGTTAGGGGAATCAAGGGTTTGCGTATTGCTTGATATTGGATAACCATGGAATGACTCACTCGATAGTTTTCTGTTGGTTAATATAACTAAGGCCAAGCAGAGAATATCAATGTGACTAATTTACGCGGTACTCTCGACTTAAGAATACTTATTGATCTTCAGTGTGGAAGCTTCGCTTTGATTATAGTTAAATCATGGCATAACATAAATCGAACGACTATAGTAGGGTCGAGTGAAAGAATTGGAAGTGAAACACTATTCAAGAGAGGATTCGTCTCCTCGGTTATATGAGATCAGTATCACAGTCAACTAAAGTCAACTCAAAGTTAAAGTCTCTGGCCAGTGCATTTTGGTTAATAATAATCGTTATTATTGAACCAAGGACTTTGTGTTTAGGCTATAAAGTTAAATGTGGACGATATTGGAATTTTGACCATTATCAAATTCTATAAGTCCTAATGTGATATAATGTTGACGAAGATAATTGGTGTAAATAATTGCCACTATCAGGTACCGCTTATGATAAGTAAAATTAGATTTTACCAAAAGATAAGTAAGCGATAAATTCACCCAAAATTTCACACCAACTGCTAAATGACGTGTGAACGTTAATATTCGAGTAGTTCGATATTCATCGCTGACTGAATTTACAAATTTGAGTCACACAACTGGAATGATGAATTCTTTGAAAAACCACATGATTTAATTGATTTATAAAATGCTATAAATTGATTAAATTAATTAGTATTTCAGAAAAATTAATTTTTATTTAATTTATTTGATGTTTGAAAATTGTCTTTAATTATTTGAATTCATTTATAAAAGTTATTATTTGTGTGCATTGATATACAATATCAATGTAATTTATAGATAATTTCATGAAATGATATATGAAAATTTTATGTCATTTGATGACATAATTTATGGAAGTTTTTGTGTCATTTTAAGACATATCACGTGAGATGAAACGATTAGAGAGAGAGAAACAATCAAGGCTATTAATTAGGGAAGTTTTAATCAAATAATGAGAATTGTTTCATTCTTTCAAATAAAACATACTCTCAAATTCATTCTTTCTCTTTCTCTCCTCCTAGCTTTCCATGAAAGAAACAAAAAAATTCCATAATCTTTCAACTCCAAATAAAGGATCAAATAAAATAAAACTAAAGTGGTTCATCCATCTCTTACAAGAATTGGATGGGGAACTTGAAGATTTAAGGAGATACCATTATTCAAGGTATGACTTCTAGGCAACATCCTAAGGGGAATTCATTTTCAAGGTGTGCTTCAAGGCTTTATGTAATAAGATCGATTCACGGAATCTAAGACCTTTTGATTCATCATCCAAGGTAATCTCTGGGGTAATAACAAGGTATCAACTTTATTTACAAATTCTTATAATCATTTATAATTGATCATTACATTCTTTTATCTAATTATTTTATCCATTATCATAATTCCATATACATATATGTTGTCAACATGAGATGCAAACAAGAATATATGTATGTGTATATTTTGATTAAAACTCTGTTATGTTTATATGTGTGGAGATGTAAATTTGTTGATGAATTCATTATTGTATTTTTCTTCTTAACTTTAGTTCTGATAATTTTTGAAATAAGTTTTATTAGGTTAACTTTAGTCTGTACAAACAATTTCATATATAACTGTATGATCATATGATTTTGCTAATCTACATGATTTGTTCATATGTTTTATTTTATAACAAAGAAAATTGCTTTTCAATATGTAATTATTAAATTTAATCATATATGTTTGTACATGTTTAATTGTTCATTTGCACATTTGTTAAATTAAGTTCAAATACGTATTTTGTTAGATATTAATTATGTGATTTAAAATAAAAAAGGAAAGTTTTGCTAATTTATTTGTGCAAGGAAAGTTTTATTAAGATGTTGTATAACCATATATCTGATTATATGTAAAGGGAAGTTTTGTTAATTTGTTTAGTGCAAGCAAAGTTTTGTTTATATATTTTGTAACCATATATGTGAGAATATATACACACACACATACACACATATGTTTTTATCTCCGTATTCATAACTTGCATACAAATATCTATTTAGTTATAAAACTATTTTGTAATTTTAAGTACATTTTAGCGTATTTAATGTGCATTCAATGTGTATTTATGTATATCTAAAACTTTCATTTATTGTCATAAGTATGTAGAATATAAATAGTCATTTGTTGCTAATTATTACTTGTTCAAGGATTGCTTTATTTGGTGTTGGTATCCTAAAATTAAAACTACAATCTAATTTACAAGTAATGTATTGATGGTTAGAAATTCTAACGTTTTATACCACAATTGTATTAGTATGCATATATATAAATAAATGTACAAATTCATATCATTTATAAACACCATAATGTTGCACATTCATAATTCACACTGGAATATATTTAGACAAACTTACATTTTATGCCATGTATTAACTGCTAATTAATGGAATTTATTGTATCAACTAATTTAATTAAAGAGAGAGAAATGGAAGGTTTCTCTCTCCATATAAAGCATAGTATGCCCTTAATTAATTTCATAACTTTTAGAGAAAGAGATAGAAGGTTTCCTTCTCTAAATTACACAAGTTTTGGAGCAAAAAACAAAAAGTTTCTAACTCTTAATTTACTCTTATAAGTAATTATTAGGTGTATTTGATACACTGTATATTTAAATATAGATTAATCAAAAACTTCTTTAAATCTATTTTTAAATAAAACAAGATTTTATTTAAAAACTTTATTAGATTGGATCATATACCATTAGACTTCATAGGCCTAAAAATTCAAAATGGTAAATTTTTTGAAATTCACCCATTTCTTCCATTGCGGGCTAGCCCAGTTCTAACAATGGTATTAGAGCCTAATAGCCTATGCGGTCTAAATTAGTCATGTTAGGATTAACTAATTAAGCTTGCACACTTAGTACGGTGTCTAGAAACGTGATGTCTAGGATTGGTATTAGGTACTCAAGTACCCCTCCTTCTTCTTTATCTCCCTGGCTTGAAAGATGAAGTGAACCCAAAGTTTGTCCCTAATAGAAAAGGCCTAGTTCAAACTGAGCCTTGGGTTAATTTCAAAATAGTTTTGAAAATTAAGACAAGATTTTAAATTTAAAAGTTAAATTTAAGAAGAAAAAACATGTTTACCATGAAAGTTTATAATATAAAATAATTTTTCAAAATATTTGAAAATGTAATGAAAAATTCAAAATGTTTGAAGCTATTTAAATATTAGCTTCAAATTTTAAAATTTATTAATAATATTAATAATAAATTAATTAAACATGTTAATTAATTAATGCTTATATGCATGTATTATATATGTTGAGATATGTTATGTTATTTTAAAGTGTTTAAGATAACATAAGTATACATGTATAAATAAATTTTTGAAATTAATATAATTTAATTAAAATTGTTTAATTAAATAAACATACAGATATAAGATATATGTGTTACACTATAAAGGTTATGGTGTACACTAGAAAGGTTATAGTAGATATGTCCAATATAAAAGTTGTATTGGAATACTGATTTAAAATCAATTAAAATGTTAATTAATTAAATAAGATTTAATTAATAAAATATCATAAATAAGACTATGATATAAGTAATATGAAATATAAAAGTTATATAATAATAAAACTTATATGATATGAATGTATAAACTAAAGTTGGAACATTAAAGAAACCCTAAATAAACTTAAAGAATAAATACATATGTAAATGTATGTATACCGTGATTTCTGATGTGTTCGATACTTGAATCATAAGAGTATTACATAAGAAATACATTATTCCATAAGTCGATATCACCCGATATAATATATTGAAGATTATAAATCTTTAATATCCTTTATCGTTTATAAATTAATAGATTGCTCATACTCCTTAGTTGTTGAGCTTTCCTTAAGTTAGAGATGTCATGTGTAGTACTATTAATATAATGATGAGGTAAGATAACTTCACGTATTTGTTGAGCTTTCCTCAAGGAAAGTGCATTATACTTAGACCGTCGCAAAATGATAGGTCTGAGTGAATAGTCCTGCTTTACTTATTGAGCTTTCCTCAAGGTAAATGCGGGATTAGGACAAGGAACCATAGGTTAGGAGTTGTATGTGATACAACCAATAAGGAACTATCCATCGTATGCGGGCCTATGATTTGTTGAGCTTTCCTCAAGGTCAGAATCTCAAGGTATACAAGTACTAACACCCACTAGTGAAGTCAAACGACTTTTATGTTTTTCTTGGGGTTGGTGAAACATAAAAGACTAGTGGAAGCCTTATTAGAAAAATGAAATGGTAACATTTAACTTTTCTAATATTTTATAAACATACGCTAAATAATGAAAACTGTAATATGGAATATAATATAAATGCGGAAATAGATGATAGTAGCAAAGTAAATAAAAATAGAAAAATCACGCCAGAGATTTTTATACTGGTTCGGAGCACCGTCCTACGTCCAGTCCCAGACTTCTATCTGGATTTTCACTATTAACTACCTCGCTTCACCCGGAGGAACAGGTTTACAACACCCGAGCAAACGAACGGGATTTCACGCCTCTAATACACTAAGGACTTCAACACTTGCCTCTTACAACACCGAGGACTTCAACACTTGGCTCTTACAACACCGAGGACTTAACACTTGCCTCTTACAATACCGAGGACTTCAACAAAGATGAATATAATTGTTTGTTGACGGTATGTGTTCTTTCTAACACAGTTTTGTCACTTGTAGTACAAACTTTCTATAATCTTATCCTCAAAATATGTGAATGATGTTTTGTGAAGATTAAGGGAAGTATATTACTTATTGAATCAAAAGATATGAAATAATTTCAATGATTCAATAAGCAATTAAAATAATTGAGAGCTTTTAGAATGCAGGAGTATTTAGAAAGTAAGATCAGAAATTAGAGTAAAAAAAAATATGTTTTCATGTGTATTCATCTATTCATATCTTTTGAATCAATGATTTAGATGAGTTTATATAGAGAAAAATGGTTGCAACTCTTTGTGAACAATAGCCATTAATAGATATGATCATTGATGAAAGGTAAGAGATGCAACCATTGGAGAAAGAAGTGTCTTTTGGCAAAAGGTTGCTCTCTGTTTAAAAACGATCGACAGGTCAAAAAATGGCCAGTAGACAGGATTTCAAATATATAGTCGTTATGTGCATGTGTGCACGTTCATTGTGCATTTTACACAGAAACGGTCGATCGCCTGTTTTAATACCGGTCGACCGGTCCCTGTTAAATTGCTCAATGAATGTACAATGCTATTCAAATGTATATATATCGATTATATTGAGGTGCATGATTATTTGAGGATAGATTTTAACAAGTTTATCACTATTACAATATCAAATAATCAACCTATAATCTAGAGTACCATGTGTAGCTCTTTTGTGCCTCTTTATAGCCATGATGCCTGTGTTTTGTCGATCGCCTTTATTTCTTTGTCAGAAATCAAAAACTTCATAGAACCTGTGACTCAACATTCTCCCCCTTTTTGATTGATGACAACATATATCTGAAGTTCTGAATCTCCCCCTGAATATGTGATCTCCCCCTGAGATTTTGTTCGTATTATATATATATATATATATATATATATATCTTCAAATAATTGTTAGCACTTTCTCCCCCTTTGTCATCGACAAAACGGAATAATATCTCCCTCTATTTATATGCATATGAATTTCTCCCCCTTTGTCATTATCAAAAAGAATGAGGAAATATATAAAATATCTTGTATATAACGAGATAAACTCATTATTAATTATGAAGGAAAAGTAAAATAAATTTTACCATATTTACCAAGTCCATATTTTATTGTAAGCACGTAATTCTATTAAACATATGGAACATTCTTTGAAATTCCAAAATCTATCCTTTTCCTTTTGTTTCTCTGAGTACCTGCAAAAAATAATAATAATAATTTTCGGTACCCACTTACTATGTTAGGGTCCGGGGGGTTAGGTCTTTGGAAACCATACCCATTTGGGTGTGATTGAACCTTTATAAATATAATTTTCATTACAAATTACATTCTTATAATAGTTGCTAATATAAAGTTGTTTATCATGATCAATCATATTAGCTGGAATCCATATCTTAATACTATTAGTCATTAGCTTAGTACTTGAAGAATAATTTCTATCATTTCTAAACAAAGTACTATTATGACTATAACTGGTTTTAAAACTATCTTGATTACTAGTACTAGCACTAAAGTTAGTATACATGAATGCATATCTAGTACTATTTTTACTTTTAGCTTGTTTATAGCCTACACCACTTTTATCATTGTGAGCTTTTGAATTCTTAACATAACCTAATCCCTTCTTATTTGAAGCAGGTTGAGAATTTTCAATAATCCTGGATAAATTTTCTCTCTCTTTATTAAAATTGGAAATATTTTTAGTAATGTCATCGAGCTTAGTTTTGAGACTAGTGTTATCTAACTCAACAATTTTAATTTTTGTTTTTAACTCATGATTTTCAGAAGCTAGAGCATTATTCTTTTCTTTTTGAGCTTCTATTTCTTGACTTAATAGAGCGAGTTGAGAATTGTCTGAATCTTGAATTTTCTCAACTTCTTCTTCTAATATTCTCTTCTCGTCTTTAAGCATATCTCTTTCGAATTCTGCTTTCTTCTGATTTTCCAGAGCTTCCTTATATTTTCTTTTGAGACTTTTTAAAGTGTCTAGAAGTTCTGAATTTATTTCTATCATATCATCAAAAGTTAGATCACTAACCTCGTTATCTTTTGCCATGAAGCATTTGTTTGTTTGCTCCTTTGATTGTTCTTTATTACTCTTCCTCTTCTTATTGCCTTGACTAGATCTCTTTGTAGCCATTTATTCTAGGATGTTGTTACGATCTCTAGAAAACCAGGCTCTGATACCAAATGAAAACTGTGATATGGAATATAATATAAATGCGGAAATAGATGATAGTAGCAAAGTAAATAAAAATAGAAAAATCACGCCAGAGATTTTTATACTGGTTCGGAGCACCGTCCTACGTCCAGTGCCAGACTTCTATCTGGATTTTCACTATTAACTACCTCGCTTCACCCGGAGGAACAGGTTTACAACACCCGAGCAAACGAATGGGATTTCACGCCTCTAATACACTGAGGACTTCAACACTTGCCTCTTACAACACCGAGGACTTCAACACTTGGCTCTTACAACACCGAGGACTTCAACACTTGCCTCTTACAACGCCGAGGACTTCAACAAAGATGAATATAATTGTTTGTTGATGGTATGTGTTCTTTCTAACACAGTTTTGTCACTTGTAGTACAAACTTCCTATAATCTTATCCTCAAAATATGTGAATGATGTTTTGTGAAGATTAAGGGAAGTATATTACTTATTGAATCAAAAGATATGAAATAATTTCAATGATTCAATAAGCAATTAAAATAATTGAGAGCTTTTAGAATGCAGGAGCATTTAGAAAGAAAGATCAGAAATTAGAGTAAAAAAAAATATGTTTTCGTGTGTATTCGTCTATTCATATCTTTTGAATCAATGATTTAGATGAGTTTATATAGAGAAAAATGGTTGTAACTCTTTGTGAACAGTAGCCATTAATAGATATGATCATTGATGAAAGGTAAGAGATGCAACCATTGGAGAAAGAAGTGTCTTTTGGCAAAAGGTTGCTCTCTGTTTAAAAACGATCGACAGGTCAAAAAATGGCCAGTAGACAGGATTTCAAATATATAGTCGTTATGTGCATGTGTGCACGTTCATTGTGCATTTTACACAGAAACGGTCGATCGCCTGTTTTAATACCGGTCGACCGGTCCCTGTTAAATTGCTCAATGAATGTGCAATGCTATTCAAATGTATATATATCGATTATATTGAGGTGCATGATTATTTGAGGATAGATTTTAACAAGTTTATCACTATTACAATATCAAATAATCAACCTATAATCTAGAGTACCATATGTAGCTCTTTTGTGCCTCTTTATAGCCATGATGCCTGTGTTTTGTCGATCGCCTTTATTTCTTTGTCAGAAATCAAAAACTTCATAGAACCTGTGACTCAACAAATAATGTTATAATTATCAACTATGACAAATTTATGCATTTAAAATGATTGATAAAACGTTTATCGATTAATATATACAAATGGACTAAATTGGAAATTGACAAATAGAAATTTAACATATACTCACTTTTAAATGCACATTGCATGTTAATGTTTTCTGTACCTATGCAAGTGCCTAATTTTGCAACTACTTAATACGTTTGTAATATGGTCACTTACGTGTTTATTTGGTCAAGACCCTTTATTGCATTATGAGTTTCGATCTCTAAAAGCAATATAAGACTACATATATTTGATCTATATACTTTGCATAGATGTGTTATATGAGGAACAATCACGGTTCTTAATATACGATACTTCGATGAAATTAGCTCATTTAAATAAGCCAATAAACAGTACTATGAGATCGGCTATTCAATTTGATTGATTACATAAAAGATCATATTGTGTCAAATGTAAAATAAGGCCAAAAATATAGTATAAGTCTAAGAACTCGATTGCTGAAATGTTACTTTGATCAGATTACGCGTAACATGCATGATATCTATAAAAGTTAAGGATAATCAAGTGCACTTTTGTAAAGAGTTCATTATGATATTATATTAAGGGTTTTTTTAAATGGTTTGTGTAACATCCCCAAAAATTTATCAATTTAAAATTAGTAATTTATTTGAATTTTTGAAATTTATTTGAATTTTTAAAATTTAATTTGAAATTAATTTGAAAGTTTTCAAATCAAATAAATAAGTGTTAATTTGTATGAATAAGATTTCAATTTCATTTGAGTTTAAAATTTGAAATAATAAATGTTTCTAAAATCAATTGAATTTAAAATTATGTATATATGTGTGTGTGTGTGTATATGAGTAGATTTGAATTTGACTTTGAATTTGAATTTAAAATTTAAATAAATGCTTTAGTAAAATAATTTGGATTTAAATATATATGTGTGTGTGTGTGTAATTTATTTAATATGTACTTAATTTCAAAACATTCTCTTTTAAATAGTATTTATTAATAAAAAGAAAATGTCTTTATAAAATGAAAAATGTAAATTAAAAATACAATTTAAATAATGTAAAGATATTATTCTAATGAAAATTTACAAACGTTAAATAAGTAATATATATGAAGACAAGTGTTAAAAATTTAAGTAAATGGATTAACGAGTGTATTCCATGTAGAAAGAAAATTAACAAATGTCATCACATTATTTTTATTTTTGAGAAATTCATGAAAAGAAAATAAAGCTATATAAGTTATTTCATCTCCTCCCTCTTATCTCTTTTATCTTCATTTTCATAAGTCTGTACATTTTTAAATCAGCAACAAGTAATCAAACTAGATAACTTCCTCAAACATTTAAACAAAAAGCAAATTCCAGTAAATAAAAATCTGAAACAACTTTCTCAAATCTCAAACCAGAAAAGCAATTTCAACTAAAACAACTTCAACTCTTCAACAAACAGTTCAACATCAAAGCAAGATGTCAACCTTCAACAACTTAATCAAAGCAAGGATTTCAGCAAATTCGAAGTTTTGACTCAGCAAAGATTCAGTTTAACAAATCAAGTTTTCATCATCAAACAACAAGATCAAGACCAGATCAAAATTCAACAACCAAAACCTTTTCTCAGCCTTCGGGTTTTAAAACCTAAATAGATCCTTTGCTTTCAAATTCAAGGTGAGTAAACCTTTTTAAAACTCTGGAATTTGATTTGCTGTTGAGTTCATGCTTAAAGTAAGCTAAAAAAATTTTTGCTTGCATGTAAATGAATATATATATATATATATATATATATCTGTGTGGATATAGTTGTGCATGTTTGAGAACAAATATATTATCTTTGTTTTAAACATTACAAGTTTCAAACCTGTTTGAAAAATTAAAAAACTCACTCCCTGATCCTCTATTGCCCTTGATATCTAAAGAAAACAGGTTAGGATTGGCAACATCTCCATCCTAGAAATATCTTTAAGTATTAAAACTAAATGGATTTACTGGAGAGTATAAAAACACAGTGGAACCAAATTTTGTTAAAAGTTTAATTGATAAAAATTTAATTTTTGATTTCATGATCCTATTCACTTTCACAAATCATGATTTTTAAGTTAAAATTCCATATTTTTAGTTCATTATCAAGTGAGAAATTGTGAGATGAACAGAATTGTTGTTTTCACCAAATTCTTGTGATCGGCAGCATGATGGAACTCGTGATCAGGATGGGAGCTAGCATGATGGTCTGGGATCATCATAAAATTGTTGAATGAATTTATAAATCATCGTGGTGGCTGGAAATCGCAAATTTAGGGTTTAAGATCAAGTCGTAGTTATGGTCGGAATTTGCATTGATGGCGTCTTGTCGTTGAACCGGAGTCGATCACGTCAGTGACAAACGAAGCTAGGGGGTAGGAGATGCTCTGACCAGAGCCTTGTGACCTCTGATAGTCGGAGATGGGAGTTCAAGGGGATCTTTGGTGATGGTAGTTGTTCCAGATTTGGGTCAGGAGGCTTGTTTGCGAGTTTGTCTTTGTTCTAAGTTTTCTGGTGGTCTGGGGGTTGGAGCAGATCATCGTCGACTCGATGATGGTCGGAGCTTGAATCGCAGGTGGTCGGAGCTCTGGTGCATGTTCACGGCATTGGGTTTGTGTCAGTGGAAAAGAGTTGAGGATGATAGATTTTAACTCGAAGGAACCATCGGGGAGTTTGCAAACTGGCTCAAGTTTGGGTTCGTGCATTTTCAATCTTGTGCTAGGGTTTAAAACTTAAAAAAAAATTAAGTTTGAAAAAAATTACGCACAGATGGGCTTTGGAAACGACTCGAAGCAAGTGGCATTTTTGTTCGGGAGAGACTCGAAGTGGTCTCAGGTTTGGCATACGAAATAGTTTTATTGTAACATCCCGGAATTTTACTAAATTAAAATTCGGTAAATCGTTTGAACTTTTAAAAAATTAAAATTGATAATTTCAAAAGAAATAAATTAAAATAAATTTCATTTAAATTTAGATCCGAAATTTGAAATTGAATTCTATGATTTGAAATTAGGGATTAAAGATGTTATATCGGATATATATGAGTTAAACCACTTTTAAGTATTGTTTTTGGGAAATTGAATTAACCTAAAGATTGAAACTTATAAAAAGGAAATCGGGTTTTCCCAAAATAAAGCTGTTATTTCTAAATGATAAAAAGCTTTGGTTTCAAATCTTATTGAAAGGGATTTCAAGTTAAAACTAAGATAGTTTTCCAAGTTATAAATGAATATTTGGAAACAAATTTTGAAAATGAATGTTTGGGAACGATTTGAAACTATGAGACAAATCTTTGAATTTAAAGATTTGGTGAATTAAGCTTTTTGAAACGAAATTGTTTTGAAATCCGAGAATGAATAATTATGAAAGTAAGTGAACATTATGAAATAAATCTTTTGTTTAAAAGATTTGAAATGGTAATTGGATTAAACCATTTGAAAGTAAGTTTTGAATTATTAAGTTGTGACTTAATTGAAATCCTACATCCATATGTTTTTAAATGTTTCGCTCACTATTCGGTTTAGCCGGGAAAGGACCTTTGTGTCGTATAACCCATTCCGAATATGTGATACGTCGTTATGGATAGCATTTGAAGACCGGTGTTGAAGACCGGGTATTTGCGAGAACGATAGGATGATTTATCGATTGTCTCTGCACTGAGTCGCGCCGGTATAGAGATTTCCTAAGTGATGGGAAATCCGATCGGGATTGTGAATATCCGGATTGCAAGGACTTCTTCGAAAGTGCCTTCGGTTCTGTTCGAGCCCGGAACAGACTTGTATGGATTGTGTGTCTGACATTACATTTTGAGATATAAAGCAGATTTCCTTCAATTACATAACCTCTGAGCTCGTACGTCTCAGAGAAGGGTGTTAAGCTAAAAGAATAAATTCTCCGCCACCAACAGAAATGTATTTGAAAGAAATCTTAGTTAATAGTCTTTATCAATTATTTAATTTTATTTTTTTTAATTGCCTTTCCAAAGAAATTTCTTATATTTGATTTTAACATCTTATTTAAGATTAGTTCCAGGTTTTACTTTTAAACTCAACTTGTTTAAATTTCATTCTCAATTTCAATTCTATTTTAAATTCAAATTCTCCATACCTTTAATTTCTTTTATTCTAAATAAACAAATTGAATTTAAAACTTTATTTATCTTTAAAATGAATTCCATTTCAACTAGAATCTTTATTTACAGCTTTGGGTTAAACTCAGTTTTTTTTTCTTTTCTTTTTTTTTCAAAAATCTTGTTTTAAAAACTTGAATCTGTTAAAAATTTTCAAAAGCAAGACAACAGTTTCAGGTAAACACTGAAACCACTTTCATTCCAACACAACATAATGTTTTCCCAGGCAACCCCAATACTCAGGCAACGCAACCCCCAGCAAACCGAGCTTGTGCAGTGCACACGGACGCGGCGGCGCTCCGGTCATCGCTGCGCCTCCGAGCATGCCGACGATCATCTCCAAATCGAGCTCCAACCACTCAAACGCCACCATTTTCACTCGAGCTCAAAACAAGGAAGGGGAACGAACCTGGAAACGAAAATACTCAAACCTGGAACACGCTCCTCACTATCCCTCAAACCTGGCAACGGCTCATACTCGACGCCTCCATCACCGGAGCTCGCGTAACTCCGGCAACCACTTCGACAACCCCGACCAACTCGAATCACTCAATCACGAGAAAATGATTTAAAAGCAGATTTTGTTCTACTGTAAACTGCTCATGATACACACAACTAAAAATCACTATATTTGCTTTAAAAATCTTATCTTGGGCTGTAAATTTATGCTATATGATTGAATCCATGATTCAAGATATTCGAAATTAATATGAAGAAATTATATCCCAATTGCAGAATAGATATCTCGACTTAAACGGTAAGTCATTTCCTTATTTCCGAGTTCGTATATTCTTTGTTTGCATTTCTTTCTCTTTCAATTTCGAGGACGAAATTTCCTTAAGGAGGGGATATTGTAACATCCCGGAATTTTACTAAATTAAAATTCGGTAAATCGTTTGAACTTTTAAAAAATTAAAATTGAGAATTTCAAAAGAAATAAAAATTGGTTGATATTAATATTACACAGTTGTATAGAATTAAATAAAAAAAATTGATAGTTTAAATTTTTCTTAAATGAATGATAAATTAAATGAAACTTCAAATGGAAAATAAAATAAACAAAGGATGTAGTAATAAGATTACATACAAGAACCAAACGAATATGTTACTAAATCAAACCAGGTAAGTGTAAGGAAATATCTTCAAACAAAAACATATAGTACTTGCATGGAGTTGAATAAGCTGGCTGTAGCATACAAAGGGAGAAAGGGCATTAAATGCCATCTTCTCAAGCAAGCAAGGATATTATCTCAGCCGAAACCAAGTTGATTTAGTCAACGAATCAAAATATAAAATAAGAAATTAAATGTACTTCTACTAGAAAAACATGCTGGAAGTTTGCAAAGGAAGTATGTTAGCATTAAATGCATTGCAACTCAGCCATGAGCAAGTCAATTCGAAATATCATGAAGGGGAAAAGGAAGCTTTGAGTAAAAGATATGCAAATATTTATAAAGTATAACTAAAAAATAAAAAAAGAGAAAGCAAAAGTCTGATCAAAGAAAATGAAGTACCAGTAATACCTGTTTTGTATACAAAACTGTCATCTTATATACATACACATATTCATATTTACTTCATCTCGTTCAAAACAAAGATTGTAAACAAACCAAAACACCACTTAAGTTCAAGCTTGAAAACAAATCTCTGAAAAGGGAAAGAAAAAAAAAGGGAAAGAAGAAACTGCAACTTCAAGACAAAAGAAGAAAAGAAGGAAGAGGGCTCTCTGTTTCAAAAATTTAAAGCAGCTTGTTTATTTCTGAAATCAAGGTGAGTAAACATGATTTTGTAAAGGATTTTAAGTCTGTTTAAATAGTTTAAACTTCAATTATAAGCTGCTTTGGTTCATGCTTCACTATGATGATTTCCCAGTGATGCTCTGTCTCTATAAACATTTATACAGGGATTTTATTGTTTCAAAACTGAAGTCTATTTACTTCAAATCACTTACAAGCTTGGGTTTTCAAATAGATCAAGTTGTTTTAATCTTAAAACAAGTTTTTGTAAAGTTGTTTTAACCTACAGTGGATTGCTTTCCACTGGAAACATGCTTTACAGGTTTTCAAGTTGAAATTTGATAAAAATAAAAGGTTGTAAAACATTGATTCAAGATTTTAATCTGAATCTATATTTCAATCCATGATTTTTAAAACAAAAATGAAGATTTTTAGTGCGTTATTTTAAGGGTGGTCTGTATTTGAATCAAAATTGAACTTTTACTGATTGCTAACAATCGGTTCCATTATAAATGCTAAAAATTTGTTTGTAGCAAACTTGAATATCAGAGGCTTCGTGAAAATTATCAAAGGATTTTTCTATTTCGTGAATTGGGAGTTCGAGATCAAACTAGGGTTTTAAACTCAAAAAGTATATGGTCTGAAAACGTGGTCGTCGCTCCCCCTGTAGACAACGGACTTCGTCACTCCGGTGCCAGTCGCGGCGTCACACGTCAATGAGGCTTGGGTCAAGTTTTCGTGGCCTCTAATGACCAGAGGAGGTGGCGCGGGTTCGATTTCTGGGGGTGAGGATGGGTTTGAGTTTCGAACTAAAAGCTAAGTTTCGTTCTGGGGTTGTTAGCATCGAGTTGATCACTGCTATCGAATGTAGGGTCGATGAGTGACTTGTGGGAGGGAGCGACGTTCACCGAAGCGTCGGCATGGTGGTGTGCACGTATACGTGCTATGCTGCGTATCAGTTTGATGGGTTGGGGAAGATGAGGGGTAGCTCGAAGCACGGTGCGGGGAAATCGCGTGGGAACTCGAAGAGAAACTCGAGTTGCCTGAGCGTTTTATCATGTCGTTTTATACCTTAAACAGAAAAAAAAAATGTGAAACACGGGTCACATTGGGGTAAAACCCGAAGTAAAGGAGCATTTTTCTCGGGGTAAACCCGAAGCACGCCTCGGGTGAGTAAGTGAAAGCAGCAAACCCAGTTTCAACCAAATTTTTGAACACCAGTAAAAATTTATTTTCTGAATAAACAAATGATATTTGTAAGTAAAATATGAAAACAAATGGTAATTAGAATTTGTAAATTCTTTAAATTAAGCAAGAAAAGTTTAAAATAAAATTTTAATTAACCCTTTAATTTAATGATTAAATTTAAATATAAAGATTTAAAAATTTATTTACATTAAATTTTAATGTAACAATAAATAAATTCTTAAAGTATAAGCAGTTTTCAAATGATAACTAAGGTAAACAATTTATATTAATAGTTTGGAAAAGAGATTTATAATCATTTAAAATTTGTAATTAAAATTAATTTAATAAACAATTAAGTACTTAAATAAAATTGAAATTAAGAGTTTGTTGATTATATAAATTAAGTTGATTAATTTTAGTTGACAATTAATTAAAATAATCAAATAAGGGATAATCAATGTATCAAGATGGTAAAGATAAATTAATTTATCATTCAGAATAATAAATCCATGATTTAAAATAATCGATAAAATGATTATTTGGATAATTTAACTCATTCGCTTTGATTGGTAAATAATTAACTATTGTCGTGCACCGTATTGATATTTCTGTTCTGATTGTGATGCTGTGTTATGCGGATTGCCATGTGATGCACTGTGACTATGATTCGTTCTATATTGATGTGAAAACCCTGTTTAGCCGTAAAACGGCATTTAAACTTCGATGCGACAGAGAATCGGGTTTCAGTTTGTTATACGAAACCCACATCAAACCTGTGAATTGTTGTGAATGACATCCACATGTCTTAAGAATTGACGCTCACTATTCGGTTTAGCCGGGAAAGGACCTTTGTGTCATATAACCCATTTCGAATATGTGATACGACGTTATGGAAAGCAATTGAAGACCGGTGGTGAAGACCGGATATTTGCGAGAGCGATAGGATAACCTATCGAATGACTCTGCACCGAGTCGCTCCGGTATAGAGTTCTCCATATGTGATGGGGAATCCGATCGGGATTGTGAATATCCGGATTGCAAGGGCTTCTTTGGAAGTGCCTTCGGTTCTGTCCGAACCCAGAACAGACTTGTATGGATTGTGTGTCTGACACTACATTTTGAGATATAAAGCAGATTTCTTTCAAATACATTTCTGTTGGTGGCGGAGAATTTATTCTCTTAGCTAACACCCTTGTCTGAGACGTACGAGCTCAGAGGTTATGTAGTTGAAGGTTATCAGCGATATATTCCCAATTTGGTAATGTGACATGCTAAGTGTTGATGTGTAATGATCATTGTTTGATCATTTGTGATATGATCATTTGTTTGATCATTTATCTTTGTGATCATTACTTTGATCATATGTTGACCCAAAACATGGCTTTGTACCAAAGCGTAGTTTTGTGGACGAGACTTCGTCGAGCCTCACACCCCGGAATGGTCAAAACAGGAAAGATGCGGCAAGGTTATTGGGGGTAGCGCCCCTTAGGGTATGTACATCTCCTTCTGGATAGAAGTGGTATCATGGTATGGAGCCCAGATACTTACTTATGTGGACATCACAAACCTATATATATCTTGTTTTGTGATTTGATGTTGGGGCCCCGGTTAAAGGTTGGTTACAACCGGGAGGTGGCATACTCGTGTCAGTAGTTACCCAGTTAGGGGTAACCCGGCGTTGTGTTGGCAGAGATCCGGTTAGGTTCTCGGGGACGTCCTTCCAGAGGCGTTCTCATGTGGCAATGGGAAGTTCCTTGGCCTGACCATTGTTGGAAATCCAATTCCCAATACGAAACCCTGTACGGTTTTAGTTGTAGAACCTGCCATCTAATATGGTAGCTATAGTAGGCATAGTATAATGGTACCTATGCTGGCTGAGATTAATATTCTACTTTCGAAATGCTTTCTACACTATGCACTAGTAATAATACCAAAGAATTCTTTTCTCGTATCAAGCATATTTGACTATCATAAGAAGAAATCTCCTCCAAGTTTGCGTTTGCATTGTGTGTGTGGTGGGAGGTCTTATGGTAGTTTCATTTTTAAAAAGCATATCGAAATTTCTTTTATACCTATTGTTCTATTTAAATGCAACTGTTTTTGCTTACTCATACCAGTCCCATGACTGACCCGGAGTTTATTGTTTATTTCCTAAACTCTGGGTGCCCATTATTTCCACACGGGCAGCCTAGTAGCAGGTTTCCGTATTTTGGGAGTAGCAGTATTTTGGAGCTCTTATCTTGGAGATATTCTTAGGAGCATTTTGGAGATATCAGGTGTTTAGCTTATGGAAGTCCGTTATCACTTGTTTCATTCGAAGACCTTTTAGATATATGATCACTGTTGTAGTACTATGATATTTATTTGGAGATGTTGTGATTCATGTATTATGTACTCTGATGTAGTATGGATATTATTATGATGCTGTATCTGTGATGATATGTATGATATTGTTTCTGTTCCGCTGTTTTATATTCATCTAATTGTTGTTATAAGCTCCGGCGATACGAATTTGATGTCGTTTATCGGACATCGAGTTTGGGTCGTCACATTTTACTTTAAAATAAAATTCAAACTTTTAAACATTTTTAATCCATGTTTTAAAATAATGATTTTAATTAAAGTTTGAATTAATTAAGAATTTAAGTAAGATATTTTTTTAAAAGTAATTAAATTTAGTTTATTTAAAATTTGATACATTTATTTTATAAAATTATTTATATTAATTGAATAATGTAATTAAGAAGGATACATAAGATAAAATGTTATTTAAACTAATCTTAATCTTTTAAGTTAATTTATGTAATAAGGACAATTTATTTAACAAGGATTATAAGATAATCAAAGTAATTAACAAAGATAAAAAGATTTGTCTTTTAATTTATTAAGTAATTAATGATTTGTTAATATAATTATTTAAAGAATAACTATTTAATTACTTAATATTAAAGATTAAATAAATAAATAATTAAGGTTAATTGATTTGTAATTAATAATTAGTTAATTAAGGATTAATTAATAAAATTAATTAAGATTTAGTTAATAAACAATTAAGGATTAATTAATTAAGGTAATTAATTAAGGAATAATTAATTAATAAAAGTAATTATGATTTAATTAATTAACAATTAAGGATTAATTAATTAAGGAATAATTAATTAATGAAGGTGATTAAGATTTAATTAATTATAGTTAAGAATAATTAATCATTAATTATGGTTAATTAATGGAAAAAATAATGTAATTAATCAATTATAATCACACGATTAATTCATCTTAATTGTAGATGATTGATTATTATTGAATGCTTTGCATTGATTGATGTATTTGATATGTGATTGTGATCTATATGATATAAATTGCTTTATGCTGAGCTGTGATATTTGTGATTTGTTTCTGTGCGAATGTGAAAACCCAGTGGTCCGTAAAACGGCATTTGAATTTCGATGCGACAGGAAGTCGGATTCCAATTGGTTATCCGAAACCCACATCGAACCCTAAAAGTGAATCTCTGTGATTGATATTTCTACATGTTTTTAAATTGAGCGCTCACTATTCGGTTTAGCTGGGAGAGGACTTTGTGTCATACAACCCATTCCAAATAGTGATATGACAAAATGGATAGCATTTGAAAATGGTGGTGAAGACCGGGTGTCTTCGAGAATGATAAGATAACCTATCGAATGTCTCTGCACTGAGTTGCTCCGGTATAGAGAACTCCATATGTGATGGAGAGTCCGATCGGGATTGTGTATAACCGGATTGCAAGGGCTTCTTCCTTTATTGGACGAAGTGCCTTCGGTTCTGTTCGAACCCGTAAAAGACTTTTATGGTTGTATGTATGACATTACACTTTGAGATATAGAGCTGATCTCTATCAAGTACATTTCTGTTTGGTGGCCGAGAATTTATTCTCTTAGCTTAACACCCTTCTCTGAGACGTACGAGCTCAAAGGTTATGTAGTTGATAGTTATCGGTGATGTACTCCCAATTTGGTAGTGGGGAATGCTGAGTGCTGCTGTATGTTGCTGATCATTTGTTGATCAAAGCATGGTTTTTGTGTAAAGCAAAGCTTTGTGGATGAGACCTCGTCGGACCTCTCACCCCGGAAATGGTCGAAACAGGAAAGATGTGGCAAGGTTATGAGGGTTGCGCCCTTTAGGGTATGTCTATTTCCTTCTGGAAAAAGATGGCATCATGGTATGGAGCCCAGATGCTTAACCTATGTGGTTGCTGCAAGTTCATTACTTTGTGGTTGTTGCTTTGTGGTTGAGGGCCCTCAGATAAAGATCGCAAATGACCAGGGAATGGCATACTCGTGTAGTAGTTACCTAGTTACAGAGGTAACCCGGCCTTGTGTTAGCAGAGAGCTAGTTAGGGCGTCCCTCTAGAGGCGTACCCATGTGGCAATAGAAAGTTCCTTAGCCTAACCTTTTGTTGGAAATCCAATCACCAATACAAACCCTATACGATTTCAATTGTATAACCTGCTATTCTTAAATGGTAGCTATAGTAGACATAGTATAATGGTACCCATGCTGGCTAAGATTAATATTATATTTTCAAAATGTTTTTCACACTATGCGCTAATAATAATAATAATATCAAAAGAGCTTTCTCGTATTAAGCATATTTGACTATCATAAGGAGAAATCTCCCCTAAGTGTGCGATTGCATTGTACATGTGTCGGGAGGCCTTATGGTAGTTTCATTTTCCAAAAGCATACCGGATTTTCTTTTATAAATTTTTTTTGTAAAACTACTATTTTTGTTTACTCATACCACTCTCATTACTGGCCCGAAGTTTATTGTTCTCTTCCTAAACTTTGGGTGCCATAATTTCCACACGGGAAGCCTAAAAGCGAGTTATCCTTGTTTTGGAGATAGCTTGGATTTTGGAGTTTTTCGGATACTGTCGGATTTTGGAAAGCTTTGGGTCTGAGAATCTTTTGAAGTTTTTAGAGTTTTTGAAGACTTATCGAAGTTAAATTATGTCGGAGACCCTTTTGAACCTTGTTGTTGGTGTTCCGATGTTATGGTATTATTTGGGTGTTATATCATATATATCACTCTGATGGTGGTGGTGATTTGTTGTAATCAAACATTGTGATGATGTTGTATCTGTGTTATGATTAATGATAGTTCATTTTGTTTCCGCTGTTTATATTCATCTAATGTTGTTATAAGCTCCATCCAACTGGATTTCAACGTTTGAATCTCCGGCAATCGAATACAAGTAAGGTATTTGATGTCGATTTTCGAACGCTGGATTTTGGGTCGTGACATGTGGTATCAAAGCTAAAAGGTTGAGTAAGAACTTTAGCTATGGAGTATAACACTTTAGGTGGCTCATTAGAGATAGGGTGAAGTATACCCTAGAATGAGTATAACCCGGGAGACCAAAACCCTAAAATTTCTTTGTCTATTCCTTTTAACAGTTGATATTCCTTAAGATATCTCGTCCGTATACCTAAATCAATTTTTTTTACTATTATAGATGGTAAGAATGAGCGGGTGAAGGGGAAGAGCTAGGGGATAGGGAAATACCACTTCAACTGGTCAAGTCCCTGCAATAGCAGGAGCAGCAATACCTACTCAAGCTCAGCCGAATCTGGTTGATCTGTATAAAAGTTTCTCAAAGCTGGGTCAAAAGCTGTTCTCTGATAAGGAATCTATTGTTGAAGCCCAATTCTGGATCAGATCGTGTGAAAGAATTTTTAAAGGGCTAAAGTTGGAAGATGATCAAATGCGACTAATAGCTCTTGGCAACTCCAAGAAGAACCTTTAGCCTGGTGGGAGACAGTTACAGTGGATGAGAGAGAAGATGGATTCATGTGGGAGAGATTTAAGGAAGTGTTTGAGAAATGCTATATGTCGTCTGCTGGCATCTCTAGAATGTACCAGGAATTTATGGATTTGAAGCAGGGAAGTTTATCATTTGAGGAGTACTTAAACAAATTCAACGAATTATCCCGTTTCGGTCAGAAGTTGGCAAATACACCTCTAAAGAAAAATGAAAGGTTCGTTAGTGGGATGAATAAGAAATTTCATGAAAGAATGACAGCTCATGTTAAAGAATCCTTTTCAGATTTAATCGATATCAGGTATAGATATGCTACCCTGGATATGCAAGAAGCCCCAGAGGAGAAAGGAAATACGAACAATCCAAATTGGAAAAAAAAGAAAGTTCAGAGGCAAGAAACCACATCAAGGTAAGGAGAAGAAGAGCAATCAGTAAAAACCGGCGAGAAATGTTACTTGTTTTAATTGTTTGGAAAAGGGCCATTACTTGAGCAGATGTACGAAGCCTAAGAAACAAGTAAATCAATCTGTAAAAACAAGACCCAGGAAATGCTATCACTGTCGGAAACCGGGACACGAATTTAAAGATTGCCCAACAATGAAGCAAGTTCAGACAGCAAAGGTGTACACGGTCAAAGATAAACCTGCAGTCTCTATGGCAGATAATGGGAAAGGAGTTTTAGAAGGTAACCTTACTGTTTATGATAGAATTGTTGGAGTTTTGTTTGACACGGGCGCTATACATAGCTTTATCTCCCAACGAACTGTAAATGAATTAAATTTTGAACCGAAATTTGTCGAGGAGCCCATTTGTGCGGAAAATCTAGTTGGTGTCCCCGCGAACCTTTGTCTATGATGCAGAGACATTCCTATCTCGTATTCTTGTTACCAGTTCCCTATCAGACTCTTTGTCCTTGATTTTAATGAGTTTGAAATCTTACGCGGAATGGATTGGCTAACAAAATATGAAGCCAAACTAGATTGTAACAAACGATTGATTTCGATCAAAACCAAATTTGGAGATTTTGTTGAGATTTCTTATGATGATCTGAATCCTAAAAGAGATGAGTTGATGTATTCCTTGGGATATCCTGAACCTAGTCTGGAGTCCATACCCATTGTCCAGGAATTTCCAAACATATTCGAAGAAGTAAAATCATTTCCTCCATATAGAGAAATAGAATTCAGAATTGACTTAGTACCTAATGCTCGTCCTATCGTTCATGCAAGTTGCAGGATGGCACCCAGGGAAAGGATAGAATTAGTCAAGCAAACCTATGAGTTGCTAGAGAAAGGATTGATACGTCCTAATGTTTTCGAATGGGGTTCAGCTGTGGTGTTTGTGCTGATTCTGATGGACCCTTGAGATTGTGTGTGGACTACCGCGATCTCAACAAACTAACGCTCAAAAACAAATTTCCTTTACCCAGAATTGATGACCTGTTTGATCAACTGCATGACGCTTGTTTCTTTTCTAAGATGGATCTAGCTCAAGGATTCCATCAGCTACGAATTGTCGAAGACTGTATTCATTTGACTGCTTTCAAGGGTCCAGACATTTTCTACGAATGGTTAGTCATGCCTTTCGGACTAACCAATGCTCCAGCATACTTCGTAGACTTAATGACTCGTGTATTTCGAGAAGTGTTGAACAAATTTTTTCTTGTTTTTATTGATGATATCTTGATCTATTCCAAAACCGAAGAAGAACACACTGAGCATCTCAGAATAATTTTGGAAATATTGAGGAGGAACATTATGTTCGCCAAATTTTCCAAATGCCATTTTTGGATTATGGAAGTCAGATTTCTCGGGCATATTGTTAGTGAAGAATGGATTTCTGTTAATCCGGACAAGATTTCTTCTATTCTAGACTGGAAGCGACCCAATACTTCAAAAGAAGTTCGACGTTTTCTGAGTTTAGCGGGATACTATTAGAAAGTTTGTCCAAGATTTTTCCAAGTTAGCCAGTCCATTGACTAAGCTAACGATGAAGAATGCTAAATTCGATTGGACTCCGAAGTGTGATGAAGCTTTCCAGGAATTGAAGAGGAGATTAACTACCCCTCCCGTTCTCGCTATCATTAACATGAACCAAGGTTTATCTGTCTATACTGACGCTTGTGGTGATGGTTTGGGTGCGGTGCTAATGCAGAATGGAAAAGTAATTGCCTACGCGAGTAGACAATTACGTCGCATGAGAAAAATTACCCAACCCACGATCTCGAGCTTCTAGCTGCTATTTTTTCTTTGAAAATCTGGTGCCACTATCTTCAGGGTAAAAATCTCTTTTAGCATTACTAAAATTTAAAAGTTTAATTTAACTTAAGGTATATACTTAATAAATCTTTCTTGTTCTAGCTGAAAATTTTGAATTATTCACCGACCGCAAATCTCTGAAATATCTCTTCACCCAAAAAGATTTAAATCTGAGGCAACAACGATGGCTAGAATTTCTAGCATCATAGGACCTAGATATCCTGTATATGCCCAGAAAGGCCAATGTGGTAGCCGATGCCATGAGTAGAAAACGTGCTACTCTTGCTCATCTTGTTGTCACTCCTATTTTTCTTAAGAAGATCACCAATAAACAGAAAGAAGACAAGATTCTTCTAGAAATTTATAGGATAATTCATCGTGGTGAAAATTCCAGTTTTGAGGTTGATAAGAATAGAATTGTAAGACTAAAACGCAGGTTGTGTGTCCCAGATATCCCGAAATTAAAACGTGATGTTTTGGACGAATGTCACAAGTCTAAACTCAGTATCCATCTAGGTGTTAATAAGATGTGTAGAGATATCAAAAGAACTTTCTGGTGGAAAATAATGAAAAGAGATATATCTATATATGTGAGTCGTTGTGCTACCTGCCAGCAAATTAAAAGTGATCAAAAGAAAGTAGCAGGTTTACTCCAACCACGGGAGGTGCCAAAGTGGAAGTGCGATCAAGTGTCTATGGATTTCATAGACTGGTTGCCCCGAACTCGAAAGGGGAATGAAGCAATTTGGGTTATTGTAGACCGTTTGACTAAGAAAACCCACTTTATACCAGTGAAAACCTCCCGGACAGTGGCAAGTTTGGTCGAATTGTATATAAAAGAGATTGTTCGTCTCCATGGTATACGCAGCAATATAGTGAGTGATCGTGATCCGATCTTCACTAGTAGATTTTGGGAGGCATTTCAAGCCGCATTGGGACCCAAACTGAACTTTAGCACTTCTTATCACCTGTGGTATGATGACCAGACTGAAAGGATAAACCGAATCTTAGAAGACCTTTTGCGAGCTTATATTCTCGACTTTGGTGGTTCATGGGAAAACTATTTGCATCTGGTTGAATTCTCATATAACAATAGCTATCAGGCCAGTATCAAAATGGCTCCTTTCGAAGCTTTAAATGGTCGTCCATGTCGATCACCTGCATGTTGGATCGAGTCAGGTGATAGACTCGTCCTTGGACTAGATATGACTAAAGAAGCTACGGAGAAAGTGGATTTTATTCGAAAGAAGTTAATAACTGCTTAAATTCGTCAGAAATGTTATTACGGCCGTAGGAGAAGAGCTTTAGAATTTCAAGTTAGAGATTCTGTTTTCTTGAAAGTGTCTCCAATGCGTGGTGTGTTAAGATTTGGAAAGACCGGTAAGCTGGCACCGCGTTATATTAGTCCTTTTCCTATTCTAGAGAGGATCGGTCCTCAGGCATATCGAGTGCAGCTGCCCAGCTGGTTATCTGGCATACACGACGTATTTCACATTCCACATCTTTGGAAATATATGCACGATCCAAATAGTATCATTGAAGAAGCTGCTCAGCTGGATTTGGAGATCACACCAAATCTAACAGTTAAAAGAGAACTAAAAAAGATCATCGATCGTGATGAAAGCAATTGAGGAATAAAGTTGTGAAATTGGTCAAAGTGCAATGGAGCGGTGATTCAAATGACTGTACTTAGGAAACATGGGACAGCATGCAAAAGTCCTATCCTAATTGCAGAGTGGATATTCCGGCTTAATCTAATAAGCCATTTCTCTATCTTTTCTGAATTCATATATTCTTTGTTTGTCTTTCTCTCTCTTTCAAATTTCGAGGACGAAATTTTCTTAAGGGGGAATCTGTAACATCCCCAAAATTTTATCGATTTAAAATTAGTAATTTATTTGAACTTTTGAAATTAATTTGAAAAAAATTCAAATCAAATAAAATAAGTGTTAATTTGTATGAATAAGATTTCAATTTTCATTTGAGTTTAAAATTTGAAATAATAAATGTTTTTAAAATCAATTGAATTTAAAATTATATATATGTGTATATATGAGTAGATTTGAATTTGACTTAGAATTTGAATTTAAAATTTAAATAAATGCTTTAGTAAAATGTTTTGGATTTAATTATATATGTGTGTGTGATTTATTTAATGTGTACTTAATTTCGAAACATTCTCTTTTAAATAGTATTTATTAATAAAAAGCAAATGTCTTTATAAAATGGAAAATGTAAATTAAAAATACAGTTTAAATAATGTAAAGATATTATTCTAGTGAAAATTTACGAATGTTAAATAAGTAATATATATATATATATAGAAAAGTGTTAAAAATTTAAGTAAATGGATTAACAAGTGTAATCCATGTAGAAAGAAAATTAACAAGTGTCGTCACATTATTTTTATTTTTGAGAAATTCATGAAAAGAAAATAAAGCTATATAAGCTATTTCATCTCCTCCCTCTTATCTCTTTTATCATCATTTTCATAAGTCTGTACATTTTTAAATCAACAACAAGTAATCAAACTGGATAACTTCCTCAAACATTTAAAGCAAAAGCAAATTCCAATAAATAAAATCTGAAACAACTTTCTCAAATCTCAAACCAGAAAAGCAATTTCAAATAAAACAACTTCAACTCTTCAACAATAGTTCAACATTAAAAGCAAGATATCAACCTTCAACAACTTAATCAAAGCAAGGATTTCAGCAAATTCAAAGTTTTGACTCAGCAAAGATTCAGTTTAACAAATCAAGTTTTCATCATCAAATAACAAGATCAAGCCCAGATCAAAATTCAACAACCAAAACCTTTTCTCAGCCATCAGGTTTTAAAACCCAAACAGATCCTCTGCTTTCAAATTCAAGGTGAGTAAACCTTTTTAAAACTATGGAATTTGATCTGCTGTTGAGTTCATGCTTAAAGTAAGCTAAAAAAAATTTGCTTGCATGTGAATGAATCTATATATGTGTGTGTGTGTGTGGATATGGTTGTGCATGTTTGAGAACAGATATATTGTCTCTGTTTTAAACATTACAGGTTTCAAACCTGTTTGAAAAATAAAAAAAACTCACTCCCTGATCCTCTATTGCCCTTGATATCTGAAGAAAACAGGTTAGGATTGGCAAGATCTCCATCCTAGAAATATTTTTAAGTACTAAAACTAAATGGATTTACTGGAGAGAATAAAAACACAGTAGAACCAAATTTTGTTAAAAATTTAGTTGATAAATTTTTTTTTGCTTTCATGGTCCTATTCACTTTCACAAATCATGATTTTTAAGATAACATTCTAGATTTTTAGTTCATTATCAAGTGAGAAATTGTGAGATGAATAGAATTGTTGCTTTCACCAAATTCTGGTGATCGACGGCGTGATGGAACTCGTGATCAGGATGGGGGTCTGGGATCATCAGAAAATTGTGGAATGAATTTATAAATCATCGTGGTGGCCGGAAATTGCAAATTTAGGGTTTAAGCTTAGGTCGTAGTTATGGTCAGAATTTGCGTTGCTGGCATCTCGTCGTTGAACCGGAGTCGATCACGTCAGTGCCAAACGAAGCGAGGGGAGTAGGCGATGCTTTGACCAGAACCTTATGACCTCTGATGGTCGGAGATGGGAGTTCGAGGGGATCTTTGGTGATGGTAGTTGTTCCAGGTTTGGGTCAGGAGGCTTGTTTGTGAGTTCGTCTTTGTTCTAGGTTTTCTGGTGGTCTGGGGGTTGGAGCAGATCATCGTCGACTCAATGATGGTCGAAGATTGAATCGCAGGTGGCCTGAGCTCTGGTGCATATGGATGGCACAGGGTTTGTGTTAATGGAAAAGAGATGAGGAAGATAGATTTTAACTCGAAGGAACCATCTGGGAGTTTGCATACTTGCTCGAGTTTGGGTTCATGCATTTTCAAGCTTGTGCCGGAGTTTCACACTAAAACAAACTTTAAGTTTGAAAAAAATTATACACGGGTGGGTTTTGGAAACGACTCAAAGCAAATGGCGTTTTTGTTCGGGACAGACTCAAAGTGGTCTCAGGTTTGGCATACGAGACAGTTTTTAGTTTAAAATAAAATTCAAACTTCTAAACATTTTTAATCCATGTTTTAAAATAATGATTTTGATTAAAGTTTGAATTAATTAAGAATTTAAGTAAGATATTTTTTTAAAGTAATTAAATTTAATTTATTTAAATTCTGTTACATTATTTTATAAAATTATTTATATTAATTGAATAATGTAATTAAGAAGGATAATTAAGATAAAATGTTATTTGAGCTAATCTTAATCTTTTAAGTTAATTTATGTAATAAGGATTATTTATTTAACAAGGTTTATAAGATAATCAAAGTAATTAACAAAGATAAAAAGATTTATCTTTTAGTTTATTAAGTACTTAATGATTTGTTAATATACTTATTTAAAGAATAACTACTTAATTAATTACTTAATATTAAAGATTAATTAAATAAATAATTAAGCTTAATTGATTTGTAATTAATAACTCATTAATCAAGGAATAATTAATTAAGAAAAGTAGTTAAGATTTAATTAATTAACAAGTAAGGATTAATTAATTAAGGTAATTAATTAAGGAATAATTAATTAATAAAAGTAATTAAGATTTAATTAATTAACAATTAAGGACTAATTTATTAAGGTAATTAATTAAGGAATAATTAATTAATGAAGGTGATTAAGATTTAATTAATTTATAATTAAGAATAATTAATCATTAATTAAGGTTAATTAATGAAAATTATTATGTGATTAATTAGTTATAATCACACGATTAGTTCATCTTAATTGTAGATGATTGATTATTATCGAATACTTTGCATTGATTGATGTATCTGATATGTGATTGTGACCTATATGATATAAATTGCTTTATGATGAGCTGTGATATCTGTGATTTGTTTCTATGTGAATGTGAAAACCCATTGGCCCATAAAATGGCATTTGAATTTCGATGCGACAGGGAGTCAGATTTCAGTTGGTTATCCGAAACCCACATCGAACCCTGAAAGTGAATCTTTGTGATTGATATATCCACGTGTTTTTAAATTGAGCGCTTACTATTCGATTTAGCCAGGAGAGGACTTTGTGTCATATAACCCATTCCGAATAGTGATACGACGAAATGGATAGCATTTGAAGACGGTGGTGAAGACCGGGTGTCTTCAAGAATGATAGGATAACATGTCGAATGCCTCTGCACTGAGTTGCTCCGGTATAGAGATCTCCATATGTGATGGGGAATCCGATCGGGATTGTGGATACCCGGATTGCAAGGGATTCTTTCTTTATTGGATGAAGTGCCTTCGGCTCTATTCGAAACCGGAACAGACTTATATGGTTGTATGTTTGACATTACACTTTGAGATATAAAGATGATCTCTATTAAATACATTTCTGTTTGTTGGCAGAGAATTTATTCTCTTAGCTTAACACCTTTCTCTGAGACGTACGAGCTCAAAGGTTATTTAGTTGATAGTTATCAGTGATATACTCCCAATTTGGTAGTGTGGCATGCCGAGTGCTGTTGTATGTTGCTGATCATTTGTTGATCAAAGCATGGCTTTTGTGTAAAGCGTAGATTTGTGGACGAGACCTCGTCAGACCTCACACCTCGGAAATGGTCAAAACTGGAAAAATGCGGCAAGGTCATGAGGGTCACGCCCTTTAGGGTATGTCTATTTCCTTCTCGAAAAAGATGGCATCATGGTATGGAGCCCAGATGCTTAACCTATGTGGTTGCTGCAAATTCATTACTTTGTGGTTGTTGCTTTGTGGTTGTAGGCCCTCGGATAAAGGTCGCAAAAGACCAGGAGATGGCATACTCGTGTAGTAGTTACCTAGTTACAGAGGTAACCCTGCTTTGTGTTGGCTGAGAGCTGATTAAATTCTCGAGTCTTCCCTCCAGAGGCGTACCCATGTGGCAGTAGGAAGTTCCTTAGCTTGATCATTTGTTGGAAATCCAATCACCAATACAAACCCTGTACGATTTCAATTGTATAACCTGTCATTCTTAAATGGCTATTGTAGGCATAGTATATTGGTACCTATGCTGGTTAAGATTAATATTATATTTTCGAAATGTTTTTCAACTACGCACTAATAATAATAATAATAATATCAAAAGAGTTTTCTCGTATTAAGCATATTTTACTATCATAAGGAGAAATCTCCCCCAAGTGTGCTATTGCATTGTGTGTGTGCCGGGTGGCCTTATGGTAGTTTCATTTTCCAAAAGCATACCGGATTTTCTTTTGTAAACTATTTTTGTACAAACAACTGTTTTTGTTTACTCATACTAGTCCCATGACTGACCCGGAGTTTATTATTCCCTTCCTAAACTCTAGGTGCCCATAATTTCCACACGGGCGGTCTAGAAGCAAGTTATCCGTTTTTTGGAGCTAGCTTGGATTTTGGAGTTTTTTGGATGCTGTCGGATTTTGGAAAGATTTGGGTCTGGGAATCTTTTGAAGTGTTTAGAGTTTTTGAAGACTTGTCGAAGTTGAAGTTTGTCGGAGACCTTTTTGAACCATGTTGTTGATGTTCTGCTGTGATGATATTATTTGGTATTGTATCATATATGTATCACTCTGATGATGGTGGTGATTTGTTGTAATCGAACATTGTGATGATGTTGTATCTGTGTTATGATTAATGACAGTTCATTTTGTTTCCACTATTTATATTCATCTAATGTTGTTATAATCTCCATCCGAACTGGAGTTCGACGTTTGAATCTCCGAATACAAGTAAGGTATTTGATGTCGATTTCTGGATTTCGGGTCGTGAGAGTTTGACAATTTAGAAAGATTAACGAATGTACAAGAGCGGATATAGTTGGGATGAAAAAAGTGAATGGTTACTTTTCTTCATAAAGAAACATTAGAAATGGTAACTGTAATAATAATGATATGATACTTAACATTGGAATAAGAAATATGATTTCTATTCCAAAATGTAAATTTATATAGAAAACTATTTTCTATGAGATTTATTTCTTTGAGTTTATGATAATTGGTCAAAGAACTCTCTATTGTAAACTATTTATAGTATATGAAATAATAAATTATATTAAGTGAATGATATACTTCCAAATTTCCCATGCTATTATAGTAATGGTTGAAATAGTGGGAATATGCCATATAGCACTTATTAATTGCAACAAATTATGAAAATTATTTTTGTAAAACGTACCGAACATTATTTATGAAATAATGAATATTTTTTTGATGCCGACTAAAAAATAGAAATAGTTATCTTTCATTGTGAATATTATGAATATTCATTATGAGGTAAAATTGTAATGTGGTGTCTGTTGGCACAACAAAATTGATGCAATAAAATTACAGAAGTATCTAAAATTATTTACAATTATTTTGGAATTATAGACTAAGTCGTAGTTTTGAGAAATAATTCTTATTATATGATTATGAATCATATGACATTAGTTAATTATATCTCAAACAATTAAAGGGCTATGCACCCATTCAGTAGGAACATCATAAGAGTTAATGAACTTTCAGATTGATATATATAGATGTATGCAATCCTAAGTCTATTAGTACCAAAATGGTTCCACGTACTTTGTCGCATTCACCGATGATTTATCACCGACATGGACATGTGTATTTCATATACATGTAGTATGTTTATGGTAAATTCAAAGAGTATAAACAGAAGTAAATAAAACAATATGCGATACAAATGATTCGATTTGATCGAATGAGTAAGTGTATTGGAAAAAGTTCCGCCCATACCTAAAAATGAATAAATATTCAATCTCAAAAGTCACTCCTCCACGTGATACATGATGATGCATCGATAATGAGTAACTGAACTTTGTTGGACAATGTACGGTTAATTGTGAGCGAAGTTGAGTTAAGGTCACGTACTTAAGAGTAGGACACAAGTTTAATGTTATTTCATCTAAATAATAGTTTACAAAATCACACAAGATAAGGGTTTATAAGAAACTCTAACATATCCTAGACCAAGGAGTTGGTAGGTTGTGCGAGTCGAAAGATTGCACGTAATAATTGTTTGTGGGGTATCTTGTATGAATCTTCTCAAATGGATTTTGGGAAAGACTATTATTGGATGACATATTTATATTTTAAACATAAGTTTTGTAAACTAAAACCAAATCGGTTTCATAAATAAAGAAATTCATAAAACGTTTATGAATACCTATTCTGTCGCATGGAGAAACAATTGTTATTTCAAGAAATACCAACCTCATTATGAAGGAATTCTTTTAAGGAATTATTGGTAGTAAAATTAAATTGGACACGATCTATAGATAAAACTGATTAGATGAGATGAAATGAAATTGACTAGCCTAAACGAACACATCGTATTATAGCGCCGAATAAGTATTCTCGTATGTTGAAGAGAAATTATGAGTTTCTTTTCAATGTTGAAAATATATAATCCTCGTTTTTTTTTAATTAAACCATTTAGAGCGCTGACTCCATGATATGGTTTGATGTGCAAATCTGAAAGATTCCAAATACGCTATCAAAATATGATTTTGGTAGTCGTAACGAAGGAATATGATCCATCGACCGTAGTTGTGTCTTTATGAGAAAGACTAGTGCGGTTGGAATTAAATGTGCAATGTCGATAATAATAATATTGCACATTTCAACTATTGAAATCAGCATAATAGATTCAGTATTCAACATGCTCGAGTTAGCTCGAATTTACTCACAATACCACTGAGTATGACTATGTTTGGTATATATGTATTGAAATAGAAAATTTTAAATAATGATTTAGTGTAAATTGTTTACATATAATAATCAAAAATGTCTTGAAGTCAATGGGAGGGGTATTGAGTTTGTAAGTTTTGGTATCATCCAAGAAATGATAAAATGTATCATTTTATAAGCATCAAAATTGAAAAAATATTTTGATAGAAATAGAAAATAGTTTGATTATCAATCAAAATGCTGAAGAAGTGTGTGTTCAGTAGAAAGATCATTAAAAGATACATTCATATTTCTAAACTATAAGTAAACATGTTATTGATTTTAACGATGTACTTATGTTAAAATCAACCTTAGTTTTTTTAATACTCAACTTTATATTGTAAATGATGTCTTTTATAATGAGTATAAAAGATGTTGGGAATGTGCCAAATCGATATACAAAGATACCTTATTAAATTGTTTAATACAGAACATGTGAGATTAGTCCCTTATGCATTAGCAATATGAATTATCATACATATTATGTTGTCGATGATATCGTGATTTGTTTATGTATTTGATACATGAAGCAAATATCAAATCCAAACTGATATCACTAAATGGTTATTTGAAGTGTTCTCGTGGATTTATAAAATACAATAGAATTGTTTATAGAAACAAAGACTCCTAATGAAGGAGTTTTTAGACTCAAACTTCATAAGTGATATTTAGTATAATATGTCAATAATATAAGTTGAAAATGTTCCAAATGAAGGACCGTGGCTGATTCAATAAAAAATGCTAAGTACATCGCCGTGAATAACGCTGTAATAAAAGCAATGGCACAAGTTTATAACCGAGCTGATTCCAAATGTTGAAATTTATAACTTTGTTATATGATAACAATGACACGATATAGTTCGTAATGGTACTTAGAGTTCACCAAAAATCGAGAGACATACTTTAAATTATTCCACATGATAAAACAGTTTATTACCGTCGGAGAGAGCTGATTGACAAAGTAGATAATTAAAACATAATAGCATACCATTCGTGTAACAACCCATAAATTTTAACGATTTTTAATAACATAATTAACTAAAAAAATTTCTCGAAAATAAACAATTGAATTTAGCAATGAAAATTTGATATTTGGTATGCGTCTATTTCAACATAGGAAATGATAGATTCCATTCGTAAACATAAAAGTTTGTTTTGTTGTGAAATTTCAATTTAAAATTTATAATCAGATGGAAATTAAATATCTTCGAAATCTGAATATTTTTATATAATAAAAATGTAAATCATTTTCTTATTGAGACATCATATGTCGTTTTGCTAAATTTTGATTACTATAGCTTCGTTTATCTTATTTTCGATGATATAGAGCAGTTTTGTAGCGAAATTCAAGTTTTGACAGTTTGGTCATATCGCCTATATCTGTGTACTATTCTGTTTGTCTCGTCGTGTTGATGTCCACGGTAAATTAACTTGCGCATTTTGGCGTCGGGTACGCGACGAAATCGATGAAGCAATTTGTCGTATCGGTTCTGCATTTGGGCTTTTGGGTTTTGTGCCCTTTCGTTTGTTCCTGTAGACAACCAAAAGCCATTTGTTATTAATATTCATGAATTCCAAGATTTTCTTCCTCTACTCCCACTGGTTGCAATAAATTATTTCTAGTTCGTTTCTACTCCCATTCTCTTTCTCCCCTTGTATGCTTTGAAACAAGACCATGCTCTGCTCGTCCTCACCCACTTTTGCCGACAATATCACCTTTCATATCCGAACCCTTCCTTTCCAACCATGCTCGCCTACCACCAAAAACAACCCCACCATTCCAAGCTACATGCAACACGTCCCCTCGCTCATGAGCTGTTGTGCCCTTCCTCCACTGACCATGCAGCAGCTCCCTTGATCCACCTTACATCTAACCAAATAGCACAACCTCATACCCACTTCCTCTTTCTTGAACCACCTACAACCGAAGCCTATGGCCATCAAGCTTCCTCCACCCCAAAGCCCTTTCCCCTTCAATCCTCTCACCTCCATCCTTGCAGCAGAACACCCCGCGTGACTGCCTTGTGTAGGAAATGCAGGTTACTGATCTTAAGGCAGAATTTACACTAGAGGGGGGTGAATAATGTTTAATTAATTTTATGAATCTTTTCGAAATCTTTTCAAATTAAACCCGAATAGAAGCAGTTCACAAACATAGAGCAATCATAGAACCCGACAAAGATGCAAATAGTAAATAAAAGCAGTTAAGGAAAGAACACACCAGAATTTTACACTGTTTTGAAGTTACCCTACATCCATTCCCATACAATTTCTTGTTCAGGTTTATTTTCAAATATAATGTCAATATTGCAACCTCGATTTTAAGGCCATGAGATACACCCTCCTATCTCTGATTCGAGGGCAAACTCTCTTGATTTAACCAGGCTACAAGCTCACCTAATTGATTTACGGGCTACAATCATACCAGATTGATTTACGAGCCACAATCACACCATTTTCAATCACATTTTGATAGAGAGAGACTCGATACGCTTCGATCTTTCGATCTTTGATTACAAACGATCCTAAAACTATGAATAGCACTGAGATCTTTGAGAGAGAGTGGCAAAGAGTCAAACTAAAGCCGATCGAGTTTGATTCATTTAGGATTTTGACAGAGTTTTGTTAAGAATGTTTGAAAATAAAAATGGAAGAGAAAAAGGAGAGAAAACAAAGAAATCTAAGTGAAAATTCGTTGAAAACTACTGATATATATAGGAGGATAACGATCAAGTCCATTCGCGAAAGGTTATGACGAATAAACACTTCTTTTGAAAATTTGAAATCTACGGCAACCATGTTGACATGTAGGGTTTAGAGATGTCGACATGCCTATGTTATTTTTGAAAATTGATTTTTCTTTAAAATGATTTCTATTCTAAAACTTGTCAAAACAATTTCTAAACTTTGTAAACCATTTTGAATATGGTTTAAACTTATAAGAGAATTTTAGAGAGAAATCTTAAAATATATAATATAAAAGTAATATTGAAAAAAAAACAAGAGATGATTTTGAGATCAAAATATTAAAAGGTGACAAGAATAGTTTTTGAATTAAAGTTAAAATATTTAAATTGATAGAGATGATTTTTAAAAAGATAGTTTTTGGAAAAATAGTTAAAATAATTATTTTGAATATTTCGTGGATTCCATTACACTAGAGAAGGTTGTGGGTTCCATCCCACTAAAGAGGTTGTGGGTTCCTCCTATTATTAAAGCGAGAAGGTAGATTCCATTCTACAATTAAAATCCAAACAAAGATTTTAGTGCTATTATGAAGTTTTAACATAAATTTAGACTCTATTACTTATCTTCATATCTTGAACTCTTGATAATCCTGATACTCATGAGTCTTCAATCTTGATTTCTACAGTCTTGAATTCGTCAGTCTTGAATCTCTATACAGTACAGTCTTCATTCTCGGTACCTGCATATATATCCTGCCTATACATATATCTAGATAAAGATATTAGTATTTATATTTTATAACAAGTCCTAAGGTTGTTGTCATCAAAACCATCATCTTAGGAACTAACAATCTCCCTCTTTTTGATGATGACAATCTATGTTTATAAAATATACTCCACCAAACTCTGATTCTACTCTGACTCCCCTTTATTCCAACAACTCTCCCCTTAATCTACTAACTCTCCCTTAATCTAAGCCTAATTAATAGCCCAACTATCCTATTTTACAATTCCCTCCTTTGTAATCAATAAAAACTAAGTCTAAACTAAATAACTCCCCCTTAAATTAATACTATGGAACTAAATGTTAATAACGAAGTATAATAAGCGAAACATGAATCTAATTTTATTATATATGATGTTACATTACACATATATATGAAACATTGACACAAATATATACAAGTACACAAAATATAAAAACATTAATATAATAACGATCTAAGGAGAGTCCTTGACAATTAGTGACTTGTGAATCGAACAATTAGGGTAATGGAGACAAAAATTTCCATGTTGTTTGACCAAATTACCATTTTTTTTGAAAACAGACTTCTCCAATGCAAACAACATTATCGTCCTCGTCCATTCGCGCTTCTTCCTCTTCTTCTTTTTTTACTTCGTTGTCCTCTAATGGATTATGAATACGTGTATAGAGGAATCATCTTCAATCACAATAGGGTCTGCATGATTATTCATTAGAAAATTTTGCAAATTTCTAAGAATCTTGCCTTGTTTCTCTTATTCCTTTGCCATCCTTATTTGCATGACTTGTAATTCAGTCAGCATTTACAGAGAATTCTTCATAATTTCCTCAATCTTCATTACTCAAGCCAATGTAATACATTGGAATGGAGCAGAATTAGGAGAAGGGAAGGAAACAGTTGCATTTTGGTTTGATTTTGAAGAGGAGACCATTACTTTGTATTTTTAGAAGTATATTAAAGAGAAAAGGAAGTGAGAATATAGAGGAATTTGAAATATTGTGGTTATATACCCACCAAACTAGTTTTAGAGGGAAAATCAAAATTTCAAATCTGACCGTTGTATGTCGACTTGGGGTAGGGGCGTATCGACATCCCTTTGAAAAATTTAATAATTTTGTTTTTCACTATTTATTTAATATATATTTTACTAAATCAATATTCTATATCTCAGTTATAGAACAAATGCCTTGTTCTTTTCATAATTTAATAAAGGTTGATTGGTTCAAGGGTTTGGTCGGAATATCAGATTTTTGATTCTCGGTGTCGATAAATTCAAGAGCAATAATCTCTTTACTTATATTATCTCTGAGAAAATGATGTCTGATATCAATATGTTTGGTTCTGGCATGATGAGTACGATTTTTGGATAAATTTATTGCACTTGTATTGTTGCAATAAATTGGTAATTTTGAAATATTTAATCCAAAATCCTTTAGGGTCTATTGCATGCAGATAACTTGAGAACAAGCCACATTGGTGATTTTGAAATATTGAATCCAAAATCCTTTAGGGTCTATCATATGTAGATAACTTGAGAAATAGCCAAAGCAGCAGAGATTTATTACGCTTCGTTTGTTGATAGTGAGACAGTATTTTGCTTTTTACTAAACTAGGAAATCAGAGAATGTCCTAAAAAATGACAAGTTCCACTTGTACTTTTTCGGTCTGATTTACAACCAATATAGTCAGCATCACAATATGAGATTAAATCTAATGAATCATTTTTAGGGTAAAATAGGCCATAGTTTAAAGTGTGCTTAACATATCTTAGGATACGTTGAACAGCATTTAAATGGGTTTCTTTGGGTCGAGATTGGTATCTTTCACAGAGACAGACAATATGCATGCTATCAGCCTACTCGTAGTTATATAGAGTAGCGATCCAATCATTCTCCTGTATGGTTTTTGATCAACATCTTTTGACATGTCTTCTTTATTCAAGGCTTCATTGGATGCCATACGAGTGGGTTTTCCCCTCGAAGTGGTCATGCCAAACTTACTAACTAGATCCCTAGCATACTTTCGTTGACTAATGAAAAATACCACTATCTAATTATTTTATTTGCAATCCTAAAAAGAAAGCAAGTTCACCCATATGACTCATTCAAAAAATTTTGACATTATTTCAAAAATCTCTTTGTTCATTTCATTGTTTATTGATCCAAAAATGATATCATATACATAAATCTGTACTGATTGGATATCATTTTTGTTCCTTTTAATAAAAAGAGTATTATCTACTCTACAGATTTCAAACTTTGATTGTAATATGTAAGATCTTAGTTTGTCATACCAGGCTCTAGGAGCTTGTTTCAGACCATATAAAGCTTTCTTTAATTTGTAAACATGATTTGAAAACTTTTCTTCTTCAAAAAGTGGAAGTTGTTCAACATAAACATCCTCTTTAACAAAACCATTTAAAAATTCACTTTTTACATCCATTTGACATAATTTTAAATTGTTGTGGTTTGTGGAAGTAAGTAGAATTCTAATGGCTTCTAATCTTTCTACAGGTGCAAAGATTTCATCAAAGTCTATTCCTTCTATTTGATAATAACCTTGTGTGACTTACCGAGCTTTATTTCTAACGACTTTACCTTATTCATTCATTTTATTTTTATAAACCTATTTAGTTCCTATTATAGTTTTGTCCTTAGGTCTAGGAACAAGTTTCCATACATCATTTCTAGTGAATTGATTCAGTTCTTCTTGCATAGGAAGAATCCATAAATCATCATATAATGCTTCCTTTGGATTTTTGGGTTTAATAGTTGATATAAAAGCTACTTCACTTATCTTTTTTAGCTGATTTCTAGTCCTAATAATAGACCCAATATTTCCTAGTATATTTTCTATAGGATGATCTTTTAAAATCCTGATCCTTTTATTAGGATGAACAGTTTTACAATTTCTTTCATTTGATTCATTATTTAAAGTAACAAAATCACCTTCATCATTTATTTGAAAAAAATCTTTAAAATTTTCATCAAAAAATGCATGCATTATTCCTTCAATGGTGTTAATTTTTAAATTGAAAATTCTATATGCTTTCATTTTATTAGAATATTCGATAAAGATTCCTTTATCGGATTTAGGATCAAATTTATCCAAATTGTCTTTGTATTTAGAATAAAGCATTTACTTCCAAAAAGTTTAAAATAAGATACTTTTGGTTTCTTATTGAAAAGAAGTCCGTAGGGTGTTTTATTTATTAGAGGTCTTATTAAAATCCCATTCAAAATGTAACAAGCTGTAGTGACTGCTTCAGCCCAAAAATTTCTTGGTAATTTGCTATCTAAAAGCATAGTTCTTGCAAACTCTTGAATCGTCCTATATTTACGCTATACTACTCCGTTTTGTTGTGGAATTCTTGAAAAAGAAAAATTATGAGTTATTCCTTTTTGAATACAGAAATTCTCAAAATTTTCATTTTCAATTTCTTCACCATGATCACTACGAATAGTTTTGATTTTTAAAGAAAGTTGGTTTTGAATTCTTTTTGCAAAAGTTTTAAATAAATCAAAAGCATCAGTTTTATGTTTCAGAAAAATTATCTATGTAAATCTAGAATAATCATCTACAATTACAAAAATATATTTACTATGATTTATTGACTAAATTTGAGATGAAGTAAACAGATCTAAATGAAGTAACTCAAAAGGTTTTGAAGTTGAATTCTTTTCTTTCGATTTGAATGAACTATTCCTAAATTTTCCTAATTGACAAGCATCACATATATTATCTACTTTAAAATCAATTTTAGGAAGACCTCTTACTAGATCAAGTTTTGAAGTCTAGATAAAAATTTGAAATTCAAATGCCCAAATCTTTTAAGCCAAATCTAATGGTCACTTGTATTACCAAAGACATAAGTTATCATTTGAGATTTTCATACTACGAATATAAATATTTTTCTTCCTAATTCGTTCAAAGATAATATTTGATTTATTATCTTCGATATGACACTTATCCTTTTCAAATTTAATTTTGTAGCCCTTATCACATAGTTAACTTTTTCTAAGTAAGCTATGTTTTAGATCCTAACTAACAGAACATAAAAAATAGTAGGAGTTTTAGAGTTATCAGCATTGTCGATGCCAATCATACATCCTTTTGAATTTGTCTCCAAAGTAGACCAGTCCTCCATCTTCATAAATTATGTCATTCAGTATCTCCACTTTACCAGTCATGTGTCTTGAACATCCACAATCAAGTTTCCATTTGTTTTTCTTGATTTGCACCATTTTTCCATTGAGTGTTGATTGTTCAAAAGCCATATAACACATCTGTTCCTACACAACACACCAGTTCGATAGATAACTTCATTTTCTATAATAACAATATGCAGACTTGTGAGACAATGGTGATTTGGACAATTTTGAGTGTTAACAGAATCTCCAAAAGTTTCCATTTTAAACTTTTTCAGAACTCAGATTATGATAAATTTGAAAACCAATACTTTGATACCAAATATATGAAATGCGGATTATAGATCTTAAGGCAGAATTAACATTTAAGGAGAGGTGAATAGTGTTTAATTAATTTTATGTTTTTAAAGTCTTTTCAAATTAAACCTAAATTGATGCAATTTACAAACACAGAGACAATCACATAACCAAACACGGATGCAAATAGTAAATAAAAGCAGTAAAGGAAAGAACATGCTGGAATTTTATACCGGTTCAAAGTTACCCTACATCCAGTCCTACACAATTTCTTGTGCAGATTTCTTTTTAAATAAAATGTCGACATTACAACCTCGATTTCAAGGCCACGAGATACACCCTCCTGTCTTCGAATCCAGGAAAAACTCTCTTGATTTAACTAGGCTATAGGATCATCTAATTGATTTACGGGCTACAATCACACCCAATTGATTTATGTGCCACAATCGCATCGTTTACAATCACATTTTGATAGAGAGACTCGATACACTTCGATCTTTCGATATTTGGTTATAAAAGATCCTATAACTCTAAATAGCACAGAGATCTTTAAGAGAGAGTGGTAGAGAATCAAACTAGAGACGATCAAGTTTGATTCACTTAGGATTTCCCCAGAGTTTTGTTAAGAATGTTTGAAAATAAGAGTGGAAGAGAAAAAGGAGAGAATACAAAGAAAACTCAAGTGAAAGTTCATTGAAAACTACTGATATATATAGGAGAATAACGACCATGTCCATTCGCGAAAGGTTATGACGAATAGACACTTCTTTCGAAAATTTTAAATTTGAAATCTACAGCATACCATCGACATGGGGGGCATAAGGATGTCGACATGCCTATGTTATTTTGAAATTGGTTTTGCTTTAAAATGATTTCTATTCCAAAACTTGTCGAAATAATTTCTAAACTTTGTAAACCATTCGAATATAGTTTAAACTAATAAAAGAGTTTTAGAAAGTAAACGTAAAATATATAATCTATAATATAAAAGTAATATTAAAAAACAAGAGATGATTTTGAGATCAGAATATTAAAAGATGATAAGTATAATTTTTGAATTAAGGCTAAAATATTTAAATTGATAGAGATGACTTTTAAAAATATAGTTTTTGGAAAAATAGTTAAAATAAATTATTTTAAATGTTTTGTGGATTCCATTCCACTGGAAACGGTAAAGGGTTCCATCCCATTAAAGAGATTGTAGGTTCCAACCCACTATAGTGAGAAGGTAGATTACATTCCACAATTAAATTCTGAATAAAGATTTTAATGCTATTATGAAGTTTTAACATAAATCTAGTATCTTAATATCTTGAACTCTTAAACTCTTGATAATCTTGATACTCATGAGTCTTCATTCTGGATTTCTACAGTCTTGAATTCGTCAGTCTTAAATCTCTATATTGTATAGTCTTCATTATCAGCACCTATATACATATATCTTGCATATACATATATATCTAGAAAAAGATATATGTACTTATATTTTATAACAAGTCCTAAGGTTGTTGTCATCAAAACCATCATCTCAAAAATTAACACCTTGCAGTCAAAGCCACGCCAGCAGCCTCTCCCAGGCTCATGCCGCCCATCACCACCAGATCCGAGTTTCACTCCAGCCCCTCCATCCACCGAAACCCGATCCCACCAGAACTGACCGTAGCAACCCTCCTCCTTTATGCATACAAAATATTTCGTATATATTATAGTTACATATAGAATTGCCTATGAAGAGCTATTTCTCCTTCTTCTTATTTTGACAGCCTGGTTGTCACTATGCTTTGACCTAACATTTTGACTTTGACAGTTGCAAGATCTTTAGTGAATTACTTCAGATTTTTAGAGGAGCTTACTAACCGGCAAGATAAGTTTTTGTTTGCTACTTTATCTCTATTATATGATCCTTTTGAACTCATTTTCCTCATATTATTTGCGAATCTATTGCTATTTGTAAGTTCTAGATATATCAGTTGCTTCCACATTGGTTTTGAGACTTGCATGCGCTAGTCTTCCCATCCACCGCTATTTTATATAAAAAAACAAAAGAAAAAGGTATATATATTTCGTATATATTATATATATTGATTTTGGAATTCTGTCCATATTGATTTGTTTCCCACTGTCCAATTTTTCGTAGCAGTTTTCTAGATAGCCACTGTCCGAATCCGCATTTCAGCAGTAGTTTTCTAGCTTTGTCAAATATACATGCTTATTCATGTCCATTTTCATCTTGTTCTCGGGTTTCTCTAGCCTCAAAAGGTGAGCGATCACTCACTATTAACATTCTTATGTTTAGTAAATTGATTTCACACTTGACGATTAAAATATGTTGTTATAATTTAATTGCTAGTTATTTATTTGTTGAATATGATATACTAATATTTAAAATTGTTTACCTATGACATATGACACTATGACCTGTTGATTATATATTTAAAATTGTTTCCCTATGACCTGTTAATTATATATTTATATTGTTAATTGTGATATATGCTTGTCAATTGATTTGTTATGTTATTCCATGTTATAATTCTATTGTTCTCACACTGCAAGTTCCCTGTTAGTTTAGGAATTCCCTATGTTTCGAAATGATACATACCCGAACAATTTTATAGATTAGAGAAAATTGTTATAGGATGAAATGATAAACCCAAGCGATTTTATTGAATTTGAAATTTTAGGATTGGGGTTGAAATGATGTAAACCCGTAAATTTAAAATAATTGAAGATTGAAATGATAAATATTTGTATCACTTAATCATATGATAGAAAACTATATACGGACACTATTGGACTATTTTGGAAAAATGATTTCCAATGTTTGAAAGGAAATATATGGATTTTAATAAATATTGATTTCTAAAAAATAATATAAAGATATTTCAATTTTAATATATGTGAAAATTTAGATTTTTAAACTTTTATGTTTTGGAAATTTTAAATTTATAAGTTAAGTTTTGAAAAAAATGAACATTTCAGTATTTTACTTATAATTTTATCATTTTAATATATATAAAATAAGATTTAAAATATATTTAATAATAATATTTAATTTAATATAATTTAATTTAATTAGTATATATATAATATGTTTAAGTATTTATTTAAAATTTTATTAATATATTAAAATAAATTTTGTGATAGCTTTAATAAATTAAGGTCCGAAAGGTAAATTAAGTTAAATTGCAATTTGATTTGTAAAAAAATTGAATTTAAATAAGAATTGATTTGGACTTATGGATTTCAAGATTTTAAAGATATGAAATTTATAACTTCATAACTTGAGCTTGATTAAAGGTGACTAAATGAATATTTTCAAATTTAAATAAATTAAAATTGAATATTCAATTTGATTTAAATGTGTAATTTGAGATTTTATCTAAATGTTTATAAATATGACTAAGTGAGTGTATTCAAATTTAAATAAAATTAAAGTTAAATTTCAAAATATAATAAAATTTATCAAATTGCGTTATCGTAAACGTTTGAATAATTAAACTTTGAAACCAATTGAATTTGAAGTGGTTTAAATTTGTAAACAAACCTGGATTTGAAATAGATATAGATTAAAATGGTTTTAATGATAGTTTGAATTGAACCTTTAACCTTTTTAATTGAAATTGTTGGACATAGATTGATTGAATTTTTGAACTAAGTTGGTTTGAATTAATTTGTGAAATTGGAAGAAACAATTCTAGTTTGAAACTATTTTTTATATAAACTCTTTGAAATCTATAAACTATTTTAATATATATTATTTTAATTTTTTCAACAATTTTAATATACATATATATATTTCAATATATAAACAATTTCAGTTGTCGTTAGAATTTTTCTTCAAAAATGGGATCCCCGCCCTCTTCTTCTTTTCTTCCCGCTAATCAGTCCCATCCCTCATCTTCTCTTCAACCTTGTCCTTCTTCTCCAATCCTTGTACCTCCCTCTGCTTCACCCAATGTCAGTCCCCTCTCCATCTTTCACCGGTAATCCTGTAGTTCCTGCATCTCTTGCAGATGCTACTCCTAAGGTGCCAGAGCCAAATCTCTCCTCTTCTCCTCCATTGCTTCCACAACCTTCATCTATTACTCCTCGTTCATGGAACTCCCTTTTTAAAGCTAAACCCAGCAATGCTGGAAAATACGTGCCTCGTGATTTCCAACTTGACTATATTGGTAATTCTATTGTGCCTTCAGATGATGTAGTTCAAGCTGGAAACTCTATGTGGAAAGAATATCTCGTTGGTTTTTTCTTGATAACCCGCTCCCATATGCTACTCTCCTGTACTATCTCAAAAAAGTGTGGAAACTTAGTGGATCTATTTCTGTCAAATCTGATGGTTTTTTGTTTTTGTTCAAGTTTACTAATGAAGAGGATAGGTCAAGAATATCTGAATCTGACCTTCTGCCGATGAGGAATAAGCTTTTTATAGTGAAGCCATGGGATGAGAATATTGGCAACAGTTGTAGTAGTGTTAAATCTGTTCCAGTATGGATAAAACTATCCAATATCCCACTTTATGCGTGGTCTCCTTTGGGTATTAACTGGTTAGCTTCAAGAGTTGGGAAGCTTCTTTGTTTGGATGCATCAACTGAAAATTTTGAACGTATTTCTTTTGCGAAATGTTTAGTTGAAGTTAGGGGTGGGCGCGGTCGGTTAACCGACCCGATCGGTTAATAATTTCGATTAACCGTTTATTATTGGCGGTTCGGTTAACCGTTATTCGGTTAATAGCGGTCGAGGAATACCGACCGAACCGGTTAATTTTAACCGTGGTTAACCGGTTAAATTAAACGGTTAACCGGTTAAATTAATCGGTTAAACGGTTAAATTAAACGGTTAACTGACCAAACTGATACATATACATGTAAACCATTCAGTATAGCAATGTAGTCATAAACACAACACAGTGCACCAGTATATGTTTAAAGTTCATTCGGACAACTAATGCAACATAGATAAACACAAGTCCAGATTAATACATATCTTAATTATGAACCAAAGATACAAACCACCATATAGTATAGTGCACCAACATAGCACACAGGGCAAAAAATAAAACAGCAGACTGCTGTCAGTAGTACACAGTTTTGAACTGCAATGTTCAAAGTCCAAATAATAAAAACATTAATGTGAATACAAAATATTAATACAAAATCCAATGACATAAACATACAATATAAGACTGAAGTCTCCATTCTCTGACGCTCCACTCTGACATGTTTGCCAACTCCAAGTCCAAAGGGTATTTTGAAACTAAACAGTTCCATTCTCCAATATTGATCGCAAACTACATATGTAGTTCATTATACAAGTCAAGATTAACACACATATTTATATGTCTACATATTTACTATTAACTGACATCCATTTAGCAATGCAATTTATGTTCTTACTAACTTCATTCATTTGTATCAGCTCTGTGTAATATCTCATCAGCTTCAAATTCTAGCTTTCTGTATTTATTATAGTTAAGAAACCAGGACTATTCATCTCATTCAACTAAATGCATTCAAAGTAGTCAATGAATGTATTTAAATGGAGCTAGTATTACTAAAATTACTGGATTGATATGCTAGTTGTACACTAAAATTGCGAAACCAATTGGTAATATGATCTTGTAACAATTATCTCCCATGGTTGTATTCATGGTGACAGGGTTATGATGCATACAATCATCTTGCTAAAGTGTGTTTGTGAATGTAAATATAATCTTAGTTAATACATCTTTGTTTATCTTCCTTTCTAAGATCCATTTTTGCTTCATAATAATGGTTTCTCATTTTGCTAATTTTTTTATGGTTTGGATTACTATTACTTCAGTAACCTTAATATGTTATGTTTGTATTATGCGAACTTTGTTCAAGACTAAAGATTTCAAGAAATCCATCATATATAAATCAAGCATGCTTATCTTTAACCTCTTCCTAATGTGTCTCATACTAACATTGTTCAGCATTTCCTGATGGTAAAGACATGACACTGATGACATATATACCTTGGAAGTAGAAGACAAACAACATTTCCCCATTCATTCTTGATGCTATGAAGGTCAAAGTGGCACACCCCACAATATAAAATTGTGACAATCAACTCCATTTTTTCCTACATTTTATTTTAGCAGTTTGGAAGATTATCTAATAAAATACTCATGTGTAAAGAAAAGTATTTCCAGTATCACATGTACAGGAATTTTTTTTAGTTAATATGAACTCGGTTGAATGATTAAAAGGTTTTAGTTAATATGAATGAGTTATTTCATATGTATGATAATTAAACATTCTTATGAACTAAAACAAATAAACATTCTTATCTCATTTTTAATTCATATAAATGAACTAAATAAATAAACATATATCTAACTAAAATCATTCTTATCAGTTATTAGTTTATATGTATATCAGTTCATATGAACTAAATAATCGAATCAAGGCTAAAACCAAAACAGAAAAAACAATTAAAATTATATGTATATCTTGTTTAAGCGTACACGAATTAAACACTCGGTAAAATTTAAGTAAAATAGATCAAAACTAAAACTACACAAAATAATTCAACTCACATTCGTCCCCTTCTTGCTCGCATTCACCATTGCTCAAATCGACAATTCAGATAGCAAATAATGAAGGAAAAGGCGATGGATGATCGATTTGTGTTTGGATTCATGAAGATTTAGCTAGGGTGCAATTTTTTGTAGATCTAGTTTTTATTTTGGGAAATTTTTTGAAGCATGATTCGTGAATAGCAGCTGGCAGGTAGGAAAAGGAAATGCAGTAATGCACAATTAGGCTTGGGTTAGTTAATGGGTGGGCCGGGTTTCAAATACTGGATTGGATTTTCATTATTTGAATTAAAAATAGTTTCGGTTAACGGTTAACCGATACGTGAAATGTGATTAACCGTTAACCGCCCCGACTTTGAACGGTTAACATCGGTCGGTTAACCGAAACTTCGGTTAACCGATTTTTTCGGTTAAAGCGGTTCGGTTAAGGTCGGTTAACTCGGTTAAATGCCCACCCTTAGTTGAAGTAAATCCAAATCAAGAATTGCCTGACAATTTTTCAGTTAGATTGTTAGATGGTACAGAGCAGATTATTAAAGTTTGCTTACTTGTGGAAACCAGAGATATGTACTATATGTAAAGAGTTTGGTCATTTAGTGAGCAATTGCAAGAAAGTTGATTGTGAAGGGAATGCAGAACAATGTGTATCTAATGAGCAGCAGATGACTGGTGATGTGGGAAGGAGCAAGATGAACAGGGGGCAAAACATAGTTAAACAAGACAAGGTGAATCAGATTTGGCAAAAAGTTATTAAGAATAAAGGAAAAAAAGTGATTAATTGTGAAGAGCAAGAAGAAATTGCCCTGAAGAAAATAGGTGCTAATGGAGTAACACTTCATGATGGTTCTGAACAAAACATAAAGGATAATGATAATGAGAGTAAAACTCACAGTGATGAACAGGTTTGTGTTGTAAGCGCACAAAATAAGTACAGCTTGCTCCAAAATGCAGACAATGAATGCTTTACATTGGAAATGTATGATGAGGAGGAAGGAGAGATAACAGTTGAGGTTAATTGTAGAGAGCAACACAATGTGTCAACCAAGAATATTGTTACAATTGTTGACCACGATGAAACAGATATACAAGTTTTGTCAACAAAACTTGGTGTGCTGGAAGTTATTAATAAGGATACTACCCCAAGTATGAGTAACAAGGTAGTTGGAAAGGATACACCTGAAGTAAATGCACACACTAATTCTCCTGCTTCTGATTTTGAATTAAGTTGGTGTAAAACTTTTGAAACACAAATCAATCAATTAATAACCACAATGCATATATCTGCTGAACACATTCAACATGCTGCTCCTCCTTATTATAACTTCTCAATTCAGCTACCAGGATGGCCTTCTACCATTCCTATCTCCTAATCTCAATCAGCTTTACCTCATGTCCCATCCTCATCCTATACTAATTCACAACCTTCCACATCCCATACTAATTCACAACCTTCCTCCCCCCTACCTTACCAAGAAGGAAAATTGAAACAAGATCTATGTCAGCTCAGAGAAGGAATAACACCTCCCAATCTCAATAATTTTTAATGATTAAAAAAATTGCATCTTGGAAGATAAGAGGAGCCCATAATAATTTGAAACTTGATCAAGTCAAAAGTTACATCTCAGAGCATAATATTTGTATTTTTGGCCTTCTAGAAACTAAGCTTAATCTTTCCTTTTCCCACAAAGCTGCTTCCTACATTAACCCAAAATGGTCTTTCCAACATAATCTTGACTCTGCGGCATATGGTAGAATTCTTGTCATCTATGACCCTGTTGTTTTAACTCTTTCTCCCGTACTGTCATCTAGGCTGTTTATTCATTTTCATGTTCTTGTTTCCCAAAATCAATCATCCTTCTATTTAACTTTTGTTTATGCTGATAATTCTGTCAACTCTAGAAATGCTTTCTTCAATTCTTTGCCTCCATTAAGACGATCTTCTCACCCCTGGCTTGTCTTGGGTGACTTCAACTCATGCTATGGCTATGATGACAAATTTGGTGGATCTCCTCTTCTTCCTAGAGATCTTGATTCAATCAATCATGCTGTTTATGATTCTGAGTTGATCTTGGTTAATAAGTCAAGAGCCAAATATTCATGGAATAATAGAAGTAGAAGTGGTGTTCGTACTTTCACAACAATTGATCATTCCTTTAGTAACTTTCAAGCTCTCAATCAATGCCTTCTCTCTCAGTCTTCCTTCCTCAACCAATAATGTCTGATCACTCCCCTCTAATTTTATCTTTTGGGAACCATTTTAGAAGGGAAAAGAGAAGTTTTAAATTTTTTAATGCATGGGCTGAGCATGAGTAATTTCTGAACATTGTCACACAAGTTAATTCTGTATTTACATGTTATGGTAACCCTATGTATAAGTTTTGCAGGAAATTAAAAAATATCAAGCTAGCAATCAAACTATGGGTTTCTACAACTTTTGGTACTGGTAGCCTTCTATCTACTACTCTAAAAGAACAATTGAAGATAAAGAAAGACTATATGATGGAGCATCCACTTGATATTCAAGCATCTGCTGAAGAGGGGAAATTATAAAAGGAGGTTAACAATGCCCTAACCCTGGAAGCTAGCATGAAGAGGCAGCAACTGGACAAAAGATGGATGGATGATGGGGATAAAAACACAAAGTTTTATCATGAATCTCTTAAGGTTAAGCAGGCAAGAGAAAATATTTTTAGTATTACTGATGAACATGGTTCTCTTTATACTACTGCTGATACTGTTGATCATGTTTTTATTCAATACTTCACAAATTTGCTTGGCAATACTAATGGCTTCTTTCCTGATTTGGACCTTATTTCTACTCTTGCTCTTCCTTGCATTTCTTCCCTGGAAGCTTCCGCTCTTATTATGCCTGTTACTGATGAAGAAATCAAGGCCACCCTGTTCTCCATGAACAAGCAATCATCTGGAGGTCCTGATGGGCTAAATGTCACATTTTTATCTCAACCTGGAGTGTTCTAGGTGGTGAGTTTTGTAAAGCAATACACAATTTTTTCAATAAATGTCAGTTTCTTGGGGAAGTCAACAGCACCAACATTGCTCTTATCCCTAAAGTCACTCCACCTACTAGTGTAACTTCTTTCAGGCCTTTATCATGTTGTAATGTTGTCTACAAGTGTATCTCTAAAATTCTAGCAACACGTTTAGTCAGAGTACTACCTACTGTTGTATCAAAAAATCAGTCTGCCTTTATTCCTTCAAGGGACATAATTGATAATGTTCTTCTTGCTCAGGAATTACTTAAGGGATATGGCAGAAGTAATGTGCCCCCTGCAGCTGCTCTTAAATTGGATATTTCCAAGGCTTATGACACTATTCAATGGGTCTCAATTGTTAGGATAATGGCAGTGATGGGATTCCCCAAAACTTTTGTGTCTTGGATATATGTTTGTATTTCCACCCCTTCATACTCTGTAGTATTAAATGGCAGACCTGTGGGGTTTTTCAAAGGTAGTAAAGGTATACGACAGGGAGACCCTATATCATCTTACATATTTTTGATGGTTATGGAAATTTTAACAGTTATTCTCAGAACTAGTTACAATCATAAGATAATTAAGTATCACCCAAAGTGCTCACATCTTCATATAACATCTATTATGTTCGCTGATGATGTCATGTTGTTTACCAAACCTGAGTTACCTTCTTTGAATGGTATATTGGAAGCATTGCAGGCGTTTCACAGTATGACTGGTCTTTCCATAAATCAAGCCAAATCTTCTTTACTAGTTACTGGAGTTAATGAATTGTAGGCTGCTGCTCTACATCAACATACTGGTTTCTCTAGCATGAATAACGATATGAAGTATCTTGGTCTCCCTTCAATATCAAAAAGAATAACTAAGGCTCGCTGCTTACCTCTTTTCAATAAAATCTTCTCTGTTATGACTGCTTGGGACAATAGGAATTTGACTCAGAGTGGTAGGCTAGTTATTATTAAATTTGTTGTCTTTTCCTCTATTGTTTATTGGGCTCGTACTCTCATCCTTCCTGTGAAACTGTTGCAACTTATTAGGTCTGCCATGATTAGATTTTTTTGGTTTGGTAGTATTCATAATAGGAAGATAGTGCCATGTTCATTTTCTAAAATTGAGACACCTTTGAGAATGGGAGGTCTAGGAGTTATTGATGTAAGGATGTGGAATATTGCTGCAATAAGTAAACAATTTGATGTCCTCATTAACAAAAAAGGTAGTTTATGGGTTAGCTGGACATGGAAATACAGTATTAAGAACAAACACTTCTGGACCATGGATACTCCACAGAATTGCAATTGGATATGGAGAAGTATTTTGAAGCTCAGACAAGTCTTCCTCCCTATGATACAATATCCTGTTAATGCTATATTTGTTGTTAGCTTTTGGCATGATCCATGGGTCAGTAATGGGCATATCCTATCTAAACTATGTGATCATTCTCAGATTTTGCAGTCTGGAATACACTTTGATACTAAAGCAAATGATTTTTTACATAATGGTAAAATCCTGTTACCTTTCAACAGAAACCAGGTGATTAGGCAATTGTGGGTGATATACAACAAAAAAATTTAGTGCACATCAAGATGCCTATGTTTCTTGGCAAATGAAAACTCACACTGTTAAAGCTGTTTACAATTTTGTTACTGCCAGTGTCCCTCTGCCTGCAACAAAATGGTTCACTGTCATTTGGACTTCTGATTCTGTTCCAAAAGACAACTTAATGATGTGGAAAGTTATCAATCAGGCATTACTTACCAAAAGTTTAATTAACAGGTATGGCTTAGCTTGTTCATCTCAGTGTTTGTTCTGTCATCTCCATGATGAAACTTTTGAGCATCTATTTTTTGACTGTCCTGCCCTACACTTCTTATTAGTCAGGATTAGTTGTATCACTGGTGCTAAGTTATCTTGTTCTACTTCTAGCATTCTCTGGAGTATAATTTTTAAAGCTACTAGGTGGAGAAAGGATCAAGGAAGGGTGTTAGCTGTTTGCTTGAAAATATGTATGACTGTGATATGGACAGAGAGGAATGCCATAGTCTTTGATAATGTTAGAAGAAATGATGAATTGATTTGGAATGAGGTCAAGACCCGAACTCATAGACAACTGAAGTACTGTTCTAGTGTTTTCCCCCAAAAACTAGTTGATGCTTGGGTCTGAGTTTGTTGTTTTTCTTGCTTTTTCCTTGTATTTTCCCTTTTCCTTTTGATGTACCCTTTTTATTGTTTGTAATAAAACTGGTAGGGGCCTAGTTAACCCCGCTGGTTTTGCCAAAAAAAATATAAACTAATATAATATATAAATTATCTTAATATAATAAACTATTGTGTGGTTATGATATTCAAAATGAAAATGATATAAAAAGGAACAATGATTCAGAGAGTGAATATGATTTCATAAGTGAAATAATTTCGAAAGTAAATATAATTTTGAAAGTGATATATATGATTTCGAAGGTGAATATGATTTTGAAAGTGATATGATTTACAAATGAATATGATATTTTGATATGAAGTATGAACTGTTTGAAATATAAATAACCACGGTGTGAAATAAGCACTTGGTTGTTCGGGATCGATTATTTTCATACTCTCTGATAATACCAAAAACCACTTTAACAACTGTGCATGTGGTAGAGATCTAGAACGAAGCAGGATGGTTTGGGGACGCTATATGAGGTATGAACGTAGCCCTGACTCCCGCAAGTCAGCATGATGTGACTAAAACATGAGCAATGCGGGGACAAGTGAGGTCGCACCTCCGATCGAGCATGCTTCTTCAATAACATTCTATTACTTTGTGATTTGATTGGGTGCATTTTTGATTTGTGAGTGTGTCTCGAGGTGGGAGGTAGTAGCTGCTATGCGTTACCACCAATCGGGATCCGCAAAACGGTAGTACCCTAGCATTGCCTTGCGTGCCTTGTCACGTGCCTTACCGCTCCATCTATGAGTTCGACTTGTGTCGTACCTATGGAATGCTCCCTGATAGCCCACCGGTTTGGTGGAGTTTACAGTACTGTACAGACCACAGTATTATATAAAATGTGTCAAGAGGGATATGGGTAACGCCTTAACGCTATTTTAGTAGTTTACTTTAATGTAGAAATTTTATATATAGCGTATTGTACTATTTATGTAGATAGTTTAACGGATCCTTCAAGGTTGGTATCCCAACATCCTTTAAGTTATTTGTATTTCACTTGACATTTCACCTGAGTTAATTTACTAGTATAAGAATGTTAATCCTGACCAGAGTGTTTTATGTTTTGCTTTATGCTCGAGTGAGACTAAGTGTCACAACATTTGAGACTCACCTTTGGAGCTTGGAGCTTTGCTTGAAGATCAGTCTTTATCTACTCAGCTTTCAGCTATTTCCATTTATTCCAGTTGTTTATGTTCAGAATTTTCATTGCTTATGTATTAGAGATTCCTTTGTATTTGAGATTTCTATTGTATCTTGTTTTATACTTTGATGTTGTAGTAGCTTCATGAACTACTATTTATCTATTTTCGCTGCTTATTGTTATATTACCCTGTGTCTGTGAATCTATGATTGATTTATTTACTGTATATGCTATTCTTTTTCCAAATACAAAATTAACAATCTGTTGTTTTGAGCAATTCAAGTTTGACAGGTGTGAATGATTTTCGATTTGAATGGTTCGAAATGCCAGATCATTACATGTGGTATCAGAGCTCTAGTTTAGGCAAAACTTAGCATATGGAGTAAAAAATCATTAGAGATAGGGTAGTAATACCCTACATTAAGTAAAATTAATTACATAATCATCTTCGTTCGAGCTCGAAATTCTTTCTTAGGATCCTCTTTGATTAGCATTTCTTTTGAATTTTTGGAACATTCCCTTTGTTCTAAAATCCATTCTTGTCTTCTCCTGTTCATATTCCTTTGATACTAGAGCATCCCATAGCTTCATTTCTGTTGATCTCTGTAATAAAGTTGAGAATATCTTGCAACCTCAATTGGCATCTTCATCTGTGACTAATCCTCTCGATGGTCCCACCAACCATAGTATGATTTGTAAAGGGGTAAACTCTTTACAACAGGCGTCTATTCACTGGAAATTTCTATACCATGGTTTTGATGTTATTATTTCTTGCTAATCCCGAACTGTTTCTCTAGTAGATGACCAAGGTAATTCTTTTGTGATCGTATGTCAAATGCTTCAGGATTATGTAAACAGTTTTATCTTTTCGCTTGATTCTCTGCCTAGTGATCTTGACTCCACCCCGATACTCAGGGATTATCCTAATGTTTGGTGAAGCCATTTCACTCCCTTGCAAGCTGGAAATTGAATTCCGCATTGGTCTTATTCCTAGAACTCGATCTTGCTACCGGTTTTCACTAGCTTCATATAGCTGAGGAGAGCATTCCCAAGATAGCTTTTCAAGCTGAGAATGGTTTCTATGAATGGTTAGTCATGCCTTTTGGATTAACCATGCTTCTGCCTTCTTTTTTGATATCATGAATCGCATTTTCCGCGATGTTATCGGTAATTTTGTCTACATTTCCTTTAATGATATTCTCGTCTTTCTAAGTCTTGGTTGACCCGATTAAGGTCGCCGCGATTAATATAAGTTTATCCATCTTTCCTCTATGGTAACTTAATTATCTTATCTTCTTTTCCAGTCTATCTTCTTAGTTAGAATTCTCTTTAAGTAGGGTTCCTCTAAATTTGAATCTCTATCCTTGTTCTATAATCTATTTTTAAATCATCCTGTGAAGGAGCGTATATGTTATTAATATAAAAATGTTTTATATTGTGTTGTTTGAGTAGTTAAGTATGAATTTTAGGTCTCGATCAATTCGTCTGGCCAATGCTAATGGGAATTCCAAAACACTTGACTAGAGAAAACTGACACAGTACTGTTTTCGAAATTGGAAGATAGAATAATTTAATGTATGATTATATTTAATTTATATGAGTATAATTTTCTGAAATTGGATAATTAAATGAATTAGTTGTTAGAAATGATAATACTAAATTATTATTTATTATTTCGTCAACATTCTTAAACTGTTAACTATTGTTGTATGTCATAAGGAGATGACATTTTATAACCTGGTTTATAAGTTGATTTGTAAATGAAATGAATTTAAAATTAAGGATTTGAGAATTAAATTTTTGGTGCTTTTCAAAAATTTAGTTTTTAAATTTTTGGAAAACATATTATTTGAAAGTATTTTCAAATGGAAATTATTTCCAAAGAACTTTAAAAAGAAGTAAGTCGGTTTCTCCTCTTTTGTCATTGAAAAACAATCTCGATGATGACTACAGCATCATCGATATTCATTTTCGAGTCTCGAAGGTGGAGAGACCATTTAGTAGCCTTGCTACACTTTTGTTTTTGAAAATGGATTTGATTTGAATTTCTCAAGCATGATTTAATTTATAATATGTGTGTATGTGTTTATTTATTTCAAATGGTTTGAAATAAAATCGAGAATTTATCTCTTATATTCTATGTTAAGTGATGGTTTTAATTATTTAAAGAAAGCAAAGTTTTGAATAATTGGAGTATCTAAAATGAGAAACGGAATTGAAACAACTTAAAACATTGTATAATACTCATTTGCATTCTAAAACATATATAACTTACCTGTTTAAAAAGTTAAAATGTTAATGTGAATATGTAATTAAAAGTTATACAAGAGAAGACTTAAGTAATAAAAATGTTCAAACTAGATTTTTGCTTAATAGAAATGTTGTAAATAAAAGGTAAATTTGTATAGTGTCAATTACACTCAGATATATTAATAAAACATACCTGGGAAAAGTCTGAATGTAACTGAATGATATACAATATAAATATAGGTAATAAGATGTCAAAAAATGAAACCAAAATGGTTTTGAATTAATTATTGTATCTCGTTCTTTGTATTTCAAATCTATCTTTCCTTTTTGTTATTTCTGTTCTCCTATCTCATTCCTTTTCGCGGACGAAAAGTTTTCAGTGGAGGAGAATGTAACTAACCATAAATTTAACAATTTTTAATAACGTAATTAACTAGCTTTTCATCTTGAAAATAAAATAATTAAATTTAGCGATGAAAATTTGATATTTTCTATGCGTTTTGTTTAAGCATAGCAAATGACAGATTTCATTATTAAATATAAAAGTCTGTTTTGTTATGAAATTTCAGTTTAAAATTTATAATCAATTAAATTTGATGGAAATTAAATATTTTCAAAATCTGAATATTTTTATATAATAAAAATGTAAATCATTTTCTGATTGAGACATCATATTTCGTTTCGCTAAATTTGGACTAATATAGCTCCATTAATTTTATTTTCGACGATATAGCAGCAGTTTTTGGAGCGAAATTCAATTTTTCATAGTTTGGTCTTATCGTCCATATCTGTGTACTTTTCTGTTTGTCTTGTCGTGTTGATCTCCGCGGTATATTCACTTGTGCATTTTGGAGTCCGGTCGTCGCGAAATCAGCGAAATAATTTGTTGTATCGGTTCCGCTTTGGGCTTTTGTGTTCTGTACCCTTTGGTTTGTTACAGTAGACAACCAAAAGCCATTTGTTATTAATATTCACGAACTCAAAGGTTGGCTTCATCTATTCCCACTGGTTGCAATAAATTATTTCTAGTTCGTTTCTATTCCCTTTCTCTTTCTCCCTTATTCATATAGTTTCTGCCACTTCGAAAAAATATAAGTGGAAAGCAAAGCTTGTATGCTATGAAACAAGACCATACTATGCTCGTCCTCGCCCACTTTTGCCAACTGTATCACCTTTCATCTCCAAACCCTTCCTTTACACCCATGCTCGCCTACCACTGAAAACAACCACACCATTCCAAGCTTCAGGCAACACGTCAGCTTCCTCATGAGCTGTCGTGCCCTTCCTCCGCTGACCATGCAACGGCTTCCCTTATCCTCCTTACACCTAACCAAACAACACAACCTCATATCCACTTCCTCTGTCTTGAACCACCTACAACTGAAGCCTGCGGTCATCAAGCGTTCTCCACCCGAAAGCCCTTTCCCCTCCGACCTTCTCACCTCTAGCCTTGCAACCGAATACCCCATGTAACTGCCTTGCAGTCGAAGCCATGCCAGCAGCCTCTCCCAGGCCTGTGTCGCCCATCACCACCAGATCCGAGTTTCATGCCCGCCCTCCATCAACCGAAACATGAGCCCACCAGAACTGAGCACAGCAACCCTCCTCCTTTATGCATATAAAAAATTTGTATATATTATAGTTATATATAGAATTGCCTGTGAAGAGCTATTTCTCCTTCTTCTTATTTTGCCATCCTGGTTGTCACTATGCTTTGATCTAACTGTTTGGATTTTGACAATTGCTAGATCTTTAGTGAGTTACTTTAGATCCTTGGAGGAGCTTATTAATCGGCAAGATAAGTTTTCATTTGCTACTTTGTCTCTATTATATGATACTTCTGAACTCATTTTCCTCATATTATTTGCGAATCTATTGCTATTTGTAAGTTATAGACATATCAGTTTCTTCCACATTGGCTTTGAGACTTCCATGCGCCAGTCTTCCCATCTGCCGCTATTTTATATAAAAAAGGAAGAAAAAGGTATATATATTTCATATATATTATGTGTATTGATTTTGGAATTCTATCCATATTGATTTCTTTCCCACTATCGAATTTTTCGCAGCGATTTTCAAGCTTGCCGCTGTTCAAATCCGCTTTCAGTGGCAGTTTTCTAGCTTTGTGAAATATCTGTGCTTATCCGTGTCCGTTTTCATCTTGTTATCGGGTTTCTTTAGCCTCGAAAGGTGAGCGATTAACATTGTTATGTTTAGTAAATTGATTTCATATGAAATGTTGATTGAAATATATTGTTAAATTTGAATTGCTAGTTATTTAATTGTTGGATATGATATGTTAATATTTAAAATTGTTTACCAATGATATATGACACATGACCTGTTGATTATATATTTAAAATTGTTTACCTATGACATGACCTGTTAATTATAGATTTAAATTGTTAACTGTGATATATGCTTGTCAACTGATATGTTATGCTATTTCATGTTATAATTCTATTGTTCTCACACTGCACATTCCCTGCTAGTTTAAGAATTCCCTATGGGTTGAAATGGTACATACTCGAATGATCTTATAGATTAGAAAAAATTATTATGGGTTGAAATGATAATTCCAAGCGATTTTATTGAATTTGAAATTTTGGGATTGTGGGTTGAAATTATATAGCGGATTTAAATGATAAATATCCATACCACTTGACCATAGGATAGAAAACTATATACGGAAATTGTTGGTCTATTTTAAAAAATGATTTTCAAAGTTTGAAAGAAAATATATAAATTTTAATAAATATTGATTTTTAAATATAATATAAAGATATTTTAATTTTAATATATGTGGAAATTTAGATTTTTAAAGTTACATGTTTTGGAAATTTTAAATTTATAAGTTAAGTTTTTTAAAAAATGAACATTTTAAGATTTTACTTATAACTTTATTATTTTAATATATATAAAATAAGATTTAAAGTAGATGTGATAATAAATTTTAATCTAAATAGTATATATATAATATGTTCAAGTATTTATTTAAAATTTTATTAATATATTAAAATAGATTTTGTAATAACTTTAATAAATTAAGGCTGGAAAGATAAATTAAGTTAAATTGTAATTTGATTTGTAAAAAAAGGAATTTAAATAAGAATTGATATGGACTTATGGAATTTAAGATTTTAAAGATACGAAATTTATAACTTGATATGAGCTTGATAAAAGGTGATTAAATGAATACTTTCAAATTTAAATAAATTGAATATTTAGTTTGATTTAAATGTGTAATTTGAGATTTTATCTAAATTTTTATAAAAATGATTAATTAAATATTTTCAAATTTAAATAAAACTAAATTTGAATTTTGAAATATGATGAAATTATCAATTGAGTTATTGTAAACGTTTGAATAATTAAACTTTGAAACCTATTGAATTTGAAGTGGTTTAAATTTGTAGTTCAAACCTGAATTTGAAATCGATATAAATTAAAATGGTTTTAATGAGAATTTGAATTGAACCTTTAAACTTTTTAGTTGAAATTGTTGGACTGATATTGATTGAATTTTGGAACTAATTTGATTTGAAATGATCTGTGAAATTGGAAGAAATAACTCTAATTTGAAACTATTTTTGATATAAACTCTTTGAAATCTATAAACTATTTTAATATATATTTTAAATTTTTAAACAACTTTAATATATATATTTTAATATATAAATTATTTTAATATATAAAAACTAATTTAATATATATACTATTTTAATATAATAAACTATTCTGTGGTCATGATTTTGGAAATGATAATGATTTAAAAAGGAATAATGATTCTGAGAGTGAATATGATTTCAAAAGTGATATGATTTTGGAAGTAGATATAATTTAAAAAGTGATATATATGATTTCGAAAGTCAATATGATTTCGAAAGTGATATGATTTTTGAATGAATATGATATTTGATATGAAGTATAAATTGTTTGAAATGTAAATGACTATGGTATGAAATAAGCATTTAGTTGTTAAAGAGACTGGGATCGGATATTGTCATACTCTCTAATGATACCAAAAACCACTTAACAATTGCGCATGTGGTGGAGATCCAGAATGAAGTAGGATGGTTTAGCGATGTCTATATGAGGTATGAATGCAGCCCTGACTTCCGCGAGTCAGCTTGATGAGACTAAAACAGAAGCAACGCCGAGCCAAGTGAGGTCGCACCTCCAATCGAGCATGCTTCTTCGATATCATTCTATTACTGTATGCTTTGATTTGTTGCACCTTTGATTTGGAAGTGTGTCTCAAGGTGGGCGGTAGTAGTTACTACGCGTTACCACTAGTCTGGATTCGCAAAATGGTAGCATCCTACCCTGGGCATTGCCTCGCATGCCTTGTCACATGCCTTATCGCGTCTTCTACGAGTTTAATTTGTGTCGTACCTATGGTGTGCTCCCTGATAGCCCACTAGTTTAGTGGAGTTTACAGTATTGTATAGACTACAACATTATGTAAAATGTGTTAAGGGGGATATGAGTAACGCCTTAATGTTATTTTAATGGTTTATTATACTGTAGACATTATATGTGTGCCGTATTGTACTATGTATGTAGATAGTTTAGCGGATCCTTTAAGGATGGAATCCCAACATCCTTTAAGTCATTTGTATTTCACTTGACATTTCACTCGAGTTTATTTTCTAGTATAAGAATGCTAATTCTAACTTGAGTGTTTTGCTTTATGCTCGGGTCAGACTAAGTGTCACAACATTTGAGACTCACCTATGGTTCGAAATGTCAGGTTGTTACAATTCATAAGGGGACTTACCCAATTGGTTTTGATACAAATGATTGGAGAGGTTGAAATAAGATTCCATAATTGACCCCAAGTGCAACTGGTAGATTGATAGAGTTAGAGGAATGTTCTTGGGGCAATCATGTAATTTGTTACATATATCTAACTCGTCGACCAATCAAGTTCGAAATAAACATTTTTTCTTTCTATTATATACTTGGTATAATATGGTTATATTAATTCATTAATTTAATTAAAATTATATTAAATAGAAATCCATAAATTGTATGTTTTGTGATAGTAGTTACAAAGTGTTGTAACCGTGAGTAATTTATCATAATGGAAACAAATATACCATTTTAAATATTCCTAGTCAAGATGTATCGAGAATGGAAATCGATACGTCCATTAGGATTAGAGTATGTAACAATCTCCAAATGTTGGATGGTGTATTACCCATGACTGATGAGGGCACAAAGGGGTTGCGTACTGATAGTTATTAGAAAACTATGGAATGACTCACTCGATAGTTTTCTATTGGTTAATTTAACTTAGGTCAAGCAAAGAATATTGACATGACTAATTTACACAATTCTCTCGACTTGAGAATGTTGTTAATTTTCAATTTGGAAGCTCTACTTTGATTATAGTTATATCATGGCACGATATCTGTTGAACGACTATAGCTGGGTTGAGTGGAAGCATTGGAAGTGAAAAACTATTCAAGAGAGGATTTCTCCTCGGTTATATGAGGTTAGCATCACAGTCAGCTAAAGTCAACTTAAAGTTGTAGGATCGATTTCACCCTAGAGGGGGGGTGAATAGGGTGATACTGTCAATTATAAAAGTTTATTGCGGAAGATTATAAAATATTCAGTTCAGATTTCAACACAGTCCATAGCAGAATAATAGCAGCACAGATATCGCAGAATATAAATAACGGAAACAGAACAACACAGAATTTACCCAGCTTCGGCAAAACCCTGCCTACGTGCTGCCCCCAAGGTTTCTACTAGAAATTAGATAGTCAGACGCTTACACACGTAAACTCGCGACATCCGCTATCGACTAAACCTAACTCTACGCTCAAAACGCTACCGCAACTCAGCCACTGAGTTGCGAATTCTCGAACTACGCCACGTAGTTTGTCCCCTAGTCACACGACTAGTAAGTACAACGATTTAAAAAGAGTTTAAATTTAAAAACAATATTAAAATTTAAAGCCCTTTTTTAATAAAACTAAGTCCTTAAATAATCAAGGTCGGCCCCTTTCATTCCTTCTGCCCGTTCCTTTTTCTTTTTGCTTCTGTAAAATGGCAACCTCGCTTTCGTTCCTCTTTACGCTCTGAAATTAGGGCTTGTAAAGAATCGAAGATGCCGACTTTATATTCATCGATCGAATTTGTGATTTTCGTCCTTTGGCCTATCGATCGACTGTCTCCTTGTACCTTGCTTTGGCTACTTCGATTGATCGAGTTCTTTCCTTGCTTCGGTATGTAATTTACGCTTTTGTGCTTTAGTGTTTTCGTACTTGAACTCGATGGTTATACCAATGATGATCTTAGGGTTTTTATATGGGTTCGTAACCCTTGATTTTCGTTCTAACAAGTATATTTGAATTCGTCAATTTTGTGTGATCGGCCGCTTGATTATGCTTCGATGATTGAGATGATTTCTGACCTTTTCATACGCGTATATTTTCGTTGCTTGCTTCTCACGGCTTTGATGTTTAACTTGGTCAATTTTGACTTGTTCATCATATCCATGGCTTGTTGATTGTTTGATCTCCTTGGTCATTACAGTTTGATTTTCATTTGACTTCGATCATGACACAGAGTGTTTTACTTCAGCCATTTTGAATTTTTTTAAACTAAACTTCTGGATATTGATCGAAACTGTACACTTGCTCGCTTCGGCTGCTTCGTTGACATTGACTTGTTTACCTCGGCTTTGATTTTGTGGCCCTCATATATGTGTATGCATACATTCTTGGTTACATTCTTGTTTGAAGCTGGTCAGTCATGTTGTATTTTGCATTGTCCAGTTTGTAGCTTTGAGTACATTTACCTCGGCTTGCTTTTGGTGCATTTTGTTGCGGCCATTTGTGTTTATCCCTGTAGTATACTCGAATTGTAGTTGTTAATTTCTTCTGGCTTCACTGTGAACTTTGGCTCTGGCCATCTTCGTTTCAGTGCTCCCATGCCTTGTGTACATGTCTTGTTCATGCTGTCATGTTTGATGTGTCACTTACAAAAATTGGTGCATTTGTTTGCACTGCGCATTGAGCATTGTCACTTGTACCTTGGTCTTGAGCATTGTTGTGTCCATATTGTATTCGATACTGTTGCATTGCTACGGTGTTATATAGTAATCTAGTTTCTGGCCACTGGTTCATTGTTTCATTTGGTTACTGGTTATCTTGTGGCTTTGTTCATCATTCTGTGGACTTTAGCCATTTTGATTTTTGACTTCTTCGACTTGTACCTTGCTATTTCAGATTTAATTTGGCCTTAACTTTGTTTTGAAACATTTGTCAATAGCTCACTGTTTTGAGTTGAAACTTCATTATATATATACTTGATAATGATGTATTGCACTGCATTTGTATTCTGATTCATCCTTCGAGTCAGTGAACATTTGTTCTAGTTTGAGCTTCTGTTTCACTAGTATTAGTGATGTTGCAACTGGTATGGGCCTGATTTTGTTTTAGCATACTTGGTGGTCATTTTGTACTTCTGGTCTTTGTTTGGTTCTTGATCATTTCATGTTGAGTTTTGAAATTTCACTTGAGTTGAATCCAGTTTTAGAACTCGGGTTTGACCTTGTGCTGATGTCGAGACTTTATTTATATTGCGCCTGAGTTGAACCCGTCGTTTTATTTTGGGTTTGACCTGTGCTCACCTGTCCCTGTAAATCAATCAAGTGTATATTTCGATGTGCACGGCCTTGTGACATATACAGTGATACACTGTGTATGTCGCAAGCTGTTCGTGTATGATGAATTCAAATTTGAACGATGACGAACAACCCAAATAACTGAGGCAAATTATATTTTCAAAATCCATATTTTATTTTATACCGCAAAAATATTTCTTTTTCAATTTTACTGCGTTAGTGAATATTTTTGCAGATTGCTCAGATGCTGGATTCTAACTGGAATGTCGTTGAAGATAAATTATGAGTGTGAGCGATATGTGGTGAGGACAACTGTAAATGTAAAATTGTGATGTAATTGAATTTGTATCAAAGTTGTATAGTGTATAGTGAGAGCTTGAATTTGTACTATTCAAAATTGTAATAAATATTTGTTTTGAATAAAATTTATGTTTGAATTCAAATTCTGTGTTATTTAATTTTATTCAGCAAATATTTATTTATTCTATGAAAAGTAAAATAGTACATTAACAAATACATTTACACGAATATATATATATATATATGTTTATTATCATCAAACAAAAATCATATAAGCGCATATTCAACAAAAGTCAAAGTCTTTGGTCAGAGCATTTTGGTTAATAATGCTTGTTATTATTGAACCAAGGACTTTGTGCTTGGACTATAAAGTTGAATGTGGACGATATTGGAATTTTGACTATTACCAAATTCCATAAGTCCTAATATGATATAGTTTTGACGAAGAGAATTGGTGTAAATAATTGTCACTATCATGTATCGCTTATAACAAGTAAAATTGGATTTTACCAAAGGATGTTTAAGCGATAAATTCAGTCAAAATATCACACCGCCTGCTAAATGTCGTGTGAACCTTAATATTCGAATAGTTCGATATTAATCCCTTGCTGAATTTACACCTTTGAATCACACAACCATCATGATGAATTCTCTAAAAAATCACATAATTTAATTAATTTGTAAAATGTTGTAAATTGATTATATTAATTAATATTTGATAAATATTAATTAATAATTAATATATATATATTTGATGTTTGGAAGTTGTTTGTAATTATTTGAATGCACTTATAAAATTTATATTCGCACGCATTGATGTTGATATCGATGTAATATATAGATAATTGTATAAAATGATTTGTGAAAATTTTATGTCATTTGATGACATGATTTGAGGAAGTTTTATATTATTTGATGACATATCATGTGAAACGAAAGGATTGGAGGGAGAGAAACAATCAAAGGAATTATTTAGAGAAATTTTAATTAAAGAATGGGAAATGTTTCATTTTTTCAAATAATACATATTCTCTAATCCATTCTGTATGTACAATTTATTTTTCCTCATTCATTCTTTCTCTTTTTCTCCTCCTATCTTTTCATGATAAAAAATAAATAAATAAAAAAATTCCAAAACTTTCAACCCCAAATTAAAGGATCAAGTAAAACAAAACAAAATTGGTTTGTCCCTCTCTTATAAGGATTGGATGGGGATCTTGAAGATCTAAGGACGTACCTGTTAAATTTTGGTGATACAAAATCACAAATAGAAGGAAACAAATATGCAAGAAGAAAAGTAATCACATTTGTTCATTATGGAAATGCATAAATTATTGGATTGCGTTTGAATGAGATGGCAAGGAAATATATGCATACGCACGTTATGGAATAATATATATGCAAAACGATATACATATTATTTCTTTCTTCGTAATTGCATTGCTTCGGGATTATTTTCTTCCATCTTTAGAATGAATGAATTACTTGCTATGTTTGCGCGGTTAGTTACCATTGTAACTTACCTCCATTATTTTTTTACCACATCTTGCTAATTTGACTGATGACTTACATGAATTTACATTGGCTATATATTGAGGGTAGACTTCATTGTAAACCCATCTTGTTATTCAGCCAGTGATCCCTAAATGGAGTGTCTCTTTTTGTTAACCCTAATTTAGGGCTTTGGTATGTAAACTCTTATCTTTTAATCACTTGTAATTCTCTTAGTGTAATAAAATCTCTCGCCTTTGGACTAGACGTACACTATCTTGATGGTAGTGGAACCAGTATAAATATTGTGCGTCTCTTTCTTCTTTATAGTTATTTGCTATTTATTTGGAGTAATAGAATAATTGCTGCTAGATTGAGTGATGTTCAAATTGGCAAAATTAGATCCTGCTTATTGTTTTTCCGCATTTGTGCAAATTTTGCACAATATATTGGTATCACATCAATGCAATTTGTTTGAATTTTTTCATCAATGGCTTCTAGAAAGAGCGGTAGATCCGATGGTGATTGTGCTGTTACTCATATGGATGGAAAAGGAGATTTTGTGCAATATGGAAGATAAAGACGGAGGAGATTATTTGAGAGAGAAGAGCGTTCTAGCCTTGGAAATTTGGTGATAAGGAGTTTACTATGCTGAAGGGACAGATGGATTTGGGAACCTGTAACTGCTTCATGGCTCAATGTTGATGTGAGAGTCTTTTGTTGATTTCCATAGGAAATTTGTTGTTTGGCAGATAAGGTATGTGGGAGGAGAGAGATTTGTCTTGCATACAGAGATTTGGATTAGCCTTGTTTTGTGCATTGGCTTTTGTTTTTTGACTCTGTATTTGGACTGGTGATTGAGAGGATTTTTTTTGGCCTTGGTGGCTTTGAGATTATTTTGGTATCTACCTTCTTTTGATTTTGGATATTTGCAACATTTTGTTGGCGAATGGGAACATAGTCTGAACTTGTTAGCAAGGTTTGGTAGAGGGTGGTCTTGCCGGAACCCATTGGGTAAATATGCATTTTTGGTATCTATCTCGTTAAGAGATTTTGGTTGAAGGTGGAGTTTGATTTTTAAGAGTTTTATGTTGAGAAGAGAACTTGAGTCGAGGTGAGGTGTTGGAGATATATGATTTTGCATCAAGGTGGAGTGTTAAATTTTGGTGATACAAAATCACAAATAGAAGGAAACAAATAAGCAAGAAGGAAAGTAATCATGTTTGTTCATTATGGAAATGCATAAATTATTGGATTGCATTTGAATGAAATAGCAAGGAAATATACGCATGCGCACGTTACGGAATAATATATATGCATAAAGATATGCATATTATTTGTTTCTTCATAATCACATTGCATTAGGATTATTTTCTTCCATCTTTGGAATGTGTGAACTACTTCCTATGCTTGCGCGATTTGTTATCATTGTAACTTTCCTCCATTATCTTTTTTCCACATCTTGATAATTTGATTGACGACTCACATGAATTTACATTGGCTATAGTATTGTGGGTAGACTTCATTGTAAACCCATCTTGGTATTCAGCCAGTGATCCCCAATAGAGCGTCTCTTCTTGTTAACCCTAATTTAGGGTTTGGAATGTAAACTCTTATCTTGTAATCTCTTGTAATTCTCTCAGGTATAATAAAATCTCTCTCCTTTGGACTGGACGTACACTATCATGATGGTAGTGGAACAGTATAAATATTGTGCATCGCTTTCTTCTTTATAGTTATTCGCTATTAATTTGGAGTAAGAATAATTGCTGATGGATTGAGTGATGTCCAAACTGGAAAATCTAGTCCTGTTATTGTATTTCCGCATTTGTGCAACTTTTGCAAAATGATACCATCATTTAAGGTGTGGCTTCTAGGCAATATTCTAAAGGGAATTCATTTTTAAGATGTGCTTCAAGGCTTTGGGTAATAAGATCGATTCACGGAATCGTAGAGCTTTTGATTCATCATTCAAGGTATTCTCTTGGGCCATAATTAGGTATCATCTTGATTTACAAATTCTTATAATCATTTATAATTGACTGTTGCATGCTTTTGTCTAATTAATTTATCTATTATCACTTATACATATATGTTGTCAACATAAAATGCAAACATGAACATATGTATGTGTATATTATGATTAAAACTCCGTTATGTTTATATGTTTGGAAATGTAAATTTGTTGATGATTTCGTAATTTTATTTTTCTTCTTAAATTTAATTTTGAAAATTTTTTAAAGAAATTTTATTAAGTTAACTTTAATCTATACAGATATTTTCATATATAAATGTATAATCATATGATTTTACTCATCAACAGAATCTGTTCATATGTTTTATTTTATAATAAAGAAAATTGTATTTATAATATGTAGTTGTAAATTTGATCATATATGTTTATGCATATCTAATTGTTTGTTTGCACATTTGTCAAATTAAATTCACGTACATATTTTATTAGATACTAATTATGCGATTTAAAATAAAAAGGGAAAGTTTTGCAAATTTATTTGTGCAAGGAAAGTTTTATTAAGGTGTTGTGTGACCATATATCAGATTATATGGAAAGGGAAGTTTTGTTAATTTGTTTAGTGTAAACAAAGTTTTGTTCATATATTTTATTACCATATATGTGACTATACATATATATATATACAAATATGTATATATGTATGTATGTGTGTGTATGTTTTTATCTCTATATTCATATACTTATATATAAACATCTATTTTAGTTATAAAATTATTTTGTAATTTAAAGTGCATTTAAGTGTATTCAATGCGCATTTAATGTGTATTTATGTGTATTTTAAACTTTCGTTTACGATTATAAGTATGTAGAAAATAAATAGTCATTTGTTGCCAATTCTTACATATTCAATGATTGCTTTCTTTGGTGTCATTATCTTAAAAACTACAATCTAATTTGTAAGTATTGCATTGTGACGACCCAGAATTTTGAACATTTGAAAATGAAATATTTAATTGATTTTAAATATTTGAATGTTAGTTTAACTTGAATTTCAAATATCAAGGTTTATTTGGCAATTAAATTATTGAATTTAATTTATTGAGTTGGGTAAAATATTGTATCTTTAGTTTTGAGCTTAATAAAAACATTTTAAAGGCTTATAAAATTCTTATTAATAATACTGAAGATAATGGAAATGTTAGGAATTGAAAATTTGAAGTGTTTGTTCAGTTTGGAATTTATATCGTTTGAATCAATATTTCAAAATAGCCTTCTGAGGCACAGTCCCGGAATTCGACGAAACCAGTTCCATTGAATCTGTAATATTGTATTATTATAGGATTTCAATTTTTGTAGTGTTGGGTGTGATCGTTTGGCCGTACGATAAGCAAACACGCTGAGATTTAAATCGAAAATTCGATATTTTAACTAGTCCAAAAAGTTATCTTCTCCATACGACCAAATTTGGACTCAGAACCTTTTCCATTGCGTTTGGAATAGAGATATAACCTTATGAACACCTGGTGGCATTCCTCGATTGGAGATCGAGATTTTGGGTTGCGTTTATCGAAGCAATTTGAATTTGAATTTAAATTTAGATTGAATAAAATATTCACTTTTATAAGGCAAATAACACGTTGCTTCTTTCTTCAACATCTGGCAATTGTTATTAACACGCGTCTCTTTTGAAAAGAAAAAATAATAAAAGAAGATGGCTGAGCGTTTTAAAAACAAAACAAAATCATTCTCGTTAAAAATTTTAAAAAAAACAACAGAAAGCTTCGAACTAAATCCATGGTCTCCCTCTCAGTTTTGAATTAAACTCGAGCATATCTAATTGATTGAAATCTGATCGATTTCATTTCAATAATAAAAAAGGGATCGAGTTCACAAATTCGAACATCGTCACGAGGCCGTGGAAGCTATCAGGCAGAGGTGTAGCGGGATACAGGCAAGCTCGAGGGCAAAGCGACATGGCTGCTCGAGCAGCGCGAGGTGAAGGCGTTCGCAGAGCACAGGAGGTGACGTCGTTCGATTTGGGGCTCACGTTTAATCTCCGAAAGAAATTTGGGTTCGGCGATCTCGTCGAAGGTCGCTGGAGGAAGGAGCACACGCTTGCGCTCGTGCACGCGAGACAAGCCAAGTCGCGACATGGCGCGACTGGTTGAGGCGATCAATTCAGTAGCATGGCGTCGTCAAGGGGGAGGCACGCGCAACGTTGCATTTGAGCTAGGGTTTGGAGGAGCTTCAATCGAAGTCAGTCGCGATGGGGAACTCGAAGGCGTGGCGTGTTGAGGCCAAGGTGTATCCGTATATTCTATTTTATTTTCATAAATTTTTATACATATGTAGGCATATGTAAACAGAAAAAAATATTCCAGTGTGATTTATTTGCGGATTTATATGCATGCACAAAAATTTATACTATTTTATCATGTTCAAAAACGAAATATATATGAAACAGGAAATTTTTATATAGGATTTTAAAATGTTGAAGGATTTTATGAAAAAGATTTAAAATCTATAAAAAGTTATTTTATTAGTATTTAAATACAGTATATATTAATATATATATATATATATACAGAAATATTTTTGGAAATTTATATTTTCAATGCTTAAAGTTATATAAAAAAAATTATTTTTATTTTAGTGTATGTAGTTTGAAAAATTAAAAAAAGTAGATATGCATGCATATATGTTGATTCATTCATTTTTGTTAAAATAACTTATAAAGGTGATAAATTATTTAATTAACTTATCCAAATTATTTTAGTTACCAAGAAATTATTTAAAAGAAAATAGTTTAAAATTAAAATTTATAGCTAAATTAAAATTATTAGTGGAATTAAAAAAAATATTACTTGAATTAAAATTTTAAAATGACAATTGAATTGTTCAATTTATTTTGAATATTAATTAAATCATCCTATACTTATACAAGGTCAAAATCGTGGAAAAAACAAGTCAAATTGGAAATGGATTGCAAAATAAAGGAGCAAATGTAAGATCTTCTAACTCAATCGAATTTTTCGATTTAATTTTAAATCGTTAAATTTAAAATTGTTGATTGTATGCTTGGATGATAAGTTTGTATGAATATGCGCTTATATGTTTTTGTTTGATGATAATAAACATATATATTCATTTAAATATATTTGGTAATGTACTATTTTGTTTTTCATAGATTAAATAAATATTTGTTGAATAAAATAAATTACACAGAATTTGAATTCAAACAGAACAAGTTACATAGAATTTGAATTCAAACAGAAATTTTATTCAAACAAATATTTATTACAATCTTGAATAGTACAAATTCAAGCTCTCACCATACATATACATTTATGATTACATCACAATTACATCATAATTCAGTTTACATAATTTCCTCACAACATATCACTCACACTCGTATTTTGTCTTCAACTGCATTCCAGTTTGAATTTAGCATTTGAGCAATCTGCAAAAATATTCACTAACGCAATAAAATTGAAAAAGAAATATTTTTGCAATATAAAATAAAATATGGTTTTTGAAAATAATATTTGCCTCAGTTATTTGGGTTGTTCATCATCGTTCATATTTGAATTCATCACACACGAACAGTGTGACATGCACAGTGTATCACTGTACATGCCACAAGGCCGTGCACATCAATATACACTTGATAATGCTACAGGGACAGGTGAGCACAGGTCAAACCCAAATGAAAAGCCGGGTTCAACTCACGTGCAATACATTTAAAATCACGTCACAAGCATGAAACCACAAGTTACACAATCTCGTGATGGATACAGCAAAAAATGAAGACTACATGAGTGATACAAGTCAGAGCAACAAAATCATCACAATGAAGACCACTATGCAGTGTACTGTAATACAACAGTGACATGCACATCAACGACAAGCCCAAGCGAAACCAAACCGCAAAGCCAAACATGTCCAGTTACAAGCTACAAATACCAATGATACAAGAGAGGTAACAGCATGGTACAATGCATAAATGACTACAGAATATAAATGAGACTCGGTGGTGAATCAACAACCTCGGCAAACATCAATAGCACAAAGATGGCCGAAGCTATGTCAAAGCAAAACAAATATTACAGTAAAAAGGAAAAGTGTAGAGATGAACGCAGATATGGATGCAGACGTGCCAACGTAGTCAATGCCGTGTAAATCAATGATACAGTGGATGGACGAAGTTCAACATTGCAGAGATGGCCGAAGTCAGAATTCAAATATCAAATTCGTATCTTTGAAAAAGTCAAAGCAAAGTAGAATAGGAAAGTTTTTGATGTGTAACACAAGAAGGATCGAACGCTCTCAAATTAAAGCCGTGAGTATCAAGTCGAGAAATTATATCAGGAAAGAAAAATTTGGAAAGTATCGAATTGATACGAACGAATTCAAGTGTCCAGAATTCATATAAATACATCACCAAAACCATCATCGTATAAGGGGGAAAAATCGAATCAAATTCAAACACAAACCCAAGTTCATCATCGGCAAGCAGAGCAACAATCGAATTCAAGCATTCAATCCAGAAAAGCAAAAAGGAAAGTTACATACCAAATTGAAGCCGAATTCCAGAAGCTCTAATTTCACAATCGATCATCAGAGAAGCAAGAGCAACGCAAACAAGACAATTGATCATCAGAAGCAGCGCGCAAGAACAACACAAATCAGATCGAGCGAGGAAACAAAGCCCTAATTTTCGCAAGGGAACAAAACCCCCAAATTGACAGAGCCGCCATTTTTCTTCACGAGTCAAAAGAAGGAACGGGTCAAAGAATAGAAGTGGATCGAGTTAAAGAACAAGGGGTCGGCCTTGTTTGTTAAAAAGGGGATTTAATTTATTTTTATTTTAGAGGGCTTTAGTTTAATTTTCAATAGGGTTTAATTTTTATTTTGAGCAAAAATTAGGGATTCAAGTTTATATTTTAATTTTTGCTCCTGCTTGTATTTTTGAAGTTGTTTTCTTTTCAAGTCAAAGAATTTGTAAATCACCACCTATGTTGTAGGTAGTGTCAGATTGTCTAGTTAGAATTAGTTCAGTGAGCAGGGTGTGCGAGTTTGCAAAACTCTATAGGCGGAGCAGAATTTGCGAGTAAGCAAAGCTCTATAGGCGGAGCAGGGTGTGCGAGTCTATGAGAGTGTTTGTGAGCGGGAGCAAAAGGGTTTGCGAGTCTAGTAGAGTGTTTGTAAGCGGGATACTGTTTAATTCTAATAGAAATCTACGAATGCAGCAGTAGGCAGGGGTTGCCGAAGCTGGGTAAATTTTGTGCGTGATTTACTTTTCAGCATATTTATTTCTGCAGTTTGTTTCTGTGTTTAAATTTAGAAAATTTGCTACAGCCCTATTCACCCCCCCCCCCCCTCTAGGGTTAATCTAGATCCTACAAGTGGTATCAGAGCCCGGTATTTTTATTTAACTGTAAAGTCATGAATTCATCAAATAATGCTTTTTCTGAGGGGTAATCTATTGTTAGGCCACCCATGTTTAACGGGAATGATTATGCGTATTGGAAAGTTAGGATGGGTATTTATCTTAGTTCTGTTGATTATGATGTATGGGACATCATTGAAACTGGCTATAAACCTCCCACTATAACCGTTGGTGATACTGAGATTCCTAAACCTAAGGATAGGTGGGATGCTAACGATAAGTGATTAAAAACTACAAATGCTAAAGCCATGAATGTTTTGATCTGTGCTCTTGATAAGAATGAATTTAATAGAATTTCTCATTGTAAAACTGCACAGGAAATTTGGCACACTTTGGAGGTGACACACGAAGGAACTTCTCAAGTCAAGGAGTCTCGTCTAGCCCTATTCAGCAATGAATACGAAAACTTTGTGATGGACAAAGGCGAGAGCATAAAGGATATGTTTGGACACTTTTCAACTTTGGTATACAACGCTAGAGCGCTTGGGAAGGTATTCACTGAGGTAGAGCTTGTGAGGAAGGTGCTACGAGTCTTACCGATGAACTTTGAGGCAAAAGTCACGGCAATACAAGGATCGAAAGATCTGAGTAAACTAAGAATGGAGGAGTTGATTGCCAACTTGATGACATATAAGCTTGAGCTAAAAGCAAAGGAAGAACGTAACAACTCCGAATCAAATAAGAAGACGATTGCCTTAAAGAGCAAAGAAGAGAGCGATGAAGATGAAGAAGATCCAATTGAAGAGCTTGCAATGGCTGTCAATAATCTTAGAAAATGGTCAAGATTCAAGCCACGCAAGAAGAAAACATCTGGTAATAGGTCAAGAGAGTCTAACAATTCCGATAATGAATTGACGTGCTATAACTGCAACAAGCCTGGCCACTTTAAACAAGAATGCCCACTTCTCAAAAAAAATCGAGGAAAGAAAAAGACGAAGAAGGTCTTTGCAGCGACTTGGGATGATGAAGAAGGAGAGGAAGTTTCGGATAGAAGCTCAGAGGAGGCTAACTTGTGTTGTATGGAAAAATCAGAATCAGAAGCAAGCTCCGAGGAATCTAGTGAGGCAGGTGAGTATTCCTATAGAGATCTTGTTTTTATGTGTCTTGATCTCACTAAAGTAGTTGATGCTCTTGAATCTAAAATTGAAAAACTGAGATCTGATAGGAGAGAACTTGCTCGTGAAAATTTTAGGTTAGAAACTGAACTTGAAAACATTCAAAACCTAGACTGTAGAAATTGTAAGATTTTAGATTCAGAATTATCAAAACTTAGGAATAACTTTGAGAATCTTGAAAAAGAAAACTTGAGTCTTAAGGAAATCATTGACACTAGGAAAAAGGATTTTATAAATCGATGCACCTCACTTGTCACTGAAAACATAACACTAAAAAGCAAAGTCCAAAATCTTGAGAGATCTTTGAATAACTTTTCAAGAGGCGAAAAATCTTTCAACATGCTATTGGGAAATCAAATTTTTGCTAACAACAGAAAAGGACTAGGTTTTGGGAAAACACAAGTTGAGGATAATGCAATAAGTAAGAGTGTCTTTGATAGATGTGAAATAATTGGACTTCGTGTTGAAAATTGTAGTCATAGGAACAAGAACACAAAATTTATACAAGTTTGGGTTCCTAAGAATTCTACAAACAAATTTCATGTCTATTGGAACAAGAATAAAAGGACTAAACAAGTTTGGGTCCCAAAGGGTTTGTTTATTCATAATGCTTCTGCCACTAACAATTATGGTCCTATAAAAAATAGGTCACAAAAATCTTTCATCGTGTAGGTATGGTGGCAGGCTAAGGAACAACAACCGTGTTCTCTGGATTTTGGCTGTTCCAGAAACACAACGGGCAACAAAGCAAAGTTTCTTAGCCTAGTATAAAGGTGACAGAATCACAATGGGCAACCACGAAAAATTATCGTAAAGGTAAAACAGGTAAAGGTATATTTATTTGATCAATAAATTAAATGTGATAATCTGCACCTTATTCTGAATGAAATCAGCCACTATTGAGATTTTGAAAAGAGATGATGATTTTTTGATTCTGACTTGATCTACATAATTAGCCAATTATACTGATGCCAAAAACACCATTCTTTGAATTACTTCATACATATTTGTTTGGATTAAACATTGTGTTTTGTTGGATACATTTGGTCATAATTTGGCTAACTCTATATTCACGGTTTTATGATTATTTCCTCGGCTTCAATTCAAATTCAAAGAACTTCATTTAAATTGTTGCTAAAATTGAGTTTGAAATTTTTTATGCACACTTCATGGTCTGGTTTATCAATTTTAGTTAGTGATATTTTGGATTGAAAGAGAAACTCAGATGCAGATTACACCGGTAATCTAGTTGATAGAAAAATTACTAGTTGAACGTGATTTTTGAGACATTTAGTAACTGCATCGTTTTTTATAGAAAATATCTGCATATTGTTCATTTTAAATAATTTTTCATTTAGCAGAATTTTTTTCTCATATAACCCCTTCGAGAAAATAATTGTTTGATCATATTTTCAGATTATTCATTTTTATTTGATTTTAAATGACAAATTTTGACTAATCCGACTCCCTACTAATTATCAAAAAGATCAATAGTGATTGAAAAGATGATAAGAGTTGATATTTAACATACATTACTCAAGAAAGTATATTTGGAAAATTTCTTTAGGAATTCAAACAAGAGTTATAGAACTTTTTGTTGGGTAAAGATTCCATGACCATTTCTATATCTATCATTATTTCTATCGACCATGGTTTATCAAATATTCAATATAGTTTGTCAATATGTGGTACTATAATTAGGAATCATTGGTTTTTCATGTCACATTTTTTTTTAAAATAAATAAATATCCAAAGTATTCACTCTCATTTAAAAGTCCTCACAGTTATGCATGGGTGAATTACTTGGATTTTTGATTATGTGCTTCCATGCTCATTTAAAAGTCCTTACGGTTATGCATGTATGGAACGCATATCAAAATTAATTGATTTAATAGACAAGTTGATTCTAATCCCATTTAAAAGTCCTCACAGACATGCATGGTTAGAAGATACTTGATTTCATTTTTTAAAATTAAATTGGAATACTACTAATCTCAGTTAAAAGTCCTAACGGTTATGCATGATTAGTAGATATTCAAATTCCTGATATAAATGTACTACAAGTTGATACAATTGTATGATTTTATATGAGAATACCATTTCCATCATTCTAGAAGTGGAATATGCGCCTAACAAGGGTAGTTATGATTTTTGTTTGATTTTTATTGAAGTTTGATATTCATATTCAATTTGAGTTTAATGTTGGATTGATATTGATTACTTAATCTCTATTTTTCTCTAACACTATTATTCTTTTGCTGATAACAAAAAGGGGAGAGAAAAGTTAAGATTTTGTCAAATAGAAACAAGCTAAGGTCAAATAATTTTCCATTTGCATCTAGGCTCATTTGAATATATTTCTATTTGTATGCATATATGTAGGGGGAGCATCATGTAGAGAGGAAGCATTTAAATAGGGGGAGCAATTAGAGTATATAATTGGTCAAATACATTTAACACGGTCAATATCTTAAATATATGTTTGTTATCATCAAAAGGGGGAGATTGTATGAAAATGCGCTTGTATGTTTTTGTTTGATGATAATAAACATATATATTCATTTAAATGTATTTGGTATTGTACTATTTTGTTTTTCATAGATTAAATAAATATTTGTTGAATAAAATAAATTACACAGAATTTGAATTCAAACAGAACAAGTTACACATAATTTGAATTCAAACAGAAATTTTATTCAAACAAATATTTATTACAATCTTGAATAGTACAAATTCAAGCTCTCACTATACATATACATTTATGATTACATCACAATTACCTCACAATTCAGTTTACATAATTTCCTCACTACATATCACTCACACTCGTATTTTGTCTTCAACTGCATTCCAGTTTGAATCCAGCATCTGTGCAATCTGCAAAAATATTCACTAATGCAGTAAAATTGAAAAAGAAATATTTTTGCAATATAAAATAAAATATGGTTTTTGAAAATAATATTTGCCTCAGTTATTTGGGTTGTTCGTCATCATTCATATTTGAATTCATCACACACGAACAGTGTGACATGCACAGTGTATCACTGTACATGCCACAAGGCCGTGCACATCAATATACACTTGATAATGCTACAGGGACAGGTGAGCATAGGTCAAACCCAAATGAAAAGCCGGGTTCAACTCACGTGCAATACATTTAAAATCACGTCACAAGCATGAAACCACAATTTACACAATCTAGTGATGGATACAGCAAAAAATGAAGACTGCATGAGTGATACAAGTCAGAGCAACAAAATCATCACAATGAAGACCACTATGCAGTGTACTGTAATACAACAGTGACATGCACATCAACTACAAGCCCAAGCGAAACCAAACCGCAAAGCCAAACATGTCCAGTTACAAGCTACAAATACCAATGATACAAGAGAGGTAACAGCATTGTACAATGCATAAATGACTACAGAATATAAATGAGACTCAGTGGTGAATCAAAAACCTCGGCAAACATCAATAGCACAAAGATGGCCGAAGCTGTGTCAAAGCAAAACAAATATTACAGTAAAAAGGAAAAGTGCAGAGATGAACGCAGATATGGATGCAGACGTGCCAACGTAGTCAATGCCGTGTAAATCAATGATACAGTGGATGGACGAAGTTCAACATTGCAGAGATGGCCGAAGTGAGAATTCAAATATCAAATTCGTATCTTTGAAAAAGTCAAAGCAAAGTAGAATAGGAAAGTTTTTGCCCTGTAACACAAGAAGGATCGAACGCTCCCAAATTAAAGCTGTGAGTATCAAGTCGAGAAATTATATCAGGAAAGAAAAATTTGGAAAGTATCGAATTGATACGAACGAATTCAAGCGTCCAGAATTCATACAAATACATCACCCAAACCATCATCGGATAAGGGGGAAAAATCGAATCAAATTCAAACACAAACCCAAGTTCATCATCGGCAAGCAGAGAAACAATCGAATTCAAGCATTCAATCCAGAAAAGCAAAAAGAAAAGTTACATACCAAATTGAAGCCGAATTCCAGAAGCTCTAATTTCATAATCGATCATCAGAGAAGCAAGAGCAACGCAAACAAGACAATTGATCATCAGAAGCAGCGCGCAAGAACAACACAAATCAGATCGAGCGAGGAAACAAAGCCCTAATTTTCGCAAGGGAACAAAACCCCCAAATTGACAGAGCCGCCATTTTTCTTCACGAGCCAAAAGAAGGAACGGGTCAAAGAATAGAAGTGGATCGGGTTAAAGAACAAAGGGCCGACCTTGTTTGTTAAAAAGGGATTTAATTTATTTTTATTTTAGAGGGCTTTAGTTTAATTTTCAATAGGGTTTAATTTTTATTTTGAGCAAAAATTAGGGATTCAAGTTTATATTTTAATTTTTGCTCCTGCTTGTATTTTTGAAGTTGTTTTCTTTTCGAGTCAAAGAATTTGTAAATCACCACCGAGGTTGTAGGTAGTGTCAGATTGTCAAGCTAGAATTAGTTCAGTGAGCAGGGTGTGCGAGTTTGCAAAACTCTATAGGCGGAACAGAGTTTGCGAGTAAGCAAATCTCTATAGGCGGAGCAGCGTGTGCGAGTCTATGAGAGTGTTTGTGAGCGGGAGCAAAAGGATTTGCAAGTCTAGTAGAGTGTTTCTAAGCGGGATACTGTTTAATTCTAATAGAAATCTGGGAATGCAGCAGTAAGCAGGGGTTGCCGAAGCTGGGTAAATTTTGTGTGTGATTTACTTTCCAGCATATTTATTTCTACGGTTTGTTTCTGTGTTTAAATTGAGAAAATTTTCTATAACTCTATTCACCCCCCCCCCTCTCTAGGGTTAATCTAGATCCTACAAAGTTATTATCAGTTGTATTGGATTAGACGCTATGCGCCACATAATAGCGAAGGATGTTATATAAACCCATATACCGCGATATTCCACCTCGAAGTGGAATTGGCATTATATATGTATTTGGAGTGATTGATTTCCCGCATTATATAGCGGATGAGACCCTATGCGCCGCATAATAGCGGATGATATTATATAATCCCATATACCGCGATATTCCACCTCGAAGTGGAATTTGTATTTAATTGTTGTGCTAATATCTGTGGATGCAAGGAAACAGTTGAAGGGATCCAACTGGATTCCTCAAATAATTGAATTTGTTTCAATATTGTGTGTTGACTTATTTACAATCTGTGTATGATTTTATTTGTGATTGAAATCATTGAAGGCTATAGTTTAGCCGAAATATATTTTTGGTATCGTAGGATACCAAAAATAAATGAAATTATGTTTTTGAAATTTAAGTAGAAAATCTATAGTGAAATCCTATTGAATAAATTCCAAAATATGGGAAAAGATTTTAATAAATGGGTTTTGGATAATATTGCTTAATGGTTGAAGAATTTATTTAAAATTCAGATTTTAAATAGAATGGAAGAAATAAAGGAAGTTTTTTAAAAGATATTAAATTTGTTGTTTGGGTGAAAATTTATTTGGTGTTTGAAAATAAATCTTTGGGAAATTGATTTGGAAATTGATTTGGTGTTTGAAATAAAATAGAAATCAAATTGTATTTTGATTTGGTGTTTGAAATAAATTGGAAAATCAATTTGGAGTTTGATTTGGTGTTGAAAGTGAATATTTGGAAATCGATTTGAAAATTGAATATCAGTGGATATTTGGAAATTTAAATTCACAATGGGAATTTTATAAAGGAAAGGGAAATTTGTTTTAAAAACAAATGCTGGTTTATTTTTAAAAGTGTGGAAAGAAATTTAGAGATTTGGAATGTAAATTTAAAATAAATCAAGAAGGATTAATTAATTGATTTTAATGAACCATTTTGAAATGGAAGGTGTATTTTCCTTAAAAAGCCGAGCATGTTTTTTTTAAGTAGCTTTCGAATATAAATGGAAATTTATAGTGTTGGTTTTAAAAGAATGTTTTGGAGAAATTATTTTTTTAAGTTATTTTGAAAATCTTTTTTTTTTTTGAAAATGGGTAAGATTTTATTGAAGGTATTGCAGCCCAATATTAAACCTAATACGAGCAGTGTAGAGGTTACAAACATTCCGACAATAAGCGTACAACTCAAAATTTTCCATAATTAAAATTAAAGACATCTGCTTCTTCTACATCTTCATTTTCATGGCGGCCGAAGATAGCTCGTATTTGGGTTTCCTGCCGATGGACGATTCAGATCCTCTTCTTCGGTTCGAACTTCATCTGATTCCTGTGAGGTAAAATATTGTATCGTTAGATTTGAGCTTATTAAAAATATTTTAAAGGCTTACAAAATTCTTATTAATAATAATGAAGATAATGGAAATGTTAGGAATTGAAATTTGAAGTGTTTGTTCAGTTTGGAATTTATATCGTTTGAATCAATATTTAAAAATAGCCTTCTGAGGCACAGTCACGGAATTCGACGAAACTAGTTCCATTGAATCTGTAATACTGTATTATTATCGGATTTCAATTTTTGTAGTGTTGGGTGTGATCGTTTGGCCGTACGATAAGCAAACGCGTTGAGATTTAAATCGAAAATTCGATATTTTAACTAGTCCAAAGGGTTGTCTTCTCCATACGACCAAATTTGGAATCAGAACAATTTCCATTACGTTCGGAATAGGGGTATAATCTTATGAACGCCTAGCGGCATTCCTCGATTGGAGATCGAGATTTTGGGTTGCGTTTATCAAAGCAATTTAAATTCGAATTTAAATTTAGATTGAATAAAATATTTACTTTTATAAGGAAAACAACATGTTGCTTCTTTCTTCAACATCTGGCAATTGTTATTAACACGCGTCTCTTTTGAAAAAATAATAATAAAAGAAGATGGCCGAGCGTTTTAAAAACAAAACAAAATCATTCTCTATAAAATCTAAAAAAACAACAGAAAGCTTCGAACTAAATCCATGGTCTCCCTCTCAGTTTTGAATTAAACTCGAGCATATCTAATCGACTGAAATCTGATCGATTTCATTTCAATAATAAAAAAGAGATCAAGTTCACGAATTCGAATATCGTCACGAGGACGTGGAAGCTATCAGGCAGAGGTGTAGCGCGATACTGGCAAGCTCGAGGGCAAAGCGACATGGCTGCTTGAGCAACGCGAGGTAAAGGCGTTCACAGAGCACAGGAGGTGACGTCGTTCGATTTGGGGCTCACGTTTAATCTCTGAAAGAAATTTGGGTTCGGCGATCTCGTCGAAGGTCGTTGGAGGAGGGAGCGCACGCTTGCGCTCGTGCACGCGAGAGAATCCAAGTCGTGACATGGCACGACTGGTTGAGGCGATCAATTCAGTAGCATGGCGTTGTCAAGGGAGGAGGCACGCGCAACATTGCATTTGAGCTAGGGTTTGGAGGAGCTTCAATCAAAGTCAATCGCCATGGGGAACTCGAAGGCATGGCGTGTTGAGGCCAAGGTATAGCCATATATGCTATTTTATTTTCATAAATTTTTATACATATGTAGGCATATGTAAACAGAAAAAAAAATATTCTAGTGTGATTTATTTGCGGATTTATATGCATGCAAAAAAAATTATACTGTTTCATCATGTTCAATATAGGATTTTAAAATGTTGAAGGATTTTATGAAAATAGATTAAAATCTATAAAAGTTATTTTATTAGTATTTAAATACAGTACATATAAATATATATATATATATATATATATAGAAATATTTTTGGAAATTTATATTTTTATTGCTTAGAGTTTTTTAAAAAAATTGATTTTTATTTTAGTGTATGTAGTTTGAGAAGTAAAAGAAAGTAGATATGCATGCATATATGTTGATTCATTCAGTTATGTTAAAATAACTTATTAAGGTAATAAATTATTTAATTAACTTATCCAAATTACTTTAGTTACCAAGAAATTATTTAAAAGAAAATAGTTTAAAATTAAAATTTATAGCTAAATTAAAATTAATAGTTGAGTTAAAAAAATATTAGTTGAATTAAAATTTTAAAATGGCAATTGAACTGTTCAATTTATTTCGAATATTAATTAAATCATCCTATATTTATACAAGGTCAAAATCATGGAAAAAACAAGTCGAATTGGAAATGGATTGCAAAATAAAGGAGCAAAGGTGAGATCATCTCACTCAATTGGATTTTTCGATTTAATTTAAAATCGTTAAATTTAAAATCGTTGATTGTGTGCTTGGATGATAAATTATTATCAGTTGTATTGAATTAGACGCTATGCGCCGCATAATAGCGAAGGATATTATATAAACCCATATACCGCGATATTCCACCTCGAAGTGGAATTGGTATTATATATGTATTTGGAGTGATTGATTTCCCGCATTATATAGCGGATGGAACCCTATGCGCCGTATAATAGCGGATAATATTATATTATCCCATATACCGCGATATTCCACCTCGAAGTGGAATTAGTATTTAATTGTTTTGCTAACATCTGTGGATGCAGGGAAACGGTTGGAGGGATCCAACTGGATTCCTTAAATAATTGAATATGTTTCAATATTATGTGTTGATTTATTTACAATCTATGTATGATTTTATTTGTGATTGAAATCATTGAAGGCTATGGTTTAGCCGAAATATATTTTTGGTATCGTAGGATACCAAAAATAAATGAAATTGTGTTTTTGAAATTTAAGTAGAAAATCTATAGTGAAATCCTATTGAATAAATTCCAAAATATGGGAAAAGATTTTTATAAATGGGTTTTGAATAATATTGCTTAATGGTTCAAGAATTTATTTAAAATTCAGATTTTAAATAGTTTGGAAGAAACAAAGGAATTTTTTTTAAAAGATATTGAATTTGGTGTTTGGGTGAAAATTTATTTGGTGTTTGAAAATAAATCTTTGGGAAATCGATTTAGTGTTTGAAATAAATTTAGAAATCAAATTGGATTTTGATTTGGTGATTGAAATAAATTAGAAAATAAATTTGGAATTTGATTTGGTGTTGAAAGTGAATATTTGGAAATCGATTTGAAAATCGTATATCAGTGAATATTTGAAAATTTAAATTCACAATAGGAATTTTATAAAGGAAATTGAAATTTGTTTTAAAAATAAATACTAGTTTATTTTTAAAAGTGTGGAAAGAAATTTACAGATTTAGAATGTAAATTTAAAATAAATTAAGATGGATTTATTAATTGATTTTAATAAACCATTTTGAAATGGAAGGTGTATTTTCCCTAGAAAGCCGAGTACTTTTTTTAAAGTAGCTTTCGAATATAAATGGAAAGTTCTACTGTTGGTTTTAAAAGAATGTTTTGGAGAAATTATTTTTTGATTTATTTTTAAAATCATTATAGTAAATATTTATTTAATTAATTATAGAAGTGATTATTTAAAGATTTAATTGATATTTGATTTAGAAAATGGTTATTCAAATAGTTATACTATATCTAATAATTTTATTTTAAAATTAGTTTGGACTTAAGTTTATATGAGATATTAGTATAATATTTTGATAACTAATATTTAATCAAGGGTTTCAAAATAGTTTATTTTAAATATTTCTAAGTATATATATGTTTGGATAAGTAATTTAAATTATTTTAAAGTGTTTGAACTCGGTAAATTTTCAGTGGAAATGAATTGAAAATATATTCCATGTAAGGAAAATGATTTGAAATTTGTCCTTAAAGGATTGAAATGTGGAAATTGGTTTGAAATTTGTTTTCTAAAGGTTGAAATGTGAAATATATCTTGCGAATATATTTTGAAAATAAATAATTGGGGAAAAATTGTTAAAAATCTGGTGATTGTTGTGAATTTTGATTGATAATTAAATAACCAACTATCAATATTGGCCTTTAAACGGCATTTGAATTTCGATGCGACCGGGGATCGAATACCGAATGGTTATTCGAAAACCACATCGTATCTTTGTGATAGTGATGGATCTTTTGTTTAAAAGATCAAAGTGGAAATTTGTTTGAAATCTGAATGAACACTTATTTTTAAAAATAAGCGTTCATTATTCGGATTAGCCGGGAGAGGACTTTGTGTCATAAAACCCATTCTGAGTAATGATACGATGAAATGGGATTGCATTTGAAGATGGTGTTGAAGACCAGGTATTTTCGAAAGCGAAAGGATTACCTATCGAATGTCTCCGCAGTGGGTTGCTCCAGTATAGAGATTTGATCACCCTTTGTGATGGGGATTTCGGACGTGATTAGTGAATATCCGGATTTGCAAGAGCTTCTTTGAAGTGCCTTCGGTTCCGTTCGAACCCGGAGCGGACTTGTATAGATGTGTCTCCGACGTTACACTTTGAGATGTAAAGCTGATTTCTATCAAATACATTTCTGTTGGTGGCGGAGAATTTATTCTCTTAGCTTAACATCCTTCTTTGAGATGTACGAGCTCAGAGGTTATGTAGCTGATGGTTACTAATGATACATTCCCAATTTGGTAATGTAGCATACGAAGTGCTGCTGATCATTTTTTGATTGAAGCATGGCTTTGTGAAAACTGTAGCTTTGTGGACGATACTTCATCAGACCTCACACCCCAGAAATGGTCGAAACAGGAAGAATGCAGCAAGGGTTATGAGGGTCGCACCATTTAGGGTATGTCATTCCCTTTTGGAAAAGGGTGGTATCATGGTATGGAGCCCATATATTTTACCTATGTGGTTGCGGCAAAAAAAATTATTACTTTATGGTTGTTGCTTTGTGGTTGAGGATCCTCAAATAAAGGTCGCTAACGATCGGGGGATGGCATACTTATGTAGTAGTTACCTAGTTACAGAGTTAACCCGGTCTTGTGTTGGCAGAGATCCAGTTAGGTTCTTGGGACGTCCCTCCAGAGGCGTTCCCATATAGCATAGGAAGTACCTTAGCCTGACCATTTGTTGGAAATCCAATCTCCAATACGTGCCTTGTATGGTTTAGTTGTATAACCTGTCATTTACTTATGGTGGTCACCACTGTTTAGATGGTAGTTATACTAGGCATGCAATAATGGTTGTAGGCTGGCTAAGATTAATATTATACTTTCGAAAGGGTTTCTGCACTATGCACTAATGATAATATTAAAAGGATTTTGCGTATCAAGCATGTTTGACTATCATAAGGAGAAATCTCCTCCAATTCTGCGTTTGCATTGTGTGTGTGGCGGGAGGCCTTATGGTAGTTTCATTTTCCAAAAGCATAGCGGATTTCTTTTTATTTTCTTTGTGAAAATAACTTTTTTTAAGATCTAACACCAGTCCCATGACTGACCTGGAGTTTATTATTCCCTTTCTAAACTCTAAGTGCCTTTAATTTTCCACACGGGCAGCCTAGAGTCAGGTTATCATTATTCTGGAGCGAAGTCAGAAAAATTGTTGTGGAGATCTGGAGTTCAAGTTAGATGGCGAGGCGTATCACTAGTATATAATATTTCTTTTCCGCTGTTGTGTTGTTGTAAACTCTGATAATGTGATGTATAAACTGATAAAGTTCTGTTGTTTTAAAGACTATTCATTTATCTATTATATGTTGTTCCACTGCGAAATGTGAGATTCTGTTATTGTTTCTGTTTCTTCTTCTATCATCTTCTTCTTTAACTCTAACGGTTCGGTTTTCCGGCATTCGACTGTGTGGCATTTGATACAGTGGACGTATTGATGTCGACTTTCGGAAGTTGAAAAATTGGATCGTTACAAAGTGGTATCGGAGCAATTGGTTAAGCAACAACCTTGGCCTTGGTGAGGAATACTCATTAGAGATAGAGTCGGTAGTACTCTAGAATGAGTTTGAGTGTAATAATAAATATGAGCGTGTATTTATTAGTGAATATAAAAAATTGTTTTATATTGTGTTGACTTATCGGTTGATTGTTTATAGATTCTAGTCGGTGCAGTTTGGCCAACTATATCGATAGGGGTTTCTAAACTCTTAAACAAGATCAACCGATATAGTATCGTTTTAAAATCGGGTAAATGGAATAATTTTACCCAAATTATTTTTGTATATAAAGAAAATAATTTTTCGTAAATTATTATAGCATATGGTTGCTTGTTTGTTAAGAAGTGATAATGTTAAATTATTATCATTGATTATTGAATAAAAAATTGAAATCATAACCAAGAGTGAAGAAATAAAATCCATATACAAATGGGATTTTAAAATATAAATTGTAAATGTGATTTACAATTTGAAATAGAATTCCATAGAAATGTTTGGAAATAGTTTACAAAGGTTTGGAAAAATGTTTTGAAGGGATGAAGGTACTAAACACTTTTCGGTCGCTGGAAAATAATTTCGATGATGACTGCAGCATCATCGATGTTCATTTTCGAGTTTCCAGGAGAGGATTTGCTGCCAAATTGTTTTAAATGGAAACTGTTTGCAAAATGAGTTTGGTTTTGGGAATTCAAAAGATAATTTGAATTGATTTCAAAAAATGATTTTGAAATGTTGAAAAGACTCTGGAATCTGATAAAAATAGTTATGGAATAAAATTTATTAAGGTGGAAAATAAAATTGTGAATGAATAAATGAATTTACAATTGCAAGAAAATGAAAGTAAATTGAATGTTGAAATTCATTTCAAATTTATAAGTAAATAGGACTGGAATTGGAATTGAATTTGATTTGTGATAAACTAAGCGAAGCATTGAAGGAAAATTAGTAAGTGGAACTAATTGAAGGAATGAAAAATTTGAACATGGTTAAAAATGAATTGAATTCATATGGAATTGAAAATCCAGTCTAAATATAAGTAGATATTGACCGAAGTGGCGAATTGAAAATAAATATGGGAAGTATGTAAAATATTTGTATTGAACTTAAGAAACAAATGGTGTAATTCTTAAGTAAAAATTTGGAGTTGAGAAAATAATCTAAATTAAAAAGTGACTGAAGATTAAACTGGAAGTTGAAAAATGGTGATTGTGAATAAGTAAATAAAAATCAAATGTAAATAAAAGAAAAGTAAATTGATATAGCTAATAATCAATTGGAATAAATATGTAGGATGTACGTATATTATTTTATTTGCATGGCGATTTGATCCAGAATTCGAGCACAGAATTTCGAGATAGGTATATCGATCCGAGTTAGGATTTTTCACTCGATTTTTGACGACGAACCTGGATATGGATTTTTAGTTGATTCTGGAAATTCTCTATCATAGTTTAGAACTATGCAAGGAGGATGATGGTTTCTAATAAAGAAACCAGATCTAAGTCCGCACTAGGAAGTCGGATGGACGATACTAGTTCGGAAGTGAAATTGTATGATCTTGTGAGCGATCGGATTTGATATTATGTACAAGTGATATACAGACATCGTACGGGTTTGAATGAAATGAATATTGAAATTTCGCAAAGAAATGTATAAATGGTTTTGAATATTGTGATTAGACATTATTGTTAAGAAAGATATACAGGTGACATAAAGACAAAAGATAAATTGGATTTTGATTTCGAAGATAATTTAAATTGCTCGTCAAAAGGTATGTATTTGAATTCTAGTATGAAATTTGACAATTTCTTATCTAGCCACTAGGCCTTTTATTTTCTTTTGAAATCCGGAGGGCCCTTGTGGCATTTTGTAGTCGTACGGAGTTAGCCGCGTAAAGAAAACGCTTGCGAAATTTTGCAAAAATTTAGAGAGTTAGAAAAATTTTGAGAAAATTTTGAAAATTCGAATTTTTAACAAAACCATATTGTTTGGAATCTACGAAGGTTTGGAAAGTTAGCTGAAGTGATAATGGATCTTTAAATAAAAAGATTTGTTTTGGCAAATTGATAAAACCGTTTTGTTTTGGGGAGATAGTAAACGGGTTAAGGATCATTCTTCTTAACTTGTAATTTTAGGGCGAAATTCTTTTAAGGGGGAAGAATGTGACGACCCAGAATTTTAAACATTTGAAAATGAAATATTTAATTGATTTTAAATATTTGAATGTTAGTTTAACTTGAATTTCAAATATCGGGATTTATTTGGCAATTAAATTATTGAATTTAATTTATTTAAGTTGGGTAAAATATTATATCTTTAGTTTTGAGCTTATTAAAAATATTTTAAAGGCTTAGAAAATTCTTATTAATAATACTAAAGATAATGGAAATGTTAAGAATTGAAATTTGAAGTGTTTGTTCAATTTGGAATTTATATTGTTTGAATCAATATTTAAAAAGAGCCTTCCGAGGCACATTCTCGGAATTCGACGAAACTAGTTCCATTGAATCCGTAATAACGTAGTATTATTGGATTTCAATTTTCATAGTGTTTGGAGTGATCATTTGGTCGTACGATAAGCAAACGCACATAGATTTAAATCGAAAATTCGATATTTTGACTGGTCCAAAAAGCTATCTTCCCCATACGACCAAATTTGGACTCGAAACCTTTTCCATTGCGTTCGAAATAGGGGTATAACCTTATGAACACCTAGCGGCACGCCTCGATTGGAGATTGAGATATTGGGTTGCGTTTATTGAAGAAATTTGAATTTGAATTTAAATTTAGATTGAATATAAATATTCACTTTTATAAGGCAAATAACACGTTGCTTCTTTCTTCAACACCTGGAAATTGTTATTAACACGCGTCTCTTTTGAAAAGAAAAAAATAAAATAAATAAAAGAAGATGGCCGAGCGTTTGAAAAACAAAACAAAATCATTCTCGTTAAAAGTTAAAAAAAAAACAACAGAAAGCTTCGAACTAAATCCATGGTCTCTCTCAGCTTTGAATTAAACTTGAGCATGTCTAATCGATCAAAATCTGATCGATTTCGTTTCAGTAAAAAGTGATCAAGTTCGCGAATTCAAACATCGCCTTGGGGCCGTGAAAGCTATCAGGAAGAGGTGTAGCGCGCCATTGGCAAGCTCGAGGGCAAAGCGTCGCGGCTGCTCGAGCAGAGCAAGGTGAAGGCGTTCGTAAAGCACATGAGGTGGCATCGTTCGTTTTGGAGCTCACGTTTGATCTCCGAAAGAATTTTAGGTTCGACGATCTCGTCGAAGGTCGCTGGAGGAGGGAGCACATGCATGCGCGCGCACACGCGAGAGAAGCCAAGTCGCGACATGGCACCACCGGTTGAGGCGATCAATTCAGTAGCATGACGTCGTCAAGAGGGAGGCACGCGTGACGTTGCATTCGAGCTAGGGTTTAGAGGAGCTTCAGTCGAAGTCAGTTGCGATGGCGAACTCGAAGGCATGGCGTGGTGAGGCCAAGGTATAACCGTATATGCTATCTTATTTTCATACATATGTAGGCATATGTAAACAGAAAAAAATATTCAGTGTGATTTATTTGCGGATTTATATGCATGCAGAAAAGTTTATACTGTTTTATCATGTTCAAAAACGAAATATATATATGAGGCAGGAAATTTTTATATACGATTTTAAAATGTTGAAGCATTTTATGAAAATAGATTTAAAATCTATGAAAGTTATTTTAGTAGTATTTAAATACAGTATATATATAAATACATACATATATATATATATATACAAAAATATTTTTGGAAATTTATATTTTTAATGCTTAAAGTTATATAAAAAAATTGATTTTTATTCTAGTGTATGTAGTTTCAAAAATAAAAGAAAGTAGATATGCATGCATATATTTTGATTCATACAGTTATGTTAAAATAATTTATTAAGGTGATAAATTGTTCAATTAACTTATCCAAATTATTTTAGTTACCAAGAAAGTTTTTAAAAGAAAGTAGTTTAAAATTAAAATTATTAGTTGAATTAAAAAAATATTAGTTGAATTAAAATTTTAAAATGGCAATTGAATTGTTCAATTTATTTCGAATATTAATTAAATCATCCTATATTTATACAAGTCACAATCGTGGAAAAAACAAGTTGAATTGGAAATGGATTGCAAAAAAAGGAGAAAAGGTGAGATCTTCTCACTCAATCGGATTTTTCGATTTAATTTTAAATAGTTAAATTTAAAATCGTTTATTGTGTGATTGGATGATAAATTATTATCAGTTGTATTGGATTAGACCCTATGCGCCGCATAATAGCGGAGGATGTTATATAAACCCATATACCATGGTATTCCACCTCGAAGTGGAATTGGTATTATATATGTATTTGGAGTGATTGGTATCCCGCATTATATAGCGGACGAGACCATATGCGTCGCATAATAGAGGATGATATTATATAATCCCATATACCGCGATATTCCACCTCGAAATGGAATTGGTATTTAATTGTTGTGCTGATATTTGTGGAAGCAGGGAAATAGGTTGGAGGGATCCAACTGAATTCCTCAAATAATTGAATTTGTTTCAGTATTGTGTGTTGATTTATTTATAATCTGTGTATGATTTTATTTATGATTGAAATCGTTGAAGGCTATAGTTTAGCCGAAATATATTTTTGGTATCGTAGGATACCAGAAATGAATAAACTTGGATTTTTGAAATTTAAGTAGATAATCTACAGTGAAATCCTATTGAATGAATACCAAAATATAGGAAAAGATTTTAATAAATGGGTTTTGAGTAATATTGCTTAATAGTTGAAGAATTTGTTTAAAATTCAGATTTTAAATAGTTCGGAAGAAAAAAAGGAATTTGTTTTAAAAGATAATTAATTTGTTGTTTGAGTGAAAATTTATTTGGTGTTTGAAAATAAATCTTTGGGAAATTGATTTGGTGTTTGAAATCAAATAGAAATCAAATTGGATTTTGATTTGGTGATTGAAATAAAACGGTAAATCAATTTGGAGTTTGATTTGGTGTTGAAAGTGAATATTTGAAAATCGATTTGAAAATTAAATATCAGTGGATATTTGGAAATTTAAATTCACAATGGGAATTTTATAAAGGAAAGAGAAATTTGTTTTAAAAATAAATACTGATTTATTTTTAAAAGTGTGGAAAGAAATTTACATATTGGAATGTAAATTTAAAATAAATCAAGAAGGATTAATTAAATGATTTTAATGAACCATTTTGAAATGGAAGGTGTATTTTCCTTGGAAAGCTGAGCATGTTTTTTTAAGTAGCTTTCGAATATAAATGGAAGTTTCTAGTGTTGGTTTTAAAAGAATGTTTTGGAGAAATTATTTTTTTAAGTTATCTTGAAAATATTTTTTTTTTGAAAATGGGTACGATTTTATTGAAGGCATTGCAGCCCAATATTAAACCCAATACAAAGCCCAATACGAGCAGTGTAGTGGTTATAAACATTCCGACAATAAGCGTACAACTCAAAATTTTCCATAATTAAAATTAAAGACATCTGCTTCTTCTACATCTTCATTTTCATGGCGGCCGAAGATAGCTCGTATTTGGGTTTCCTGTCGATGGACGATTCAGATCCTCTTCTTCGGTTCGAACTTCATCTGGTTCCTGTGAGGTATTTGCCCAAGCTTTGATTCTCTTTCTTATCAATTGCATGTCGTTTTTCACAAATTTACTGACCTCTATGTGATTCCGCTGTTTTTTCTGGAATAATCGACGATTCCTTTCCTTCCATATACTCCAAATGGTCGTAGTAATAGCAATGCTGGCCAGTTTGGTTTTCTCGTCTATGCTATCCCCCCCCCCCAGAGTCAGGTGAGCTATTTCTTCCTCCAGCGTACTTGTTTCCTTCACTTCATTCGAGTATTTACAGGAGAAGAAAATGTGCTCATGCGACTCTTCTTCTAGATTGCATAATTCGCAATTATTTTCTGTTAGAATCCCCCATTTTACCAGTCTATCTTTTGTAGGCAATCTCTTAAGAATTGTTTTGTAAGCTGCAAAAGCCATTTTTGGGCTATTTACAAGATTCCAGATGATTTTGCTCCATTCGACTTTAATGTCTCGTTTTCTTATCTCTTCACATGCTGACTTAGTGGTGAACTCATTGCCTGTAGGCTTCCATACCCAAATATCATTTTCTCGTCCGCTAAATATTGGCATAAATTGTATTCTTTCTTTGATGTTCTGGTTTACTGGCAACTGTGAGCAATTCCCTTTATTGTTGTTGATAATATCTGTCACTTTTTTGTTGGGGCATCCATTGTCTGAGAAAGTGTGAAATCCCAGTATATTGATCAAGGATTCACCTGTTATCCAAGGATCTTTCCACAAATCAGTTTCTCTTCCCATGGCTATTTCTTTCATACTGCATGAAGCAATTTTTCCCCTTATTCTCATGATAGCCTTCCAGTTTGCAGAAGCATTGTTGTCAATTTGCATGCACCAGAAATTTCCTTTAATGTATCTGCTCCTCATCCAATTCCCCCATAATCCTTTTCCTTTAATTATTCTCCAAGCTTGTTTTAGAGTATAGACCAGCCTCATATCTTTAAGTCTTCTCAGTCCCACTCCTCTTCCTCTTTAGGTCTAAATAGGTTCTCATATTTAATTTTATACATGCCTTCTTTCCAAATAAAATATGCACAGACCCTTTCTATTTTCTGAAATGAAGCATCTGGTAATTGGAAGGTTTGTAGCCAGAAGTTAATTTTAGAGTGAATAATAGTGTGCACCAATTCAATTCTTCCTGCTAATGATAAGAGTCTGGAGCTCCATCCTTGTAATTTGTCCCTTATTGAAGAAATTAAAACTGCACATTCTCTGTCAGTTATCTTATTGGAAGATAAAGGAACACCTAAATATTTCATAGGGAGAACACCTTCTTCCACTTTTAAGATATCTAAGATCTCACTTTTCTTATTACATGTTTTGTTGAAATAACATTTGGTTTTTTGATCATTCATAAGCCCTGTGTATCTCTCTAGTTTGCAGAAAATATCCTTAACAGCTCTAGCCGATGTATTGCTGGATTTTATGCATATGAGCAAGTCGTCTGCATATAGTAGATGGGTCACTATAGGCTGAATGTTATATATAGGCTGGATTAATCTGTTGTGTGTTGCCAGCTCCATTTGTAATGAGAAGTATTCCATGGCAATAGCAAACAAATAAGGAGATAGAGGATCACCCTGTCTGATTCCTATGTTGGAGCCTAAAATCTTTTTGGTACACCATTAATCAAGATTGAAAAGGTTAGAGTTGTTATGCACTCTTTTATTATGTTCACAAATCTTGAGGGAAACCCATAGTTTTTAGTATATGAATGATAAAGTTTCTATTTATTTTATCATATGCTTTATGAAGATCCACCTTAAGGCAGAATTTATCTGCACCTGGTTTGTTGAAGTTTCTAATCAATTCATGTGCCATCAATGAGTTTTCAGAAATGCTTCTTCCTTTGATGAATGCACTTTGACTTTTTGAAATGAGGTTAGATCAAACGAGTTTCATTCTATTGCATAGTATCTTGCTTAGGATTTTGTATATCACATTGCAATATGCTATAGGTCGGTAATCTTCTATTTTTGATGGATTATCTTTCTTAGGAATGAGACATATAAATGTGTGATTAATTTCTTTGACAAATTTGCCACTTTGAAATATATCCTACATTGCTGATAAAATTTCTCCTTTCAGGGATTCCCAGTGGAGGAGGAAGAACTTGGAACCCAAGCCATCTGGCCCGGGACTGGAATGTACATATTTAATTGATTATAGAAGTGATTATTTAGAGTAAAAATGTATTTAACTAATTAAAGAATTGATTATTTAAAGATTTAATTTATATTTGATTTAGAAAATGGCTTTTCAAATAGTTATGCTCTATCTAATAATTTTATTTTATAATTAATTTGGACTTCAGTTTACATGAGATATTAGTATAATATTTTCATAATAATATTTAAGCAAGGGTTTTAAAATAGTTTTATTTTAAATATTTCCAAGTATATATGTGTGGATAAGTAATTTAACTTATTTTAAAGTATTTGAACTAGGTAGATTTTCAGTGGAAATGAATAAATATTTGGAAATATATTCCACGTAAGGAAAATGATTTGAAATTTGTCTTTAAAGGATTGAAATGTGGAAATTGATTTGAAATTTGTTTTCAAAAGGTTGAACTGTGAAAATATATCTTGCGAAGATATTTTGAGAATAAATAATTGGTTAAAAATTATTTAAAATCTGGTGATTGTTGTGAATTTTGATTGATAATTAAATAACCGACTATCAATATTGGCCTTTAAACGGCAATAGAATTTCGATGCGACCGGGGGTCGGATACCGAATGGTTATTCAAAAACCATATCGAATCTTTGTGATAATGATGGATCTTTTGTTTAAAAGATCAAAGTGGAAATTTGTTGTGATTTGTTTGAAATCGGAATGAACGCTTATTTTTAAAAATAAGCACTCATTATTCGGATTAGCCGGGAGAGGACTTTGTGTCACAAAACTCATTTCGAATAATGATATGACGAAACGGGATTGCATTTAAAGATGGTGTTGAAGACCGGGTATTTTCGAAAGCGAAAGGATTACCTGTCGAAATTCTCTACACTAGGTTTCTCCGGTATAGAGATTTGATCACCCTTTGTGATGGGGATTCCGAACGTGATTGGTGAATATCCGGATTTGCAAGGGCTTCTTTGAAATGCGTTCGGTTCCGTTCGAACACGAAATGGACTTGTATGGATGTGTGTCCGACGTTACACTTTAAGATGTAAAGCTGGTTTCTATCAAATACAATTTTATTGGTAGCGGATAGTTTATTCTCTTAGCTTAACACCATTCTCTGAGACGTACGAGCTTAGAGGTCATGTAGTTGATGGTTACTAGTGATACATTCCCAATTTGGTAATGTGGCATACGAAGTGATGCTGATCATTTGTTGATCGAAGCATGGCTTTGTGAAAAGCGTAGCTTTGTGGATGAGACTTCATCGGACCTCATACCCTAGAAATGGTCGAAATAGGAAGAATGCGGCAAGATTATGAGGGTCGCACCCTTTAGGGTATGTCATTCCCTTCTCGAAAAGGGTGGTATCATGATATAGAGCCCAGATATTTTACCTATGTGGTTGCTACAAATTTTTTTTATTACTTTAGTTGTTTCTTTGTGGTTGAGGATTCTCGGATAAAGGTCGCTAACGATGGAGGGATGGCATACTCGTGTAGTAGTTACCTAGTTACAAAGGTAACCTGGCCTTGTGTTGGCAGAGATCCGGTTAGGTTCTCGGAATGTCCCTATAGAGGCGTTCCAATGTGGCATAGGAAGTTCCTTAGCCTGACCATTTGTTGGAGATCCAATTTCCAATACGCGCCTTGTACGGTTTTAGTTGTATAACCTGCCATTTACTTATGGTGGTCACCACTGTTTAGATGGTAGCTACAGTAAGCATACAATAATGGTTGTATGTTGACTAAGATTAATATTATACTTTCGAAAGGGTTTATGCATTATGCACTAATAATAATCTTAAAAGAATTTTGCGTATCAAGCATGTTTGACTATCATAAGGAGAAATTGTTGAATATGTGCTTATATGATTTTTGTTTGATGATAATAAACATATATACATTAGTTTAAATGTATTTGATAATGTACTATTTTAATTTTTACAGATTAAATAAATATTTGCTTAATAAAATAAATTACACAGAATTTGAATTCAAACAGAAATTTTATTCAAACAAATATTTATTACAATTTTGAATAGTACAAATTCAAGCTCTCACTATTCACTATACAACTTTGATACAAATTCAATTTTACATTTACAGTTTACATAATTTCCTCACTACATATCACTCACACTCATATTTTTGTCTTCAACTGCATTCCAGTTTGAATCCAGCATCTGAGCAATCTGCAAAAATATTCACTAACGCGGTAAAATTGAAAAAGAAATATTTTTGCAATATAAAATAAAAGATGGATTTTGAAAATATTATTGGCCTCAGTTATTTGGGTTATTCATCATCATTTAAATTTGAATTCATCACACACGAACAATGTGACATGCACAGTGTATCACTCTGTACATGCCACAAGGCCGTGCACACCGATATACACTTGATAATGCCACAGGGACAGGTGAGCACAAGGTCAAACCCAAATAAAAAGACGGGTTCAACTCAGGTGCAATAAAAACAAAATCTCGACTTCAGCACAAGGTCAAACCCGAGTTGTTGAAACTGGATTCAACTCAAGTGAAATTTCTCAAGCCAACTTGAAACAAGATCAAGTCCAGCTCCACACCAAGGAATGAACACAAGAAAATGGAGTGCAACTACAAAGATGCAAGCACACTCAAACCAGAAGCATGCTCGATGCAAAAATCCAAACCAGGTTCAAATTATACAAGCTCCAGAAGGACAATGCATGTACAAGACTCAGAGACCAAGCAATGAACAGCATACATGCAACTTGAACTTCACAATGAAACATTGAAACTGACTCAAACCAATACAGTGACAACATACTACAATGACCAAGTACAAATGCACCAATGAACCATCAAAAAGTGCAACAGGTTATACTGTAGGGATGAGTACAACATGAAGCACTGCAACTCAAGGAGATAGTCGACCAACAGCAAATACTCGAGCTCAAGACAGTACAACCCAAGATGCACACTACAAATACATGATACTGTTCAATATCCAAGACTCAAGAATGCATCACTATGACACAGTTACAAGCTAGAATGAAAACTGCACTAATCCAGTTCCAACACAACTGAATCAAGTTACCAACTGCAAGTGCAAATGACCAGAGCTCATGCAAACATGAAGTGAATGCAATTAACTCATGCAACAGACTCAAGAGAATGCAACAACATGTCAACAGCAATGACACAGCAACAAGGCAGACCACAAAATGCATGCCATCAAGTTCGACAACATCAATTATGACCAAGTACAGGTGCAAGTGAAACACAAGAAGCAAATGCTACCATGACTCGAGTACATGCTACATCAACAATGAACCAGACTACATCACACAATGAATACATGAATCAGACTCGAGCACGCATGAAGCTCAAGCAACAACATGTACAGGTCAGTGACCAAAGTCAAGCCAAGTCGAGATGAACAATGAAAGTATCGAAGTCGTGAAAATATACAAAAGTCAAGTGATAAAAAAATTCAAGTGCGTATGCCGTATTGACAAAGAAATGAAATTCACGCATCAAGTTAAAAGTCAATCAGTGATACAAGACCGAAGTCAGATATCATGAGGAACAATGAATTAACAAAGATAATGTCAGAGTTTAAATGCCAGAAATTCATAGCCGTGCGGCCAAGGTGATAGATCACAGCACGAAATCAAAACATGGCCGAAGTCAAAGAAAATAAAGAACGAAATCAACATCGTCAAATCAAATCAATGCCGTGATGACCAAGTTTCTAAACCGTGTTATTCAAGTAATTTGAACAAGTCAAAATCATCTCAATCATCGATACAAAATCAAGCGGCCAGAGAAATTAGTTGACAAATTCAAATAGAGAATATACGACGCAAATCTACGGTTACAAACCCTATATAAATTGATATCATCATCAGCAATTTTTTGCATCGAGTTCAAGTACGAAAATACAAAAGCACAAAAGCATAAAATTACTTAGGGAAGCAAGTTCGAACTCGATCAATTTCAAGAGCCGAGAGCAAAACAGAGAAGCCAAGAAATCGACGAAAGCAACAACTGAAAATCATCTTTTGATTGAGCAACCAAAGGTCGGCGCTTCAGAAAACCCTAATTTAAGAGCACGGGATCGAAGGGACGAAGCCCTAGTTAAGTCGCAAAGAGGAACGGCCACCATAAACGAACAAAGTAAACAAAAGGAGACGGGCCATAAATTATAAAAGAAGAAAAGGGGGCCGGACTTTAATTTTAAAGTTGGGCTTTATAATAAAGGGCTTTAAATTTAAATAGGGTTATTTTGTTTTAAATTGTTTTTAATTGTATTTTCTTTTTAAACCGTTTAAATTTTCTAGTCGTGTGACTAGGGGACAAGCTACGTGGCGTAGCTTGAGAATTCGCAACTCAGTGGCTGAGTTGTGGCAGGGTTTTTAGCGTAGAGTTAGATTTAGTCAATAGCGGGTGTCGCGAGTTTACGTGTGTAAGCGAGGGACTATCTAATTTCTATTAGAAACCTTGGGGGCAGCACGTAGGCAGGGTTTTGCCGAAGCTGGGTAAATTCTGTATCGTTCTATTTCTGCATTTATTATTCTGTTATTATATGTGCTGCTATTGTTCTGTGTTCTGTGTTAAAATTATTTTATAAGCTTCCGCGATTAATTTTTATAATTTATACCATCACCCTATTCACCCCCTCCTTTAGGGTGAAATCGATCCTACAAGTGGTATCAGAGCTAGGAACAAAAGCCGTTTTTTGTTTTAAAAATTTGATTTTTACAAAAACCAATTTTTTAAAAAAAATTGAATTTTTAAAATGGCTTCTTTTAATACTGCTTTTGCTGAGGGTCAATCCATAGTTAGACCACCAATGTTCAATGGTGAATATGCTTATTGGAAAAATAGGATGGAAATTTTTCTGAAAACCATTGACGCATGGAATATTGTTGAGACAGGTTATAGAATACCAACTATAACTATAGATAATCAGGAAATAGAGAAACCAAAGGAACAATGGATAGAACTAGAAAATAAATTACCAAATACCAATGCTAAAGCTATGAATTCTATTATCTGTTCATTGGATCAATATGAATTTAATCGTGTCTCACATTGTCTAACTGCGCAGGAAATATGGCACACTCTAGAAGTGACTCATGAAGGAACATCTCAAGTCAAAGAATCTCGTCTTGCCATGCTAAGCAGCGAATACGAGAACTTCACAATGGCGAAGGAAGAAAATGTCAAAGAGATGCATGGACGACTTTCCAATATCGTATATAAATCAAAAGATCTTGGAAAATCATATACAGAGTTGGAGATAGTCCGAAAAACCCTCAAAGTCCTTCCACGAAGTTTTGAAGCCAAAGTGACTGCCATTCAAGAATCAAAAGATTGGAAACAAATGAAAGTCGAAGAACTCATCGGAAATCTCACCACTTATGAGCTAGAAATGAAATTCAAGGAAGAGCGTGAAGGAGGAGATACTCGAAAGAAATCAATAGCTCTCAAAGGAACAACTGAAAGTGATGACGATGACGATTATGATGCAGCAGCAGAATTGGAGCTATTAATAAAGAAATTCAAAAGATGGAATTACAAATATGGAAATTCAGCTCGAATTCAAAAAGCAAAAAGCAGAATAACCAAAGCACTAGACTACTCTGAAGAACAGAAGATCATCTGTCACAAGTGCAACCAACCCGGACACATCAAGCCCAATTGTCCTCAAAATCAACGCGACTTTAAAAAAAAAATCAGAAAGGAAAAGTTTTGCAGCCACGTGGAATAAAAGTGATGAAGATAATTAAAGTTCTAGCAGTGAGAGTGAGAAAGCAGATATGTGTCTTTAAGGGAATATAACTAATAGCGAAGATGACGAGCCAAGCGAGGTATCAAAACTTACTCACTCTGAATTACTTATTTATTTCCATGAAGTAAGCGGCTGTTTTGAACGACTTAGGGAAAAATACGCTAAACTTGAATCACAAAAAGACACTTTGATAGATTTAAATAAACAACTTGACCAATTAGTTAAAACCTATCAAAGTAGGATCCCTAAGTGTGATAAGTGTCCAACATTCGAAGAAGAAATTAAAAAATCAGAAATCAATATAAAATCACTTGAAAATGAAATTCTGATTTTAAAAGAGAATGAAAATACTAGGAGAGAGAATTCTATTAAAAAGTGCACACAGTTGTTAAACGAAAATGAATCTCTCAAAACACAAGTCCAACAATTGTCAACGACTTTAGAAAAAATTTCAAAAAGTGAAAAATCGTTGAATATGCTATTAGGAAAGCAAACTATTAATACGGTTAGACAAGGACTTGGATATAATAATTCGAAAATTGTTGAAAGCAATAATAATCAAGTTAATTCTATGTGCACAATTTGTAGAAAATTTGGACACGATCACAATAATTGTTGGTATAGACCCAAACATGTGAAAACTATACCGATTTGGGTTCCAAAAGGCACAAATATAAAATCTCTCAAAGTTAAACAAATTTGGGTGCCGAAGGGAACAATTATAAATAGTTTTGGGTCTTTACAAAATTGTTTTTCAAAATTTTCTGCCACTAACAACCATGGACCTATAAAAACAAATAGGTCACATAAATCTTTCATCGTGTAGGTGTGGTGGCAGGCTAAGGAACAACAATAGTGTTCTCTGGATTTTTGGTTGTTCCAGAAACACAACGGACGACAAATCAAAGTTCCTTAGCCTAGTTCAAAGGTGACAGAATCACAATAGACAACATCGAAAAATATCGTAAAGGTAAAACAGGTAAAGTTATATTTATTTGAACGATATATTAAATGTGATAATCTGCATCATATTCTGAATTAAAATCAGCCAATATTGAGATGATGAAAAGATGATGATTTTGACTTTGACTTATTCAACATAGTTGGCCAATTATATCTTATGCCAAAAACACTATAGTAATCTCTAGATTCTTTGAATTACTTCATATATATCATTTTGGACTAAAAATAGTGTTTTGTTGGATAATAATACAATTGGTTATAATTAGGCTAACTCTATATTCACGGTTTTTGATTATTTACATGGCTTCATTTCAAATTCAAAAGAATGTCATTTAAATTGCTGTAAAAATTGAGTTTGAAATTTTTGGTGCACACTTCATGTTTTGGTCTATAAAATTCAATTGATGATAATTTTGAGTGAAAGAAAAATTCAGATGCAGATTACACTGGTAATCTAGTTGATAGAAAAATTACTAGTTGAACATGATTTTTGAGACATTTAGTAACTGCATCGTTTTTCAAAGAAAATATCTGCATATTTTTCATTTCAAATAGCAGAAAATTTTTCCTTTTTAAAACCCTCTGGAGAAAATCATTTTTGACCATATTTTCAGATTAGTCATTTTTTGAAAAATTGATTTCATAATTATTTTTGAATTTGACTTTAAATGACTATATTGACTAATCTGACTCCCAAATGATTATCGAAAAGAAAAATAGTGATTGAAAAAGTGATGAGTGTTGATATTTATCATATATTATGACTCGAGAAAGTATAATTAGAAAATTCTTTAGAAATTTAAACAAGAGTTATAAAACTTTTTGTTGGTAAAAAATTCCATGACCATCTCTATATCTATCATATTTCTAACGACCGTCACTCATCAAAATTATATAGTTTGTCGATATGTGGTACTTTAAACAGGAATCGTTCGTTTTTCATTTTCACATTTTAAAAAAAAAAATAGTAATAATAAATAAATACCAATGTATTCACTCTCATTTAAAAGTCCTCACGGTTATGCATGGGTGAATTACTTGGAATTTGTTATGTGCTTCCATGCTCATTTAAAAGTCCTCACGGTTATGCATGTATGGAACGCATATCAAAAGTTTATTTTTAAAATAAACAAGTTGATTCTAATCCCATTTAAAAGTCCTCACGGTTATGCGTGGTTATAGGATACTTGAATTCATTTTTTTTAAAATAAAAATAAAATTGAAATACTACTAATCTCATTTAAAAGTCCTAAGGGTTATACATGGTTAGTAGATATTCAAATTCCTGATATAAATATACCACAAATAGACACAACTTTATGGTTTTATATGATGACATCATTCCAATCATTCTAAAAGTGGAATATACGCACAACAAAATATTTATGATTTTTGTTTGATTTTTTATTGAAATTTAATATTTATATTCAATTGAGTTTCAATGTTGGATTATATCGATCACTTTATCTCTATTTTCTCTAACACTATTATTCTTTTGCTGATAGCAAAAGGGGGAGAGAAAAGTTAAGATTTTGTCAAATAAAATCAAGCAAAGGTCAAATAATTTTCCATTTGCATCAAGGCTCATTTGCATATTATTTAATTTTATGCATATCTGTAGGGGGAGCTTTGTGTAGAGAGGAAGCGGTTAAATAGGGGGAGCAATTAGAGCATATCAATGATCAAATACATTTAACATATTCAAAATCTTAAATATATGTTTGTTATCATCAAAAGGGGGAGATTATTGAATATGCGCTTATATCATTTTTGTTTGATGATAATAAACATATATACATTCGTTTAAATGTATTTGATAATGTACTATTTTATTTTTCACAGATTAAATAAATATTTGCTGAATAAAATAAATTACACAGAATTTGAATTCAAACAGAAATTTTATTCAAACAAATATTTATTACAATTTTGAATAGTACAAATTCAAGCTCTCAGTACTCACTATACAACTTTGATACAAATTCAATTTTACATTTATAGTTTACATAATTTCCTCACTACATATCACTCACACTCATATTTTTGCCTTCAACTGCATTCCAGTTTGAATCCAGCATCTGAGCAATCTGCAAAAATATTCACTAAAGCAGTAAAATTGAAAAAGAAATATTTTTGCAATATAAAATAAAAGATGGATTTTGAAAATATTATTTGCCTCAGTTATTTGGGTTGTTCGTCATCATTTAAATTTTAATTCATCACACACGAACAATGTGACATGCACAGTGTATCACTGTACATGCCACAAGGCCGTGCACAACGATATACACTTGATAATGCTACAGGGACAGGTGAGCACAAGGTCAAACCCAAATAAAAAGACGGGTTCAACTCAGGTGCAATAAAAATAAAATCTCGACTTCAGCACAAGGTCAAACCTGAGTTGTTGAAACTGGATTCAACTCAAGTGAAATTTCTTAAGCCAACTTGAAACAAGATCAAGTCCAGCTCCACACCAAGGAATGAACACACGAAAATGGAGTGCAACTACAAAGATGCAAGCACACTCAAACCAGAAGCATGCTCGATGCAAAAATCCAAACCAGGTTCAAATTATACAAGCTCCAGAAGGACAATGCATGTACAAGACTCAGAGATCAAGCAATGAACAGCATACATGCAACTTGAACTTCACAATGAAACATTGAAACTGACTCGAACCAATACAGTGACAACCTACTACAATGACCAAGTACAAATACACCAATGAACCATCAAAAAGTGCAACAGGTTATACTGCAGGGATGAATACAACATGAAGCACTGCAACTCAAGGAGATAGTCGACCAACAGCAAATACTCGAGCTCAAGATAGTACAACCCAAGATGCACACTACAAATACATGATACTGTTCAATATCCAAGACTCAAGAATGCATCACTATGACACGGTTAAAGCTAGAATGAAAACTGCACTAATCCAGTTCCAACACAACTGAATCAAGTGACCAACTGCAAGTGCAAATGACCAGAGCTCATGCAAACATGAAGTTAATGCAATTAACTCATGCAGCAGACTCAAGAGAATGCAACAACATGTCAACAGCAATGACACAGCAACAAGGCAGACCACAAAATGCATGCCATCAAGTTCAACAACATCAATTATGACCAAGTACAGGTGCAAGTGAAACACAAGAAGCAAATGCTACCATAACTCGAGTACATGCTACAGCAACAATGGACCAGACTACATCACACAATGAATACATGAATCAGACTCGAGCACGCATGAAGCTCAAGCAACAATATGTACAGGTCAGTGACCAAAGTCAAGCCAAGTCGAGATGAACAATGAAAGTATCGAAGTCGTGAAAATATACAGAAGTCAAGCGATAAAAAATTCAAGTGCGTATGCCGTATTGACAAAGAAATGAAATTCACGCATCAAGTTAAAAGTCAACCAGTGATACAAGACCGAAGTCAGATATCATGAGGAACAATGAATTAACAAAGATAATGTCAGAGTTTAAATGCCAGAAATTCACAACCGTGTTGCCAAGGTGATTGATCACAGCATGAAATCAAAACATGGCCGAAGTCAAAGAAAATAAAGAACGAAATCAACATCGTCAAATCAAATCAATGCCGTGATGACCAAGTTTCTAAACCGTGTTATTCAAGTAATTTGAACAAGTCGAAATCATCTCAATCATCGATCCAAAATCAAGCAGCCAGAGAAATCAGTTGACAAATTCAAATAGAGAATATACGACGCAAATCTACGGTTACAAACCCTATATAAATTGATATCATCATCGGCAATTTTTTGCATCGAGTTCAAGTATGAAAATACAAAAGCACAAAATCATAAAATTACTTACTGAAACAAGTTCGAACTCGATCAATTTCAAGAGCTGAGAGCAAAACAGAGAAGCCAAGCAATCGACGAAAGCAACAACTGAAAATCATCTTTTGATTGAGCAACCAAAGGTCGGCGCTTAAGAAAACCCTAATTTAAGAGCACGGGATCGAAGGGACGAAGCCCTAGTTAAGTTGCAAAGAGGAACGGCCACCATAAACGAACAAAGCAAACAAAAGGAGACAGGCCATAAATTATAAAAGAAGAAAAGGGGGCCGGACTTTAATTTTAAAGTTGGGCTTTATAATAAAGGGCTTTAATTTAAATAGGGTTATTTTGTTTTAAATTGTTTTTAATTGTATTTTCTTTTTAAACCGTTTTAATTTTCTAGTCGTGTGACTAGGGGACAAGCTACGTGGCGTAGCTTGAGAATTCGCAACTCAGTGGCTGAGTTGTGGCAGGGTTTTGAGCGTAGAGTTAGATTTAGTCGATAGCGGGTGTCGCGAGTTTATGTGTGTAAGCGAGGGACTATCTAATTTCTAGTAGAAACCTTGGGGGTAGAACATATGCAGGTTTTTGCCGAAGCTGGGTAAATTCTGTGTCGTTCTGTTTCTGCATTTATTATTCTGCTATTATCTGTGCTGCTATTTTCTATGATCTGTGTTAAAATTATTTTATAAGCTTCCGCGATTAATTTTTATAATTTATACCATCACCCTATTCACCCCCCCCCCTCTAGGGTGAAATCAATCCTACAGAAATCTCCTCCAATTCTGAGTTTGCGTTGTTTGTGGCGGAAGGCCTTATAGTAGTTTCATTTTCCAAAGGCATTTCGGATTTCTTTTTATTTTCTTTGAGAAGATAACTGTTTTTATGATCTCACACCAGTCTCATTACCGACCTGGAGTTTATTGTTCCCTTTCTAAACTTTGAGTGCCCGTAATTTTCCTCATGGGAAGCATAGAGTTAGTTTATTATTATTCTGGAGCGAAGTCAGAAAAATTGTTGTGGAGATCTGGAGTTCAAGATGGATGGAGAGGCGTATCACTAGTATATAATATTTCTTTTCCACTGTTGTGTTGTTGTAAACTCTGATAATGTGATGTATAAACTGATATAGTTCTGTTGTTTTAAAGATTATTCATTCATCTATTATATGTTGTTCCGCTGCGAAATGTGAGATTATGTTATTGTTTCTTCTTCTTCTTCTATCTTCTTCTTTAACTCTAACGGTTCGGTTTTCTGGCATTTGACTGTGCGGCATTTGATACGAAAAATCAGGTCGTTACAGCATTGATGGTTAGAAAATCTGAAATTTTATACCATAATTGTATTAGTATGCATATAAATAAATAAATGTGCAAATTCAAATCATTTATAAATAACACAATGTTGCACATTCATAATTCACACTGGAAATATTTGGAAAAACTTACATTTTATGCCATGTATTGATTGCTAATTAATGGCATTTAACATATATTGAAGAAAGAGAAATGGAAGGTTTCTCTCTCCATATAAAGCGTAGTACGTCCTTAATTAATTTTAGAGAAAGAGACATAAGGTTTCCTTCTCTAAATTACATAAGCTTTAGAGAAAGAAAAATATGTTTCTTACTCTTAATTTACACTTATAAGTAATTGTTGGATGTAGTTGATACATTTCATATTTAAATGTAAACAAATAAAAACTTCTTTTAATCGATTTTTATATAAAATAAGAATTTATTTAAAAACTTTATTAGATTGGATCAATATACCTTTAGATTTCATAGGCCCAAAAGATTCAAAATGGTAAAATGTTTGAAGTTCACTCATTTCTTCCGCCACGTGCTGGCCTAGTTCTAACACATTTTCCCTACATTCACAACATTTTGTTGAAGAGAGCTTTCTAGCGTGGTTATATTTTCTTGGCTTAAAAATCTCTTGATCCATTTAGCCAAGCATTCAAAATCATCATCGTTGAAACCATCATTCTCTTTTACTTGAAAAATTATAGATTTTTAAACTTGTGCTTGTTCCTTTTTAACCTGCAAATATACTCATTTGACATCAAATTTCCAATAAGCTCATCAACCTTAATATCATTGCTTCCTCGATGACTAAAATTTTTCTTTCCCACTCATTAGTTAAAGAGTTTAAAATATTAGAAACTATATTAGATTCAGAAATGGTAACTCCTAAACCTTTTAAAGCACATGCTATATTTTGGAGTCATGCATACATGTCAGACATAGTTTAGGAATTAGCATATCCTGGTTTGGACAGTCCATCCTATATCTAGTCCTAGACAATCTTCTGGATTTTCACTATCAACCCCTCTCTTAACTCAAAGAAGTGGGTTTTACAACTTCCGCCCGGTGAACTACACCAATAGAACTTCAATAGTACCTTTAGCAACAATGTATCCTTGAATACTGTTATGCCAATGATGCTTTACAAATCCTTATACCACTTTAAATGATAAATTGGAATGAACTATAGGGTCTTAAGGATTGGAATTCGACAAATGATATGGATTTATACGATCAGATATTGAATTCTAGTGTATTGAAAGTAAGCATAGAGAATCACAATAGAGGTTAGAAAATCGAGAGAGCTATTAGGTTCTTTGTTGATTGCAAGGACGTAGTTTTATATATGGATGAAAAGGAATCATCTGAGATTCTTCTGAGGGGTTAAGAACTACTGAGAAGAGTTCTGGATGCCTAGAAGTGAAAAGTTGCGACTAGAAGATGAATGGAATTGAAATATTTTAGGCCTCGGTTTACAGGCCTAAAAAAATTTGGAAACCAGTGCATTGGTGCCTTGGGACCAGTCCAACGGTTGGCAACTTTCGGGCTCAGCAAACCTAAGGCTTAAAGCCTTTTTGGGTCTTTGAAGCTTTAGAAAATTCTAAGAAAATCAAGTTCCTTTATGGATATATGGTGTAGGTGTGGTTAAATTTCAGGGCATTAGGAGATCGTTTAAGTGGTTTAACAAATATTCAAAGACTCTAAAACCAAGACAAACAGTACTTCCATATGGTTTAGTATTTGAAGCTCGTTTTTAAGTATAGCTGTGACTTTGTTTGTACTTTGTTAACACTAATTTGATCTTTTATGCATCATCACTATGATCTAAAGTAATATTAGCTTCATCTCCATGTTGGATCTTAAGTTTTGATTATTGAAAAGAATTTCAAGCGACGCGGTGGCTCATGAATCTACGGCAACTACGAAGACCGGACTCAACAACTCGATGTATGGTTCATATATACTATGTACTTAATCTAGAGTCTAGTACTATATAAATTTGAGTGGATTCTAGTTGCTTTGTCAAAATCTTTCCTCAAGAATCATCACTCTCCCATATATTCATATGCATTGCATTTGATTTGAATATTTCCATTTTTTAACTCAATTGCACTCAGGTTTTCAGAAAAGACACAATTCAGTCAACTGAACTGATGCCCTCAGTCGAATGAACCTGAATGTAATTTTTTTAATTTACATGGATCAGTCGGCTGACGATCATTCATTCGACTGAATCTGTGCATTTTTAAATGCATGTGCGCCTTTTAAATTCAGTCGACTAAAGCCATATAGTAAATCGATTGAAAATTGTATAACTGTCATGTTTTGAAAAGATACTTTCTTTTTGAATAGCCTCATCCTCGCGAAGAGTTGTAACCATTTCTATTCGTAGATATCTCTTCACCATAAGTTGTAACTCCTTATCTACTATATATATGCTTGTGTTTCAATGATCAAATCACTTAATTTACTTCTCTCTCTTGATCTAACTTGAATAATATTCTTCGAATCTATTGCTTACTTGATTTCATACATTCATTGCTTACGATTACACTTCCATATTTTACAAGCAATCCTAAACTTCATATTCTTCATATACACACAATCATACACTTCATTCATGGGGAAAAGATTATAGAAAAGGGTGCAATATAAGTGACAGATCCATGTTATTAGAACATACATGGTCAAGACGATCTACTTTGTAGTTAAATCATGTTCGGTTACTCGAGGGTCAAGTCATATTCTGTTGCTCCGGCGGTCAAGTCCTATTCGGTTGCTCAGGTGGTCAAGTCCTTCCTCAGGGTTAAGTGAGGGCTGCTGGTTTAATTCCAAAAGAAGTTTAGGATTGGACATAGAACGGGAGTTCGAACCAGTATAAAAATTTCTTATGTCATTTTACTTTACTGCTATTTTTATTTTACAATTATTTTCCGCGCTAGATTATAAGTATTTATATTCCATATTACACGATTCTACAACACAGTCACTTTCATTTGGTATCAAAGCAAGGTCATCTTATAACCATAACATGGTTATCTGATATTTTAATATGGAGAACAACACCAGCACCGTAACTAACACCATCTTTCTTGAAGATCAATCTGCTACATGACTACCTCTATTTAATGGAATGAACTATAACTATTCGGCTACTATGATGAGAATTTATATACAAGCTAATAGTTATGAAACCTGGAATATTACTCAAACTGAATATAACAAACCTACTAAAAAATATTCACAATGGTCTAACACATAAAAACTGGATGCTACTGCAAATGCTAAAGCCATGAATATGTTATATTATGCATTAGATAAGAATGAGTTCAATAGAGTAAGCATGTGTAAAACAGCTTATGAAATTTGGCATACACTTAAAGTTACACATGAAGGTACTAACAAAGTAAAGCAGAGTAAAATTTCTATACTCAAAATCAGTTCTTGAATTTCAAAATGAAGCAAGATGAAACAATAAATGAAATGTACTCCAGATTCCAAGATATATATCATTCTCTTATAGCATTAGGAGAAACTTATACAGACTTTGATATTATTTCAAAAATCCTCAATTCTCTAACTGATGAGTGGGAACAAAAAGCCTTGGCGATCGAAGAAGCTAACGACATTTCAGCCATTAAACCATAGGATTTGATAGGAAATATAATTTCTTAATGAAGTTAATCTCTAGGAAAAATGAGTACAGGCTCAAGATAAGAAGAATATAGCATTCCAAGCAGAAAAGGATGAATCGGACTCAGATGATGAAGATATGGGGTTCACTGCTAAAATTTCAAAAAGTTTTTGAAATTTAAAAGGAGCAACAAATTTAGAAATAACAAAAACAACTCCAACAACAATAACAAATCATCATCTTCTGTTCTAGAATGTTATAAATGTCACAAGAAAGGCCACATCAAGAAAGACCGTCCTGATCAAAAGAAAGACAAATATAAGTACTAGAAAGGCGGATTTAAAAAGAAAGCCTTCTCTATCACTTGGAACGATTCAGAATCATCTTCATCATCAGATAGTGACTCAAACAATGATACGGAACAAGCCAATGTATGCTTTGTGGCCGCAAATGATGAGGTGAGTGATCTACCTTTTGATGATTTATTAGAAATAAACTCTGAATTACTTGACAAACTAAGAGGCATTAATAGAAAGTATAAAGAAGCTCTTGAAAAATTAAATAGAACTGAAATTAAGGTAGATATGTTAAGAGATGAGAAACAAATTTTAGAAGAAGAACTTGAAGTTACTTAAGAGTCTTGTGTTCTAATATGACATCTCAACGCTCTATGTTAAGTTAAGAGATAGAAACTCAGAAAGAAAAGAATGATGTTCTATTAATTGAAAATCATGATCTTAAAGCTAATATTAAAATATTGGAATTAGATAATTCTTGTCTTAAAACAAAATTAGAAGATATTATTAAAAATGTCTCTAATTTTAACAAAGGTAGATAAAATCTTTCTAAAATTATAGAAAACTCTCAAACTATTTCAAATAAAAGAGGACTAGGATATAAGCAAGTTTCCAAAGTTATTCCAAAGAAAAAGAATTCATTCTATAGAAATTTTAAAAAGAATACTAATAAAATTGAAAAACCAATTTCAAAAGTTACAAATTATTCTAAATCAATTAAAATTTGGGTTCCTAAAACAAATAATTCTTTAATTAGAGATAAATATATAAAATATTTTACAAAAACTATTCATAAAAATAAAGATTTTATTTTTAAAAGGAATTCTGAACCCTCTTGGGTTTGGCTTCCTAAGACCTAACTCTTATGACCCAAATAAAACAGTGGGTACCAATTTTAATTCTATATTTTGCAGGTACCACCTGAAAAGAGAGGAAAATGGATATTAGACAGTGGTTGCTCAAAACACGTGATAGAAAACAAAGAAATGCTAACGAACATTACCTACTCAGATGGAAGATCTGTCATATTTGAAGATAATTCCAAAGGATATATCATCGGCAAAAGCAATGTGAATAATAACGGTATATCTTACCTCTTATTACAAATGTTTTATTATTTAAAAATTTAAAAACACAATTTACTTAGCATCAGCCAACTGTGTGACAAAGGATTCAATATTTCTTTTTCTGAAAATAAGTGTAGCATTTTTTATCAAAATAAAAATCTTATTTTTGAAGGTTTTAGAGATAAATATATATGTTTTAAATATGAATATAAACTAAAAACTAACATGTGTTTAATGGCCAAAGAAAATGATCCTTCGTTATAGCACAAAAGATTTTGTCATATTAATTTCAAAGCTGTAAACAAATTATCTAAAAATGAATTATTAAAAGTTTACCAAAAAATGAATTTAAAGTAAACAATATTCATGATGCTTATCAATTGGGTAAATTATCAAAATCATCCTTTAAATCAAATAAAAATATTTCTACTATACAACCACTTGAACCATTGCATTTGGATCTCTTTGGTCCAACTCAAGTTCAATCTATAAACTATAGCAAATATGTATTGGTTATAATAGGCGATTTTTCAAGATATACATGGACTATTTTCTGAAAAATAAAAGTAATACTTTTTAAATTTTCAAAATTTTTGCTAAAAGAATTCAACATCTCAAAATTTTAAGAATTAAAAATATTAGAAGTGATCGTGGAGGTGAATTCGAAAATGAAGCTTTTGAACGTTTTTGTAGTAAAAAAGAAATTTACCATAATTTTCGTTTCCTAGAACAACACAACAAAATGGAGTTGTAGAACAAGAATGTGCAAGAATTTTATTAATGGAAGCAGTTTACCAAAACAAATTTGGAAAAAAGCTGTAGCAACTACCTGTTATGTTCTGAATCATGTTTTCATCCAACTACTAACTAAACACGCTCCATATGAACTATATCATCAAAGGAAACCAAATATTTCATATTATTAAAGTTTTTGGCTTAAATTTTTTTATTTTAAACACAAAAGATCGGCTTGGAAAATTCGATCCAAAATCCAATGAAGGAATTTTCGTAGGGAATTCGGAATGAAGTTAGGCTTGTCGAATTTTTAATAAAAGAACTAAAACAATCGAAGAAACACTTCATGTTACCTTTGATGAAATTTTTAAGTTTAATAAGTTTTTTGAGGATGATGAGATAATAATTAAGATGGTCACAAATACGGTTACTCAAAATAATTTTGAAGAAGTTGAAAAAATTGTTCGTAATTTTAAAGAAAATATTGTTCAAAATGATAATGAATTAAGATTTCCTAGGATTTTACAAGATCACCCAGTAGAAAATGTCATAGGAGAAATTGATTCACATGTTAGAACTAGAAATCAACTTAATCAAATGGGCTATGTAGCATTCCTTTCCAATACTGAACCTAAAAAGGCCAAAGAAGCCTCTACTGATGACGATTAGATTATAGCTATGCAAGAAGAGCTAAACCAATTCCAACAAAATAAAGTTTGGTAAGTACCGAATGATCAAACGGACATTGGTACTAAATGGGTCTTCAAAAATAAAGCAGATGAACAAGGAAATATAACTAGGAATGAAGTGTTATCCCGCCTTTTGGCAAGGCCGTGACACCAAGAACTTGACTAGAAACCAAGGATGGTTCGTCCTGGAGATTGTTAACGCATAGGTCTGCTATGGATGTCGGTAAATTTTTTCCGAGTCCAGATGGAGCTACAATTGAGATGACATGACAAGAAAAGCTAATAAAGCCAACATTCGAAATTTCAAGTCAATCGGAGTTGGTATGTTCAAGATATTGATCGATCACGGTTGAGAAATCCAAACTTGCATCGATCATAACTCAAGATCTACAAGTCCAAATGCCACCAAATTTTCACAGTAGCATACTGGCAACATGAGGAGTGTTCACGCTAAATTTCAGCTCAATCGGATCAAATCTTGATCGATTCGAAATTGCTTCGTATCGATCACGGACCAACATGCATCGATCATATCTCACAATCCACATGTCCAAATGCTATGAAATTTTCATTGTATCTTACTGGCAACATGAGGAATGTTCACACCAAATTTCAGCTCAATCGGATCAAATCTCGATCGATTCAAAATTGCTTCGTATCGATCACGGACCAACTTGCATCGATCATATCTCACAATCCACCTGTCCAAATGCTATGAAATTTTCACAGTATCTTACTGGCAACATGAGGAATGTTCATGCCAAATTTCAGCTCAATCGAATCAAATCTTGATCGATTCGAAAATGAGTTCGAATCGATCCCGGAATGGGCCCCAATTTCCTAAGGTCGGGCATGCGGGTCCCCTCACGTGTAAGAAGTGGTCTTCCAAATTTTCAGCGAAATATCAGCCTCCAACACTTATAAATAGAGCCCCTGGTCATTCAGAAAAGGGGTCGGAGAATTTTCAGAGTAAAATAATGCCCGCACTCTGCCACGTTCACTCCAGAACGCCATTACTGCCATTGATCTCGAATTTAAGCTTATTATCTGCTGTACTTCGCTATAAAAACTTGTAATCTTCAAGAATCAAGCAATAAAGTGATAAAACTTCATAGTGGATGTAGGCCATATGCTGAACCACTTTAAAACTCTGTGTTTCTATGCATTTTCTTATATGTTTATTGGTGTGTTTGTTAGATCTGCTTCATTTTACAAATTTTCTCTTCATTTTATCTCTTCAAACACATCCAAAGAGTGTTGTGCCCAATTTTGGTATAAACATGAAGCTAGATTAGTTGCACAAGAATATAATCAAGAACAAGGAATTAACTATGAAGAAATGTTTGCTTCGGTAGCTCGACTAGAAGCAATACGTATCTTACCGGCCTTTGCATGTTTTCATAATTTTACACTTTATCAAATGGATGTTAAAAGTGCATTTGATATATAAAAGAAAATGTTTATGTTGAACAATGTTCTCTATTCTCACATAAAAATTTCCAGACCATGTTTATAAACTTAAGAAAGCTTTATACGATCTAAAACAAGCACCCCGTGCTTAGTATGAACATTTTAAAAGCTGTCTTGTAGATTCTGGTTTTGAAATTGGAAAAGTCGACCGAACCCTTTTTATTAAACAAACTAAAAAGGGTATTTTAATTATTCAAATTTAGGTAGATGATATTTTCTTGGTTCTTCAAATGAAAAATTATGCCAAGAATTTTCTAATATAATGACAAAAGAATTTGAAATGTCACATATGGGAGAATTATCTTATTTTCTTGTTTATAAATTAAAAAAATAGATAATGTAATTATTAATCAAGAAAAATATTGTAATAATCTAATTAAACGCTTTGGTATGGAAAATACTTCTATCAAACCAACTCCAATGAGTATAACAATACATCTCGATAGAGGTGAAGATGGCAAGAGCATCGACCAAAAATCATATCGAAGTATAATTGGATCATTACTCTATTTAACTGCTAGTAGACCTGATATAATGACGAGTGTTTGTTTTTATGCTCGATTTCAAGCAAATCCTAAAGAATCACATATGCGAGCAATAAAACGAATATTACGCTATCTAAGCAAAGCCAAAGACTTCGTATTTTTCTATCTGAATGAATGTCCTTCGAGTTAGTATCATATAGTGACGTTGACTTTGGAGGATGTCGGACGGATCGAAAAAGTAAGAGTGGGACTTGTCACTTCATTGGATAAACCTTAGTCTCCTGGGCAAGAAACAAAATTGTAATTTCACTATCGACGTGTGAAGCGGAATATATTTCAGCTGCTTTAGCATGTGCACAAGTCATTTACATGCAATAAACACTTCAAGATTTCAGTATAAATTTAACTAAATCAACTATTTTTTGTGATAACACAAATGCTATAAACTTATCTAAAAATCTTGTCAATCATTCATGAACTAACCATATTGACATTCGTCATCATTTTCTTCGTGATATTATTGAGAAGGATATAGTCAATTTAGAATTTGTATCCTCTGAAAATCAGCTGGCTGATATATTTACAAAACCTTTAAATGAAAATATTTTATAGAACTGAGAAGACAATTAGGAATTTTATTATTAAAAGATTTATAATTATTTTTTATATGTTTTGTCCAAAAAAATTTTTTTCTTAAATTGAGTTTCCTAAACTCGAACTCTGGTCACTTACTTATAAGTCATGAGCACTACCACTCCACTACTTATAAATAGAACCCCAGGTCATTCAGAAAAGGGGTCGGAGAATTTTCAGAGTAAAAGAACACCCGGACTTTGCCACGTTCACTCCAGAACGCCATTACTGCCATTGATCTCGAATTTAAGCTTATTATCTACTGTACTTCGCTATAAAAAACTTGTAACCTTCAAGAATCAAGCAATAAAGTGATAAAACTTCATAGTGAACGTAGACCATATGCCGAACCACTCTAAAACTCTGTGTTTCTCTGCATTTTCTTATATGTTTATTGGTGTGTTTGTTAGATCTGCTTCATTTTACAAATTTTCTCTTCATTTTATCTCTTCAAACACATCCGAAGAGTGTTGTGCCCAATTTTGGTACAAACACTTTGGTGCTTTCACTGAGAAAAATCCAGTTTTTCTCTCGTTCATTGGATCTACTTTCGATATCGGATTGCATAAATCTAAGGAGAAGATCCAGATCTATTGTTCAGCGGTTCCTTCTATTCTATTCAGATTGCCCTAGATCTAAGAGGAACCATATTCATCATGAAGTCCGTACCCATATTTTCGAATGCAGAAAAAATATTGTTTTTCGTACCCATATTTTCGAATCCAGAAAATATGCTATTTTTCGTATCCATATTTTCGTATCCATGAAAATATGATGAATTCCGTACCCACATTTTCGAATCCAGAAAATATGCTGTTCTTCGTACCCATATCTTCGAATCTATGAAAATATGACCATTTTCGTATCCATGTTTTCGTATCCAGAAAATGTGATGATTTTCGTATCCATGCTTTCGTATCCAGAAAATTTGGTGATTTTCGTATCCATGCTTTCGTATCCAGTAAATGTGGTGATTTTCGTATCCATGCTTTCGTATCCAGTAAATGTGGTGATTTTCGTATCCATACTTTCGTATCCAGTAAATGTGGTGATTTTCGTATCCATGCTTTCGTATCCAGTAAATGTGGAGATTTTCATATCCATGCTTTCGTATCCAATAAATGTGGTGGTTTTCGTATCCATCAGCAGATAATCTTTCTTCGTATCGATCACCTATTGACTATTTCGTATCCATCGGGGAGCGCTACTTCGTATCCATCCTGGAAGACCCTGTTCGAATCCATCAGGGCTCGTTAGTTCGTGTCCATCAAGTTACTTCGTATCCATCTTGGAATCACTGTTCGTATCCATCAAGTTGGAGCAAAAAGCGATCGATACGAAAAGTGATCGATACGAAATTATATCGATACGAAATTCGATCGATACGAAATGATGGGTACAAAGTGCATCTGATGATCGATCCAGCCAGCTGCATTTTGCATCCATACAAACTACGCCGTTCGAATCCATCAAATCACCACCTCCAAAAGCCAATATACATTGATACGAACTGCAATCATCGGTTCATTTCCAGTGACATCGAGCTCATCGATACGAAATGAAGTCAACTGCAATGGAGTCCAACGAATTTCATAACCATCGATGTGAACGAACATTTCGTATCCATCATTTAAACCTCAACTGCAATGGAGCACCCGCATAGTTAATCCAAACCTCAACTTATATAAAGGAACATTCTGATTGTTCCATGACTGGGCGGGAAGTGGACTATAGTAGCAATTTTTGAGTTGCAATCAAGGAATAGGTATTGAAATACTATTCAACTGGTGCTCCCAGAGGCTGGAGAACCTAGCTAATATGCCAAGAACTAGAGTTGATTAATGTATCATGCTTCTAAGTTGGACTGCAACTTCCTCCAATTGACCAGCTTTTAAAACTCCTAAACTGACAATTATGGTGCGATGGCTAGTATAACGACTACCCTACCTTGTCTACTCTGCCAACTCAAAACATAGCTATTCACCACTGAACCATCTTCATATGCCCGCATCTTAATCATTCCACGTCCATATGACTAAAAGCATGACATACAACTCTAAGAGGACTTCCTGACTATCTTATGCGAGCCTCCTTCCTAGTGAAAATTAGAAATAATCACCAATCTATGAGCCCATCTTAATCTACTCACCATTCAATCAACATTACCAACCGCTCGAACGTTGGGACATCGGGCATACATCATTCACTAGTATACAAGGCCCTGTAGCCTTAAAATGAACTTCATAATGTTGACATTATTATCTCTCCTAGTCAGGACCCATTCACTGAAATCATCCTACATGCAAAATTTGTAGCAAAAATTCAGCATGCTGACTATGTCAGTGTACTATGGAAATTCAACCTCCGACACTATCTAATGAAGGAAGAATGGTGCATGGATTCCATGAAGAATGATGAATGCCATCAAATGCAAAATCCATGCTCTAAATCAGGAAGCTCCTCTTCTTTAGATGGCTACCGTGGATGCCAACGCCATAGGGCTACCTCGGAAAGGATAACTCTAACAATATGTTCGAGCCCTATAAAACGAAGGGCTGAGAATCCCTGATCCCTATAAGTTACAAACTTTGGTCAAACTGAGCCACTTGCATTAGACTTCCAACAGAGAAGAGCTAGACTGAAGTGCAATAGCAAGCATACGACGCTGCTTCACACATCAATGAGATTTAATCCGATCTCTTTTGAATTAGTTCTATTTCAATTTCGTTTATGTTGCGAAATATGACCGACTTGAATTAAACTACTTGCAAATGATGCAGGTAACCAAGTACTTAAGGATGGGTGCAAAACAACCTCCGTGTACTATGCTCAAATCATTGAGGTATCATCATGACGAGCATGATTCAACCACTCGTCGGCTGCTATATGCACCTGACTTGGGGGCAGGGCATTAAAGCAGAAGAGACTGACAAGGTTGGGACTCCAGTACAAAGTGGATGCAACCGACCATCCACCCATTTGCCTATGCAATTTAATTAGGAGATTTGAGAAAGACTTGTAGTTATATGTCCCAACAATGCACTTTCCATCTCGTACTTGAAGCTCGCCAAAATACTTATGCTTCTTCTGATGCCCAGTAGAATCAGAATCATACCAAGGGTAGACGTGACTGTCCATGCATCCAATCCTGCATTAGACGCTTGTGGTTACTTAATAACACTTGTTTAAAGTGGATATGATTTGACCATTCACTTCCCAGTTTGCGTCTGTGATTCCGCAGAACAATCATGCCTTAAATCGACTTCATCAGGGGCCAACCCCCAATTTATAGACATCAACAACCGACTGCTTACTCGCTAATCATCATGAGCCATCGTTCCAACTCTCTTCCTCAACTCGACTGGAAGAACGCAAAGCGTAAAGTGGACGTGGCTCGACCGTCTACTCTCCAACTCTTGCCCCCAACTTAAGGGAAAATAGACAACTCAAAGTGGATGTAGTTCAGCCATCTTCTCCTCTGCTCGAGCTCAAAGCTTGCCAGAACACTAATCTTACTCCTTAGGCTTGGCAGAACCGGGATCCAAATGAAGATGGATGTGATTCAACCGTCCATAAACTAAATCTCATCCTTCGTTGATAGCAGATAAGTGGAAAGTAATCGAGATCCCATCGATCACTTGCTAAGTGAAACCCTGAGCACGGGGACAAGTCTCCACACCGAAGCCAAAAAAGGGTTGATACACGATAATCTTTAACTAACTCCAAACTCCCGGAGTGCGAGTTGGGGTATAAAACTCATAATTGCGGTTTCGAAGAGTGTGGATCCCTTCACCTAACGACTTTGGCCGTATCCTAACCAAGTTAGAGGAGGATGGACCCGCCCATCTAACGACCTCGCTTGTTAACTTAGGGTGGATGTGATCCGACCATCCACGATCCGTCTCTTCATTCAACCAGTTGCCACAAAATTTGTTGAACAGTTCCGCATGCACGTCGCAAGGCCAAAAGATGTCACTCTATCTAGCGTCACTCAAGCTCCTGGAGAGACGCTCAGACACTACTTAGAGAGATGCCATACTGCATGGGTGGAGATCAGCAATCCGAATGATAACTCCATCCTTATGGCGTTGACTAAGGGGATCGACCCCGATTCTAAGTTTGGAAACTGGTTAGCTGGAAAACCAACTGCATCATTGGACCGTTTCCACGCCAAGGCGGCTCAATTCCTGAGAAGGGAAGATGCGAAATAGTCTAAGAAGCAAACTGATGCAGGGCCAAGCATGGAAGGAATACAAACCAATGTCGCAATCAAACAGTCCGGTGAGAGCTTCGGAAAAGTTCTGTTGAATGTTAAAAACAAACAAGCTCGGCGGAGAAAAAGCGTGAATCAAAATGGAAAACGAGATCAAAATCGTGGCCCATAGCGCAAGAGTCTCATGTTTGATAGTTATACTTCTTTGAATACATCACTGGAGAACTTGTATTTACAAACCTGTAATACAATTCAGCACCAAAAACCTGCACCAAAACCGTCGTCGGAGAGGCAAATTCAGAAGGGAAAATTTTGCAGGTTCCATGAAAGCTACGGGCACAATACAAACGAGTGTCGTCACTTACAAGATCTCGTTGAAAAATTGATCAGAGAAAGGAAGCTGGAACAGTTTGTGCAGCACCGCAGCCTAGAGAAGCGGGCCCATCAAATCAAAACAATGATCCCGATTGACCGAGACAGGAGGATTCCACTTGTCCCCATGGAAGATTGATGATAAACGCCGTCAGTGGCGGACCCGCTTTGTCGGGAGCCTGGAACGACGAGGATCTTCGTCACTGTTACACATGACAGGCTCTATTCAATCTATGAATACTTTGCAATTTCCTTTACATTCTGAAATTTGAATTTGTAATAAGGCACTGACTTTGCCATGTTTTTCCGTTCCAGCAATAAATTACTATCTCTTCAAGCTATAGCTGTGATTCACCGAATGCAACATTCAACAATCACGACACACGAAGAGCTAAGTTCCATCGAATAATGGAATTTATTCAAATAACGAGTGACTGTGATACGACCGGCCACTTACTAAGTGAAACCTCAGCTCGAGGGCAAGCCATCACATCAAAGGCTGAACTGGAACGACACACTACAGTCCTACAACTAACTCCAAATTCCCAGAGTGCGAATTGGAGTATAAACATCAAGTAAATCGTTCCCAGAGTGCGAACGGACTCCAAATTCTCAGAGTGCGAATTGGAGTATAAACATCAAATAAATCGTTCCCAGAGTGCGAACGGACTTCAAATTCCCAAAGTTCGAATTGAAGTATAAACATCACATAAATCGTTCCCAGAGTGCGAACGGACTCCAAATTCCCAGAGTGCGAATTGGAGTATAAACATCACATAAATCGTTCCCAGAGTGCGAACGGACTCCAAATTCCCATAGTGCGAATTGGAGTATAAACATCACATAAATCATTCCCAGAGTGCGAACAGACTCCAAATTCCCAGAGTGCGAATTGGAGTATAAACATCAAATAAATCGTTCCCAGAGTGCGAACGGACTCCAAATTCCCAGAGTGCGAATTGGAGTATAAATATCAAATCCATCGTTCCCAAAGTGTGAACGGACTCCAAGTTCCCAGAGCGTGAATTGGAGTATAAACATCAAATCCATCGTTCCCAAAGTGCGAACGAATTCCTAAAATGCCCAAATAGGTGTGACTGACCATCTATCGGCTGACTCCAAGTTCCCAGAGCGTGAATTGGAGTATAAACATGAAATCCATCGTTCCCAGAGTGTGAACGGACTCCTAAAAATCCCAAATAGATGTGACTGACCATTTATCGGCTAACTCCAGATTCCTAGAGCGCGAGTCGGAGTACAAGCATCAATTTTAGGTTCCCAGAGTGCGAACCAAAATGTAAATGCTAACTCCAGTTTCCCAGAGCACGAGTCGGAGTACAAACATCAATTCCAGGTTCCCGGAGCGTGAACTGAAACGTCAGTGCTAGCTCCAAGTTCCCAGAGCGTGAATTGGAGGATAAATATCAATTCTAGGTTCTCGGAGAGCGGACCGAAAAAATACAAATGTCAACTCCAAATTCCCAAAGCGTGAAGTGGAGTATAAACATCAATTCCAGGTTCCCGGAGCGCGAACCAAAATACAAATACCAACTCCAGATTCCCAGAGCGCGAATAGGAGTATAAACATCAATTCCAGGTTCCCGGAGTGCGAACCAAAACGTCAATGCTAGCTCCAAGTTCCCAGAGCTTGAATTGGAGGATAAACATCAATTCCAGGTTCCCGGAGTGCGAACCCAAAACATACATGCTAATTCCCAGAGCATGAAGTGGAGTAGAAGCATCAATTCTAGGTTCTCGGAGCATGAACCAAAATATACATGCCAACTCCAGATTCCCAGAGTGCGAACTGGAGTATAAACATCAACTAACTCCAAATTCCCAGAGTGCGAACTGGAGTATAAACATCAACTAACTCTAGTCCCGAGAGCGTAGACTGGAGTATAAATACCAAACGGGTTTGACTGACAACCCATCAACCAACTCCAGTCCTCAAAGCTAGAATTGAAATATAAATATCAGTAAGGATGCGATTCGATTGTCCATTTATCAACTCTGATCCCACAGCAAGTCCTGTAGACAAAAAGTGGATGTGATTCAACCATCCGCTTTCCTATCTTCCCCTGACATGGGGGCATACTTATCATTAAAAATCGAATGCTCCGACCATCTAGCATAAAGCGGGAACGACACGACCGTTCACGCATCAACGCTTATCCCCGGCATGGGACCTATAACATAATCTTATAGGGATGCGCTCCAACCGAACAAGACATAATTTCTTCCATGATTCGACAGGGAGATGCAGATTAGAAAAATGGACCTAGCTGAACGTCTTATTCTAAATGGATGTGATTACCCATCCTATCGCAAATGAACGTGACATGACCATTCATTCGCTAACTCTAGCCAATGATCTGGCGGGTTGTGCATGCAACGTGGCCGGATATGACCCAACCATCCGCCAATTAGCTCCTTTCTCCAATTCAGAAGGAGGAACATCAAATTAAAATTGTCGCAATGTTACCGACTACACTTCGACTTTCGCCATTGACTAGTGACAGAGGAGTTAATCGAGGAAAATGTGGTTCGACCATTTTGTGCTAAAATTCTTAGTCCCCATTGTGTAGACAGGGATGTAAATATCAAATAGGTGTGACTAATGGCCCTTCAACTAACTCTCATCTCCGGAGTACGACTACGAGCGTGGACAAATGAATGAATGTGATCCGACCATTCATTCACCAACTCCAACCAAAAGTCGAAGGGAGGAATATAAACTCGCTACAGATGCAATTAGACTATCCACAAACTAACTCTGCGACTGTGGGCAGAATAACAAATCACTAAAAAGAAGAGAAAGGTGACTCGCTACATCGCTAGCTTAGCGTCCTTTACAACTTAAGGCAATGACTGCACGGAGTCCTTAATGCTAACCAATTAGAATGATGCGCGAAGTTACGGGGAGCCAATTATATCATACTGCCATATTGACGGGCAATATCAATCTGCACCTTTCATATCATACCAATGGATCGATAGGCAATGAGGTCCTTACATTCTATATTGTGTCGTAAATCGACGGCCAATGTCGATCCTCTTCAATTACAAATCGATCTGACATGAGCGCACATCGAATACCTTCGACCACCAGAGCATGGATAGAACCACGAATGAGTGTGACTTGACCGTTCATCCTCCGTCGCCTTCCTTCGATCCGCCAGGAAGAGCATGAGACTGGATGATCATGACCTAACTGCATTTGAGCTGATTTTGTCCGTAGATCTGACGGGAGAACGTAAATCGAAACGGACGTTGTTGATCGCCCAACTCTGAAAGAATGCAATGCGACCATTCATTCTTCGACTCTTACCAAGATCCGACTAAACGAGCTATTCACAACGAGTGCAACAGAACTGTCCATGCATTGATTCTTACCCTCGATCCGATAAGGGAAATATCAATCCTACATTGGATCTTACTGGATGATTCACTCTTCAATTTTTGCCCGGAGTATGACGACATAAGCAACAAAGTGAATGTCGATGAGGCAACGAAGTATTCTACCTAGAGGAAAGGACTAGGGCAGAATGCAGAATATGGCATGGCTCGGCCTTCCATCGGTTAACTCGATATCACGGTTCAATGGGATAGAGTGCGAAGTGAACATTATCTACCTTGCTGCTTATCGAGATATTCCGCAGACTTGGGGGCATGCACGAGAAATGAGATGAATATAATTTGATCTTTTATCAAACAACTCTAGCTCTTACAACTTGGACTATAGTATAAACACAGTAGAAGCTAGGCTCAATCATTCGCGCAATATATCCATCAATCCAAGACCTGATATTACGTATCCATCGATACGAAGCATACACTCTAACATCTCAAATCGATCCAGGAGAGGATCGATACGAAAGGAAGGACGTAAAACAACCATCGAGCGTTGTTACAACTCAAATTTCACTTTGATCCAAGAGAGGATCGATACAAACTCAATCCAAACAACAACTAAAGAACTTGATGACGACCCGCAAATGTGCAAACATGAATAGGTGTCAACCTAACATATGTGCATGTATGCCAAACTAACACTCAATTTTCAAAGTTACCAGGAATTGAATGCTTACCTGATGACAATCAAAATGATGAATAACAAATTGCTAGTGCTCAACACTCAGTTACAACAAAACACTTCATGATCATTGACAATCAACAGCTAGACATCTACGTCACTGAAGATCAACCAAAGGCAAAATCTTTTGACGAAAAGATAGCAACTACTCAGTGAATTGGGTAGAACTTTTCAGAATGAAGATGGCAGCTTTTCAAAGCACGTCATGTTCACACAAGATGTACTATGGGGGGCAAATGTTATCCCGCCTTTTGGCAAGGCCGTGACACCAAGAACTTGACTAGAAACCAAGGATGGTTCGTCCTGGAGATCGTTAATGCATAGGTCTGCTATGGATGTCGGTAAATTTTTTCCAAGTCCAGATGGAGCTACAATTGATATAACATGACAAGAAAAGCTAATAAAGCCAACATTCCAAATTTCAAGTCAATCGGAGTTGGTATGCTCAAGATATTGATCGGTCACGGTTGAGAAATCCAAACTTGCATCGATCATAACTCAAGATCTACAAGTCCAAATGCCACCAAATTTTCACAGTAGCATACTGGCAACAAGAGGAATGTTTATGGCAAATTTCAGCTCAATCGGATCAAATCTTGATCGATTCGAAATTGCTTCGTATCGATCATGGACCAACATGCATCGATCATATCTCACAATCCACATGTCCAAATGCTATGAAATTTTCACAGTATCTTATAGGCAACATGAGGAATGTTCAGGTCAAATTTCAGCTCAATCGGATCAAATCTCGATCGATTCAAAATTGCTTCGTATCGATCACGGACCAACTTGCATCGATCATATCTCACAATCCACCTGTCCAAATGCTATGAAATTTTCATAGTATCTTACTGGCAACATGAGGAATGTTCATGCCAAATTTCAGCTCAATCGAATCAAATCTTGATCGATTCGAAATTGAGTTCGAATCGATCCCGGAACGGGCCCCAATTTCCTAAGGTCGGCCATGCGGGCCCCCTCACGTGTTAGAAGTGGTCTCCCGAATTTTCAACGAAATATCAGCCTCCAGCACTTATAAATAGAGCCCCTGGTCATTCAGAAAAGGGGTCGGAGAATTTTCAAAGTAAAACAACGCCCGGACTCTGCCACGTTCACTCCAGAACGCCATTACTGCCATTGATCTCGAATTTAAGCTTATTATCTGCTGTACTTCGCTATAAAAACTTGTAATCTTCAAGAATCAAGCAATAAAGTGATAAAACTTCATAGTGGACGTAGGCCATATGCCGAACCACTCTAAAACTCTGTGTTTCTATGCATTTTCTTATATGTTTATTGGTGTGTTTGTTAGATCTGCTTCATTTTACAAATTTTTTCTTCATTTTATCTCTTCAAACACATCCGAAGAGTGTTGTGCCCAATTTTGGTATAAACATGAAGATAGATTAGTTGCACAAGAATATAATCAAGAAGAAGGAATTAACTATGAAGAAATGTTTGCTTCGGTAGCTCGACTAGAAGCAATACGTATCTTATCGGCCTTTGCATGTTTTCATAATTTTACACTTTATCAAATGGATGTTAAAAGTGCATTTAATATATAAAAGAAAATGTTTATGTTGAACGATGTTCTCTATTCTCACATAAAAATTTCCAGACCGTGTTTATAAACTTAAGAAAGTTTTATACGGTCTAAAACAAGCACCCCGTGCTTAGTATGAACATTTTAAAAGTTGTCTTGTAGATTCTGGTTTTGAAATTGGAAAAGTCGATCGAACTCTTTTTATTAAACAAACTAAAAAGGGTATTTTAATTATTCAAATTTAGGTAGACGATATTATTCTTGGTTCTTTAAATGAAAAATTATGCCAAGAATTTTCTAATATAATGACCAAAGAATTTGAAATGTCACATATGGGAGAATTATCTTATTTTCTTGTTTATAAATTAAAAAATTAGATAATGGAATTATTAATCAAGAAAAATATTGTAATAATCTAATTAAACGCTTTGGTATGGAAAATACTTCTGTCAAACCAACTCCAATGAGTATAACAATACATCTCGATAGAGGTGAAGATGGCAAGAGCGTCGACCAAAAATTATGTCGAAGTATAACTGGATCATTACTCTATTTAACTACTAGTAGACCTGATATAACGACGAGTGTTTGTTTTTATGCTCGATTTCAAGCAAATCCTAAAGAATCACATATGCGAGCAATAAAACGAATATTACGCTATCTAAGCAAAGCCAAAGACTTCGTATTTTTCTATCCGAATGAATGTCCTTCGAGTTAGTATCATATAGTGACGTTGACTTTGGAGGATGTCGGACGGATCGAAAAAGTACGAGTGGGACTTGTCACTTCATTGGATAATCCTTAGCCTCCTGGGCAAGAAACAAAATTGTAATTTCACTATCGACGTGTGAAGCGGAATATATTTCTGCTGCTTTAGCATGTGCACAAGTTATTTACATGCAATATGCACTTCAAGATTTTGGTATAAATTTAACTAAATCAACTATTTTTTGTGATAACACAAATGCTATAAACTTATCTAAAAATCTTGTCAATCATTCATGAACTAGCCATATTGACATTCGTCATCATTTTCTTCGTGATAATATTGAAAAGAGTATAGTCAAATTAGAATTTGTATCCTCTGAAAATCAGCTAGCTGATATATTTACAAAACCTTTAAATGAAAATATTTTTATAGAACTAAGAAGAGAATTAGGAATTTTATTATTAAAAGATTTTTAATTATTTTTTATATATTTTGTCCAATTTTTTTTTAAATTGAGTTTCCTAAACTCGAACTCTGGTCACTTACTTATAAGTCATGAGCACTACCACTCCACTACTAGTTTATTCACACCAGATTCAGTTTTTCCAATTCCCGTTACATTTTTTTCAATTCTTAACAAATATGTTCAGTCTTACATTTTCTTATCTTTTTTAACCAAACATTCATATCTTGTTTAAATGTATTTTGCCATAAACCTTATCACTATTTCTGATGTGTTTTCTCCTATATATATACCTTACATTATCAAAAGTTTTATACATTCAATTTGCTTTTCAAAAGAAAGTTTTCTATAAAGGCATTTCAAGTGTAGTCATGTATTCCCATGAATCTTCTGAGTACTCTTCCACCAACTTTCCTTCACCCAGTTCCGGCTCGGCAAATTTATCCACACCAAAATCAATCTACGAACCAATTGTGCCTCCCAGGTATCACACCAGATATACACCCAACTCAAAACGCATTTGCAGAATCTAAGCTTTGGCTCTCCATCGATTGCCCATCAAATCAACTATATTCATCACTATCAACGAGAGTTGTTAAGCATTCAATGGGAAATATTCTACAAGCAGAAAAATCACAGTAGATGATTCAGCTTATTGGGGAAATTTGGGCTCAAATTCTTTCGTTTTCCTCCGTCAAATAAATATGTTCCCAACCATCTCCGCAGAGGCGCCCTTACTCGCCTAACTCGTGGGCTCATTCGACTATTCAACCAGCCCGGTAAATAATCAAAATCGAACCGGAAGAGTGCTCGACTCTAACGTCTTCCGAGTCATCTAAATAAATGTTTTATATGTTTTTCTACCATTTCCTATATTATTCCTTAAGTTTGGTTTGTGCATGTTCTTTTCAATATTTAATAAAATTCATTTCTGCAATTGTTCACAAGAAACCATCGATTGAATAAGGCAAAAAGTCGATTGAATGAAATTTTTTAACCGTATTTTTTACTACAAATTAGACGATTGACCCAAAATTCAATCGACTTAATACTCCAAAATTAAACTATAATCATTCGAGAATGATTCAGTCAACTGAATCAATAGCTCAGTCGACTGAGCCCATTTAATTGATTTTTTAAAAAACCCAGTCAGTCGACTGCTTTTGCAACTTCAGTCGATTGAAACTGGTAAATCCGGGTAACCTTTGGCCAAAAGACATTTCAAATGTCAATATAAACTTCTAATTTTTCACATACTTTCATTTCTACTTTTATTTGCTCATAATCTTTCCGTCTCTACTCTCAAAATCTCCAAAATTTCCACATTTATTTTCACATTTTCCTTCAAAAATCCTAAAGCTCTACCATGGAACAAAGAGAGAAAGGGCTTCTTCATTCTCCGTTGGTCTTTTAGAATCTCGGATTCGTAATTGGCTATATAATGAGAGCAGCACAAAGATTCGACAATATGAAGAACTCAAGAATATTCGAAGGTTCCTTTGTTAAATTTCCTGATTTTTCATCTTATGCTATCCAAGATCTCGTAAGAAGGAGTGGATTGGCGTCTCTAATAAATTACACTTTGCAACTAACATCAAAATAAACCATCTCCTCATCAAACTATTCTACACCAATCTCAATTTACAGCACCATACTATTCAGAATACAGATGATTGTATTTGGACTCTTATCTGTGGCATAAAGATCTTCCTTCCCCTATCTCGACTTGGAAGAATTCTCCAATGTCCATATGAAGGAGAAGAATTAGCAGAAATTGCAGTAAATATGGAGTCTAGAGATCGAGTTAGCCACATATTCTTCTCTGACGATATGGCTGAACTCATGGTTGTTGCGCTTAGACCAAATGAAAGAATTATGCACTGCGCATTGACTCACTCCGTCAACCCCAGAACTGGAAGCTATGAAAAAGTATATAGGCATGATTTCCAATCGTTATATGCCATATGAGGTGCACATCACGTAAATTGGTCTAAGGTAATCCTAAAAGAATTTCAAACTTGTAATCAGAGGCACATGAAAACAATTCACAATGGTGCATATATAATGAGGATAATTAAGCATTTCGAAGTTCCATTCCCCAACTTAGATTTTTCTGCAATTGGCTCATTGAATGCCAAAACTCTAAGCTTAATGGGTCTCCCGAAAAAATATTGTGATCATACAATTATCACCTTCGAGCATTGGCTAGAAAATCAAGTTTTTAGTTAACCACAACTGTAAACCTGTATGAGTGGATCGTGTAGTGTATATATATGCAAGTATAGGTGAACTAAGTATATAATGTATCTAATATAAACTTGAAAGATGATAATAGCAAAGTAAATGGAAATAATCAAACCAAGATTTTATACTGGTTCGGACCTCCCATCCTACGTCCAGTCCCGAAGCTCCTCTTAGGAATTCAACTATCAAACACCCTCACTTCTCCCAGAGAAATAGGCTGGGTTACAAAAGCTTGTTCTTGTTAAATGTGTGTTCTATAACATGAATATTGACTGTTGAGTAAAAATTCTTCCAATCTATATATATATAGATAATATTGATTGAAGAGTTTTGAGTATATGGAAGACTAAAATACAGGTATTAGATTGCTAGAGTCAAATATTAATCAGAGTGTAAGAGTAAAGAGTATAAGTGAGTAAGGTGAGGTCTTCTCTTGAATTCCTGTTGCTATTTATAGTGGTAGAGGGATCCTTTGTGTAGTTGCATCTGTTAGTAAGTGCTCTAAGGTAGCTTCTAATGGTGATGAAGAGTTGCAGCGAAGAGGAGCGAACGTGCCTTTTCAATTGTGATAGTTGTACTTTGAATATACATGGCCGAGTTCAAAATCAGACGTGTGGAAAATGTTTCAGACGTTTGGCTCTTATATATTTTTTGTATATGGTTGCTTTTCAGACGTCTGAGTATATTAACCAGACATCTGATTCTGTCTGATTTGCGAACTAGAGGAATCAATCAGACGTCTGGCTAGTGTACTCATACGTCTGGATTTATGCATGTTGCTTTTCCTACGCCTGTGTCATTCCTCTTCCAGTTCTATGGACTTGTAGCCTCTTGATACTTCTTTTGAGTCTTGTTCTTTTCTCTTTGGCGATGTTTACTTTAACAATTACTTGTAAATATAGAGATATATATATATATATATATATATGCATACTTGATTTCCATTGTATAGTTGTTATCATCGAAACCATAGAATTGATTTCCTAACAATCTCCCCCTTTTTGATAATGACAACTATTCAATGTACTTATATATAGCTTATAAATCTCCCCCCGAATATGTGCTTATTTTTAATGTTTTATGATTATACTTATATTTCTCCCCTTTTGGCATTATCAAAAAGAACTATAAAATTGAAACCAATCATCAAAAAGAAAATTTCACTAATAACTTGAAGTTTGATTACAGACATAGATTTGTATAAAAATTGATATTCCAAAAACATAAAATCTATGATTCCCAAAATCTATGATTCCTTTGGAGAAGCTTTATTTTGATCATCTTCCTTTGATTCTTCTTTTTCAGAAGTGCTAGCCTTTGTAGGAGATATCAAAGCTTTCTTGAGAGATTCATCCTCATAGAGTTTGGAATTTTTTGTGGGAGGAGAAGGTACTGGGGTTGGCCAATCTTCAGAAGGTGGTGTTGGACTGCGAACACGTTGTAGTACTTTTTTAAGAACCGACAAGACAGTCGAAAGAGATTCTTCAACTGTGGCTAGGCATGTAGCAAATGAAGTTTAAAATTTGTCAATTCGCTTAGCCAAAAGTTATTGATTTTGGGATAGAATATGTTGGTTTCGAAGGGTGAGATCTCGAACACTTTTATTTTGATTTGTATCCGTTCGAGTCTCCATAATTTCATCTTGTCCCGGATAATCAAATGGTGAGGGAGGAGGTAGAGTTGCTTCTCGATGTTGTTCCTCCTCTTGGGATAGTTCAATATGTGGTTGAGGAGGTGGCTCAACTCGTCTAGATTGACGATTGTGCGACCAATCTTCAAAGGAAATGAATTCTGGGGGGAATTTCGGGCAGGTGCATCAGAGAGAACAATTTGGTGGAAGCATATTTAGGCGAGATTTCTTTGAAGGTTGATAAGTACGATGGAATGTTATGTGCACGAAGAAGTCTCATAATATAAGTTGGGTAAATAATTGATGGCCGTGACCGAGTCCAAAAATGCTTGAGCTCGTCGAAGATGAATTTGGCCCAATTTACTTTTGTTCCACTAAATAGAGCATATAGGGCTTTGTGCTCTAATTCAGTGATTTGCTCGTTACTTTCCATTCGTGGAACAATTGTATTAATAATCATTCGATTTAGGAGTCGAGCTTTTGGACGTAGATATTTGGAGCCAATTTTTGGCATTTCGTCCTCTCAAATTTGATGAGTAATACTGTTTCGTGGCTTGAAGTGCATATTGGGAATGTTGTATGAATCTTCCCCCATGTCAGAGCAACCTATGTTTTAATTTAGATGGTCGATTGGAAATCAGACGTCTGGATTGGAGATTAGTCGTTTGGTTTGCCCTAAATTGAGTACAGCAGATAAATTTAGACGTCTGGTTTTTGGGTTAGACGTCTGGTGTGATCGAATTTGTAAAATTGGAGAGGCAGAGAGTTTTATCAGACGTCTGGGTATAAAAACCAGATGTCTAGTTTGGTTTATTTTTGAAAAACTTCGTGGCAGAGAACTAAGAGAGATGTCTGGATCTTATTTTAGACGTCTGAAATTCTCTAAAAAAAATTTAAGAATGACAGAGCAAAATTTCAGACATCTGGGGGGTATATCAGACGTCTGACATATGCACAGTGCTCAAATTTTAGACGTATATCATTATGTCAGACGTCTGAAGGCCATAGCCAAACGTCTGAAATAAGCAGTGTGGCCAAAAATAGCCTAAAATTTGATGGTTTTGCTTATTTCTCGAATGTTTTATAACAAATAATTTTATTGTTGTGAAATAAAAGAACAGATAATCATAGATACATACAATAAATATAATTTATTGTATGGCGATGAAGTTTTGCGATTTCCTGACTTGTCATCCGTCATGGTTTAAGTGGAGACCATATATTTCCACGTTCATGGGTTCTCGGGGAGCCAGAATATCGTCTTGGTGAAGGGTTCGAAGGATAACGATATGAAGACGAGGGATCCAAAGAACTACAAGGTTTTGGCAGCGGTTCATGAATATCTTTCTTCCATGACGAACAAAACTTCATCGCTACTTGCTCCAAAAAGCTTAACCGACGTGTTGTAACTTTTTGTTCGAAATTTAGTTCTTGTTGAAGATCTATCTGTTGTTTCTAATAATGATGAATTTCATCAATTTTCTCCTTTTTCTTAGGAGAGAAAAACAGAGATCTTTTAGTCTTCTTGTTATCGGAAGTAAAACCCGTATGATACGAGGACCACCTATTCGTTGGCTCCTGCTTTGATGTAGGTATAGGAAGTCGTTGTGGCATGTCAGTCGAGCTGTCCGTTGTTGGTGTTGAGATGGAGATGGATATATAAGAGTCCCCAGAAGACATGGCTATATTTTGTTTCTTGGAAGATGTGTGTATATAGTTTTATATACCTCCTTATATATAAGTTGAAAGAATTATTTATAGACAAGCTAACTGTCTAAAAAAATACACGTTCAGAAATTATTAAGTATAATTTGTGGTGGTAAAATAAACAACTTATCATAGCCTTAAAGTGAAACATTGATCAATTTTAAGGAAGAAGATCTTGAAATGAGCAAATACCTAAATTCCGTCGGAGTTTAATAAAAGTTTGTTCATTTAGTGGTTTTGTAAAGATATCTGCTACTTGATTTTTGGTATTACATATTCTAATGAAATAGTTCCTTTTTCAACATTGTCTCATAAGAAATGATGGCGTTTATCTATATGCTTAGTTCGTGAGTGGTTAACAAGATTTTTTGATAAATTTATAGCACTTGTGTTATCACAATATATTGGAGATTTGTTGATGATTTTGCCGAAATCCGTTAGTGTTTGTTGCATGTTTATCACTTGTGCACATGCTAGAGCTGCGGAGATGTGTTCGGCTTCGCAAGTAGATAAAGAAACAAAATTTTGCTTTTTGCTAAACCATGAAACTAAAAATTGTCTAATAAAATGACAAGTTCCGCAAGTACTCTTACGATTTGTTCTACATCCACCGAAATTTGCATCGCTATATGAAACTAGTTCAAATGATGATTCTTTAGGGTAAAACAAACCATAATCTCTAGTACTAGATAGATAACTTAAAATACGCTTAACAGCTCTTAGATGAGATTCATTTGGTTTTGCTTGAAATCAAGCACATAGACATACACTCATCATAATATCAGGTCGACTAGCCGTTAAATAAAGTAAAGAATCAATCATGCTCCGATAAAAGTTTTCATCAAAATCTTTTCCGTTATCATCTTTTTTTAAGTGAACAGTGGTACTCATTGGTGTTGGTTTGCTTGAAGTTTTATCCATTTCAAAACGATGTAATTGATTGTTACGATATTTTTCTTGATGAATAAAAATTTCATTTTCAAGTTGTTTTAATTGTAAACCTAAGAAGAAATTTAATTCTCCCATATGCGATATTTCTGTACGATTCATGATTTTCGACTTTCGAAAATCGAAATTAATACGTCCACAGTATCACTGTCGAGCAATCGACCGGAAAACCAAATTGTTAGGGTTAAAGAAGAAGAGGTAGAAGAAGAAAGAAAGAAGAAGCAACAGAAACAATATCAGAATCTCACAATCGCAACGGAACAACATATAATAGATAAATGAATAATCTTTAAATTAAAAGAACTGTACATTTTATACATTACATCATCAGAGTCAATATACAACACAATACAATAATGGACAGTTATATAAACCTGTCCTCACAACTGAATACACAATGGAAAAGATAATATCATATACAAGTGATATGTCTCGCCATCCAGCTCGCCTCCTACTCCGCAGCCTCCTGAGAATCCAGAATGACCTAATAACCTGACTCTAGGCTGGCCGTGTAGAAAATGACGGGCACCCAGAGTTTAGGAAGGGAACAATAAACTCCAGGTCAGTCATAGGACTGGTGTGAGAACTTAAAACAATTATTTGCACAAAGAAATAAAAAGAATCCACAATGCTTTTGGAAAATGAAACTACCATAAGGCCTCCCGCCACACACACAATGCAAACGCAGAATTGGAGGAGATTTCTCCTTATGATAGTCAAAGATGCTTGCTACGCAGAATCATTTGATTATTATTATTAGTGCATAGTGTAGAAAACATTTCGAAAGTATAATATAAATCTTAGCCAGCGTAGGCATTTCGCACTATGCCTACTATAGCTACCATCTAAACAGTGGTGACCACCATAAGTAAATGGCAGGTTCTACAACTAAAACCGTACGTATTGGAAGATTGGATTTCCAACAAATGGTCAGGCCAAGGAACTTCCCATTGCCACATGGGTATGCCTCTGGGAGGATGGCCCGAAAACCTAACCGGATCTCTGCCAATACAAGGCCGGGTTACCTCTGAACTAGGTAACTACTGACACGAGTATGTCATCCCCCGGTCGTAACCGACCTTTATCCCGAGATTCACCAACAACCATAAAGAAATAAATTTGCAGCACCACATAGATTAAGTATCTGGGCTCCATACCATAATACCACCTCTATCCAGAAGGAAATGTACATACCCAATGGGGGCGCTATCCCCAAATAACCTTGCTGTATTCTTCCTATTTTGACCATTACCGGGTTGTGAGGTTTGACGAAGTCTCGTCCGCAAAGCTACGCTTTTCACAAAAGCCACGCTTTGATCAACAAATGATCGGCAGCCTCAGTATGCCACGTTACCAAATTGAGAAGATATCACTAGTAACCATCAACTACATAACCTCTGAGCTCGTACGTCTCAGAGAATGGTGTTAAGCTAAGAGCATAAATTCTCCGCCACCAACAGAAATGTATTTGATTGAAACCAGCTTTACATCTCAAATTGTAACGTCAGACACACATCCATAAAAGTCCGTTCCTATATCAAACAGAACCGAAGGCACTTCCAAAGAAGCCCTTGCAATCCGGATATTCACTAATCACGTCCGGACTTCCCATTACAAAGGGTGATAAAATCTCTATATCGGGGATCAGCCGATGCAGAGACATTCGACGGTAATCCTTCCATTTTAGTAAATATCCGGTCTTCAACACCGGTCTTCAAATGTTATCCATTACGACGTATCACTGTTAGGAATGGGATTTAAGACCCAAAGGTCCTCTCCCGGCTAAACCGAACAACGAGCGCTTATTTTAAAATAAGTGTAGCATTCAAATTCAAGCAAATCACAACAAATACCCATTTAAAGGTAAATATTGATAGTTGGTTATTCAACTATCAATAGATATGCACAACATAACCAGATTCCAAATAATTTCCAAATTATTTATATTCCAAAAATATCTTTACAAGATATTTTTTTTCCACACTTCAACCATTTGAAAACAAATTTCAAATCACCTTTCACCTGTACAGCTTTTGAAAACAAATTTCAAATCATTTTTCTTACGCGGAAACACTTCAAAATATTTATTCATTTTCACTGGAAATCTGCCGAGTTCAAATACTTTAAAATAATTTATAACAATTATCCAAAATATATCGGGAAAACACTTTGAAATAAAACTATTTTTCTTTAAACGCTTTACTTAAAATATTAGTTATAAAAATATTATACCAATATTACGTATAACTTAAGTCCAAACTAATTTTCAAAATAAAAATTAGTAGATAGAGCATAACTATTTAAATAACTATTTTCTAAAACAATTATTGGTTAATCTTAGAAATAATCATTTCTATATCAACTTAATAAATCTTTACTTAGAGGATTTAAACAACTTAAGAAGTTTATTTTCCAAAGTACCCTTTTCAAAAACCAATTCTAGAATTTTCTACATATATATAGGTATATATTTTTCAAAGCTATTCAGAAATTTTATTCGGCTTTCTAGGGAGAATACACTTTCATTTCAAAATGGTTCATTTAAACCAATTAAATAAATCCTTACCATTTTATTTTAAATTTACGTTCCAAATCCGTAAATTTATTTCCACACTTCAAAAATAAATCAGTGTTTATTTTTAAATAAGTTTCCCTTTTCTTTACAAATTCCATGTGAATCCACATTTCCAAAATATCTATTGATATACGATTTTCAAATCGATTTCAATTATTCACTTTCAACACCAATTCAATTTTTCAATTGATTTCAAAAACAACCAAATCAAATTCCATATTGATTTTTTTCCAAGAAATTAAACACCAAATGAATTTCATTCAAATCTCAGATTGAAATCAATTTCTACTAAACCCCAAATGAATTTTCAAACTGATTCTAAATTCTTTTCAAAACACCAAATAAATTTCCAAAAGGATTTTTTTAATTTATTTATTTTTAAAATTAAATTCCATTTAAAGAAAACAATTTTTTTTTCAAACTCTTTAAAAATCCGTATTTTGAATAAATTCTTCAACCTTTAAATAATTTTACCAGAAATCCATTTATTAAAGTTTTTCCCATATTTTGAAATTTTATTCAATAAGACTAAAAATAAAACTTTATTATTTTAAAATTCCTTCTTTTAAACTTATCCAATTCTCAAAAATAAATTTTAATATAAACTTTCAAACTGAATTTTCAAAAATCAAATTTTTATTTATTTTCGGTATCTAACGATACCAAAATTATATTCGGCTAAATTTTAGCCTTCAACGATTTCAATCACAAAGATAATCACACAGAGATTATAAATAATCAACGCACAACATTGAAATAAATTCAATTATTTGAGGAATCCAGTTGGATCCCTCCAACCTGTTTCCCTGCATCCACGGATGTTAGCACAATACCAATCCCGTTTTGAGGACGGGATATCGCGGTACATGGGTTTATATAAAATATCATCCGCTATTATGAGGCGCAATAGGGTCTCATCCGCTATATAATGCGGGAAATCAACTCCAAGTACATATATAATACCAATTCCACTTCACGGTAGAATATCGCGGTATATGTGTTTAATATAATAACCTCCGCTTAATATGCGGCGTATAGGGTCTATTCAATACAACCAATAGCAACCATCATTCAATCACACAATTAAGCAATTTTAAATTTAACTACTTAAAATTTTAAATTGAAACACAATTCAATTGAGTGAGAAGTTCTCACCTTGCTTCCAATAACAGTTTCAGCATTTTATTCCAAATAAAATTAAACGCGCGTTTAATTTTACCCAAAATTCATACTAGCTCCAATCAATCCCTATCTAACTCCATCGCATAGAGCTCGTCAACACGAACCCGACGCAACTCGTTTCGTGCGAAATTGGACCTCATATGAAAAAGTTATCACGTTTTAAAGTTTAAACAGTTTATAAGATACAATTTATAATTCTCTTTTCAAATTTTCTGACCCAATTAATCACGGCCGCTCATTTTGGTTTGATGAGATTTGGACCGTGTACGCTATCTTCTCTCCCTTCAGGTAATCCACGTTCGAACAAACCCATCCGACACGCACATGAATCGAACGACGCGGCCACTTATACTCCACTCGAACGTGATCAAGGACCACCGCGTGAAGCACCACGACGAGCTCCACATTTACCAGAGACAGGTCAAACTCGGTTGCTTTCCTGGCCTTGGGAATTGCGTGCGACCGTGGTGACTTTGGGGATGAATTGCCGCTGATTGGCTTCGACATTCTCGATCATAGTCGTTGGATTCGCAGATCAGCTTAAGCTCTACGATTTACTAGTTGGAAGTTTTTTGAATTAATGTGTGGATTTGCAGAAAAATGAGGAGGAAGGAGGCAATTTTCTGGCCATTAAAATTAGAGGTGGCGGCCTGTGAAACCCTAGGGTTTTGTATGCGAATGAAAGAAATGAACGTCCTTTTATAGAAAATTCTGAAATACTATTCTTCCGAAAATTTTCCAAACTCCAAACGAAGCGTGCCGCCTGTCGTTTATAATGTTTTACCCCTATTCTGAACACAATGGAATATATATCGGGAGCCAATTCGATCGTATTTGGAAGATAGGTTTCCGAATCGAATTATTTAAATTTAAAATTCACTTAAACCGATTTCTACGCGTTTTAGCTTGCCCCGGAAAAACCGTAAATCCGATTGACACGAAATTTGAAATTCTACAAAAATTTAACATTATAGATCCAATGAAACTAGTTTCATAGAAATCCGAGACTGTTTGGAAAATAACTATTTTTACTCGTCAATTAAATATTAAAATATTCAATTTCCACAAATTAATTTTTAATTCAATTTTAAAAGTTTTATAACATCATTCTAACTCCAATATAATTTAATACAACTTTACAAATCAATTTTAATCACTTTAAACCCAATTTCCAATTAATTATGTAATTTCAAATATTAAATTATCGATTTAATTATCCAATTAAATCTAGATATTCGAAATATAATTTATTCGACTTACAAATTTTACTTGTTAATATTTAAAATCAATTAAATATACGAATTTCAAATGACAGAAATTCTGGGTCGTTACAAACTTCCCCCTTAAAAGTATTTCGTCCTCGAAATTGCCAAGTCAGAAAAAGTCTAGAAATCCATTAACTTTTCAGAACCCTTTCTTCAAATTAAATTTAAATTCATTTAAACATTTTAACTTTTCCAACATTCATAGTTAAACTTCTTACAATAACTTTACTAAGTTTTCAAATCCTACATTTTCATTTCTATTTAGAAATTGACTTTTCGTTAAAAAAAAATTTCTAAAAATTTTCAAAATTTTTTCTGACTCCCAAAATTTACGGAAAATTTTGGCGGAATCTCCCTTGTACGGAGGAGCTTTTGCAATATCACAATAGATACAAATATATATACATCGATCCACACGGTCGGAAAACAGAAAAACAGTTCATATTTCCTATTTTTATTGCGTAAGCATACCTTTTTAGTATTTTTAAGCAAAGCAGTAATTTATTAGCATTTTAGCATGATCAAATCCAGCCAACTACAGCCCCGGTACCTGTACTTACTCAATTTAAATATGTAAGTGACATATTGTTCGTCGACGGAAATTCTATCGGTTTAGAAAACCGTCGAACGAATTTAAATTAAAAATAACCGCAAGTGCACGGTGTACGAATGTAGCACGTGGCGAATGCGGGTCGATCCACAGGGAATTGTTGATTTTAAAATTCTATTCAATCAAATTAAACCAAAGTCGAGAGTGATTAGCTAAAAATAATAATAAAAACAAGCAAAAGAAAATTGATAAAAATATGAGAGTGTTAAGACAATTTAGAGACAATTTCCACTCTCTAGATCACATAAATCAACAATTTGAAGTTATGATCTCTCTTTTCTAGTCATTAGTGAATTAGTTGATGTGCTTATCATAAGTATGGTATATTTGTGCTATAAATTAGCTCAATATAAACCATCAAACTATAACACAACCACTAATACACTTTTAAATTTCATAAAATATGACAACAAAGTTGAAAGCAAAATCTATTTTAAGCATGGCCTATTAACTATTAATTAGAAATATAAGCCATCAAATTTTAATTTCAACAATCACTTCCTTGCCATAATCATATGTAAATGAAGAGGCAATTTGTGTTTTGTTTGTTTAAGTATAGCCTATTTGTTATGAACAACATAGATTATCAAATTCAAAGCTAAACAACATCATTAACCCACTTCAATCATTCTCATTAAGCACAAAAAGAGAGCATAAACATCAAAATGTTGGATCTACATACTAGAGAGCTTCATTACCCCTAAATTGAAGGGATTAAGCTCTTATATTTGTTATCATATGAACAAATGTAGAAAACAACATTAAACAAGAAGAGAGAAAGAGAGCAAAATGAAAAGAAAAATTATTCTACTTGCATAAAATAAAAGAGATCTATACTAGAACATGAAAGAAAATAAACAAGAAAAGAAAATGAACATGTAATTAAAAGGAAACACTAAATAACATTGCATAAAAAAAGAAAAATACATGAAGAAAAATGGCTAAGTAGCCATGAAAAGAGAAAGAGAGCTTTCTTTTATTTTCTAAACTAAAACTAACTAACTAAGACGAAGATGGCTACATGAAACATAAGGGGTATTTATACAAGTTAGAAACCCTAATGCATATTTTTGGGGAGTACCCAAAATGCCCCTTAGGAAGTGTGGAGTCCAAGTAATCATTAACATGTCTTAATCCCCCATTAAGTGTATATGAAGCCATTAAGTCCAAAAGCATGTGCATTAGCCTTTAATTTGTACATTAAGGTAGGTGGGTAGGTGGGGTCCTCCATGATCTTCACTTTGAATTATTTTCATCTTCATTCCTTTATATCCATTTTGTGCATGCATGTTTCTTCATGAACCCACTAATATGAGAAGCTAAATTCCTACAAAATATTATAGAAATTTTCAATTAAATTCTTTCAAATTAATATACGCGCACAAATGGCCATTTTGCCCTTATATGAAGATGAATATGTGAAAATTTGGAATTAATATGAATTTTGGTTAAAACAAGTTAAAATACCCAATATGATCATTTATTTAATTTAAATAGAATAAATATAGTGGTAAAAATATGCACATTTACGTGCACATCACATATGTAGGAAACTCATTTACATTACTAATTTTCAATAGAAAACACATAGTTTTCATAAGCAATGCAATCAAAATAATTCCCATAAGCATTTCATAAGGTTTCGATACAAATTTTAATTGCTTACACCCAATTCACATTAGTTCACTTTCAATTCAAATTCAATTACATAGCTTTCCATTTGTCAATTCAATTTCATTAACACTTAATGAATTATATACAATCAACTAACAATCATAACCAACATAACCAAATTATTAAATTCACATTCAATTTGGTTTAACACTTTTAATTTCCAATTGGATTAATATCTATTGATTTTTCTTTCAATTATTCAAATTTTTTTCAACTTCATTAGCTTCTAATGAATTAACACTTACATTCATTATTCTATATCAATTCTTTTACATTCAATTGATTAACATTCAATCCATTTATTAATTCAATTGCTAATTCATTTAACGAATAATGTTGAATTTCATTAATATAACTCAAGTTCATATTCATCACTTCACTTTATTAATTTACTTCGATACCAAAATCAACTTCGTTCAACATTACCTAAGTTGTATTCCATTTCAAACATCATTTGTTTAACTTAACTTAAATTTCTCCTTATAAATCCAATTCAGATTCCAATTCTAAAGTAAATTTTATTTAACTTTTACCAAAGTCAAATTTCGTCACTTATTCAAATTCATATCTCATTTTTCTTAACAAAAATTGTTTAACCAATTTATCATTTGGTTTCACTTACATATATTACACTGAATTTCCAATTCTATATGAACACACTTTACTTTCATTAAAAAAATATTGGATTCAATTCATTTTAAACCTTATCCATTTAGTCATTCTTCAATTAGTTGCACTTACTAATTTTAGTTTAACACTTCATTTTGTTTTTAACAAATCAAATTCAATTCCAATTCCAGTTCTATTTACTTAGAAATTCGAAACGAATGTCAACATTCAATTTCATTTTCTTGCACTTGCAATTGCAAATTTTATTTATTCATTCATAATTTATTTTCCAACTTAATAATTGTATTCCAATCATTTAGTCTATTAGACTTCTAAAATTCACCATTATTCCAATTAACTCAGGTCAATTTCAATTTTAATCTGAATTTCCTAAGTCATCCAAACTTATTTATTATTCCATAAACATTTTTTATAACATTCCAGGGTCTTTTCAATCTTTCAGAAATTATTTTTGAAATCTATTCAAATTATCTTTTGAATTTCCAAAATCAAACTCAATTTCACAAACAACTTCCATTTAATTATAATTCGGCAGCAATTCCTCTTATGGAAACTCGAAAATGAACACCGATGATGTCGCGATCATCATCGGAATTATTTTCCAGCGACCGAAAAGAGTTTAGTGCTTTCTTCCCTTCAAAACAATTTTCCAAAACCCTTGAAAATCATTTTCAAACTCCAAAGAATTTAAATTTCCCAAATCTCAAAATTTCAAATTCTTTAAATTTGTTTACAAATATTAATCTGGAATTCCATTTGAAATTATGAATCACATTTACAATTTATATTTACAAATCTCATTTGTACATGGATTTATTTGTCAGCTTTTGATTATGATTTAAATTTCTTATTCAATAATCGATGATAATAATTTAATATTATCACTTCCTAACAACCAAGCAACCATAATAATTTTAGAAAATCATTCCTTTTATTTACGAAATAGTCTGGGTAAAATTATTTCATTTACCCTATTTTAAAACAATACTGTGTTGGTTTATCTTGTTTAAGAGTTTAGAAACTCCTATCGACACAGTTAGCTAGACTGTACCGACTAGAATCTATAAACAATCAACCGATAAGTCAACACAATACAAAACAATTTTATATTCACTAACAAATACGCGCTCATATCTATTATTACACTCACACTCATTCTAGAGTACTACTGACTCTATCTCTAATGAGTAACTCCCAACAGATCCAAGGTTGTCACTTAACCAAAGGCTCTAATATCAAATGTAACGATTCATGATTTTCGACTTTCGAAAATCGACATTAATACGTCCACTGTATCAACTGTCGAGCAATCGAAGGCCGGAAAACCAAATTGTTAGGGTTAAAGAAGAAGACGTAGAAGAAGAAAGAAAGAAGAAGCAATAGAAACAATATCAGAATCTCACAATCGCAGCGGAACAACATATAATAGATAAATGAATAATCTTTAAATCAAAAGAACTGTATATTTATACATTACATCATCAGAGTCAATATACAACACAACACAATAATGGACAGTTATATAAACCTGTCCTCACAACTGAATACACAGCGGAAAAGATAATATCATATACAAGTGATATGTCTCGCCATCCAGCTCGCCTCCTGCTCCACAGCCTCCTGAGAATCTAGAATGACCAAATAACTTGACTCTAGGCTGCCCGTGTAGAAAATGATGGGCACTCAGAGTTTAGGAAGGGAACAATAAACTCCAGGTCAGTCATGGGACTGGTGTGAGAACTTAAAACAGTTATTTGCACAAAGAAATAAAAAGAATCCACAATGCTTTTGGAAAATGAAACTACCATAAGGCCTCCTGCCACACACACAATGCAAACGGAGAATTGGAGGAGATTTCTCCTTATGATAGTCAAAGATGCTTACTACGCAGAATCATTTGATTATTATTATTATTATTATTAGTGCATAGTGTAGAAAACATTTCGAAAGTATAATATAAATCTTAGCCAGCATAGGCATTTCGCACTATGCCTACTATAGCTACCATCTAAACAGTGGTGACCACCATAAGTAAATGGTAGGTTCTACAACTAAACCGTACAAGGTACGTATTGGAAGATTGGATTTCCAACAAATGGTCAGGCCAAGGAACTTCCCATTGCCACATGGGTACGCCTCTGGAAGGACGCCTCGAGAATCTAACCGAATCTCTGCCAACACAAGGCCGGGTTACCTCTGAACTAGGTAACTACTGACAAGAGTATGCCATCCCCCGGTCGTAACCGACCTTTATCCCGGGATTCACCAACAATCACAAAGAAATAAATTTGCAGCAACCACATAGGTTAAGTATCTGGGCTCCATACCATAATACCACCTCTATATAGAAGGAAATGTACATACCCAATGGGGGCGCTATCCCCAAATAACCTTGCTGCATTCTTCCTGTTTTGACCATTACCGGGTTGTGAGGTTCGACAAAGTCTCGTCTGCAAAGCTACACTTTTCGCAAAAGCCACGCTTTGATCAACAAATGATCAGCAACACTCAGCATGCCACGTTACCAAATTGCGAATATATCACTAACCATCAACTACATAACATCTGAGCTCGTATGTCTCAGAGAAGGGTGTCAAGCTAAGAGAATAAATTCTCCGCCACCAACAGAAATGTATTTGATTGAAACCAGCTTTACATCTCAAATTGTAACGTCAGACACACATCCATAAAAGTCTGTTCCTGGATCAAATGGAACCGAAGGCACTTCCAAAGAAGCCCTTGCAATCCGGATATTCACTAATCACGTCCGAACTTCCCATCCCAAAGGGTGATAAAATCTATATATCGACGATCAGCCGATGCAGAGACATTCGACGGTAATCCTTCCGTTTTTGAAAATATCCGGTCTTCAACACCGGTCTTCAAATGCTATCCATTACGTTGTATCACTATTCGGAATGGGATTTATGACCTAAAGGTCCTCTCTCGGCTAACCGAATAACGAGCGCTTATTTTAAAATAAATGTAGCATCCAAATTCAAGCAAATCACAACAAATACCCATTTAAAGGTAAATGTTGATAGTGGTTATTTAACTATCAATAGATATGCACAACTATCAATAGATATTTAAACAACTTAGGAAGTTTATTTTCCAAAGTACCCTTTTCAAAAACCAATTCTAGAATTTTCTACATATATATAGGTATATATTTTTCAAAGCTATTCAGAAATTTTATTCGGCTTTCCAGGGAGAATACACTTTCATTTCAAAATGGTTCGTTTAAACCAATTAAATAAATCCTTACCGATTTTATTTTAAATTTATGTTTCAAATCCGTAAATTTATTTCCACACTTCAAAAATAAATCAATGTTTATTTTTAAACAAATTTTCCTTTTCTTTATAAATTCCATGTGAATCCACATTTTCAAAATATCTATTGATATACAATTTTCAAATCGATTTCAATTATTCACTTTCAACACCAATTCAATTTTTCAGTTGATTTCAAAAACAACCAAATCAAATTCCATATTGATTTTATCCAAGAAATTAAACATCAAGTGAATTTCATTCAAATCTCAAATTGAAATCAATTTCTACTAAACACCAAATCAATTTTCAAATTAACTCTAAATTCTTTTCAAAACACCAAATAAATTTCCAAATGGATTTTTTTAAATTTATTTCCTTTTAAAAATAAATTCCTTTAAAAGAAAACAATTTTTTTTAAAACTCTTTAAAAATCCGTATTTTGAATAAATTCTTCAACCTTTAAATAATATTACCTGAAATCCATTTATTAAAGTTTTTCCCATATTTTGAAATTTTATTCAATAAGATTAAAAATAAAACTTTATTATTTTAAAATTCCTTCTTTTAAATTTATCCAATTCTCAAAAATAAATTTTAATATAAACTTTCAAGCTGAATTTTCAAAAATCAAATTTTTATTTATTTCCGGTATCTAACGGTACTAAAATTATATTTGGCTAAATTTTAGCCTTCAACGATTTCAATCACAAAGATAATCACATAGAGATTATGAATAATCAACACACAACATTGAAACAAATTCAATTATTTGACGAATCATGTTGGATCACTCCAACCTGTTTCCCTACATCCACAGATGTTAGCACAATACCAATCCCGTTTCAAGACGGGATATCGCGGTACATGGGTTTATATAAAATACCATCCGCTATTATGCGGCGCAATAGGGTCTCATCCGTTATATAATGCGGGAAATCAACTCCAAGTACATATATAATACTAATTCCACTTCACGGTGGAATATCACGGTATATGTGTTTACTATAATAACCTCCGCTTAATATGCGGCGTATAGGGTTTATTTCAATACAACCAATAGCAATCATCATTCATCACACAATCAAGCAATTTTAAATTTAACTATTCAAAATTTTAAATCGAAACACAATTCGATTGAGTGAGAAGTTCTCACCTTGCTTCCAATAACAGTTTCAGCGTTTTATTCCAAATAAAATTAAACGCGCGTTTAATTTTACCCAAAATTCACACTAGCTCCAATCAATTCCAATCTAGCTCCATCGCGTAGTGCTCGTCAATATGAACCCGACGCAACTCGTCTCGTACGAAACGGACCTCGTATGACAAAGTTACCATGTTTTAAAGTTTAAACAATTTATAAAATATAATTTATAATTCTCTTTTCAAATTTTATAACCCAATCAATCACGGCCGCTCGTTTTGGTTTGATGAGATCTGGACCATGTACGCTATCTTCTCTCCCATCAGGTAATCCACGTTTGAACAAACCCATCCTACTCGCCCATGAATCGAACGACGCGGCCACTTATACTCCCCTTGAACGTGATCAAGGACCACCGCGTGAAGCACCACGATGAGCTCCCACATTTACCAAAGACCGGTCAAACTCGGCTGCTTCCTGGCCTTGGGAATTACGTGCGACTGTGGTGACTTTGGGGATGAATTGCCGCTGATTGGCTTCGACATTCTCGATCATAGCCGTTGGATTCGTAGATCAGCTTAAGTTCTACGATTTACTAGTTGAAGTTTTTCGAATTAATGTGTGGATTTGAAGAAAAACGAGGAGGAAAGAGGCGATTTTCTGGCCATTAAAATTAGTGGCGGCCTGTGAAACCCTAGGGTTTTGTATGCAAATGAAAGAAATGAACGTCCTTTTGTAGAAAATTCTGAAACACTATTCATCCAAAAAAATTCCGAACTCCAATCGAAGCGTGCCGCCTGACGTTTATAATGTTTTACCCCTATTCCGAACGCAATGGAATAGATATCGGGAGCCAATTCGATCGTATTTGGAAGATAGGTTTCCGAATCGAATTATTTAAATTTAAAATTCACTTAAACCGATTTCTACGCGTTTTAGCTTGCCCCGGACAAACCGTAAATCCGATAGATACGAAATTTGAAATCTTACAAAAATTTAACATTACGGATCCATTGAAACTAGTTTCGTCGAAATCCGAAACTGTTTGAAAAATGACTATTTTTACTCGTCAATTAAATATTAAAATATTCAATTTCCACAAATTAATTTTTAATTCAATTTTAAAAGTTCTATAACATCATTCTAACTCCAATATGATTTAATATAACTTTACAAATCAATTTTAATCACTTTAAACCCAATTTTCAATTATTTCTATAATTTCAAATATGAAATTATCGATTTAATTATCCAATTAAATCTAGATATTCGAAATATAATTTATTCGACTTACAAATTTTACTTGTTAATATTTAAAATCAATTAAATATATTAATTTCAAATGACAGAAATTCTGGGTCGTTACAATTTCAAATTTATTTTTCATAATATTCGAAAATTGATTACATAGATTTTCGTTGGTTGAACCAAAAATGATATTATCAATATAAATTTAAATGTCATCATTTTCTCTTTTAATAAACAAAGTTGTATCTATTTTTCCTATTTGAAAACCAGATGTTATTAAGTGATTTTTAAGACGTTCGTACCATGCACGAGGGACATGTTTTAATCCATATAGTGCTTTGTGTAATTTAAAAACATGATCTGGATATTATTCGTGAACAAATAGTGGAGGTTGTTCTACATATACATTTTCTTTGATAAAACCGTTTAAGAAAGCACTTTTGACATCCATTTGAAATAATTTAAAATTGTGATGAGTTGCAAACAATGGCTTCTAAACTAGCTACTGGGGCAAAGGTTTCGTCATAATCGATACTTCTTCTTGATTGTAGCCTTGAGCAACTAAACGTTCTTTATTTCTAATAATATTTCCGTTTTCGTCTGCTTTGTTTTTAAACACTCATTTTGTTCCTATGACCGATTGATCTTTAGGTCTTGGTACTAATTCCCAAACATTATTACGTTCAAATTGATTTAATTCTTCTTGCATAGCAATTATCCAAAAATTATCATTTGAAGCTTCTTTATAATTTTTTGTTTTAAAATTTGATACAAATGCTATATGTCTTATCTGATTAAGTTGATTTCTAGTTACTCTAGAAGATCTCCAATAATATTATCTTTTGGATGATCCTTAAGAATTCTAGGAGGTGATACCAAAGTGTTATTTTGAACATATATTTCATTATTAATAGAATTTGTTAGTGGAATAATTTCTTCTTCATCATTAGTATGATGACTAAAAAGATTTTCGTCAAACGAAACATGTAAACTGTCTTCAATAGTATTATTTCTTTTATTAAAAATTATATATGATTTACTACGATCTGAATATCCAACAAAGATACCTTCATCGGCCTTCGGGTCAAATTTACCTAAGTTATCTTTTGTATTTAATATAAAGCATTTTGAACCGAAAGTTTTAAAGTATGATACTTTAGGTTTTTTACCAAAAAATATTTCAAAACAAGTTTGTTTAGTCATAGGACGTATTATTACACGATTCAATACATAACAAGTTGTGGCAATAGCTTCAGCCCAAAAGTGTTTCGGTAGACCACTACTATTTAGTAATGTTCGTGCACATTCTTGTAGTGTATGGTATTTTCTTTCTACAACACCATTCTGTTGAGGTGTGCGAGGAAAAGAGAAATTATGAGTTATTCCTTTCTTATTACAAAAATTAGTAAAAAGATCGTTTTTGAATTCTCCTCCATGATCACTTCGAATATTTTTTATTTTTAAATCCATTTGTCTTTTAATTCTTTTAGCAAATATCTTAAACATACCAAAAGTATCACCTTTATGTTTTAAAAATAAAGTCCATGTGTATCTTGAAAAATCATCAACTATTACAAAGACATATTTGTTATGATTTGTAGATCGTATTTGTGTTGGACCAAATAAATCTAAATGTAATAATTCTAATGGTTGTTTCGTAGAAATATTATTTTTAGATTTAAAAGAGATTTTCTTAAGTTTTCCAATTTGATAATCGTCGCATATATTTTCTATTTTGTAATTTATTTTAGGTAAACTTCTAATTAGTTCATATTTTGCCAATTTATTAATATTTTTAAAATTGATATGACAGAATCGTTTATGCCATAGCCATGCATCATTATGTTTGGCGGTTAAACATAAATTTGAATTTTTATTTATATTCATGTTTAATACATAAATATTTTTGTTTCTAACATCTTCAAAAATAAGTTGTTTGTTATTATCTAAAATATTACATCTAACTTTTTCAAAATTTATTTGAAAACCTTTATCACATAATTGACTGATAGTTAGTAAGTTGTGTTTTAGATTTCTACTAATAAAACATTTGTAATAATAGGAGAGTTAGATATACCAGATTTGATGACTTCTCCAATGCCTACGACATATCCTTTTGAATTATCTCCAAAGGTTACCGTTCCACCGTCGATGAATGTTATATTTGATAACATTTTTGAATTTTCGGTCATATGCTTGGAGCATCCGCTATCTAGTATCCATTTCTCCTTATTTTTTATTTTGGATACCTGTAAAATAAAAGATGTTTTAATTGGTACCCATATATTTTGTTAGGGTCATAATTGTTAGGAGAAGGTAACCATACCGAAGATGGTTTGGTCCTTTATAAATATAATTTTTATTATATACTACATTCTCTAAGAAATTATTAATATGCTTTTGTCTAATCAAATTATTATTTGTCTTAGGAATCCAAATTTTCATATTTTTCGATTTCATTTTGGACTTAGGTAGACCTTTAGTTTTTATATAACTAATATTTTTAGCATCATTTTCTTTTTGTTTAGAAGGATTTTTAAATCCTATTCCATTTCTGTTGCCTGATGGTTTTGAAGTTTTGATAAGATTTTCCAAATCTTGTTTTCCTTTATTAAATTTTGACACATTATTTCTAATTTTATCTAATTTTTCTTTTAATTCTATATTTTCAATTTTCAATATTTCAATACTGTTTTTTAAGTCAACATTTTCTTTTAACAAATTATCGTTCACTATTTTAGTGTTTTCAAAATCAATAGCAATAGCCTCACTTTCTATCAAATTATTTTTTATTTTATCTTTAGATAATTCAAGTTCTTCTTCTAGGATAATTTTTTCATCTTTTAACATTCCTACTTCTAGTTCTAGTCTATTTATTTTGACTGCATATTCTTTGTTAAATTTTTTAATTTGTCTAAATTTTTCATCTAATTACATGCTAAGTTCTAATAATTCGTCATAGCTAAGTTTAGGACATACATCATTAGTTTGTGCCATAAAACACACATTAGTTTGTTCTCCATCACTATCGCTATCACTTTCAGATGATGAAGAGTCTGAGTCATCCTAAGTTACTTTGAAAGCTTTCTTCTTTTAAAAATTTTCAAATTTGTTCTTCTTTTATCATTGTTGAGTTTTGGACAATCCTACTTCATATGTCCGTATTGATTGCATTCATAACACATGATTTGAGATAGGTTTGTTATGTTGGACTTCCCTTCTTTTTGGAATTTGGTCATCTTTCTAAATTTCTTGAATCTATTATAATTATTGGCAATGAAGTCTATCTCTTCTTCATCTAAGTCAGAGTCATCATTCTTTGTTGCTGGGAATGCCATGTTCTTTTTCTCCGAATTCAATTCTTTTCGTTCCTGCAAATTAGCTCAATAGGAAATTAAATTTCCTATCAACTCTTCAACTTTGAGAGTAGAGAGATCATTAGCTTCTTCAATAACTAAAACCTTCCTTTCCCAATCTGATGTTAAAGAGTTGAGTATTCGAGAAACTAAATCAAAATCAGTAAACTTAACTCCTAATGCCATAAGATCATATTGGATAGTTTGAAATTTAGAATACATGTCAACAATAGTTTCATTTTGTTTCATTTTGAATGACGAAAATTGATTTTGCAAAATTGAAATCTTAGTTTGTTTGACCTTTGTTGTACTTTCGTATGTAATTTGTAAGGTACGCCAAATTTCAAATGCAGTTGTGCATAACATGACACGTGAAAATTCATTTTTGTCTAGAGAGCAAAATAAAACATTCATAGCTTTAGCATTATTTGATGCTAAGGTCTTTTGTGCATCGGTCCATGTGTTCATAGCAGTAGTAGATGCTTCATATTTATCTTGTATGGCTGACCAAATTTCTAGACCATTTGCTTGCATAAAAATTCTCATACGTGTTGACCAATATGCATAGTTAGATCCATTAAATAGTGCGAGTCGTGCTATGGATTGTCCTTCTTGAAAAATACTTGCCATATTAAAGTGATTCAAAAACGTGTTACTGTTCTTTGATCAAACTTGGCTCTTATACCAATCGTAAATCTATATGAGTCGATCATGTAGTGTATATATATGCAAGTATAGGTGAACAAACTATATAATGTATCTAATATAAACTTGATAGATGATAATAGCAAAGTAAATGGAAATAATCACACCAGGATTTTCTACTGGTTCGGACCTCCCGTCCTATGTCCAGTCCCGAAGCTCCTCTTCGGAATTCAGCTATCAAACGCCCTCACTTCACCCGGAGGAATAGGCTTGGTTACAAAAGCTTGTTCTTGTCAAGTGTGTGTTCTATAACACAAATATTGACTGTTGAGTAAAAATGCTTCCAATATCTATATATATATATAATGTTGATTGAAGAGTTTAGAGTATATGGAAGACTAAAATATAGGTATTAAATTGCTAGAGATCAAGTATTAATCAGAGTATAAGAGCAAAAAGTATAAGTGAGTAAGGTGAGATCTTCTCTTGAATTCCTGTTGCTATTTATAATGGTAGAGAGATCCTTTGTGTAGTTGCATCTGTTAGTAAGTGCTCTAAGGTCGCTTCTAATGGTGATCAAGAGTTGCAGCGAAGAGGAGCGAACGTGTCTTTTCATTTGTGACAGTTGTACTTTGAATATACATGGCCGAGTTCAAAATCAGACGTTTGGAAAATGTTTCAAATGTATGGCTCTCATATATTTTTTGTATATGGTTGCTTTTCAGACGTCTAAGTATATTAACAAGACGTCTGATTCTGTCTGATTTGCGAACCAGAGGAATCAATCAGACGTCTGGCTAGTGCACTCAGACGTCTGGATTTGTGCATGTTGCTTTTCCTGTGCCTTTGTCATTTCTTTTCCGATTCTATCGACTTGTAGCCTCTTGATACTTCTTTTGAGTCTTGTTCTTGTCTTTTTGGTGATATTTACTTTAACAATTACCTGTAAATATATATATATATATATATATATATATATATATATGCATACTTGGTTTCCATTGTATAGTTGTTACCATCGAAACCATAGAATTGATTTCCTAACAACAACCACCCTCTAAGCAACAAGCTCCCCATGTCGAAGCTACAAGTTCTTCTTAACCACCACCACCTCCAAGGGAATTTAGCGAGATACGAGAAATTGGTTCACAATTTTGATACCATAAGAGGCCTTGACCATCATTTCCAGAAATCAAAGGCTTCTAGATTAATGTCTTACTCGTGTCGAGACAAATGTCTCTCGTGCTAAGAAAACTGTTACAAAGGTTAACAAAAAGCTTAATCACATAAAAGGTTTCTTAAACAATATTAGGGAAGCAATTTCATGTGGATAATCCTCTTCTACCTTCATTCATGTTCCTACATCTCAAGGAAAACGACCTTAACCACATTTTAATTGGTCGACTTCTGAAGAAAGATGGGAAGAAGAAGAAGAGGAAGGGGAAGAAGTGCAAAATCAAGAAGGAGATTCCAGTGGTGAAGAAGGAGAAACCGAGGGGGTAAAGAAGAAGAAGGTTCCGACAAAGAAGTAGACGGTGATGATTAAGTTGTTTTGCTTTCTAGTTTCAATAATTTAAAAAACTGGTATGCTATTATTTTGCAAACAATGGTAGGTATTCTCTTTATTTTGTCTATGTAATATATGTGTGACAATGTAGCTATGAGATATATTTGACTTTATGTGTTTTTGAATGATTATAATTATCATACGCTCTTAGATTATAAATATTATCAGTTGGAAACTCTCCTTTTTGTTGATGACAAAGGAGGAGAAAGACATTGTTCTATTACTATTTACAAGGAAATTATAGAAGAATAGATTCAGTGGGAGAAACAACAAAGTTAAGGCTATCGTATTTTCAAGGGGAGATAAAGATCAGCAAGGCTTGTCGAGATTCATTCATATCAAATGGAGTTGTCATCATCAAAAGGGAGGAGAATGTTGGATCTTAAGTTTTGACTACTGACAAGAATTTCAAGCGACGCGACGACTCATGAATCTATGACAAATTCGTAGACCGGACTCAACGACTCGATGTATGGTTGATATGTACTATGTACTTACTTTATAGTCTAGTACTATATAAATTAGAGTTAAGTCTACAAATCTTTCCTCAAAAATCATCACTCTCTCTCATATGTTCACATGCTTTACATTCGATTTGAATATTGCCATTTTTAACTCACTTGCACTCAGGCTTTAGAATAGACATGGTTCAGTCGACTGAATCGATGCCCTCAGTCGACTGAACCTGTATATAATTTTTTTTTAATTTACATGGATCAGTCAACTGACGACATCATTCAGTCGACAGAATCTATGCATTTTCAATTGCATGTGCGCCTTTTAAATTCAACCGAATGAAGCCACCTAGTCAGTCGATTAAAAACTGTATAACTGTCATGTTTTTCAAAAACACTTCCTTTTTTGAATAGCCTTCTCCTTCGCGAAGAATTGCAACCACCACTATTCATAGAGATCTCTTCACCAGTAGTTGCAACTCCTTATCTACTATATATGCTTCTGTTTCAATGATTAAATCACTTAATTTACTTCTCACTCTTGATCCAACTTGAATAATATTCTTTGAATCTATTGCTTATATGATTTCATACATTCATTGCTTACGATTACACTTCCATATTTTACAAGCAATCATGAATTTCCTATTCTTCATATACACACAATCATACACATCATTATTGAGGAAAAGATTATAGGAAGGGTATACTACAAGTGACAAACCGTGTTATTAGAACACACAAGGTAAAGACAATCTACTTTGTAATCAAGTCATGTTCGGTTGCTCAGGCGGTCAAGTCCTGTTCTGTTGCTCAAGGATCAAGTCCTGTTCGGTTGCTCAGGCGGTCAAGTTCTATTAGGTTGCTCGGGCGATGTAAACATATTCCTCTGGGTTAAGTGAGGGCTGCTAGTTTAAATTCTAGGAGGAGTTTGGGACTGAACGTAGAACGGGAGTTCGAACCAGCATAAAAGTTTCTAGTGTCATTTTACTTTACTGCTATTTTTATTTTACAATTATTTTCCACACTAGATTATACGTATTTATATTTCATATTACACGATCCTACAGCATAGTCGCATTTACTCCATATTTTATTTCACCTTTGTTTTACTGTGTTTTGCTAAACTGTCTGAAATAACTCAATAAAACATTACTAGCATTTATGTAGTTGTGATCATCAAAACACGTAATGATGGTTCTAACAGACTTTGGTTATATTAACCAATAAAAAACTACCAAGTGAGTCATTCCATGCTTATCCATAAGTAAGTAACCCTTTAGTGACCCGAGCAGCCATAAGTAAAATATTGGACAACATTTGTAGAGTGTTACATACTCCAGTCTCAACGTATGTATCGGTATCCAGTCTTGATACATATTGACTATGAATATTTAAAGAAATATATGTCTATTTTCATTATGATATATTTCTCATGATTATAATACATTATAATTACTATCGCAAAACATATCATTGATTAATGTTCTATTGAATATACTTAAAATAATAAATAAATAAATAATATAACACATTATAACAAGTATATAATAAAAGAAAAGCACCTTTTATTTTAAACAAAATTTTATTACAGAGTTAATATAATGTATAATAATTGCCCTGAAGGGATACTCCTAACTCTATCAAGTGTGTCCAAAATTTTAATATGAACTCAATAATGCAAGTTGTGTGCGAAAACAGAGTTTGTATGTGAGAGTTATATGAGTTTGTTGGGATTAAAGTATAATTTGGAAATTAATAAGGTTTAATTCAAAATTTACCTCATTCGCCTCTTAATTCCCTAGCGAGTCCATGCCATGTCTTAATTAGTTCAGCTACCACAGAAAACTAGACCTGTCGTTGTTGCCACATTTTTTCCCGTCACTTTTGGAGCTACCGTTTGACTGCCTTATTGCCTCCACTGATGAAGTGCGCCCAAACCCTAGTTTTAATTGACTGCTTCCATTTAAAATACGTGAACGCTGTCATAGTAAATCGAAGATGTCGAAGTCTCGCCATTCCTCCCTGACATTGAAGTTGGCTTCGATGATGAAGTCGACGAACTTGGATATGGTGTAACGAAGATGTGCATGGAAATGAATAGTACAATGCATAATTTTTTGAATTTAAACAAAAATAATAATATGTGTAAATGATTTTTAATTTGAACGATGAGTAAAATTATTTTTTTAGTTATAAATATGTGTGCGTCTATTGGATATTCATACTTGAAACTACTGAATAAAACATGGTTGACTTGATAATCCATTTGTTTGATAACACCTTGTACTGTCAGTTTCACCTTTGAGAGATTACATCTCTAACTCAATGGTGGAGTTGTAAAGTCCATCGTTGAGATATAAATTAATATCTATGGAGAGACAACGAATTTATGTGTTAGAGAATAGTGAATGAAGGTATCTAAGTCTATTTATAGCAGCGTTAATGAGCTATGCAATATCTTATCTGGATCCATCATATAAGGTACGGCCTATTAAATGAGATCTTATCTCATTTAATTAATTCATGCTCACTTACATTTTGGTCTGCCTAATTTTTAAAAAAAATTGACTGCTAAAATTACACACACACACACACACACATATATATAGGCCCAAATGGCAAAAAATAAATATATAACAATTATATATTTTAGTAATTAATGTTAGGCTCTCTGAAAATAATTAAAAAATAATAATAAATTAATTAGTATAACCATTGTATTAGTTTCTCCATAATAATAATTTATAACTTCTATAAATTATTTCAACAAATAATTTCCGGTCGAATACTGGGAGTCGTGGTTTTGGGACTCTTAGGTGTGAACTCAACCATTAGTAATATTTAAAAAATTTAAACATGAAAACATGTACGAACTTTGCTAAAGCATGATAGTTTAACACGACTTCATTTACTTATCGATTATCTAAGTGAATCCAAGCAACACCCTTTGTGACGCCCTACCTATATACTCACACTAGCCAAGGACACTACGGGGTAATGCCGTCAACTAGCACGAAGAATAAGGCCGTTGAAGAGCGACCATCTGTTTAATTACTTTGTGCGAGTACCGATATGTCAAATTCTATGTCATATACTTCATTTCAAGAGGAAATCTGACACATTAAATATAAACTCAAAGCTACTACACAATGGCTATGTGGCATTCGTAAATAAATATAAAATAAGCATAACATAAATCAGTCATAGGTATTCATATCACTAAGGTGGAAACAGGTATGAATATAACACATAGAAGTGAACATCAAAGTAGTGGTCATAGAAGATCCACTACATCACAAAAGAATAGGTACAAGTGCTAGACAAAAGAATGTGTATACATCAAGGAGTCTCTATCTCGAATGTATAAAAAACAAAAACTACTAAGCTAAAGTATTTAGCCAAAAGTCAGAAGCTGGTCCCTGCTAAGAAGTCAAGTGGAAACACCTGAAACACCTCGGTCTGACTCGAGTACTATTTAAAAAGAAAAATAATAAACGGATCAATCTAGCTATAATTATCATGTAAGATGGGATAGAATAAGAGATATGACAAATATATATGACAACAACAAAAATCGAACAATATCTCAAGTTTTCTCAAATATCAAAAAAATGTCATATTCTTTATTTTTGTTCACCAAACCACAAATATCGATAAAGCTTATCAGTGTAAATCATAAAAATTGGTGAAACACAAATTATAGAAATCAACAATTAAAAATTCAGAAAAACACAAAGGAGGAGGCTAATCACAAACGGGAGCATGAAAACTCACCAATACGTGTATCACAAACGGGACGCTATCCCATGGGTCGCTAACTCATAGAGTCGGGCAACGACGTAGTACAACAGTACGCCCGAGGAACCTGAAACTCAAATAAGCCGAAACAACGACGTAGTACAACAGTACGCCTGATGAACCAAACTCCATAAAAAGACCATGGGACGCTATCCCATAAAAATGAGATGAAACTCCACAGAATGGGGTACAGTCCCCCAGGCGGACTAAGAGACATTGTATATCGCTAGTCTAAACCACAAAATGATCATCATAGATCAATAAAAGTGTAAATTACACCAAGCTAGTAAATAAATGAGTTTAGCTTCATGTCCCATAACCACTGGCTTAACTTAAATATTTACGAACAAATTGTAGATTTCCACTCAAAAATTGTCACAAGATTTCAATCGAATTAGTCTAAGAATTAACCAACGAAGTAAACGCAAGTGTTTCTTACCACTTGTTTTGCTAAGTTGTTTAATTGGATTTCTCATTCGAATGAGGTAAAGGTTTGTATATACTAATAGATTCGAAAAGGGTTTTAATAATGAGCTTTGTATTAAAAGAAATGTCGAAATCATTTTTGTGAAATAATTTGAGTATTTACTACAAGTATAGTATTTTAAAGTGACAAACCACAGAAATGATTGTGAAAACAATCTATCGCCAAAAATTCACTTTCGACGATGTGAATTAAAACCATGTAGATCGATATCGAATCCATCAAATGGATATTCCCAAAAATCCAAAAAAGAAGTCATCAAAGTCGATAATAAATGACAACAACTAATCGGATCAACAAAAATCGATTAACACGGAAAACCACTCAAAATAGGCGAATTGACTTAGTTTATCAGGGTCAGACGTCTGGTGATCTTCCTAGACGTCTGAGCTGAAGGTCTAAAAATTTTCTTTCAGATCACCCAGACGTCTGGGAAATAACCTCAGACGTCTAAGCTATAAATCTGAAATTTTTATTCCGTAGCACCAGACGTCTGAGCATTTTACCAGACGTTTGAGCATTTTGCCAGACGTCTGAGCTAAAGCTCAGGGCACATTATGCCTAGGCCACTGATGGTCAAATCAACTTCGATGCAATCGAATGAGCGATGGTGGTTAGAGATTTATGCCAAGCGACAACTCAACCCTATATGCTCTTTAATACGTGCCAAACAACATGTCCAAACATCCATAGTATGATTTTCATAAATTTTGAATTCAAAATACCAAAAAATGGAAAATTCACTAACCAATTCAATTCAAAAGCAATTGGATATGAAATAGATGTTAGGAATTCATACCTAACAACAAAGAAAACTATAGACATAGATGTGAGTTTAGATGTGAGTTCAAGAACTCACATTTGAACTCAAAAACAAGGAATGAGAAGCTCTAAAACAAAACAAAACCAATTCCTCTTCATTACGCCTCTAGAATCTTCAATCTATTATCAAATGCAAAGATTCCTAAGTTAAGTTATAGGAATTTCTGAAAATTGAAGAGAGATTGAGATGAAGAGGATGCTTACCTAAGCTTCCCTTTGATTTTGGAAAATGAATTTGAATTTCTTAAAAATCTAAGGTTTAGGAATTTTGATTTTCTCTCTTTTCCCCTATTTTTCTCTTTAGCTCGAGTGTTAGGAAATGAAGAGTAGAATGAATGAAGAGTAGAGGAGTTTGGGTATTTGGTAGAGGAGTTTGGAGTCTCTTATTGGGTTGGTGGGCTAAAACCAAACTCAAAGGAGTTATAAACGTCGTTCTGAACTCAATGAAAGTGGTCCCTAGTCCGGATTCGACTGTTTACAAAAAGTCATATTTTGGACTTTAAATCCAACCAACGATGTTATACTTAAATAAATTATTTAAATATATAAATATACGGGTTGTTACACCTTTAAACAATGATATATTGTGCATGTTTTCTCTTCATCGTTAATATATCTATTATATATATATATAGAGCTCGGTTAATAGTCAAAACTTTATTAATATTCGTTAGTTAAGTGCGACGTCCAACACTAAAGTCTATAGTTCAATCAATTTGTTTTGGCCAAAAATTTTGACTTTACGCTGACTTTTAACTAGCAATTACGTTGATACTAACTTTCTATTCAAAGGAGAAGAATCCACACATGAAACGTGTTCATTTCAAATGGCCCAGCTTATATCCAACTATGACCTTGACACGATCATCAATGTAATATGATTCATCAATGTAATATGATTGACCATAATAAAAACATAGTTTAGATAGTGAGACACTTAAGATTCGTAATATTCTTAGGTCAAAACACTACTACACATAGTCACATGAGATCTTCTACTAACTTTGGACCTATATAAGACTCTTGGTGAGTTTTTTTTGCAATTGTTCTAGACAATTACATGCACGTAACTCATTGGTGCTCCAACAGTAATGATTCACAATCCATCATATAGAGAGCGTTACATACACTAGTCTCAATGGATGTATGCATATATAATTTTTGATACATCAAGACTAGGAACATTTGAGGACAAATATTTATTTTATTCGATTCAATACTCATGGTTATGAACAAATTCGTGACTGCAATCAATTATATGTTTTTCATAAGAATTTTCTACTTGTATATATTTAATATATTTAGAACATTATTTATATCGCAACATAACATTGTATACAAAAGAAAATAAAACAAAATGCTTACTTTCAAAGAAGATTTGTCGCAGGAGTCAAGTTGTACATCAAATTACGTAATTGTCTCTGGTTTAAAGTATATCCAACGGGGGTATGCAAACTACAATTATATAATTTAAACCGTAAAAACGTTTCCAGCAGTTGATTGCGAGGTGCAATATTATAAAAACCGGAATGAAAAGATTACAAACTCGTAACTTCTATTAGACGCATATTGGACACTCGTCTTAGATTTTTAAATGTTCAATTGACACTCTGATATTAGAAAATTCAAAATTTTCAAACAGAGGTCTATTAAATAAACGTACAAAATTGAAAATTGACCGAAAACACCGTCCATAATTGAGTGTTTGTTGAATAGACGTCAAACGAATATTGATTAGAGTATAAGGTTATAGATTTCTAATTGTAGCCGTTCATATAATTAAACTCTTGGTTTAAAGGGGAAAAAAACCGAATTGATTGAATGTTCAAAGGATGAATAGCAAAACAGGATGATGCAAAAAAAAAACTATATTTACTTTGCGTTTTAGTTTGGTTTTATCGATAGAGAATGACATTAAAACCTATTTGCTAATAAAATATCAAAATTGTATCAAGGGCTCATGCTTGTATTAATACAACACCAAATCACCAACCATGTATGACCAAAAAAATCAAAGTCAACGTCCGGCTATTGACCGACTCCTTCTTCATCTTCTTTCTCCTTTCGTAGGATTCTGAATATTTCTCTTAAGAAAAAATACCACAGAAAAAGCTCAACAAATGAACAATCTCTTCTCCAACTCATGGCGCCGCGACAGCGACGTCCGATCCACAGAACTAACCCGCAACTCGAGCTTCGGCAGCGCCGAGGCCACGTCCGGCGGCGCCAGCCTGGACAAGTTCTTCTCCGATGTGGAATCCATCAAGGAGGAGCTGAAGCTCATAGATCTCCTCCACAGATCGCTGCACGAAGCGAACGAGAGCTCAAAAACGATGCACAACGCCAGTCAGATTAAGGCGCTCAAGACGAAAATGGACGCCGACGTGGCAAGCTGCCTGAAGAAGGCGAAGGTGATGAAGGTGAAGTTGGAGGCGTTGGATCGCGCCAACGCGTCGAATCGGACGGTGGAGGGGTGCGGGCCTGGGAGCGGTACGGATAGGACTAGGGTTTCGGTGGTGAGTGGGTTGAGGAAGAGGCTGAAGGATCAGATGGAGAGTTTTCAGGATTTGAGGAAGGAGATTGGTAATGAGTACAAAGAAACCATCCAAAGAAGGTAACTCCTGGTATCAAAGGCTAAAATCATTATGAAAGAAAAAAAAAATGGTTAGACTCTGCTATAAAATTCATATTTCATAAGTTAATTTGTAATTCAATCAAACTAGTTTTTTTTTAAAGAGGCTGATGCTGTTTGCATCCATTAACCCAATCAGCGTCACGCAACTTTCTCATTCCTTTCTGTTCACGTTTGTCACTTTGGACGCAGATGATGTGGAATACATGGTTTTGTCCCGTCTAGTGAATGGTTCAGATTGGTGAATTGGCGGACGCTTTCTAGACGTCAACGTTTATTAGTCACAATAACCTTTTTATATATTTAATATTTTAATTTATTTTAAACTTCAAATCCAAATACCAACTACTCCTTTTCAGATCGTTGTGTTTTTTGAGCCGCCGCAGCCTGATCGGCCATGTCAACCTTCGTCAGCGGTGGTGTTGCTCGAGCACCTCCACATCCACCTAGGGGAACAGTAACAATCAATTTTTATACAGATGCATACAAAATAAAGTTGTGCGATATAAGACTGATTTATAAACGCAGACTAGTATTTTTTTTTAATTTTGAAATATAATAAAGATTATCATTCTTTTGTTGCACTTTTTTGGAATTTCATAATTTATAACTTATATAAATCATTTAACTGTATTAATTTAAAAAAAATACGATAACAAAAATAATTATTAATAACAAAATAATTAAAATAACTATTTCGTACCCAAAAACACATTCCACCTTTACGAACCATTCTTTTCTTGTGCTTCTTTCAAATATCTCTTTCGTGTGGCTCTTTTTTGTTATTCAAAAACACACCCACACTTACGCTCTCTCTTTTTTTGACTTTAATTTTCCAATATATTATATGTTCAAACTCCCTTGTTCTTCTATTGTTATAGCATGAAGTTTATGTTTATCACTCTTTCCATCTACAACATTATTACAAATGACCGAATAAAATTCACAATATTTTCTTCAAATAGCACGTAAAAAAATTAAAATATCGTGGATGATTATGCAAACTAGGTTGTACCTGATAGAAATATTAAGCACACTGCTAAAACAAACGTGCATGATACTTTCCATGTTATTGGTGTAGCAATAGTGTTAAGTTTGCAATTTAAAAAACGTACAATAATTAAATTAACATGATTTGAGCCAATCAAAGTGCAAATATAAATTGCACTTATGCTTTGTAAAAAAAAGTGCATAGCAATTCTCAAGCATCTTAAATCTTACTTAACTTTTCCTAATCACGTAAAAATCAATTGGCATCCATGTTCCTAAACATCAGAGGATGATCTCTAATATATCGTACAAACTTGCTTACGTTATTCGTTTCTTATCCTTCCGTCCTTAAAGGGGGCTAGGAGTGGATTTTCAAAAATTAGAATTTGTCAAATTTATATTAAATTGTTCGATTGTACGAAAGGGGGAATTATTTTAAAGGATAAAAATTTGTATATTTTTTGCCTCAAAGACACGACCTCAATATTTTTACCACAAGGACAAATATTTTTCTAAAAGTTATTCATAAGGACAAACATTTTTCAAAATTATTCATAAGGACAACAAAACTGCTACCATGCTAAAACTGATACCTAAAAACTGTTATCGATAACTACAAACTGATACCTAAAAACTGCTATCGATAACTAAAAACTGATACCTACATAAAGTTGTCGTTCAGGATAAAATATTGAAATTCTGTCCTTAAGGCTAAAAAGCTGTGAAATTTTGTCCTTGACAATAATTTCCTGTGTACGAAATTGGTCACTTTTATTTCACTCGGTAATGCAAAACCGAATGTGACGGGTTTCTGTAGTTAAATTTTAAAAGTTCTTTAAGCGGCGTGAATGGGTTTAGGTATGTGTATATAATTAGCACTCTTTTGAAAAGTTTCGGTTTATTTTTGAAAGGTTCTCGGGGAAAAAACACAAGATAAATACAGCCCAAAAAAGCATTTTAATACAAAAGTAAAATCTGTGTAGCATTGAAACAATAAGACTAATTTTATAATAGTTTGCTTGAAACAACAAGACTATTTCTATTGTTCACTTAGGCATCAAATCAAATTGTAGCACAAGTTATAACTTTTAATTTATAATCTACTTAGAAAATATATTTATAAGAAGTTTCCAAACACTAAGTCTAAAAAAGCTAAATGTCAAACATGCTTTTAATCTATAATCAAATCATATGTGTTATAAGTAGTTTTTGAGAATTAGTTGTCAAACATACTCTTAATCCGACAGGTACTACACGGTAACAGGCGAACAACCAAGCGAGGAAATGGTGGAAACTCTAATCTCAACCGGAGAAGGTGAGCGCTTCCTCCAACGCGCAATCGAAGAACAAGGGCGAGGCCAAGTGGTAGACACCATTGCAGAAATCCAAGAACGGCACGCGGCAACAACGCAACTGGAAAAAAGCCTGCTCGAACTCCAACAGGTGTTCATGGACATGTCCGTGCTCGTGGCGGCCCAAGGAGAGCAGCTTGACGACATCGAAAATCAGGTCGGGAGAGCAAAGTCGTTCGTCGACAGAGGGACCGGACAACTCATGGAGGCGAAGAAGAGTCAGAAGAATAGTAGAAAGTGGACTTGTTACGCCATTGTTTTGTTGTTGATCATTGTTTTGGTTATCGTTCTTCCTATCGTGTTGAAGAAATGACCGCGGCATTGTCCGTTATACGTGTTTTTGTTTGATGTTGCATACGAACTGATATTTGTGTTATTTACGGTCATGATTTGTACAAGATATGTATATAGTGAAGATTTTGTATTACAAGCGAAATTACGCAAGAGAGATCCTCATAACATATGGGTCCATGTAAAGAATAGGATGTATTTCATAGTGCCAAGATTTCAATCTAAATTTTGAGGTCATGAAAATGGACAGAAAAGGAGATTAAATTTTGTAGCAAATGATCAAAATTTTGGTCCAAGCATCTATAGTTCACGAGAAAATTTTGATTTTTTTCACCAGTGCTACCAAGATCATATTCAAGTGCCAATGATACACATGAAATATTTCAACATATTGATAACAAGTCATCTTTGCATTTTATAGCAAAATTTGTCAGATATAAATCAAGTAAATAAATTACAGAGATTAATTGATCATGCATTCTGAACCATGTATTCTGTAATTATTCAGAATCACTTCTGCTTCCACGCTTCTTATGGCATCGATGCTTGCTTTTCTTCTTCTTCTCTGCTCTTCTCTTCTTTCTATCTGAACGTTCTTCCTTCGATTTCTTCTTCTTCTTCTTCTCTTTGGTAACCTGTTTTTTCTTTGAGTCGGAAGCATGAATATTTTCATACAGTGAGTCATGAGATTTAAAAAAAGGAAATTTCTGAGGACCAATAATCCGATGTTCCCAATCTTCTTTTTCTCTTGTTTCACAATCATCAAATTTTGATGGGGACGAAAGATATGGGCCGGGTTCGTCCATCCTTGGGCCAATGTCGCCTCTGCCTCGTTTGGCCCTGTAATATACAAAAATGCTTCAAATATCAATCACATAGTACAAGTACTGAAGATGTTAAAGGGGAAATCTCTTAAAGCATTAAGTGTAAACTTTTTTTTTTTACCAATTAACCCTCTTCTCAAAACCTATAACAAATTTAGATATGTTTCGAAACATATTTCAGACAGACATGTTTTTACCAAGTTGGCGCTCACTCGGCAATTTCCTCCTAGTTCATTTTGAAATTGCTACAGGATAAATTCTTCAAAATTAAAATTTACACCGGTGCATTTTCCAAGTGTATTAGGAAAAATTCTTCGAAAAATAACAACTAGCTAAGCGCAATCTCAAATTGCACGGTTGCACCAAAAGGAATCGCTGAACTGGTACCAACATGCCTACATTTGTAGTATGTTATTATGTTTTGAAACATGTTTAAAATTATTATAAGTAATGAAAAGTGAGCTGAATTGATTTTTTTTTTTTAAAAAAAAAAAAAACCCCTTCATATATATGCATTTTCCAGAAAAGAACAAACGACCAAAAGTAGAAAGGTAAATTTATATTAAGAAGAAATAAAAAAGGAGGAATATAAGAAATTTTACTTAAGGTTATTCCTAGGAACATGTTACGGTTAAAAAATTGAAAATTAAACGTACATGATGTGATACCAACCTGGAGTGAAGAAATTCTTCGAGTTCATCGTCCCTGAGACCATCTTTTTCTTCATGGTCATGACCATGTTTGTTTGATGAAGGGTTATTGGAGTTTCTATAATGTTGTTCATGCCTCGAATTGTACGTGCTTCTATTTGAGTTGGAAATATGATTATCATCGTCGTCATTTAGCTCCCTATCTTTCATTCTTCGCTTCAGTTTTCCATTAAGTTCCTTCTCTTTTTCTCGAGCACGCCACAGTTCATTAACCTCTACAGCACGATTTGCTGGTTGAAATAAAGAATGTTAAAATAATTTGACAGCAAAAGCCATCACCAATGAATAAAGATTGAAGAGATTCATGCAAAATAGCATTGAGTTAATTGTACATGGTGATAAATGTTCAGGTTGCAAGCAAGCATGCAAGAATTTGGACAGTCCAACTATCTTTAGTTACAGAAGATTATACTGCAAAATGCAAATATTTATCCATGTAATATAGAGTACCCATCAACAGGACAGAGTATTTTTTTCTTAAATGAATGAGGTCGGACATGAATGCATATATAAAAAGGGAGTTACTAAACGAAAAAACATTTTGGATAGAAAAATGAAAAACAAGTATTTTCTAAAACAAATCTTCTTGTTGGGGAGAATCAAATAATTGATTCTCCCCTTATAAATGGAAATCACAGTTACTAATCTGATCTTGTCATTATTATTTTGCTTCACTTTTTCTCTCACGTGACTTCTTCAGCCATCCTGTTAAAATCGTTCATTGTGTCGCTTTATCACTAAAATAGTAATTTCATAGTTCAATATTTTATCTTTTCATTTTGTAAAAAAAAATTGTTAAAAAATGAAGAATATAGAGTATAACTCAACTCATAGAATATAATATTTTGGGTTGAACATACAATTCTAAATAGCCTAAAATCATACACGGTTTTAGGTGTGGTACTCAACCTTTACTCAAATAATTTACAAAGTTGCTTCTTTCTTGTGCACGGCTGTCCATTAGAATTAAAGATGTACATTTTATGGTTTGCATAAACAGAGCCCATCTGGGAACAACTTTTTTGTAGCTGCTTAGAAATGTAATCTTGAAAAGTGGCTTTTCAGTTGATTTAAGTGAATAGCGAAGGGTTTAGATAAGTTGAAATGTTATTTGAAAAAGATGAAATAAGTACACGTGCAACAGACATATGCATCAATACTTAAGCAACTTTCCCCTCCTCGTAAATTGCTGCCGAAGTTATAAAAACAAATAGACAACTTATAAATTGCTTTTAGTAATTACACATAATTGCCAAATATGCTCGAATTCGCTCCTTTGCGCACATGCACATGCACACGCACACCCTACCATCCGTGACACAGATTCATAAGATAGCCGCATACAACATGATTGAATGAAAACAAAGTAATACCAATTAAGTGTTCGAAAACCGTAAGATGCTCTGAAGTTAGTACATGCTAATTTCATGATCAGTATCTCATACCTTGCTCGACTCCAAGAACAGTAGCAGTCAGAAACCTTGAATTGGGTCGACCACGGACATTTGGCCTATGAAGATACGCAAGCACGCCTTCTTTATCGGCTTGAGCCTGCAGTCTTCTTGCCTCTTCCACTAGCATGGCAGCAAGTCGGTTCTCCGTCTCCAAATCCATTGTTACCTAATCTGTTTATGCATTTCATATTAACACCAAGAGCCTGCTTCCAACTATGCTATAACCACTTAAAACTAGTTTTCAGCAATATATTCAAAGTAATTTTAACCGAGCAGCAAGAAACACAAGTGTTCGGCAGTGTTATTGTTTTACTATTAGTCTTCTTACTCTTTATTATTATTATTATTAAAATTACTATTGTTTTGTCAAAAATTATACGAAAATCTTTCTTATTCCTCCAACAACTAAATTTTCAAATACAAAATGCTTCAAATTTTTCCATGAACTGCTTATATATCATTGCCAAACATGTTATAACAATAACTGCTTGGATTAGATAAACAATAACTGATTGAATTAGATATGCTCGGCTATCCCACCTAGCCAAACCATTCTCCCAGTGATTGCAAAAATCGCGAGATCGTACGTTCTAGAGCGAGATTTGGTAGAAATCGCAGCCTTCGCGATCCAAGAATTAAATTGGATCGCAACCCGTGTAAAATGTGCGATTCTATTTTGGAACGAAAATATTGGAGTCCAATACTGAATCGCGATTTCAAGTTAAACATCGAACTGAAACAAAACAAAAAAAAAGGCGGAATAGGAAGAAGCAGCAGCAGCAAACCTGAAATTTTAGAAACCCTAAAAGCTTCGGGAGGAAGATGATTGTCAGATTGGGTCATTGCACGTTTTCTCAAAGAAAGTATTAAATTAATAAAAAGTCGCCACAATATATTTTGTTTAACGTATTTGGGTACGCACGTGACTTGAAAACCACGGTGAATAATTGGACCGGAAAAGCTCACCGAATTTGACTAAGTTTCGGATAATAAAAACATTTCGGTACTAATGTGATTTGATATGTATTGACATAATTTTGAATCTTGATTTGGCTACTTTGAAGTTTTAGTATTCAAACTACGAAAAAAAATTAAAGTTTTGACATACAAAACACGTCGTTACCGACATGTTTGACTGGCTTGAAAAACGTGTGCAACAGCCTATTGTTCACGCTGGAATTTCGGATCTCAAAGAAATAACTCGTTCAAACTGGAAATGAAGAAATTCGTGTTGAATCTCTTCTATAAATAGCAGTCTATCTTTAACTAGAAAGATGATCGATCTTCTTCATCTTCTATTTTATAAGACTTTGAGAAAACGTATAGTGATCCGGAATTTCAGACATTTCATATTTAAATATCTGAATTATTTAAATATTTGAATCTTGGATTAAATATGACTAAAGTGGTTTAATAACCTTGTTAACCTCTTTTTAAAATAACTAATGATGGTAAACTTGCTTTGAAAAAATGTTTACAAAAATAAATACTTTGAATAAATATCAATAATGTGACCGAAAATCGTTTTATCGATAAACAATATTTTTACTCGTTAGAAGTTGTTCAAAATTTTTTCACATATACTTGTTTGCTTAGAAAATCAATAATATAAAATAAAAATATTCAATCATTTATGGAAATAAAATATTATGATGATGTCATGGAAAGCTCTCCTTGCTTCCTGTGTGGCAGCTTCATAGATGCTTCTCCTCACATATTTGGCCAATGCAATGTTGCTTTCCATGTGTGAAGTTTATGCGCAACTTATCTTCACATTTCCACTTGTTTTCTTGATCTGGATCCTCTCCAGTTTTGGAACAACTACCCAAACATCTTTAGAAGCTTGTTTAGCTTTGGCCTTCTACTGGTGGATTTGGATTGAGAAAAATAATAGATGTTTTAATTCATTTTCTACAAGTTATTTGTTTGTTGCTAATAATATCATGTCTACACAAGTTCTTGGAAAAGTGATGGCATATGGCCTTTACAATTTCTGATTATGAACACCAACGGGGTGGAATCGGAGGGACGTAATAATCTGCTTGATAGTTTTACTGGTTGGTCTTTGTCGTTGGTGCTTTTGGTTTGTATATGTATAATGTACGATCGATTTCACCCTAGAAGGGGTGAATAGGGTGATACTGTTAATTATAAAAATTATCGCGGAAGTATATAAAATAATTGCAATACAGATTTATTAAAATTATAGCAGCACAGATAATAGCAGAATAATAAAAATAGAACATACAGATTTACCAAGCTTCGGCAAAACCTTGCCTACGTGCTGCCCTCAAGGTTTCTACTGTAAATTAAGCAGTCAGACGCTTACACACATAAACTCGCGACACCCGCTATCAACTAAACTTAACTCTACGCTCAAAACTCTGTCACAACTCAGTCACTGAGTTGCGAATTCTCGAACTACACCACCGTAATTCGTCCCCTAGTCACACGACTAGAAATTACAAAAGTTTAAAAGAGAAAATGCAAATTTAAAAAAATAAAAATACGAAACCCTAATTTTAAATATTAAAGCCCAAACATAATTAAAGAAGTTGGCTCATAAGTTTAGCCTTAAGAAATAAACTCAGTCCCTTTTTTATTTCTTCTTGTATATTCCTTGGCCCATGTTATTTTCGTTGTGAAAAATGGTAGCTTCCTTTCTTCTTTCGTTCCTCTTTCTGATTTAGGGTTTTGAAAAATTGGAGTCGCCGACTTTAGTAACTAGATCGAATGATGATTCCACGTTGCTTGCTCTGTCGATCGACCGTCTCCTTACTTTGCTCATGGCTCCTTCAATTTGAGTCGAGTGTATCTGTAGCGAAAATTGGTACGTTCGTTCCTTCTTCGATTTATACTATACTCGACTTGATTCGAGTTCCTAATTGATGTTGTGATCTGTGATATGCTTGAACTCGAATCTTGATTCGAGTTGAATGATTATTCTTTTTTGCTTGGACTCCAATGATTTTGGTACCCGATGATGTTATGGTTTATATATGATTAGAATTCCTAAATTTCGTTCGTCTGATAATCTGCTCGGCCGTTTGATTTTGATCGAATGTTGTGATTTATTTTTGACTTGTTCAAATTTGTATAACTGATTTCTTGGTTCTCATGGCTTCGATTTTGAACTGTTCGATTTCCTTTGCTATCACAGTATTGATTTCTCTGTGACTTCGGCATTGCTTTGATTTCTTGACAACCACGGTTTTGAATTCTGATTTGAAACTTGTAAAACTGCTTGACTTGTTCGATTCTTTACTTTGAAACTACTGTGACTTTTTCATTGTTTTTGACCTGATGTTTGATCACTTGTAGTTGTCGTAGTGTTGCAATCTTTGACTTGTTTTATATATTCACTTTATATTAATACATGTTTACTGTATTCATGATTGAACTTATAACCTTGCATTTACATATAATCTAGTTGTATCGAGTACATATATACATATATGATGTTGTACTCAGTTTTGGTTGCCTTTGAGTTCCAATCGTACTTGAGTCTGATTGTCTCGAGCTTGTTATGTTATTTCATTTGTCTTTGAGTCAGTGTAAACTTGTAGTGTTTAGACTTCTGATGCATTGTGGTTCGATGCACTTGTATATGTCTCAGCCATTTGATTCATATATTCATTTGTGTCTGTTGCACCACTGTTGTCCTCTGTTGCAGTTTGAATTATGATGAGTTGCTTCCTCATGTAGCTTGTCTGGATGTTTTGTTGACTTCAAGTTGCACTGTCCACATGATCATTTGTTCATGTTGCATAGCTTATAGTTATGTTTCAATGTGTACTACCTTTGCACATTTTCTGCTGGTCTGCACTTCAATTGTTTATGTTCATTATAGTCCACTATATTGAGTTTTGGTTTATATGTCTACAAGCTTCACTGATTCTGGTTATGTTCACACTGCTTTGACCATTCATGTTGTTTGCATTGGGTTGATGTGCAATGTGCTTCGAGTCTGCACTGGATTGAGTCATATTGAACTGTTCTGTTCATTCGGGTTTATTGTATATGCACTGACTTTGCTTAAGTTTGCATTGTGGTCTTGGCGACATTGTCTTCATTAGAATCTGGTTGCATGAATACTTTCATGTATTCTACATTGTGCATCTCCATTTGTATACTTGACTGTTTTCTGTTTGGTTCATGTATGGTCTGCGTGTGCTAGGTCTGGTGATCTGCACCTGTGTACTTCTGATCATGCTACTTGCTTCAAGGAAGTTTGCATACGGTCTTTGTTGGTCTTGTAATTGATTTCATATGCTTGATATGCTGGCTCGAGTCTGGTACCTTGATTCACTATTTGCTGCCTGGTTGTCATTGTGCACGTGTTGTAGTTTGTTTCACATGTGTTAACCATTTCATTCGAATTTGCACCTGTGTTGAATCCAGCTTATAGCTCGGGTTTGACCTTGTGCTAATATCGTGCACTTGAGTTGAACACGGCTTTTGATTTGGGTTTGACCTTGCGCTCACCTGTCCCTGTAATTTTATCAAGTGTATATCGATGTGCACGGCCTTGTGGCATATCCAGTGATACACTGTGTATGTCACAAGCTATTCGTGTATGATGAATTCAAAATTAAATGATGACGAACAACCCAAATAACAGAGGCAAATAATATTTTCAAAATACCCATTTTATTTTATACTGCAAAAATATTTTCCTTTTACAATTGTATTGCGTTAGTGTTTATTTTGCAGATTGCTTAGATGCTGGATTCAATCTGGAATAGAGTTGAAGATAAATATGAGTGAATGAGCGATATGTAGTAATGACATTTGTAAATGATAATTGAGATGTGATTGAAATTGTATTGTAATTGAAATTGTATATATATAGCGATAGCTCAAATTTGTACCATTCAAAATTGTAATAAATATTTATTTGAATAAAATATCTGTTTGAATTTAAATACTGTGTTATTTATTTTATTCAGCAAATGTTTATTTAAATATGTGAAAAATAAAATAGTACATTAATAAATACATTCAATGAATATATATATATATATATATTACCATCAAAGAAAAATCATCTTAAGTAAACAGAATTGAAGAAGTCATAAATCATCTCAAGCATTCAAACATAATCAAGGGGCCGAACAAAATAATTGACAAATTCAAATAAATTTATATAAACGAAATTTTAGGGAATTAAACACCTATATAAACCCAATCATCGTCGGCTTTCAGATTCATTCGAGTTTATGCAAAAGCAAAGCAAACTTTAATCAATAACTCGAATCAAATCGAGTTTGAAGATACAAACAAATATCATATACTTGCATATTCAACAATCTCCCCCTTTGATGATCACAAACATTTATTTAAGATTTTGAATTTAGTAAATGTATTTGATTACTCAATTTGCTCTCCCTATTTGAATGCTTCCTCTCTACACAAAGCCCCCCTTCATATATGCATGAAAATAAATATTCAAATGAGCCTAGATGCAAATAGAAAATATTTGATCTTTATTTGCCAAAATCTTAACTTTTCTCTCCCCTTTTTGTTATCAGCAAAAGAGTAATAGTGTTATAAAAATAGAGATAAAGTGATAAACATTAATACTACATTAATACTCAATCTTAATAAAAAATCAAACAAAAATCACAAATACTCTGTTTGATGCATATTCCACTTTAGAATGATAGGGATAATGTCATCATATAAAATCATATAGTTGTGCCTATTTGTGATATATTTATTTCAGGAATTTGAATATCTACTAACCATGCATAACCGTTAGGACTTTTAAATGAGATTAGTAGTATTCCAATTTTTTTTAAAATGAATTCAAGTATCTTCTTACCATGCATAACCTGAGGACTTTTAAATGGGATTAGAATCAACTTGTCTATTTCATTAATCAATTTTGATATGTGTTCTATACATGCATAACCGTAAGGACTTTTAAATGAGCATGGAAGCACATAATCAAAAATTCCAAGTAATTCACCCAAGCATAACCGTGAGGACTTTTAAACGAGATTGAATACTTTGGATGTTTTTATTGCTAAAAATATAATAAAATGAAAAAAAATGATTCATGTTTAAAATACCACATATTTACATACTATATCGAATTTTGATGAGTGATGATCGATAGAAATATGATAGAATTAGAGATGGTCATGGAATTTTTACCAACAAATTTTTTTATAACTCTTGTTTAATTTATACTATCTCAAGTTATAATATATGATTAATATCAACACTCATCACTTTTTCAATCACTATTTATCTTTTTGATAATCAGTAGGGAGTCAGATTAGTTAATGTAGTCATTTAAAATCAAATCCAAAAATATTTATGAAATCAAAATTTTAAAATGACTAATCTAAAATAAGGTCAACAAAAATATTTTCTAGAAGGGGTTTTATAAAAGAAAAATGTATGCTAATTTGAAAATTATTTGAAATGAAAAATATGCAGATTTTTTCTTTGAGAAATGTGATGCAGTTAATGAATGTTTCTACATAAATCACGTTCCACTAGTAATTTTTATATCAACTAGATTACCAGTGTAATCTCCATCTGAATTTTTCTTTCACTCGAGGTTATCATTTGATGAAAGTCATAGATCAAATCATGAAGAGTGCAACGAAATATCTCAAAATCATTTTTAACAACATTTAAATGAAATTCTTTTAAATTTGAAGTCGTGCAAATTTACCAACAGTGACCATCGAGTGAGATCTATAAATATATTCACGTGTATCATCAGAAGTCAAGATAGTCTCTTATCATCTAATCTTGCAATATCATTAGTCCAAAAACTGTCGGCATATAAAGATAAGTGGCCAACTATTAGAATCAAAAATAAGAACAAGTCAAATAAGAATATACCAGAATAAGTCAGAATCAAAATCATCATTTATTTTATTATCACATGACTGGCTGATTCAAATCAGTTTATGGTGCAGATTATCACATTTAATATATCATTCAAGATGAATATACCGTTACCTCTTTTACCTTTACGATAATTTTCCATTGTTGCCCATTGTGGTTCTTCCACCTTTGTATTAGGCTAAGGAATCTTTGCTTTGTCACCCGTTGTGTGCTTTGAACAGCCAAAATCCAAGTAACACTATTGTAGTTTCTTAGCCCGCCACTACACCTACACAAAAAAAAATTCGTGACCTATTTGTTTTTATAGGTCCATGATTGTTAGTGGCAACAGATTTTGAAAAAATCAAAGTATTTTTCTCATCTATTCTATTACACCTATTTTCAATAATATTCCAATATTTAACATTAACAGATTTTAAATAAAATTCCATTTTTAATTTCCAATTCAGAAAATCCGTTCCATCAGAAATAGGAGAAATAATATTGAAATGACCCTCAGTAAAAGCATTATTAAAAGAAGCCATTTTAAAAATTCAAATTCGTAAAACAAAAATTGGTTTTTGAAAATCAAACTTTTTAAAACAAAAATGGCATTTGAACCTTGCTCTGATACCACTTATAGGATTGATTTCATCCTAGAGGGGGATGAATAAGGTGATACTATTAATTATAAAAATTATTGCGGAAGTATATAAAATAACTGCAACATAGATTTATCAAAATTATAGTAGCATGGATAATAGCAGAATAATAAAAATAGAACACACAGACTTATACAGCTTCTGCAAAACCCTGCCTACGTGCTGCCCCTAAGGTTTCTACCAGAAATTAAATAGTTAGACGCTTAAACACGTAAACTCGCGACATCCGCTATCGACTAACCTTAATTCTACACTCAAAACCCTGCCACAACTCAGCCACTGAGTTGCGAACTCTTGAACTACACCACCATAGTTCGTCACTTAGTCACACGACTAGAAATTACAAAAGTTTAAAAGAGAAAATGAAAATTCAAAAACAATTTAAATACAACCCTAATTTTAAATATTTAAGCCCAAATATAAGTAAAGAAGCCGGCCCATAAGTTTAGCCTTAAGAAATAAACTCAGTCCCCTTTTTTATTTCTTCTTGTATATTCCTTGGCCTGTATTATTTTCATTGTGAAAAATGGTAGCTTCCTTTCTTCTTTCGTTCCTCTTTCTGATTTAGGGTTTTGGAAAATTAAATCGCTGACTTTAATAACTTGATCGAATGATGATTCCACTTGCTTGCTCTGTCGATCGACCGTCTCCTTACTTTTCTCACGGCTCTTTTAATTTGAGTCGAGTTTATCTGTAGCGAAAATTGGTACGTTCGTTCCTTCTTCGATTTATACTATACTCGACTTGATTCGAGTTCCTAATTGATGTTCTAATCTGTGATATGCTTGAACTCGAATCTTGATTCGAGTTGAATGTTTATTCTTTTTTGCTTGGACTTGAATGATTTTGTTAGCCGATGATGTCATGGTTTATATATGATTTGAATCCCTAAAACTTCGTTCGTCTAATAATCTGCTCGGCCATTTGATTTTGATTGAATGCGGTGACTTATTTTTGACTTGTTCAAATTCGTATAATTATTGCTTGGTTCTCACGGCTTCAATTTTGAACTGTTCGATTTCCTTGGCTATCATGGTATTGATTTCACTCTGACTTCGGCATTTCTTTGATTTCTTGACAACCATGTTTTTAAATTCTGATTTGAAACTTGTAAAACTGCTTGACTTGTTCGATTCTTTACTTTGAAACTTCTGTGACTTTTTCATTATTTTTGACCTGATGTCTGATCACTTGTAGTTGCCATAGTGTTGCAGTCTTTGATGTGTTTTATATATTCACTTTATATTAATACATGTTTACTGTACTCAGATTGAACTTATAACCTTGCATTTACATATAATCTAGTTACATCGAGATCATATATACATATATGATGTTGTACTCGGTTTTGGTTTGAGTTCTGATCGTACTAGTCTGATTGTCTCGAGCATGTTATGTTATTTTATTTGTCTTTGAGTCAGTGTAAACTTGTAGTGTCTAGACTTTTAATGCATTGTGGTTCGATGCACTTGTATATGTCTCAGCCATTTGATTCATATATTCATTTGTGTCTGCTGCACCATTGTTGTCATCTGTTGTAGTTTGAATTATGATGAGTTTCTTCTTCATGTAGCTTGTCTGGATGTTTTGTTGACTTCAAGCTGCACTGTCCACATGATCATTTGTTCATGTTGCATAGCTTATAATCATGTTTCAATGTGTACTTCCTTTGCACATTTTTTGTTGGTCTGCACACTTCAATTGTTTGTGTTCATTATAGTCCACTATATTGAGTTTTGGTTTACATGTCTACAAGCTTCACCGATTTTTGGTTATGTTCACGCTGCTTTGACCATTCATGTTGTTTACATTGGGTTGATGTGCAATGTGCTTTGAGTCTGTAATGGATTGAGTCATGTTGAGCTGTTATGTTCATTCGAGTTCATTGTATATGCACTGACTTCACTTGAGTTTGCATTGTGGTCTTGTCTACATTGTCTACGTTGGACTCTGGTTGCATGAATAATTTCATGTATTCTACACTGTGCATCTCCATTTATATACTTGACTATTTACTGTTTGGTTCATGTATAGTCTGCCTGTGCTAGGTCTGGTGATTTACACTTGTGTACTTCTGATCATGCTACTTGCTTCGAGGCAGTTTGCATACAGTCTTTGTTGGTCTTGTAATTGATTTCATATGCTTGATATTATGGCTCGAGTCTGGTACCTTGATTTACTATTTGCTGCCTGGTTGTCATTGTGTACATGTTGTAGCTTGATTTAATGCGTCTTAACCATTTCGTTCGAATTTGCACCTGTGTTAAATCCAGCTTATAGCTCGGGTTTGACCTTTGTGCTAATATCGTGACTTAAAATTTATTTCACTTGAGTTGAACACGGCTTTTGATTTGGGTTTGACCTTGTGCTCACCTGTCCCTGTGACTTTGTCAAGTGTATATAGGTGTGCACGGCCTTGTGGCATATCCAGTGATACACTATGTATGTCACAAGCTGTTCGTGTGTGATGAATTCAAAATTAAATGATGGCGACCAACTAAATAAATGAGGTAAATAATATTTTCAGAATACACATTTTATTTTATACTGCAAAAATATTTCCTTTTACAATTTTACTGCATTAGTGTTTATTTTGCAGATTGCTCAGATGCTGAATTCAATATGGAATAGAGTTGAAGATAAATATGAGTGAATGAGCGATATGTAGCGAGGACATTTGTAAATGATAATTGTGATGTGATTGAAATTGTATTGTAATTGAAATTGTATATATACAGTGAGAGCTTAAGTTTGTACTATTCAAAATTGTAATAAATATTTATTTGAATAAAATATCTGTTTGAATTTAAATAATGTGTTATTTATTTTATTCAGCAAATTTTTATTTAATTATGCGGAAAAAAATAGTACATTAACAAATACATTTAAATATATATATATATATATATATATATATGTTTATTATCATCAAACAAAAATCATATACTTGCATATTTAACATATAATTTATGCTAGTATTATGATGGTGTGATGCTGGACAGTTTGCTTTAATGTTAGGTTTGTATGATGTTGGTATTGTACAATAGTATATTTATGGCCCGAGTGGTAGTATGTTTGGGAACTTATATTTTGACCACCTGCTAGGCTTGTTAGCCGGAATATATTTCTATGTGTATATATCTAGTATGGTTGTGCAACCCAGTGTTGTATAACCTTTTAATCAAAAAAGGTAAAAGGGTAATTTGCTAAGAGATATTTTCATGTAAAGTAAAAAACATGCAAGGTACATGGGGGATCTTTAGATAGCATAAGGAGGGGTTTAGACTTGGATATTCATTAATTAATTCACAAAAGCTTGAAAATAACAAAAGAATATAATAGTGAAAGTGGATTAGCACTAATCCACTTTGTTCTTCACCAATCCTTCTTTAATTAGTTTAAATCTTCTCCAAACTTTCACCAACACCTTAGGAATCTTAGACCTAAAGTCAAAAGTGGAAGAAGCAAAGTGGAGATAGGGTTTCCTTGTGAGGCCATGAGCATGGATGGCGAGGGGGTGGCTTGGCTTAGTTTAGATGTGCTAAAGGTTAGATCTTTATGTGTGTTTGAAGATGGTAGGAAATTATTCTTGGTCCATGGATGATTTTGCGTTGTTTTGGCATGGAATTTGTGAGTTTATGCACCATGGAATGATTACATATCGTGTTATATATGTTGTGTGCTTGTAATATAAAGTTAAAGTGACACTGACTAATTAAAGTTTTAGACTTTAGAACCCTCTTTCTTTGGAAAGCAAATGACAAGTTTATATTTTGTAACATCACTTCTATTACTTTCTATAACATGTGGCGTGACCAAGACTTTGAGATTGCATGTTTGTTTGGCTTGTGTGTTGAATTAAACTATGTTTGAAAGTATTTGAAACAAAAATAGTCGATATAAGTGTACTTCAATATCCCTTAATTTTTACCTATGTATGAAGATTTATGAACTTAACTTAGCATAATTTGATTTGGTTATTCTTTACACACATTTAGGTGTATGAGACAATAAAGAAATGGTTTGGAAAGTTATAGACATTATAAAACCAAATTGTGAAAGTTAGAAGCGAAAAGGTTGCTATATATGCACTTTGAAAATGTTTTGTGTTCGATGGTTTTCAAAGTCAACTTTAAGAGACATCATTGAGATATTTTGCAATTTTAATAAGTACTAAGTGAACTTATTACTGGAAAAATAGGGAAGTTTAAATCATTAATTAATTTGTGAAACAAACTAGCAAAATGTTATTGCGAGAAGAAGGTTGCTATACGAGCACTTTAAAATGTTATGTTTTTAGGAATTTTTGTAATTAAATGGAAAGAGATCCTTAGGGGCTTCTTTGCATATTTAATAAGTATTATATGTGTACTTATTACTGGAAAAAATTAAAGCCTAAAAGGTTTTTGAACTGGTCAAACAATAAACGAACATTTTAGTAAATGCCTTGTTTTCGAGGAAATTCCTAATTAATTTGGAAGATATCCCTAGGGCTTTCCATGGTTTTTAAGCACCCTAAGGGTGGTACTTACTGTAAATCATTTATTAAAGTTGTTAAAAATGATTGCAACAATTTTGCTTTTCTATGTTATTCTTTATCGAAGACTTTTAGCAATATTTTTAAATGCCGCAGTCAATCGTTTATGGTTTTAAGTGTTTAAACATGATATTTAAATTTGGTTTTTTCCGACCCTTTTAGGGATGTTTTATAACATATTTTGTGGTATTTTAAAGTTAGTTTGAAGTTTAAATATATCTTATTATCTACTTATGAATTTTGAAAGTAAAGAGGTTTTATAATATAAGTCATGTTTTTCTTTATTTTCATCAAATTATAAATTAGTTATTTTCAAGTAATATTTTATATAGATATCTAATACCTATTTATAAGTATTTTAAAGTATATATGTGTGTGTTTTGAAAAAGTAATTAACTATGATTAACACTAAAACCAACGAAGTAGACCAATCTATTTGTGAGAGTTAAATTGATGTTCGAGTAGGGATAGAAGCAATTGAGCTCTAACCTATCGGATTCACTCTTAAATGAGGAATAGTTAAGTCGAGAATGTCAGAAATGTATTAATCATGTTGTTTGTTTAATCATTTATGAAAGTCATTAATACTATACTAAATTCCGACGAGATAGACTTATCTATTGGTGAGAGTCAAGGATGAAGTGTCTAGGCAAGGCTTTGATATGAATTAGTGCAAACTTGCCTGGCTTCACTCTTAACCAAGGGATAGTATAAGTTGGTATGGCAAAAATGTTTTAAGTATATGAACCTTGGTTTCTATAAGCGATCATTTCTAACTGGATCATCGACTATCAAACTTAACCAAATATTAAATTAGATCTTTAAAAGAATAGTTTTAAAGATAATATAAGTATGGAGTGGTTTTGGGTTTGTTGTGATAGGTTGTTAATAACGTTCGTATTTTACCCTTTTTATTATACCTATGAATGTAAATAGATTTTTAAAAGAATGTTTTAAATATAAGCATAAATGAAATGGTTTTGGGTTTGCAATGACAATGTTTAAGTATCATTAGTCTTAAATCTTTTTGCATGGATTAATGAAACTACTTGGATCCTTAAAATGGATTTTGAAGAAAATTATAAGTATGGAATCTTTTGGGAAAAGATAGAATAGGTGACCATATACGATCATCTATGTGATTATCAATTTTGAACTTGATAGTCGATCAGTCGACTATCGAACTTGACCATAAATTCGTCGAATTAGTTTTGAAGAGACAGGATCAGTAAGTGTTTTACTTATCGAAAACCACTTCAAAACTGATATGCGGGTTTTATATTTTGGAAGCAGTTGTGAAGTAGAATTATATAGAGTTGGACTGTCTATCGTGAGGTTAAGGCCAAGGGAGAGGTCAGCATTAGCATTCGTCGAAGGACTTGTGTTGGAATCCATGTGGAGATTCGAGATCTGTTCGAGATGCTCGAATTTATGTTGGGATTCATGGTTTGTTCGAGATGCTAGAATCTGTTTGAGGATTCGCGTTCTGTTTGAGTGGTAAAGACTCTTATGAAAGAGGTCGAACATGACCACAACATCCAAAATAGCTAAAGACAAAGTAGGATGTACAATATCAGGTTTAGCTCACTCATGAGGGTATATCATCTTCATATCTAGAGTATGCTTATCTATATATTGAACGTGGGAGTTGTTGATACTTAATTCCATGTGGTTCAAGAAAGTGTTCAAGTGATTGGCCAGTTGTGTTTACCTTATGATATATCCAATCTAAATAACTAAGCCACTCGAAAGGTCATTTTTTATCCTTGTCATTGAGTTCTGATTTGGCTAGACCGAAGAGGTATCCATGGAAAATCTATTTTGTGAATGTACCTTAGAGGTTTTGATTGAACTTGGTACTATTGTGGTGTGATCACTATAAGTGCCACAGTTGTTTGTCCGATTTTTATTATATACTCTAGACATTATCTATTATAACACCTTATGTACTTATTAGATGATGGTTCTTTTGAGGGGGTAACCGTTACGTAATTTCATGCGGTTATAAAAGTACTGTTATATGCTAGCTACATATTTCTTAATTTTCTCATACCAGACTTATGTTTGACGTGTGGGTTTTATTTTCCCTAAATTTCTTGTATGCTTTTTTGAGTAATTTGAGAAAGGTAGGTTTTAGTTGATGTTTATTGGATCTCAAGGAGACGAGCTAGATGTATCACCCACTGTATAATTCTTATTTCCATTGCATTACTATTATGTATGTATCAGAAATTATAGTGATAGGTTGTTATAACTGTATAAGCAGATGATAGTATTAAGAATTGTTAGTCTAAAATGTTATGTATCTTAGAGTGACAATTTTATTGTCTTTTGATACTATATTTTATCATTTCATTATGATATTCTGGTATTGTGTTCCTTCTTTCTTGTTCAATTTCTTTTACTTTTACCTTAACAATATGTCTTTCCGATACTTGAATGCTCAGCATAATAACATGGATGTATTAGTGTCGACATTGAGGGTCGAAAATGTGGATCATTATATCTAGTATTAGAGTTGAAGGTTAAGCGAGAACCTTGGCTTTGGTTTGGTTTGACTCATTAAAAGATAGGATAATGGAATGGTCTAGCATGAGTTGAGTGTATTATACATATGAGAGCGTATCTGTATTTATTATAAATGTATGAAATATTAAAGAAATGGTTTGGAATGTTATAGAAATTGTGGAACCAAATTGTTAAAGTTAGAAGCGGAAGGTCGCTACGGATGCACTTTGAAAATGCTTTGTGTTCAGCAATATTTAAAGTCAACTTTAAAAGAAATCACAAGGGGTTCTTTGAATTTTTAATAAGTAATATAAGTGTAATTATTACTGGAAAAATATGGAAGTTTAAATAATCCATTAACTTGTGAAACAAAGTTGCAAAATGTTATAGCAAGAAGAAGCTCGCTATATGAGCACTACAAAATATCCTATTTTTAGGAATTTTTGTAATTAAATGGAAAGACATCTTTAAGAGTTTCTTTGTATATTTAGTAAGTATTATACGTGTACTTATTATTAAAAAAATTGAAATTTAAAGATTTTTGAACTGGTCAAACAAAATGGCTAAAGTTGGAGTAAAAATGTCATTAAACAAACATTTTAGTAAATATCTTATTTTTGGGAATTTGTCTGATTAATTCGGAAGTATCCTTAAAGGTTTCTTTCCATTGTTTTTAAGTACCCTAAGGGTAGTAACTTACTATAAAAATTTAAAGTCTTAAATCATTTATTAAAGTGGCTAAAATTGGTCGCATAGATTGTGCTTTTCTATGTTATTCTTTATCAAAGACTTTAAACATCATTTATAAATGCTGGAGTAAGTCGTTTATGGTTTTAAGCGTTTAAAAATAATATTTAAATTTGGTATTTTCCCTAATATTTTTAGGGTATGTTTTATAACATATTTTTTAGTATTTTAAAGTTGGTTAGAAGTTTAAATATATTTTGAATATTTATTTATTAAATTTTGGAAGTAAAGATGTTTTATAATATAAGCCATGTTTTTATTTATTTTTATCAAATTATAAATTAGTTATTTTTAGGTAATATTTTACATCTATATTTAAAACCTATTTATAAGTATTTTTAAAGTGTATATATTTAAGTCTCGAAAAAGTAATTAACCATGCTTAATACCAAAAGCTGATAAATTAGACTTATCTATTTGTGAGAGTTAAGATTGATGCTCGAGTATGGATAGAAGCAATTAAGCTCTAACTTACCGACTTCTCTCTTCAATGAGGAATAGTTAAGTCGGGAATGTCATAAATGTGTTAATCATGTTGTTTGTTCAGTCATTCGTGAAAGTCATTAATATTATACTTGATAGTAAAAGCCAACGAGGTAGACTTATCTATCTATGAGAGTCAAAAATGAATGTCTAGGCAAGGCTTTGATATGCAACCAATGCTCTAACTTACTTTACTTCGCTTTTGACCGAGGAGTAGTATAATTTGGAATGTCGGAAATGCATTAAATATATGAACCTTGATTTCTATAAGCGATCTTTTATAACTGATCGTCGATTAGTCGACTATCGAACTTAACCAAATATTAGCTTGAATCTTTAAAAAAATTGTTTTAGAGATAATAGAAATATGGAATGGTTTTGGGTTTGTTATGACATTGTGTTAATAACATCCGTCTTTAACCTTTTTCGTAATACTTATGAATGTAAATAGATCTTTAAAGAATGTTTTAAACGTAAACATAAGTGAAATGATTTTGGTTTTGTGGTGACAAAGTTTCTGTAACTTTAGTCCTAAACCTTAAATGTATTTGTGAAAGTTCTTAGATCCTTAAAATGGATATTTTAAATGAAACTGTAAGTATGGAATCTTTTGTAAAAATAAAAAAGAAAAGGTTTAAATAAGAAATCTTGTTAAGGTTTGTGAATATAATTATACAATTTGAGATAAGTATATGAATATTTTTTGAATTATTGAAAGAGTACAGATGAATGGTAGAAATTGATAAACAAAATTTCATTAGATAAAAGAATTTTTTACTAATAAAAGATGTTTTAACTGAAAAAAGCATTAATTAATTAAAAAGGGAATCAGAAGTCGCTTATGTGACTTAATCCTGCTTTGCGTGACTTGATCATATTTTGTGTGTTTATTCATTTATTGAAAGTATTTAGTCATATACTTAGCACTAAAAGCCGTTGAAGTAGGCTTTTCAATCTGTGAGAGTTAAGACTGATGTTCGAGTAGAGTTTAGTAGCAATAGGCATCACTCTTGGTCGAGGGATAATGTAAGACGAAAAGGTCAGAAAGATGATAAGTATACGAGACTTGATTTTCATATGCAATCATTTATTTTGAACCTGATAGCTGACTCGTCAGCTATTGAACTTGATCATAAATTCATCAAATTAGTTTTGAAGAGATCGGGATCGGTAAGTGCTTTACTCATACCACTTCAGAACTAGTACACGGGTTCTATGTTTTGGAAGCAGTTGTGAAGTAGAATGCTATAGAGTTGAACTGTCCATTCTGAGGTTAAATCCAATAGAGAGGTCAACGTTAGCTTTTGTTGGGAGAAATATGCAAGAATATATGTGGTGATTTGAGATTTGTTCGAGATGATTGAATCCATGTAGGGATTCTTGGTCTGTTTGAGATGTTGGAATCCATTTAGGGATTCGTATTCTGTTTGAGTGGTAAAGACTCATGTAAAAGAGGTCTAACGTGACTTGGACATTGGAAATGATTAAAGATATAATAGGATGCACAATCTCGGTTTTAGCAGACTTAGAAGGGTATATCAACTCCATATCTAGAGTATGCTTATTGATATGTCCCGTGCGAGAGTTGTTGATACTTGGTTCCATATGATTCACGAAAGTTTTTAGGCGATGGGCCAATCATGGAGTTCGGATTCGGTTAGATTGAAGAGATCTTTGTAGGAAATCCATTATGCGAGCGCATCTTAGCGGTTTTGATGGTACCTCAATATTGTTATGGTGTGATCAATGTAAGCATAACTGTAGGATCATTTTCACCCTAGAGGACGGGAGAATAGGGTGATACTAATAATAATAAAAATTATTGCGGAAATAAAATTTATAGCATAAAATAATGCAGAAGAGATCACACACAAATTTACCCAGCTTTGGCAAAACCCTTCCTACGTACTGCCCCTAAGGTTTCTACTAGAAATTAAGTTGTCAGACGCTTACACACGTAAACTTACGACACCTTCTAATGACTAACCTAACTCTATGCTCAAAACCCTGCCATACCTCAGCTACTGAGATACGAATTCTTGAACAACACCACTGTAGTTCGTAACCTAGTCACATGACTAGAGAGTTACACAATTTTAAAAGAAAATTATGAAATAAAACCTTAGTTTAAATAACTCAAGGCCAATATTAAATATGACTGGCCCAATTGTAAATAAAATAGGACGTCTTCCACCTTTTCTATTTTTACTCATGGTTGCCTCTTTTTCTCTGTGGAATGACTTCGGCCGGTCTTTGTTCCACTTTAAAAATTTGGATTCTGATTATTTTTACCTCCACTTGAAGAATTAAAGCATGAATCGTTTACTGATATGCTCTCAATTCACTTTGATGCTTCTTTGATCAATTTAATTGATTTGCTTTGCGGCTGCTTCTCGATCGAGTTCCAATACTGATAAGCGATTTTTTTTTATTTATGATTATGCTTTACTCAATTTTTCTTTCGAACTCGATGATAGCTAATGATGATTTTGGGTTTAATTTATAGGGGTGAAAAACCTATAATTCGTTCGTATATTTCTGGTTTACATAATTGAAGGAGCACTGTGATCTCTGACTTGTTCATTGTTGAATCTCTTTGAGCCGGTTCCGTTCATTGGTCCTTTGACTTTGGAATTTTAATTTTTGATATAATATTTGAGATCTCGTGAAGATTGACTTATTAAATTCACTGACTTGTTAACATTTATGTTCGATGTCATATTTATGATACGTTGTTCCATTTATTTTCTAGCAATATTCGAACTGCTACCGATCTTATTTGATTTTCTTCTTTTATATGATTTGTTTGGTTCGAAATGCTTTCATGTTGCCGGAATCTTGTGAAATTTTAAGTGGTCTTTATACTATTACATATATACAAACTTGTATGTATATATTTGTGTGCTATGACCAGTTCGTTCAACTTGTACATGTCTGGTTTTGTTTGAGGCTTATACATTTATGCACTTGTATTTGTCTCTAGTTGGTATGTTGATTTGGTTCACATGAAGTCTTGTCATGTGTGCATATAGCTTCGAGTCTGTGCATATGAACTTGTGTTTTTGGAATCTGGTGTAGTGTTGATATGCATTTGTACTTGAAGTCTTGTCTCATTTGAACCATAGCATGTCTGATTTGCTTAGACTTGATTTTGGTCTGGGTTCACTTTGTTATTGTAGTCAAGTCAAGTATACGTTTGTTTGTATGTAAAGTGGTCGAGTACAATGATGGTCTCCATGCATCTGCTCTGTCCTTGTTGCAGCCCTCATGTGGTCTTGTTCTTTTGAAACTGCCTTCATATTATTGCGAACTGGTTTATTTGCTGCACTTCATATGTGCACTTGATTTTAGAGTGGTCAGGTCTTCATAAGTCTGCATTATGTTGGTGGTGTGTGTACTCATGCTTGGTGTGTTGGTTGAGGCTTTATTTGCATGTATGCTGGTTTACACTATGTATTATATGATTTAGTTGTATTGCAATTTGGTCTGAACTTCATATTGATCTTCATCTCTCTAGTCTGGTAGGTTCCAATCCTTGTTAGCCTTGCATTGTTTTCTCTATGCATGTTACATTGTATTTATGTGCACATCAATGTTTGGTTTCTTGATTAGCGTGTAGTCTTGCATTTGTGTTAATGTTGACTTGGTTCTAGTTGGATTCAATTCGAGTATTTGTCTTGTACTTGATGTCTACTGTTTGACGTCATGGTGCATTTAGTTACAGTGGTCAAGTTTGGTTAACCTAGTTGCATGAGTCTGGCCATTGTATTGAACTTTTATTCATTTTGGCTGACCATTGAAACTCGTACCTGACCATCCTATTTTTGTTTTTGTATTGCACCTAAGTTGAATCCAGCTTATGCTTGGGTTCTACCTTGTGCTCACGTGTCCCTGTAGTTTTCACATGCAAGAGTATATCGGTGTGCACGGCCTTGTGACATGTACAATGATACACTGTCCATGTTACAAGTTGTTCGTGTAAGATGAATTAAAAAATAAATGATGCGAGCAACCCAAATAGCTGAGGCAAACAATATTTTCAAACACATACTTTATTGTACCTGCAAAATATTTCTTTTTCAATTTTATTATGTCAGTTTTTGTTTCGCAGATAGTTCGGATGTTGAAAATAGGCTGGAATAAAGTTAAAGATAAAATACGAGTGTTGAATGAATTATGTAGTGAGGTGAATATGTATGTAATGATTGTATAGTTGTAATTAGAAATTGTACTGTAAATGAAAATGTGAAAATGTAGTGAGATCCCAAATTTGTACTACTTGAATTTGTAATAAAATATTTGTTTGAATAAAATATTTGTTTGAAGTAATTTATTTTATTCAACAAATATTTATTTAGTTATGTGAAAAATAAAATAGTAAAACAACAATTACATTTAAACGAATATATATATGTTTATGACCATCAAACAAAAATCATAGGCTATTGTATCCTACAATCTCATCTTTTTGATGATAACAAACATATATTAAGATTTTGACTCTATTAAATGTATTTAGTTTTGATGAATTCCATTTTCTTCCCCTATTTGAATGCACCCCTACAACAAATCTCCCCCCTTCATAAGTGCATGAAAATAAATAAAAAACATGCAAATGAACCTAGATGGGAATATGCAAATTTTTTTTTTGACTTGACCTATTATCCAAAATCTTAACTTGTCTCTCCCTCTTTTGTTATTAGCAAAAGAGTAATAGTGTAAGAAAAATAGAGATAAAGTGATTGGCATTAATACAACATTGATACCTAATCGAGTATAAGTATTTAATTTCAATAAAAAAATCAATCAAAAGTCATAAATATTCTATTAGGCGCATATTCCAATTTAGAGTGATAGTAGTGATGTTGGTATATAAGACCATATAGTTGATTACTTATGGAATATTTATGGCAGGAATTTGAATACTTACAAACCATGCATAACCGTTAGGACTTTTAAATGAGATTAGTAGTATTCCTAATTAAAAAAAAATGAATTTCAAGTATCTTCTAACCACGCATAACCATGAGGACTTTTAAATGAGATTAGATTCGACTTGCCTATTTAATAATCAATTTTGATATGTGTTCCATACATGCATAACAGTGAGGACTTTTAAATAAGCATGAAAGCACATAATCAAATATTCTAAGTACTTCACCCATACATAACCGTGAGGACTTTTAAATAAGAATTGGTACTTTTTGGATAATTTATATTTCTAATTAATTAAAAAAGAATAATTTCCTGTTTTAAATTCCATATTGTGACGTACTATATTGGATTTTGATGAGTGATGGTCGTTAGAAATATGATAGAAATAGAAATGGTCATGGATTTTTACCAACAAAAGTCATTATAAATTTTATTTAATTTTTTAAAGAAATTTACTACATATGCTGTCTCAAGTCAAAATGCATGATTAATACTCATCATTTTTTCAGTCACTATTTTTATTCTGATAATTGGTAGGGAGTCAGATTAGTTATTTTACTCATTTAAGATCAAATTTAAAAAATAAATATAAAGTCAAATTTTTAAATGCCTAATCTGACACAAAGTCAGCAAAAAACTATTTTCTGGAAGGGGTTTTATAAAAACAATTTTGCCAATTGAAAATCAGTTGAAATGAATTTTATGCAGATATTTTCTTTGTGAATGTGATGCAACTAATGAATGTCTCAACATAAAATACGTTCCACCGGTACTTTTTCTGTCAACTAGATTACCAGCATAATCTGCATTTGAATACCCTTTTAACTCAAAGTTATTATTAGATGGAAATCATAGATCAAACCGTGATTAATTCGACAGATACCTTACAACTTTTAAGTGAAATTCTTTTGGATTTGATTGAAAATTGCACATAAATAGCAAGTATAATGTCATGAAATATACCCACATGTATCTAGAGTAATCATCAACCAGTACAAAACAACGTCTCTTACCACCTAAACTTCAATATCATTAATCCAAACAAATCTATATGAACTAGTTCAAGAACTTTAGAGGTGCTTACAGTATCCTTGGCATGAAAAGATGATTGGACAAATTTTTTGAACAAATCGGAATACAAAATCAACATTCATTTTCTTATCACATATATGACTGATTTAAATCAGATAATGGTGCAGATTTTCAACATATAATATATCATTCAAGATAAATGTACCGTTACCTATCTTACCTCTATCAATAATTTTTCGTTGTTGCCCATTATAACTCTACCTCCTTTGTACTAGGCTAAGGAACTTTGATTTGTCGTCAGTCATGTACCTGGAATAGCCAGAATCCATGGGCACTGTTGTTGTTTCTTAGCCTGTCGCCACACCTACACAAGAGAAGATTTTTGTGACCTATTTGGTTTTATAGGTCCATGATTTTTAGTGATAATATATTTTGAAAAACAAGTTTATAGAACCAAAACAACCTATATTTGTTTCTTTTGGCATCCAGATTTTTTTTTATTCTAAGGGATTTTACATTCATCCCTTTAGGAACCAAATTGGTACGGTTTTCGTGTGTTTGGGTCTAAACCAACAATTTTTTTGATTGTGTCCAATTTTTCTACAAATTGTGCACTCGGATTTGACATGATTATTTTCACTTCTAACACGTTTAGATTGAGTATACCCAAGTCCTTGTCTAACAGTATTAGCAGTTTGTTTCCCTAATAACATATTTAGTGATCTTTCTCCTTTGGAAAATTTTCCTACAGTTGTAGACAATTGTTGGACTTATGACTTAAGTGATTCATTTTCATTCAATAACCAGGTGCACTTTTTAATAGACTTTTCTCTCATATATTTTTTCACTTTCTTTCAAAATCGGAATTTCATTTTCAAGTGATTTAATTTCAATTTCTGATTTTTTAGTTTCTTCTTCTTCAAATAATGGACACTCATCACACTTAGGGCACTTATTTTGATAGTTTTTAAACAATTGATCAACCGGTTTATTTAGTTCTATCAAACTATCTCTTTTTGATTCAATTTCAGCGTACTTCTCCCTAAGTCGTTCAAAACAACCATTTACTTCGTGAAAATATATAAGTAATTCAGAGTGGGTAAGTTTTGATACATTGCTTGGCTTATCATCATCACCATCGCTTGCTATTTTTGAATAGCACAGATTTGCTCTATCTCTCTCAGTGGCAGTGCTTTCATTATCCTCCTCATTTTCATCCCTAGTGGCTGCAAAACTTCTCCTTTTCGATTTCTTTCCTTTGCCGAGTCAATTTTGAGGACAATTTGGCTTGATATGAGCAGGTTTATTGCATTTGTGACAAATGATCTTCTGCTCTTCTGGGTTGTCTAGAACTTTGACTATTCTATTTTTTAGTTGTTGATTTAGAGCTGGATTTCCATATTTGTAGTTCCACCTTTTGAATCTCTTATTAACAGTGCTAGTTCAGCCGCTCTATCGTCGCCGTCGTCGTCATCACTTTCCGTTGTTCCTTTGAGAGCTATTTTCTATCACGTATCACCTCCTTAATGTTTTTCCTTGAATTTGATTTCTAGCTCATAAGTGGTGATATTTTTGATGAGTTCTTCGACTTTAAATTGTTTCAAATCTTTTGATTCTTCAATGGCAGTCACTTTTGCTTCAAATTTTCGTGAAAGAATTCTAAGATTTTTTCGAACAATTTCCAGCTCTTGTATGCTTTTTCAAGAGATTTTGATTTGTATACGAGATTAGATAGTCGTCCATACATTCCTTTGACACTTTCATCCTTTTCCATTGTGAACTTCTCGTACTCGCTACTAAGCATGTCAAGGTGATATTCTTTAACCTGGGAGGTTCCTTCGTGAGTCACTTCAAGCGTATGCCAAATTTCCTACGCAGTTAAACAATGTGAGACGCGGTTAAACTCAGTTTGGTCTAATGAACAAATAATAGAATTCATACCTTTAGCGTTTGCAAATTGCAGTTTATTTTCAAGATCTATCCACTGATCCATTAGTTTTTCAACTTCTTGATTATCTACTACTATAGTTGGTGTCCAATATCATGTCTCAACAATATTCCACACATCTATGGTTTTCAGAAAAAATTTCGTCCTAGTTTTCCAATAAGTATATTCACCATTGAACAAGGGTGGCCTAATTATGGAATGACCCTCAGCAAAAGCATTATTAAAAGAAGCCATTTAAAAAAACAAAATTTTTAAAATAAAAATTGGTTTTTGTTCCTAGCTCTGATACCACTTGTAGGATCGTTTTCACCATAGAGGGCAGGCGAAAAAGGTGATACTAATAATAGCAAAAATTAATTAGAAAATAAAAATCAATAGTAGAAAATAATGCAGAAGAGATCACACACAAATTTACCCAGCTTCGGCAAAACCCTGACTATGTGCTGCCCCTAAGGTTTCTATTAGAAATTAAATAGTCAAACGCTTACACACGTAAACTTTCGACACCATTAATGACTAACCTAATTCTACGCTCAAAACACTGCCACAACTCAGCCACTGAATTTTGAATTCTCGAACTACATCACCGTAGTTCGTAATCTAGTCACACAACTAGAGAGTTACACAATTTAAAAGAAAATTACAAAATAAACAAAACAAAACCCTAGTTTAAATAACTCAAGCCCAATATTAAATATGACCAGCCTAATTGCAAATAAAATAGGACGTCTTCCCCTTTTCTATTATTGCTCGTAGCCGCCTCTTTTTCTCTATGAATTGGCTTCGGTCGGTCTTTCCACTTCAAAAATTAGGGTTCTGATGATTTTCACCGCCATTTGAAAAATTAAAGCATGAATCGTTTGATGGTATGCTCTCAATTCACTTCGATGCTTCTTTGATCAATTTAATTGATTTTCTTTGTAGTCGCTTCTTGATCGAGTTCTAATAATAGGATGTGATTTTCCCTTTTGATTTATGATTAAACTTGACTCAATTTTGCTTTCAAACTCGATGATAGCCAATGATGATTTTGGGTTTAATTTATAGGGGTGAAAAACCTATAATTCGTTTATATATCTCGGGTTTGAATAATTCAAACGAGCACTATACTCTCTAACTTGTTCATTGTTGAATCTCTTTGGGCCGGTTCCATTCATTGGTCCTTTGACTTCGGCATTTTAGTTTTTGAGATAATATTTGAGACTTCATGAATATTGACTTGTTGAATTCACTAATTTGTTGGTATTTGTATTCGATGTTATATTTATGATACGTTGTTCCATTTATTTTCTGGAAATATTCGACTACTACCGATCTTATTTGATTTTCTTCCTTTATATGATTTGTCTGGTTCGAACAGCTTTCATGTTGCTAGAGTCCTGTGAAATTTGAAGTGGTCTTTATGACTATTACATATATACATACATGTATGTATATATGTGTGTGCTCTGACCAGTTCCTTGAACTTGTACATGTCTGGTTTTGTTTGAGACTTCATGTATACATCTGTGCACTTGTATTTGTCTCTAATTGGTATGTTGATCCGATTCACTTGAAATCTGGTCATGTGTATGCATAGCTTCGAGTCTGGCATAGCTTCGAGTCTGTGCATATGAACTTGTGTTTTTGGAATCTGGTGTAGTGTTGATGTGCATTTGTACTTGAAGTATTGTCTCATTTGAACCAGAGCATGTATGATTTGCTTGGACTTGATTTTGGTCTGGGTTCACTTTGTTATTGTAGTCAAGTCAAGTATACATTGTTTGCATGTAAAATGGTCGAGTACAATGATGGTCTCCATACATTTACTCTGTCCTTGTTGCAGCCCTTGTGTGGTCTCGTTCTTTTGAAACTGCCTTCATATTATTGTGAACTAGTTTATTTGCTGCACTTCATATGTGCACTTGATTTTAGAGTGGTCTAGTCTTCATAAGTCTACATTATGTTGGTGGTGTGTGTACTCATGCCTGGTGTGTTGGTTGAGGCTTCATTTGCGTGTATGCCGGTCTACACCATGTATTATATGATCTAGTTGTATTGCAATTTGGTCTGAACTTCATATTAATCTTCATCTCTCTAGTCTGGTTGGTTCCAATCCTTGTAAGCCTTGCATTGTATTCTCTGTGCATGTTACATTGTATTCATGTGCACAGCAATGTTTGGTTTCCTGATCGGTGTGTAGTCTTGCATTTGTGTTAATGTTGACTTGGTTCTAGTTGGAGTCGATTCGATTATTTGTCTTGTACTTGATGTTTACTGTTTGCTGTCATGGTGCACTTTTGTTACGGTAGTCTAGTCTGGTTAACCAAGTTGCATGAGTCTGGCCAGTGTATTAAACTTTTATTCATGTTGGCTGACCATTGAAACTCGTACTTGACCATTCTATTTTTGTTTTTGTATTGCACCTGAATTGAATCCAGCTTATGCTTGGGTTTGACCTTGTGCTCACCTATCCATGTAGTTTTCACATGCAAATGTATATCGGTGTGCACGACCTTGTGACATGTACAATGATACACTGTGCATTTTACAAGTTGTTCGTTTAAGATGAATTAAAAATAAATGATGGCAAACAACCCAAATAACTGAGGCGAACAATATTTTCAAACACATACGTCATTGTACACCGTAAAATATTTCTTTTTCAATTTTACCGTGTCAGTGTTTGTTTTGCAGATAGTTTAGATGCTGAATACATGCTGGAACAAAGTTGAAAATAAAATACGAGCGTTGAGTAAATTATGTAGTGTGGTGAATATGTATGTAAAGATTGTATTGTTGTAATTTGAAATTGTATTGTAAATGAAAATGTGAAAATGCAGTGAGAGCCCAAATTTGTACTATTTGAATTTGTAATAAAGTATTTATTTGAATAAAATATTTGTTCGAATATAAATTCTGAGTTATTTATTTTATTCAACAAATATTTATTTAATTATGTGAAAAATAAAATAGTACAACAACAATTAAATTTAAACGAATATATATTTATTATCATCAAACAAAAATCATACGCTATTGTATTCTACAATAACAACTATTTGTCTAATTTATATTCCACACCTTAGATATTATCTATTATATCATCGTACGTACTTATTAGATTCTTTTAAGAGGATAACCGATATGGCATTCCATGCGATCTCAAAAGTACTGTTATATGCTAGCTACATATTTCTTGAGTTTCTTATACCAGACTTATGGCTGACGTGTGGTTTTTGTTTTCCTTAAATTCCTCATGCGCTCCTTTGAGTAGTTTGAGAAAGGTAAGTTTTAGTTGATGTTCATTGGAGCTCGAGGAGATGAGCAAGATGTATCACCTACCATAGCGCTCTTATTTCCACATCAATGCTATTATGTGTGTATCGGTAGTTGTGAGGATATGTTGTTATAACTGTCTAGGTTAATGATAGTATTAAGGATTGTTACACTGAAATGCTATTTATATTTGAGTGACATTTTGTACCGTCTTTTGATATTATTTGCTATCGTTTCATTGCGACATTCTGATACTATGTCCATTCTTCCTTATTTTGCTTCATTTTCTTTTTATTTTGTTGTAATAATTGTCTTTCCAACACTTGGATGCTTGGCACATGAATAACGTGGATGTATACTGTCGACATTTTGGAATTGAAAATGTGGATCATTAAAAAAAAAAAGATATATTAAATTGTAACTTAGGTTTGATTGTAAATTGTATATTCTGAAGAGAATTCATAAATAAAACTAACTGAGTGGACATGGGCTGAAGACTTCACCAAATCACTGTAAAATCTCATGTCCCTTCTTAATTATTTTTTGGTTTCTTCATTTTAATATTTCTTTAATTCATTTTTAGCGATATTAAGGACTTGTACCATTTTTTTGGGCAACATTTTTGTGCTTCCAATAAGATGAGCTTAGATCTTATATTAGAAAAAATGAAGAGGCATACTATAAGAGCCATCGTTCGACCAAGTTAACTAGAGTAGAGGGTCGGTATCGGGTATATGCTAATTCAAATCCACATTTTATCTATGAGACTAGAGAGGAGATGGAGGGAATGATGATGAGTTTGCAAGATAGATTGATAACTTGATAAGAAAAGATGATAAATGGATTCTTCCGAAGGATGGAATAATAAACTGTAGCTAGAGTTGTTGAAAATCAGAACCAGAGGCTAGAAGGCAAAGCAGATAGACAAGGAAATGAAGTATAACAAGCTAGAACCATCCCCTAGCACACCAACAAGTCGGTACTAAGAGATCCAGACCATTCGGTAATGACATGTTTAGTTGGATTAGGGAGCATGGTCGATCTGAATGTCGAACAAGGAAGGGTGCATCTGATGGATGATGTCGAGCCTTGACATCAAGATCAAAATGCAAACTTGCAACCGCATGGATTAGAACTTAAAGTTCTTCATAGGAATGAGGGCATGAAGAAGAATTGAATCAAAGGTTTGCGAAGAGATTTCAGCTAAATCCAAGCGATCGCTTAGCTTAGATGGTAAGACATGTACTTCGAGGTGAAGCTATGAATCGAAGCTTGGAGGATGCCAGCAGAAACAACACCCTAAACACCCAATATGCTTGGAATCCATCATATTCAAGTTACCTACTTTGGGGTCGTATGATGAAAGGATGGAACCAATTATTCACTTAATGATATACATCCAATGTATGAGAGTGTTAGCAGTTTCGAAGGAAGTGGTGGGACAATGCTCCCATTATACTTGACCGATTTGGTTACAATGTGGTTTCGCCAACTGGATAATTGGTCCATCATCGGTACATGGACCGAGTTAATGGAAAAGTTTATGAGGCAATTTAGAGTTCATATAGTTTAACCATAGAATGTACTAACACTTTCAAGTGTAAAGCAGAGAGAATGAGCTTTGCAGATTTACTTGATTATACTTAACGCATAGCCGTTACACTTTAGATACCAGATTTATTGATACTACTGATGGGTATGGTTTCGTAGTTGCTAATGATATTGATTTTAAGAAAGCATTGGAAAGAGACCCACCAATGGATCTCTCATACTTTTACTGTCAAGTTGAGAGATATTTAAGCCAAGAGGACACATAAGCTAAGAGCGGTGTAGTTAACATTATGGAGGATGGAGGAACATCTAAAGAAAGATCTAGAAAAGGTAAAGGAATAAAGAAAAGATGACGACGACTTTGGATGATCGAAGCGACAAAAGTGGAAACCGAAGTTTTCCTCCTACATTAAGTTAACTAAGACCTCGAAGAGGATTTATCTTGATACTAGGGGTAGACTATCTAAATCTATAATCACGTACTTTATTATAAATAATCTAACTCTATGATAAATCTCACTCAAAATAAAAGGTGTTTTATTTCCTTTTTATGATTTTTTATATTGCGATATAAACTAATTAGTTAAAAATATGAAAGTGCGGTGTATATACAATTATATGTGCTAATATAGTATACACGGATCGTTTAATATGGATTACAATACAAATGCAGAAATAGATGATAATAGCATTGTAAATAAAAAAATAGAAAAATCACACCAGAGATTTTTATACTGGTTCGGAGCACCGTCCTACGTCCAGTCCCAGACTACTATCTGGATTTTCACTAATTACAACCTCGCTTCACCCGGAGGAACAGGTTTACAATTACCCGAACAGCCGAACGGGATTTCACGCCTCTACAACACTGAGGGCTTCAACACTTGCCTCTTACAATACTGAGGACTTCAACAAAAAAACAATTACAATTGTTGTTGACAACTTGTGCTCTTGTAAACACGGATTTGTCACTTGTAGTACACTTTTCCTATAATCTTATCCTCAAATTGTGAATGATGTTTGTGAAGATTATGGAATTTATATTGCTTATTGAATCAAAATATATGAGATAGTGTCAATGATTCAATAAGGAATGAAAGTAGTTTAGAGCTTTTTGAATGCAAGTGAATTCAAAGAATAGATAGAGAGCATATATAATCTTAATAAAACTTATTGTTTTAATCAATGATATTGATGTGTATTTATAGAGAGAAAATAGTTATAACCCTTGGTGAAAAGTTGCAGTCAAAAGTTATGATCATTAATGAAGAAGAAGAGACGCAACTATTGAAGAAAGATGTGTCTTTTGGAAGAAGTTGTTCTCTGTTTAAAAACGGTCGACAGGTCAAAAACTAACCGGTAGACAGGTTTTTAAAAATATAGTCGTTATGTACATGTGTGCACGTTTATTGTGCACATTCAACAGGAACGGTCGACCGTTCATTTTTGGACCGGTCGACCGGTCTCTGTTAAGTTGCACAATAAAGTGCACAACCTATATAAATGTGTATATATATATATATTATATTTTGTGCATGATTATTTGAGGATAGATTTTGACAATTTTATTACTATTATAACATCAAATAATCAACCTATAATCTAGAGTACCATATGTACGTCTTGATTTGTCGATCGCTTTAATATTGTTGTCAGCAATCAAAATCTTCATAGAAGCTGTGACTCAACATTCTCCCCCTTTTTGATTGATGACAATATAAAAACTCAAGTATAGGATCTCCCCCTGAATATGTGATTTCCTGTAGACAATTATTAGCTTCTTTCATCCTGCAAACAATTATTAGCACCTTTCTCCCCCTTTGTCATCGACAAAAAGGAGTAAACAATAGAAAATATAAACCAAAGAGAACAATGCATACATTCAAACACAGGATGTTTTGATGAAGTACAATGCAAGTCATAGTCTACTACGAATAAAAAGATGGACACTATTTAGTACAAGTGCCATATATGTTTTTAAAGAAATGAAAAGAAAAACAAACTAACTTCATTCCGACTGAATCTCTTCCTCATCATCATCATCATCATCATCATCGTCGTCATCGTCATCGTCATCATCATCGTCATTGTCCCCACGACCTTGTCCGCTTGTACCACCGGATTCCTCGGATGTCGACCAATTAAAAGTTGGAGGAGCCGGACGTTTTCCGGGGTCTTGATGTTGGGTCGAGACGGATGTGCTACATGATATAGCATCCCATATAGCGCCGAAGAATGACTTTACCTTATTGAATCGTCTATCAATTTTCGAATCCATTCGTTTTAGTCTTGATTCAAGTAAAAATTGATTCCGAGCGATGGTTTCAAGAGATTCTCTTGTAGATGATTTAGATTTCAATAATCTAACATCTTCAGAACGACGACGAGATGGTGGAGCTTGTTGTTCTTGAGTATCGCGTTGTTGCCATTGTTCGAATGGCATAATATGAACATATGGAGGAGGAAGCTTCATCCGTTTGATAGTAGTGGAGTCAATACACTTTGGTGTAGAATATGCCGAATCCGGGGGTGTGACTCCACATGCAAGCAACATACGCATAATATACTCGTTATAGAAGAAATGTGGACGAGTAGAGTTATTTACCTTAAGAATTTCATCGAAAATCATGTGAACCCAATTTATTTCGATATCATCGTAGATAGCATAAAGAGCCTTGAAATTCTCTTTGTAAACGGCATCATAGTTTCCTAATCGAGGAAATAGAGAGTGCATTAGGACATGGTGTAACAACCTTGCAGTCGGTCGTAGCCCAATCGATTTGGTGCCGTTACTATCATCTTCTATAAATTTATGACTCGTACTATTCCGGGTGAAAACTTCACAAAATGTCGATGAAAACTCTTCACCCCTATTCGGTATTCCCAAAATAGAAGCAATTCTATCATAAGTGAGATAGATTCGCTTGCCACATACTACTGACCAAATAACTCCATTTGGATTTTCCGGAGTATATTCCTCTAAATTCATATTCGCATAAAATAGCTTAATCATCAAATGATTAATTTGTACGCTATTTACAGAAAAATCAATAAGAGGAGAGATACGAGATCTATTTGCTAATCTTTGAATACCGTATGCAGTGAAATCGTCGAATTTGATGAATGAGCCTGGATGGAATTTGTAATTTGTCATTTGATTCCATCTAGTTACTGCAACCGGAGATTCTAGCCATTTTCTAGCAGAGAGAGTAAGAGAAGAAGTTTCTGATGTTGCTCTTTTCTTTGATTTTTTCTGAGGAGGAGCCATTGAAGAGAATTTGAGAGTTTGTGAAGCTTGAGAATATGAACTAGGGTTTGGAAATGGGAAAATTTTCAGTAGAGAGTAGAAAGTAAAGAGGGTTGGTGGCAAAAATATATACGTGAAGTATATAAAAAAAAGAAATAACTGCCGACCGGTCGACCGCTTGCGTATTGCCGGTCGACCGTTTTCAACCAGAGAGCAAAACGGTCGACCGGTCATATTTTAGGCTGTCGACCGGTTTGGCTCTGTGTGCAAAAATGCAGAATTTGGCAAAAATTTTGAAAACGAGTCGAATTAATATATTATATATTATGTTATTATTGCAAAAATATACTGTATTACAAGAATTATATATGAAAGCAAAATAATATACATTATGGAATTCTAATGAGAAGGTGAGTTGTTATTAGAATTCTTGTCGTTTTCAATGCGTTTAGCCCACGGACTCCACTTATATCGAGCTCCTTCATTCTCGTTATAGTTTTTATCCCAAGAGTTTGGAGTTGTTGAAGTCGATGGTCTTGACGGCATTGGTTCATGAACATCGTGTTTGTTTGAACCGCAGAAGAATGAAGCCATTCGTTCTAAAGCGGATAAACGAGTTGAAGTACGTTGTTGTTCATGGTATAGTTTGTTATAGGCTGAAATTTAAGAATTATTTGAAAAATATATAGCCTAGGTTTGAAGGTTACTTATTCTATTCTAGATCTTTCCGAGATACTAAGCCAAGCTCTCTTCGTAGTTTAATAAAACTAGATTCAAGTAATGGTTTAGTGAAAATATCGGCTATTTGATTGTCAGTGTGAACATATTCAAGATGTATATTACCTTTTTCAATATTATCTCTAAGGAAATGATGACGGATATCAATATGTTTGGTTCTAGAATGATTTACTGGATTTTTAGAGAGATTTATTGCACTCGTGTTATCACAGTATATAATAGAATTCGATAAATGTATATCGAAATCTTGAAGTGTTTGTTGCATATATAGTACTTGAGTACAAGCGAGAGCCGCTGATATATATTCAGCTTCACATGTTGATAGTGAAACACAATTCTGTTTCTTACTAAACCAAGAGACAAGTGATTTTCCAATAAAATGGCACGTACCACTTGTACTTTTTCTATCCGTCCGTGAGCCACCAAAATCAGCATCACTATATGATACTAATTCAAATGGACATTCTTTTGGATAGAAAAGACCAAAATCTTTGGTATTATTTAGATAACGAATTATACGTTTCACTGCTCGTAAATGTGATTCCTTTGGATCGGCTTGAAAACGAGCACATAAACAAACACTCATTAATATATCTGGACGACTAGCTGTAAGATAAAGAAGAGAACCAATCATGCTTCGATATAATTTCTGGTCAACATTCTTACCACTTTCATCTTTTTCAAGATGTGTAGTTGTACTCATAGGAGTTGGTTTACCAGATGTATTTTGTAATCCGAAGCGTTTGATAAGATTTTCACAGTATTTTTCTTGATTGATAAAAATACCGTTTGAAAGTTGTTTGATTTGAAGTCCAAGAAAATAAGATAGTTCTCCCATATGAGACATTTCGAATTCTTTGGTCATAATACTTGCAAATTCCTTGCAGAGTTTATCGTTTGTTGAACCAAAGATGATATCGTCTACATATATTTGGATAACCAGAATATCATTTCGAGAATGTTTAATAAACAAAGTTTGATCGACTTTGCCTATTTCAAATCCTGAATTAATAAGATAGCTACGTAAACGTTCATACCAAGCACGAGGTGCTTGTTTTAAACCATACAGAGCTTTCTTAAGTTTGAACACATGGTCAGGATATTTTTCATGTACGAATAAAGGTGGTTGTTCGACATAGACATTCTCTTTGATAAATCCATTGAGAAAAGCACTTTTGACATCCATCTGATAAAGTTTGAAATTATGATAACAAGCAAAAGATAATAGAATTCTAATAGCTTCTAGTCGAGCAACTGGTGCAAAAGTTTCTTCATAATCGATACCTTCTTCCTGATTGTATCCTTGTGCTACTAATCTTGCTTTATTTTTGGTGATATTTCCTTGTTCGTCAGCCTTATTTTTATAGACCCATTTAGTACCAATTACTGACTGATCAGTTGGTCTCGGAACAAGTTCCCAAACGTCATTGCGCTCAAACTGATTTAGTTCTTCCTGCATGGCAATGATCCAGTAATCATCTGTAGCAGCTTCTTTTGAATTCTTGGGTTCGATATTTGAGAGAAAAGCGACATGACCCATTTGATAGAGTTGACTCCTTGTTCTGACATGTGATGTTATTTCACCTATTATATTTTGGGCCGGATGGTCTCTTAATATTCTTGGTGGTGATTGTAATTCACATATTTGAGGAGTATTCTCAATAATTACTTCTGAGTCAGAATCAGTATTTGAGATGATTGGATTATTAATGACTATTGATTCGTCATCATCTGATATTGTGTGAGGATGCTGATAGATTTCATCAAAAGATACATGAAGTGATTCTTCAATAGTTTTGGTTCGTTTATTAAATATTCGATAGGCCTTACTTCGTTCCGAATAACCGACAAATATTCCTTCATCGGCTTTTGGATCGAATTTTCCAAGCTGGTCTTTCGTATTTAAAATAAAGCACTTAGAACCAAAAACTTTGAAGTATGAGATTTTGGGCTTTCTTTTGTTAAACAATTCATAAGGAGTATTCTTGGTAAGAGGTCTTATGGACACACGATTTAAAACATAACAGGCAGTTGCAACAGCTTCTGCCCAGAAGTGTTTTGGTAAGGTGGTTCCATTTAATAATGTTCTTGCACATTCTTGTAAAGTTCGGTTCTTTCGTTCTACTACTCCGTTCTGTTGTGGAGTTCTGGGAAACGAAAAATTATGATATATACCTTTCTTTGTACAAAAATGTTCAAATTCATTATTTTCAAACTCTCCGCCATGATCACTTCTTATATTTTTAACTTTAATCCCTTTTGATTTTTGAATTCTTTTGACGAAAGATTTGAAATGATCGAAAGTATCACTTTTATTTTTTAAGAAAATTGTCCATGTATAACGAGAGAAATCATCAACAATTACAAGCACATATTGACTGTGATTTATTGATTGAACTCTAGTAGGTCCAAATAAATCCATGTGCAGTAACTCAAGCGGTTGTAATGTTGATATGACTTTCTTGGATTTAAATGATGATTTGGTCAATTTTCCTAATTGACATGCATCACAAATGTTGTTAACTTTAAAACTCATTTTGGGTAGTCCTCTAACTAGATTGTTTTTGGCTAGCTTGTCAATAGTTCTGAAGTTTATATGACAGAAACGTTTGTGCCATAGCCATGGATCATTGTCATTAGCCATAAGACACATATCTGAATTATGATTAATATTCATATTTAGAATATATATATTTCTGTCTCTATAACCTTCAAAAACCAAATTATGATCTTTATCTAAAATACTACACTTATTATTTGAAAAGGAAATTATAAAACCCTTGTCACATAACTGACTAATACTAAGTAAATTGTGTTTTAAATTTCTAACTAGCATGACATTAGTAATAAGAGGTAAGTTAGATGTACCACAATTGCTCACATCGCCTTTGCCGATGATATAACCTTTTGAATTGTCTCCAAAAGTGACTGAGCCACCATCTGAGTATTTAATATTTGTTAGTAAGCTCTTGTCTCCCGTCATATGCTTTGAGCAACCACTGTCCAATATCCACTTTCCTCTTTTCTTCAGTGGGACCTGCAAACATAGAATTAAGTTCATGGTACCCACTTTTCATAGGGTCCTAAGAGTTAGGTCTTAGGAGTCCAAACCCATTTGGGTCCGGTATCCCCTTTATATATATAATTATTATTAAGATGCACAGTATTCATGAATTGCTGAATGTATTTGTTCCTAATCAAATTGTTATTTGTTTTAGGAACCCATATTTTGATAGTCTTGACATCTTTCTTTTGAAATTTCACTATTGGTTTTGGTTTGAAATATAATAAACTAAGATTTTTCTTAGCTTCAGTTTTTTGTACTTTCTTCTTCCTTTTATTTCTAAGATGTTTCTTAGTTTTATGTTTGTTATATCCCAAACCTTGTTTATCTGAAATAGATTGTGAACTTTCAATGATTTTAGTCAAATTTTCTCGACCTTTGTTAAAGTTAGAAACATTTTGAGTAATGTCATCAAACTTTGTTTGTAAACTAGCTTTTTCTAGGTCTAGAATTTTGACTTTTGCTTTAAGTTCATGATTTTCAGTAGTGAGAGCATTATTTTTCTCTTTTTGAGCTTCTATTTCTTGACTCAAAAGAGATATTTGAGAGTCAACATTAGATGATGATTCTTGAATATTTTCAAGTTCTTCTTCTAATATTTTCTTCTCATCTTTTAACATATCTCGTTCAAACTCTGCTCTACTTAAATCTGCTTTGACTACTTTTAATTGACGTTTTATGTCTTTATATTTGACTATCAATTCAGCATTAATATCAAGTAATTCATCAAATGTAGGAATTTGTACCTCATCTTCTGTTGCCATAAAACAAACATTAGCTTGTTCATTCTCCGAATCACTTTCACTTTCTGATGAAGATGACTCTGAATCATCCCATGTTACTGAGAAGGCTCGTTTCTTTGATTTGTCCTTCTTATATTTGAATTTGTCATTTTCTGACTTTTTCTTTTGTTCTGGACAATCCTTCTGCATGTGTCCCTTTTTATGGCAGTTGAAACATTCTATAGCAGATGAAGATGGTTTATTTGATCCAGGTTTCCTTTTATTGTAGCGACTGGCTTTTCGATATTTTAGGAATTTTTTGAAACCTTTAGCAATGAACGCCAAATCTTCATCTTCAGAATCTGATTCATTTTCATCTTTCTCAACATGAAATGCTATATTTTTCTTTTCTTCTTTCTGTTCTTTTCTAGCCTGCAAATTTGCTTCATAGGACATTAAATTTCCTATCAATTCATCTGGCTTCATGACGGAAAGATCATTAGCTTCTTCAATTGCTAATACTTTTCCTTCCCATTCATTAGTCAGAGAATGTAGGACTGTTGAAACAACATCAAAATCGGAATACTTTTGTCCTAACCCAATAAGTGCATGGTGAATAGTTTGAAACCGTGAATACATGTCATTGATTGTTTCATTTGGTTTCATTTTGAAATTTTGAAATTGACTTTTCAGCATGGCTATTTTGGCTTGTTTAACCTTGTTAGTACCTTCATGAGTGATTTTTAGCGTTTGCCAAATTTGATATGCAGTAGTACAGATACTAACACGATTATATTCATTTTGGTCTAATGCACAGAACAACATATTTATTGCTCTTGCATTTACGGCTGCTGCCGTTTTCTCAGCCACAGTCCATTCTGAATAATCAGTTGTTGGATTCACTATTTCTCTTTGAGTAGCATTCCAAGCATCATAGCTACTTGATTGCATAAAGAATGACATACGTGTTGCCCAATAACTATAGTTAAGACCATTGAAAAATGGAGGTCTTTGTGTCGATTGCCCTTCTGTGTAAGTGGTGTTTTGAGTGCTAGTACTTGCGTTATTTGCCATATTACAAGAATATATCAAATAACTGTGTTACGGTTATATGATGACCGTGCTCTGATACCAAATGAAAGTGCGGTGTATATACAATTATATGTGCTAATATAGTATACACGGATCGTTTAATATGGATTACAATACAAATGCAGAAATAGATGATAATAGCATTGTAAATAAAAAAATAGAAAAATCACACCAGAGATTTTTATACTGGTTCGGAGCACCGTCCTACGTCCAGTCCCAGACTACTATCTGGATTTTCACTAATTACAACCTCGCTTCACCCGGAGGAACAGGTTTACAATTACCCGAACAGCCGAACGGGATTTCACGCCTCTACAACACTGAGGGCTTCAACACTTGCCTCTTACAATACTGAGGACTTCAACAAAAAAACAATTACAATTGTTGTTGACAACTTGTGCTCTTGTAAACACGGATTTGTCACTTGTAGTACACTTTTCCTATAATCTTATCCTCAAATTGTGAATGATGTTTGTGAAGATTATGGAATTTATATTGCTTATTGAATCAAAATATATGAGATAGTGTCAATGATTCAATAAGGAATGAAAGTAGTTTAGAGCTTTTTGAATGCAAGTGAATTCAAAGAATAGATAGAGAGCATATATAATCTTAATAAAACTTATTGTTTTAATCAATGATATTGATGTGTATTTATAGAGAGAAAATAGTTATAACCCTTGGTGAAAAGTTGCAGTCAAAAGTTATGATCATTAATGAAGAAGAAGAGACGCAACTATTGAAGAAAGATGTGTCTTTTGGAAGAAGTTGTTCTCTGTTTAAAAACGGTCGACAGGTCAAAAACTAACCGGTAGACAGGTTTTTAAAAATATAGTCGTTATGTACATGTGTGCACGTTTATTGTGCACATTCAACAGGAACGGTCGACCGTTCATTTTTGGACCGGTCGACCGGTCTCTGTTAAGTTGCACAATAAAGTGCACAACCTATATAAATGTGTATATATATATATATTATATTTTGTGCATGATTATTTGAGGATAGATTTTGACAATTTTATTACTATTATAACATCAAATAATCAACCTATAATCTAGAGTACCATATGTACGTCTTGATTTGTCGATCGCTTTAATATTGTTGTCAGCAATCAAAATCTTCATAGAAGCTGTGACTCAACAAAATATACAGATAAGAAAGTCCTTAAATAAATTGTTATGTGATTGTAATTGCAAGTGGTTGAAATCATGAGTAATAAATCACAACACAAAATAACATTTTGTTTTAAATATTTTTGGTCATGTGTTTCGAGAATGGGCATCGATACATCCAATGAGACTGGAGTTCGTAACGCTCTTCAAATGTTACGCGGTGCATTAATCATGACTACTGGGGCGCCAAAGGATTATGTGCTCATAGTTATTAAATAACCATCGAATGTTAACATTTGAATTATTCAGTTATTAATTTCCGACTGAACACACGCTTGTGAGCCACATGATTGAATTCATTCAGTATTCGAAACAACACCCAGTTTACTTAGTTTATAATATTTATAAAATAATTAATATTTAAAAAATGTTAGTTATTGCTGCATTTTATGTTTGGGATGTATTTAGTAAATAGAGTAGTCTTTAAAAATATTCTAAATGCTAATAGTAATTAATATATATATATATATATATATATATATATATATATATATATATATAAGGTATACATGTACATATTAATATACAATGTCGATGTACCTTTAATTTGGATTTGAATTGATTTGATTGCAATTGGGTTTTGTAGTTTATTAGTCCATTAAAGGACCAATAAGGTGTTGACTACAGGAGGATAAAGAAGATATCTTGTGAGTTGGACTTAGCAAGATAGAGTAGTGGAAAATATTTTCCACTTATTCCATTGTATAAGTAACTCAGACCTAAATTTTTTTGTTTCCTGATTTCTCCCATCCTTGACCTCCATTTACATCTATTCTCCCTCATCATAGTCAATCTCCATTCAGCCTTTCATACAACATTAAAACATCAAACAACTCAACTCAAGTGGTGATACACCGAAGCCAACAACTTTGTTTAGAGATCTAAAAGATCTATGAGATTTTCAAAATCGACTACATCTCAATCAAGTAGATTCTAACTTACATACGTATTGTTATTGTATGCTATTTCGAATCATTTTTATATACATTGATTGCCATGCTTTAGTTATAATTCAACATATTAATCTAATAGTAGGGTAAGTGTTTTTATTTATTTTGACATAATAATATAAATAAAATATATATGTAATTTTTGTTTTGATCGTATAATCATTCTAAAATATGTAAAATAACTTTTCGAATTTGATTTTTTTTTATTAATTATGAATTATGAATTATAAATTAAAATAATTTAAATTATAGTATACATCTATGTCTAAAATAATATAAATCACATTTAAAATCAAGTTATTAACTGTAATTAAAAAATGATTTGGCTAAAAGATATATATTCTATGTTGGAATGTAAGAGGTCTAAATGGTGATATTAGAAAATTAGACCTCTATAATCTTAGCAATAAATATAAACCTACAATTTTAGCTATATTAGAAAATAAATTCACAGAAGATAGCCTGGAAGCATTCAAAAATTAAATGGGTGATGATTGGAATGTCATACATAATAACACTAATACTATTAAAGGCAGAATCATGGTTTCATAGGACTCTAATGTTGGATATGCAACTTGATGAATATAGACGAACAACAAGCTACCGTAAATATGAAAAATGTAGGAGGAATGGAGATCGCTACAACAGTGGTATATGCAAGTAATTTGGCCTCAGATAGGAAAAGCTTATGAAAAAACTAATTGACAATTCAAAAATCATAAAAAAACCATGGCTAGTGTCTGGAGATTTTAATGCAGTGTTGAAAATGAATGAAAAGCAAGGAGGTCTTACCCTTAAGGTTTGCCAGGTAGCTGAATTTAATAACTGTGTACTGGCAGTTGGACTTATAGAAGTGCTCTATATAGGCCTAAAATTCACATGGAAAAGTGGTGAGTCAAAAAGAGTACAGTCTAGACTAGATAGAGCTTTAGGCAATGCAGAATTATTGAACAAGATGCTAAATATAAAAGTTACAGTGTTGCCAAGCTCTACTAGTGATCATTGTCCTCTTTGTATTCAATTTAATGATGAAAAACAGTCACAAAAAGGAAAACCGTTCAGATATGCAAACCACTAACATATAATTGAGAAATACAAAGAAGTAATTGATTTTAATAAAATCCAAATTCCTAAAGGGAATCATATGTAACAATATATAATGATAGTGAAACAAATGAAAAAAAAGATTAAAGGAATGGAATAAAATAAGGCCTAAATTGCATAATGCCATAAAGAATTTGCAGGAAAAGCTGGAAAAAATACAATATCAATTAGAAGATGAGCCTCAAAATGAAGAGCTGAATGCAGAATACTTCTCCAATCAAAAGCAACTAAAGAAACTATTGGAAAAACAAGCCATAGAGATAAACCAGAAAGCAAAAGAAAATGGCTGGCTGAAGGGGATGAGTGCAATAATTTTTTTACCAAAAAGTCTCAAAGGAAAAATAAAAACAACTTACTGAATTGTTTAAATGATCAGGGGGAGATCACCGAAAACATGCAAGTATTGGTGACTAAAGCTATAAAATACTTTACAGTAACTTATAAGGAGATTATATACAGTAAATACCTCATATTAACTGCAGGAGAAAGATCTCCAGAGAAGGTGCTTGTATGATGGCAGCAAACATTTCAGAAAAGGAGTTGAAAAGTGCCAATTTTCTCTATCCATGATGAGTTATGAGTGCACTCTTCTTCGAAATGCACTGGAAATACATAAAAGAAAGCATGCTCAAAGGTTATCAGGAGGCTTTAAAAACGGGTGAATTTATTCAAAAAATTAATCATACTTTTATCACACTGATCCCGAAAGTAAAAAAGCTAGAAAGAATTAAAGAGTATAGACCTATTGCATGTTGTAATGTTACCTATAGAATAATTAGCAAGATTATTTGCATGAGGCCCAATAAAGTATTACCACAAATAATATCACAAAGTCAAAGTGCTTTTATTAAGGGTAGATTCATATCTGAGAATTCACTAATGGCTCATGAACTAGTAAGGGAATTCAATAACAAAAGGGGCAGATAGGGTGTGTTTCAAAATTGATCTCCATAAGGCATATGATAAAGGGAACAGACAATTCATTCTACACATGTTGCCTGAAATAGGTGTTCCAGCTAAGCTAGTAAAACTCATAACTCATTGTATGTGCACACCTACATTCTCAGTGATAATAAATGGGGTTCCTAAAGGGTACATTAAAACTAATAGACGGATTAGACAAGGAGATCCTCTATCCCCATATCCTTTTGTTGTTGCTATGGAATGGTTTTCTCTTCAAATGGAATTAGCTAGCTATCAGTCTCTAATCAAACCCATATATAAGTTGCATCTAGAAGTCAATCACTTGATTTCTGCAGATGATTTACTGGTAGTGTTTAAATAAAATGCTATGGGTTTGAGCACAATAAAGGAAAATATTTAAACAACTGGAATCTCTAGCAGGACTTAAAGTCAATGAATTTAAAACTAAGTGCTATATGAATAAGTATCGCAAATGTAAAATAGAAATATTAGCATGACTTGGTGTAGGAGAAGGAGAATTGCCAGTGAAATATTTAGGGGTGCCATTTTCAAATAATAACATTACAGATGCTGAATGTGGTAAGCTCATAGATAATATTAGAGAAAAGCAACAAGGTTGGAGGTCAAAATTATTATCATTTGCAGGGAGAGTGGAATTAGTTCATACTATTATCACGTCAAAGGTCAGGTTTTGGTTGCAGACTCTCCAAATACCAGACTGTACTATTGCTAAAATCAATTCAGTCTGTGCTAATTTCATATGAAAAGGAGGCATCAATAAAGTGAGCTATACTGAATTATGTAAACCTAAAAGTGAAGAAGGTGTGGGAATTAAAAATCTTTTTAAGCTTGAAAAGATCTATGGACTCAAACTAGCTTAGAAAATCCTTAACTCTGATAATTTGTGGGCCAAATGGATGAGAGCTAGATACTTAAAAGAAAATTTCTAGGCAGTAAAATCAGATAATAATGCTTCAATCATTTGGAGAAATATTCTCAAACAAAGGGAGAAACTAAAAGTGTCAAATGGTCAAGACACAGATCTATGGAAGGACCCTTGGATTAAAAACAAAAGCCTTTTGGATAGAATGGGATGGGAATGTTTTTCAGCAAATAATACCCCAAAAATACAAGTTGCTAGCATAATTCACAACCAAAGATAGGACCCAGAAAAACAGTTAATAACCGAAAGCAAGAAATCGAGGAAATTCCACATTTCATAAATAGAGAAAAAGATGTATGGCTAGGAAAAACAACAGGTACGGGCAGTTCAAAATGAAGGAAGTCTGGAAAGGTAATCGATATCACTACTCAACTGTTCAATGGCATAAGGTTATATGGAGCAAATTTAATTGCCATAAAATGGCTCATACTGATTACAAAGAAATCAAAGGCAGATTTAACTACAAAAGACAGACTCAAAAGTTGGGGGATAATAGATGAAGGAATATGCAATTTATGTTGATAGGGAATTGAAACACATAGACACCTATTTTTCGAGTGCAAATATAGTAAGCGAGTCTGGGCTATCCAGAAGCTTAAAAACATGCAAATAGAAGTAGTGATGAATTTAGAAGATGAAATTAAATACTTGAGTGACCGGATAGACCTCACGAACCTATGAAGGAAGTCGGGAAAATTGCGTTGACAACAACTATTTGGCATCTCTGGAGAGAACGAAATGTACGGGCTTTCACATGAAACAAGGAAAAGATAGAGTTAGAGCTATCAGAAAGTATTGCAAGAGAAGTTAAGATTACTATAGGAAGAATCAAGAGAATTACCAGCTCAAAGGTAAAAGAAATACAACTACTGAAGAACTGGAAGTGGAAGGTTGCAAGGCCAGAAAATCAAGCAGACACTGAGGAGCCGCCATAGATCGAAGCCGGTGAACCCTAAATTAAATTAGCAAATTTATGTGTTAAGTTATGTTAGTTGTCGAACTGTCTGATGAGTTGTCTATATAACATTGTATATTTGCAGATTGTAATAGCTTTTGGGCCGCACAGCCTAATATAATACCATTAACCAATTTTCAATATATATATATATATATAACACTAAGAGGGTACTTTTAAATTATATGTTAGTGTGTGTGTATGGGTATGTAATTGCTTTCGGCATTTTATAAAAAGATATTGCCAAAATTATACATACATATTTTTTATAATATTTATTTATACTCAATTTAAATACATATATTAATATATTTTTAAATTAATTAAAAAAATTATTTTCAATGGCATTATATTTAAATCGATATATTTATTTTATAATAATATTACTTAGTCAAATATAAGATATTTTACAACTTTGAATTAATATCTTAGACCTAAATTTGAATTTGAAATTTTATTTATTGAAGTCAACATTAGATTTTTTATTTAAAATTAAAATTTGAAAATCTTGACTCGGTCAAATTACATATGATATTTTATAAAATTATATTTATTATTTTATTAAATAAATAAATATATGTGTATAATATAATAACATATTTTATATCAAATAATTTAATCATGGCAATTTATATATATAGACATATACATATATCTAGTAGATATAAATCTCACATCTACACATGTATATATTTGACCATGCTTTTGTTTGATATTATAGACATCGCACATATATGTCATCTCACACACACACACATATATATGTATGTATGTATAATGATATACTCATAATTATACACATGTTATATTTAATTATTACATTTTAAATAAATAAAATGAAACAATAAATAAAATATAATTTTATTAGAAACAGCCAGATTAGATCCAACGTTAAGCATTGGATTTCATGGGGCAGTTAAGATCCAATTGGGAAATTTTTTGAGATCGACCCATTTTAGTCGTTACCGAATAGGCCAATCTAGCACTTTTCATGTATTCGATAACTACCGAAGTCTTACTTCCAATAGTTTTGCCCTTCGTATGGTTGATAGTTACTCCCTTTATATTTGGATGATTAATAACTAGAAAGTTTTGTATAACATTGGCATTTATAAAGTATTTATATATTTAGTTTACATATTAGTGTAACATAGTTAATTATAGATATATAACATTACATAAAATATTTTAGTTAATCTTTTATATGGCTAAGCGATTTGGTGTTGTATTTATTTAGCTATGGACCATATATCCAATTTCTAATGACAACACATGTTTAGAGTTCTTCTTTCATAATGCAAAAACAGAGTGTAGAATTTTCATTAATGAGTACACTTTATTATTACAAATGTTATTTCATTAATTAAAAACGAGTGCAAAATTTCACAGATAAATATACTCTATTTTGACAACCTACGATTTGAATATCACTCGGATCTATGATTCACTATTCGGATGTCATTTCAATTGAAATTTTAAACTTTACGATTTAAGATTCAAATCTCATATTGAAATCATTAATCCTTTATTTTATGAAAGGTAACAAGTCAATACAAACAAATAAATAAAAAAATAATTAATTCCATAAGAAAGAAGAGTGAGAGAAAGGGAATCAAAACTTGGTGGGAAGCGCCTAGATTTTGGATTGAGACTAGGGTTTTCTCATTGGACAGTAATCACAAAATTCAGAGTGAATTGGCTAACTATCAAATAGGAAAAAAATCAATTGCATCAATCTATGTCGAACTTTTATTTATTTATTGTGTAATGTTCATAAAATTCTATGTAGGAAGTATTCTTCCAAATGAGTCAATTGTTTCAAACTAAGGATTCTAATTTCGACTACTATCATATAGGTTTGTATTGATAAATTCATAAAAAATGATTAAAACGAGTAAAGGAAGTAGTGGTTCGAAGCTAATTGATCAGAAAAGAGAATAAGTGACTATAACCAAAGATCAGGGAGGAAATATTTGAGTTACACGGTGGAGATCAATGGCTAAAGATTAACTTACTATGGTAGGTTAAGATCTAAGTTGCCAAAAGGGAAGGGATGTCTATGATATACCTAATTAATTGTATGTGCAAAAAATCTCCTTTTTCATTCAATATGTGCGGGCAATTAGAATTAATATACTTTGATTACTAAAATGATCAAGACTTACAAAAGTTAGTGGCAGAACTGATGGAGGCGATACTGAAGCCGGGACGTCGGAGTAGGCAGCGGCGATTCAGGCGATTCGAAGCATGATTTAGTGAGAGGTGGAGGCAGGAGGGAATTGATTGAGTAAAGTAAAAACACCCTAAATGGATCGGAGGGGGAGGCAGGGGATGACGCAAAAATGAGTGATGGGCATCAAATAAATTGGTGTTGGACTGGGTGAACATTTTCAGCATATTCTGCACCACAAAGCAAACTATATTATGTTTTAAGTGAAATTTTGATTCTTTAGCATATCCGATGTATTTTTCAATTAAATACATTATAGAATGAACTTGGTAAACTGTAGCAAAGATATCACGATATAAATATCATGTTTAAAATATTTTTAATTTGCCTTAGGTGTATCCCAATGCTTCATCGGTTTTTGTAACTACAATAACTCAATCATAATCAAAAATAATTTTGGCATATTAAGATGGACCTATGTAGAGTGGTATATTAGAGTATGTTCGCATGGGGTGAACCGAGGTTTGTGCTTATGGACTAAGGAGTGAGTTAAACAGATGATTGGCTATTAATTCATTTGCTTGTGATCATGTTTTCCGCATATAAGTTCTTTTAACTTTCACCAGCTTTCATCGTCTTTCATTTTAGAAGACTAAACAAGAGAGGCAATAATGGTGGCACCTAAGGGAGACAGATCCGATAACTAGAATGTCATTGAGTCATTGATCATTGAGGCAAAGTTGCGAAGAAGGTAAAAATAGAGACCCGTTTTGGCACATGTTAATCGAAGGTGGATGAAAGTTGAAAAAATGTGAATGCACAATGGTGGTGGTTGTTATACCATGTTTTAGTATATTGATGTAGTAAGAAAATAGTTGGAAGTTCGCTTAAGATAGTGGTCAAGATATTTGAGAGAGTTAGGGTACGCCCTAGAGTGGAAGTATGTCACTTGTTACATATATCTAACCCTATAACTAATCTTATTAGTAAAAAAAGTGTTTAATTTTCTAGTGTATACTTGTCATATTAGACATATTAATCAAGTAATTAATTTATGTGTACCAATATAGAAAACTCTTAAATTGTATGTTATGCGATAATAATTACAAAAAGTTGTAACCAGGAGAAAATTATCATAATATAAATATTATATTATTTTAAATACTCACGATCAAGATATTTCGAGAAAGAATACCGATTCAACCTTTGAGACCAGAGTGTGTAACACTCTCCAAATGTTAGCAGTATATTACTCATGATTGTTAGGGGTAACAAGGGGTAATGTACTCGTAGTTATTCGATAACATAGAATGGTTCGTCCGAGAATATCATGTTGGTTGATAACAAGAAATTTCAAAGCGGCGATCTTAGTGGTTCCCTTAACTTGAGAATACTCTACTTTAATTATAGTTATTTCATAACATGACATTCCATCGAGCCACTATAGTTGGGTATGAATTGAAGCATTAAAAGTAAAGCACTATCCAATAAGAATTCGTCTCCTTAGTTATATGAGGTTAGTACCACATCAACCGTAGTCAACTCAAATTCAAAATCTCTGTCTAGAGCAAAGTTATTAATGAATTTTATTATTGAATCAAGGACTTTGTTTATGGACTAACTAAAGTTGAATAAGGATGATATTGGAATTTTTACCAAAACCAAATTTCATAAATCATAAAGTAATAGAGTGTTACGAAGAGAACATCCCTACTAAAAGGTACTGTTTAATAAAATGTGAAATTAAATTTTATAGAAAAGATCTGTAAACGATGAATTTAGCCAAATCGTCACACCACTACCTAAGGTAACATGTGAACGTTAATTTTTGAATTGTTCAATAATCGCTGATTGAATTCACACCTCTTGGTCTCAAAACCGCATTTGTGGATTCTTTGAAAAGAAAACTATATGATTTAATTAGTTTACAAAATGTTATAAATTCAATAAATTAATTAATATTTAAGAAATATTAAATATTAAGTTATTTGATGATTTGGGTGTTGTTAGTAATTATTTAGATGTATATTTAAAAATTATACATGCATGTATCGATATACGATATTGGTATATATTAAATTTGGTTTTAAATAGAGACAATTGCTTAGCAGGCTTTTGGAAGTAAACATACTATGTGATGATATGATGTGGTAGGCTAATAATCTATATAGAAAGAAAGAGATAAAGATAAGATTTAATTAATGGTAAATAAAGGGCAATGCTTTAAATCAAAGGAATGATGAAAGGTTTCTTTTTTAAACAAAAATGAAACCTTCCTCATTAATTCCATTTGATTAACTCCATTTTCTCAATTCAGTTTTTCTTCCTCTCTTCTCTCCTTTTTCATGGATGAATTCGCTTTCCCCTGTTTTTAAGAATAATAAACTCCAAATAAAATAAAATAAAAAGCTACGTGGTCCATCCATCTCTTGAAAATATAGAGTGCCAATTTTAGGAATGTGAGGAGAATTCATAAATTAAAGTGTAACTTATTAGTTAGATCCATAAGGTAAATTTTCATTTTCATATTTATATTTTAGATGTATCACTTTATAATGATTATATATACATGCATACATACACACACACACACACATACATACGTATACATACATACATGCACACACACACACACACACACACACACACACACACACATATATATATATATATGTCATTGCCTCACCATAATTTACAATTTATATCATAATCTAAACAATAAATTGGACTATGGACTTAATTTAATTCATTCGTCTAAAACTGAAAATGTTCACGTGTGTAAAATTATAGTGCCATATATAACTATATATATATGTATGTATATATGTATAATGATTTCATAATGTACTTTATAATTTTAACGATTTAAATAGTGTTGATTTGAATCATTTTTGAACATAAAAACATTAATATTTTATTCTAAACTTATGTGTATGTTTTGATTTTAAAAATCCTTTTATTTCTTTTTGTTCTTAAATTGTATTAATTCCGAGTGATAAAATTAAATATTATACATACATACATACACATACATGTATGCATGTGTGCATACATATGTGTGCATGTGTAGATTTATATATAAAAGCTTTTAAAAATATATGAATCTTATGTTCATCATAAAATAATTTAATTTAATATATATGCGTATATATACTTTGAATGATTAATATTATTTTCAACTTCATTGTTATATATACACACATACACATATACATATGTTTAATTTAATATTAGTACTTATTTCATTAACTTTATTTATTGATCAAATGTAGTTTAGATCTTAATTACGAATAAAACTTACCAAATAAAATTTAGATTTGAAATTTTTATTAGCTGGTTTATATTAAGTTTTGTCTAACCAATCTTTGTTTTTAATTTTTAAACCTCATAATATTTTATAATTAAAAAAACATTTTACAAATTCAAATTAAATTGAGGCAATTGATATATATGTATGTATGTGTGTGTATATGTATGCATGTGTTTGTGTATAGATATACATGTATGTGTTTATAAATGTTAAATATATACACGGTAGATATAAATCTCAATGTTTGGACAAGTATACATTGACTTTGTTGTTGTTTTGCTATAATTTGTCTTGTTAAACATTTTATTGCCACATGTCGTTTTGAAAATAAATAGGCACGGTTTTAGTAGAATGCTTGCAGAAGAGGAAAGTATAATCAATTATTGATACCACCTTTTTAAATTTTTCCTTTTAGACCTTGATGTGATTACATTTAGATCTAATAATAATAACATGTTCATTGCTTTTTAAAAACCTTTTAGAAATATGAATATATCTGATATATTCTTACTTATTCAAACTTTATTACTTAATAAACATAGGTTTAATAAATTAAATCAAAAATTTAAATAAAATTGGATTTTATCAAGTATAACTAGATTGGATCTTGTGAAACCCATTAGATTGCATATTCCCACTATGATCCAAATAGAGAACTTTTTTGAAATTCTTAGTTTATGCTCAACCTAAGGCCTATGTTATAAATAAAATATAATTATTTTAAGTAAAGGTAATTATGATATATATATATATATATATATATATATATATGGATGTTAGAAGTGGGGAAGCATGTTCCCTATGAGGTGACAACATGACATTGCGGGACTTCGTAAATGCTATTTATCCGCCGGAGGTCCATATTCGGCTGGGGGAAACTCTATCACAAATGACAGCCAAAGAAGGTTCAATGGTAGATGGGTTACATTGATTGATGCCTGACTAAGTGTATGGAAAGGGCATAATGGAAGTTCCATGGCATTCACGGGTACTGATGTGATGTGATGATGTGTTGTTATTGGATCCCAGCGCATGCAATAAGAGGCGTTACATTACTTTGAGAGGTGGACACGGATGCAGATGATGAGACACCACAACGAGTCAGCATTGCGTACTTCTCCTCAATGCATAACAGGGGCACATGTTGTCGTAATTGTGGAAAACTTAATCCTACGATAGAAATAGCAGGGAAAACTATGTGAAATGGTTACGCTAGCAGTAATATGAGATACGTAGTGCTATAAAGGAAACTGCAGGATAACCCTATGTTGGAGAAGTTTTAGTAATTATTAGCTAATCATTAGTTGTCTGTGAGTTTGATTAGTTGTTTGATCCTAGGTATGAGCCTGCATAAGTAGTTAATGTGCATGTGTATTAAGTTAAAAACTCTTAGTAAAGGAATCTAGTAATTAACAGGCACTTGCAAAACGCTCTAGGTCACATAGGGTATCATTAAAGTCAACAACATATGATCACCATATGTTAATGATGTGCTCATTCATCGGACAGTTTTTTGACCTACTCCTTTCCTTCTTTTTCTTAGACCATAGGTGTAACATCCCCCATTTTGAGGTCCGAAACTAAGCACTACAAATGTTGCAGTCATTTATAGTATAAATTTCCGATGATAAAATGTGGTCACATTGATGGTATCTGCAATACCAGAAGTACAAGAATATGAAATAATTTTAAATACAATTTCCAAAGCATACCTTCGCATTTCATTTCAAAGATATATTTCATATTTATTACATAATACCAATCATTGCCCAAGTTCAAATAAAATATAATTATTACAAAATACCCCAAGAGCGACATATGAAAATTCCCCCTTGGTTGATCAGAGTTACTAAATAGACTGATATAGTTACTATCAATACATTCATATAACAATTGACGTAACACAATGGATAATAGAAATATATAGATTCCTGCATAGCTAGCTTTCCCTCTTGCACGTCTATGGAAGCTTTATTTATCAAAACCTACTTAATTTGTAAAGCTCTTATTCCTAACCTAATTAAATCTCATTTTTAGCACCGAGAATTTAAGGGAAAAAATAAACTTTGAGTCAGAAAAAAAACCTTATGTAATAATAATATGTCATCTCGGTTTATAGATATTAAGTGAGACCATGCCGCTGAGTGGACCAAATTTTCCCCTCACTAGTATCCCTATTTAAGTCATATATTTTACGAATCAATTCCTACAATCAAACTAGTTAAAGTAAACAATATAAACAATAACGCGCATGCATGCTACATAGGTAATCATGATTATCCATCCCATTGTTTAGTTTTCACAGGGTAACTGCCGACCATTATGATTGATTTGAGCCTACCAGATATACCAAATGTTCTAATTGACTATTAGTAGAAAACTAGACGGTCTGTGTTTACCTAACTACCTATCAATCTCATAGTTGTGCTTGGCTTACCGTGAACCTAAAGGTTTTGCAGGCCAACCTATAACCTATCTTGTCTTTATGTATTCCTTTCTGTACGTAACCTACCTTTTGTCTTACTCTTGACAAATCCCCACACACTGGAATATTGGACTATATCAGCCAAGGGGTAACAACTGAAGTATATGGCGCTACCCTACACTAGTCCCATTTGGATTTTTGATCTTTGAGTCAATTCATCCTATCACAATCTATCAAAAAGTGATAAGAACGGTAATTTCTTTAGTAAAATTTTGAGCTAGATATCCTTTTATATTTCGTTGAAAACAGTTTCTTTATAAATGATTTAATCTTTGAAATCATGCTTTCAAACTATGGAAAATATAGCCATTTACTATATCCAAATAATTATTCCATGAATATGCTTTAATAAAGTAATATTGATGAAGTTCGATGTCATTTAGGGCCGTCGCCTTACAAAAACATAGAATATAGAGCCAAAATAATATGAAGTTTTTATATTGATAAATATGGCAACAACATAGTCGACGAGGATCTTCGTTCCTCAAAACATAAGATATAAGCCAAAGTTAATTAAACAATTTAATTGATAACGTTGGCGACATCTTCACCACTAAGGGTCTTCGCCTGCCTTTAATTTTTAAAATATAAGGTCATAAGGCCGATAACATGGACGTCACACTTCATACAACATTGGCGTCCTAAGTTATAAACTTGGTTTGCACAAGCCTTAAAAGCATAGAATTGACATCATTGAATATCGGGGTCATTGCTTTAAGGAAAATTAGCGACTTCATTAGAGCTGAAGTTATTAGAAGCGATACCATAGCCATCTTGGAGAACGTATGTTTTTTAATAAAGGTGATATTGTCATCAACGATGTCGACATAGCAAAAAGTGGCATATTTTCCTATATTGTCGAAGGCCATAAATATAAAACATTTGGCATCACTAATGCTACTATAAGTCAGTGTGAAACCCATGGGATCGACGACATTATAGAAAACATGCGGCATAGTACAAAGTGCAACATTAATATGTTAAAAAGCGGCCTCATCGACTTTAAAATTCATGATGTCGACGTTGTTGCTTGCTTCTTGCTTCAACCAGGCCGTTGCATTCCTTATCAACCTAAGTTGATACCCTATGCGTTTTGAAAGTCGCTATGCTCCGATACCAAATGAAAGTGGGGTGTGTATACAATTATATGTGCTAATATAGTATACACGGATCGTGTAATATGGATTACAATACAAATGCGGAAATAGATGATAATAGCATTGTAAATAGAAAATAGAAAAATCACACCAGAGATTTTTATACTGGTTCGGAGCACCGTCCTACGTCCAGTCCCAGACTTCTATCTGGATTTTCACTATTAACAACCTCGCTTCACCCGGAGGAACATGTTTACAACACCCGAACAGCCGAACGGGATTTCACGCCTCTAATACACTGAGGACTTCAACACTTGCCTCTTACAACACGAGGACTTCAACACAAACAAATACAATTGTTGTTGACAACTTGTGTTCTTGAAAACACGGATTTGTCACTAGTAGTACAACCTTCCTATAATCTTATCCTCAAAGAATATGAATGATGTTTTGTGAAGATTAAAGAAGGTATATTGCTTATTGAATCAAAAGGTATAAAATAGTTTCAATGATTCAATAAGCTATTAATTAAATGAGTGCTTTTAGAATGCAAGAATGTTAGAAAGTAAGATCAGAGAAAGCATATAATAATCATATAAATTCATGTTTGAATCAACGATTTAGATGAGTATATATAAGAAGAAATAGTTGTAACTCTTGGTGAAACAGTTGCCATTAAGAGTTGTGATTATTGGTGAAAGGTAGGAGATGCAACTCTTGGAGAAGAGAAGTGTCTTTTGGAAAACTTGCTTTCTGTTTAAAAACGGTCGACAGGTCAAAAAATGACCGGTAGACAGGATTTTAAATATATAGTCGTTATGTGCATGTGTGCACGTTTATTGTGCACATTTAACAGGAACGGTCGACCGTTCATTTTTGGACCGGTCGACCGGTTTCTGTTAAGTTGCACAATAAATGTGTACATCACTATAAATGTATATATATATTGATTATATTTTGTGCATGACTATTTGAGGATAGATTTTAACAAGTTTATTACTATTATAACATCAAATAATCAATCTATAATCTAGAGAACCATATGAAGGTCTTGATTTGTCGATTGCCTTTATATTGTTGTCAGCAATCAAAATCTTCATAGAAGCTTTGACTCAACATTCTCCCCCTTTTTGATTGATGACAATATATAGCTAAAGTATTGAATCTCCACCTGAATATGTGATTTCCTGCAGACAATTATTAGCACCTTTCTCTCTGCAAACAATTATTAGCACCTTTCTCCCCCTTTGTCATCGACAAAAAGGAGTAAACAAAAAAGAATATGAACCAAAAAAGAACAATGCATAATACATATTAAACATAAGATGTTTTGAAAACTACCATACATGCCATAGTTCAATAAGATGGACACTAATTAGTACAAGTGTCACAGATGTTTTTAAAGAACTTAAAAAAATAAACAAACTAGCTTTAGTCCGACTGAATCTCCTCCTCGTCATCTTCATCATCATCATCGTCATCATCGTCATCGTCATCATCGTCATCGTCATCACCTCTAGACGTCTCTCCATGACCTTGTCCGCTTGTACCAGCAGATTCCTCGGATGTTGACCAAGTGAAAGTGGGAGGAGCCGGACGCTTTCCGGGGTCTTGATGTTGGGTAGATACAGATGTGCTACATGATATAGCATCCCATATAGCACTGAAGAAAGACTTGACCTTGTTGAATCGTTTGTCAATTTTTGAATCCATACGTTTGAGTCTCGCTTCAAGTAAGAATTGATTACGAGCGATGGTTTCAAGAGATTCTCTTGTAGACGACTTAGATTTCAACAACCTAACTTCTCCGGAACGAGGTCGGGAAGATGGAGCTTGTTGTGCTTGTGTACCTCGTTGTTGCCATTGTTCGAATGGCATAATCTGAACATAGGGAGGAGGAAGTTTCATGCGCTTGATGGTAGTGGAGTCAATGCATTTTGGTGTAGATGTTGCTGAATCAGGGGCTGTTACTCCACATGCTAGCAATATGCGCATAATATACTCATTATAGAAGAAATGAGGTCGAGTGGAGTTATTCACTTTTAAAATTTCATCGAAAATCATGTGAGCCCAGTTGATTTCGATTTCCCCGTATATAGCATAAAGAGCCTTGAAATTTTCCTTGTAGACGGCATCATAATTTCCTAATCGAGGAAATAGAGAGTGCATCAAGACACGATGTAATAGCCTTGTTGTCGGTCGTAGCCCAATCGATTTGGTGCCGTCACTATTATCTTCTATAAACTTATGGCTAGTGCTATTTCGGGTGAATACTTCACAAAATGTCGATGAAAATTCTTCACCTCGATTTGGTATTCCAAGAATAGAAGCTATTCTATCATGAGTAAGATAAATTCGTTTGCCGCAAACTACCGACCAAATAACTCCATTTGGATTATCCGGTGTATATTCTTCTAAATTCATATTTGCGTAGAATAATTTAATCATTAAGTGATTAATTTCTACGCTATTATCTGAAAAATCTATTAGAGGAGAAATATTGGAATTGTTTGCTAAACGACGAATACCGTATGAAGTGAAGTCTTCGAATTTGATGAATGAGCCCGGATGGTACTTATAATTTGTCATTTGATTCCATCGAGTTACGGCAACTGGAGTTTCAAGCCACTTTCTGGCAGAGAGAGTTAGAGATGAAGATTCTGAAGATGCTCTTTTCTTTGATTTCTTTTGTGGTGGAGCCATTGATGAGGATTTGAGAGTTTTGGAGCTTGAGAAATATGAACTAGGGTTTGGGAATTGGGAAAGCTTTCAGTTAGGAAGTAGAAAGAAATGAGTGTGGGGTAAAAATATATACGTGGAGTGTATAAAAAAAAAAAAAAACTGTAAAATGCTCGACCGGTCGACCGCCTAATTTTTACCGGTCGACCGTTTTCAACCCGAGAGCTTTTTTGGTCGACCGGTAGAAATTACGGTGGTCGACCGGTTTTGCTCTGTGTTGAAAACTGATTGTTTTCGCAAAATTTTTGAAAAAAAAATCGATTGCATATATTTTATATTATATTATTATTACAGAATATATGATATTACAAGAAATATATATGAAAACAAAACAATATACATTATGAAATTCTAATGAGAAGGAGAGTTGTCATTAGAATTTTTGTTGTCTTCAATGCGTTTAGCCCTTGGACTCCACTTATTTCGAGCTCCTTCATTCTCGTTATAATTTCTATCCCAAGAGTTTGGAGTCGTTGAAGTCGATGGCCTGCATGGCATTGGTTCATGAACATCGTGCTTGTTTGATCCGCAGAAGAACGATGCCATTCTTTCTAAGACGGATAAACGTGCCGACGTACGTTGTTGTTCATGATAGAGTTGGTTTTGTCCATAATGCAATTGTCTCTGTAGGTCGATTTGATGCTTTTGGTAGTGATGTATCTCATCGATTTGTGCCTTCGTGCGCGGAGAGCAAAATAGTGCTTTCTTTACACGTTTAGATGATGGCGTATGACCAGGAGTGCGAGAACAATGGTGATAGCACTCCGGTTTCTGTTTCGGTGTAATCGGAGAGTAATTCTCCTCCGAATCCGAGCTTGTGATTGAAATATGAGGTTCTTGTGCGCATTTGTCACAAATATGAGCCATGATAGCTTGTGTATGATGAATATAATTTTCAGAAAAGAAATGAATGATTAAAGAGGTAGTTTCAAAAGTTTATATAAAAAAAAAAGGTTTGTTAAGAGCTTGTGGTTTGAATTTGATAAAAAGAATTGGCCGTAAACATAACCAAAGTTTTAAAATATTTGTTTAAAAATAGGTAGAGATGGTTATAGTTCTGATTTTTAAGATTGTTATGAAAAAAATATAGCTTAAGAATGTAAATAATTTGTTCTATTCTAGATCTTTTCGAGATACTAAGCCAAGCTCTCTTCGTAGTTTAATAAAACTAGATTCAAGTAAAGGCTTAGTGAAAATATCGGCTAATTGATTGTCAGTATGAACATACTTAAGACATATATTTCCTTTTTCAATATTATCTCTAAGGAAATGATGACGGATATCAATGTGTTTAGTTCGAGAGTGATTCACTGGATTTTTAGAAAGATTTATAGCACTTGTGTTATCATAGTATATAATAGAATTTGATAAATGAATATCAAAATCTTGAAGTGTTTGTTGCATATATAGTACTTGAGTACAAGCAAGAGCCGCTGATATATATTCAGCTTCACATGTTGATAGTGAAACACAATTCTGTTTCTTACTAAACCAAGAGACAAGTGATTTTCCAATAAAATGGCACGTACCACTTGTACTTTTTCTATCCGTTCGTGAGCCACCAAAATCAGCATCACTATATGATACTAATTCAAATGGACATTCTTTTGGATAGAAAAGACCAAAATCTTTGGTATTATTAAGATAACGAATTATACGTTTCACTGCTCGTAAATGTGATTCCTTTGGATCGGCTTGAAAACGAGCACATAAACAAACACTCATTAATATATCTGGACGACTAGCTGTAAGATAAAGAAGAGAACCAATCATGCTTCGATATAATTTCTGGTCAACATTCTTACTATTTTCATCTTTTTCAAGATGTGTAGTTGTACTCATAGGAGTTGGTTTACCAGATGTATTTTGTAATCCGAAGCGTTTGATAAGATTTTCACAGTATTTTTCTTGATTGATAAAAATACCGTTTGAAAGTTGTTTGATTTGAAGTCCAAGAAAATAAGATAGTTCTCCCATATGAGACATTTCAAATTCTTTGGTCATAATACTTGCAAATTCCTTGCAGAGTTTATCGTTTGTTGAACCAAAGATTATATCGTCTACATATATTTGGATAACCAGAATATCTTTTCGAGAATGTTTAATAAACAAAGTTTGATCGACTTTGCCTATTTCAAAACCTGAATTAATAAGATAGCTACGTAATCGTTCATACCAAGCACGAGGTGCTTGTTTTAAACCATACAGAGCTTTCTTAAGTTTGAACACATGGTCAGGATATTTTTCATGTACGAACAACGGAGGTTGTTCGACATAGACATTCTCTTTGATAAATCCATTGAGAAAAGCAGTTTTGACATCCATCTGATAAAGTTTGAAATTATGATGACAAGCAAAAGATAATAGAATTCTAATAGCTTCTAGTCGAGCAACTGGTGCAAAAGTTTCTTCATAATCGATACCTTCTTCTTGATTGTATCCTTGTGCTACTAATCTTGCTTTATTTTTGGTGATATTTCCTTGTTCGTCAGCCTTATTTTTATAGACCCATTTAGTACCAATTACTGACTGATCAGTTGGTCTTGGAACAAGTTCCCAAACGTCATTGCGCTCAAACTGATTTAGTTCTTCCTGCATGGCAATGATCCAGTAATCATCTGTAGCAGCTTCTTTTGGATTCTTGGGTTCGATATTTGAGAGAAAAGCGACATGACCCATTTGATTGAGTTGACTCCTTGTTCTGACATGTGATGTTATTTCACCTATTATATTTTGGGTCGGATGGTCTCTTAATATTCTTGGTGGTGTTTGTAATTCACATATTTGAGGAGCATTCTCAATAATTACTTCTGAGTCAGAATCAGTATTTGAGATGATTGGATTATTAATGACTATTGATTCGTCATCATCTGATATTGTGTGAGGATGCTGATAGATTTCATCAAAAGATACATGAAGTGATTCTTCAATAGTTTTGGTTCGTTTATTAAATATCCGATAGGCCTTACTTCGTTCCGAATAACCGACAAATATTCCTTCATCGGCTTTTGGATCGAATTTTCCAAGCTGGTCTTTCGTATTTAAAATAAAGCACTTAGAACCAAAAACTTTGAAGTATGAGATTTTGGGCTTTCTTTTGTTAAACAATTCATAAGGAGTGTTCTTGGTAAGAGGTCTTATGGACACACGATTTAAAACATAACAGGCGGTTGCGACAGCTTCTGCCCAGAAATGTTTTGGTAAGGTAGTTCCATTCAATAATGTTCTTGCACATTCTTGTAAAGTTCGGTTCTTTCGTTCTACTACTCCGTTCTGTTGTGGAGTTCTGGGAAACGAAAAATTATGATATATACCTTTCTTTGTACAAAAATGTTCAAATTCATTATTTTCAAACTCTCCGCCATGATCACTTCTTATATTTTTAACTTTAATCCCTTTTGATTTTTGAATTCTTTTGACGAAGGACTTGAAATGATTGAAAGTATCACTTTTATTTTTTAAGAAAATTGTCCATGTATAACGAGAGAAATCATCAACAATTACAAGCACATATTGACTGTGATTTATTGATTGAACTCTAGTAGGTCCAAATAAATCCATGTGCAGTAACTCAAGTGGTTGTAATGTTGATATGACTTTCTTGGATTTAAACGATGATTTGGTCAATTTTCCTAATTGACATGCATCACAAATGTTGTTAACTTTAAAACTCATTTTGGGTAGTCCTCTAACTAGATTGTTTTTGGCTAGCTTGTCAATAGTTCTGAAGTTTATATGATAGAAACGTTTGTGCCATAGCCATGGATCATTGTCATTAGCCACAAGACACATATCTGAATTATGATTAATATTCATATTTAGAATATATATATTTCTGTCTCTATAACCTTCAAAAACTAAATTATGGTCTTTATCTAAAATACTACACTTATTATTTGAAAAGGAAATTATAAAACCCTTGTCACATAACTGACTAATACTAAGTAAATTGTGTTTTAAATTTCTAACTAGCATGACATTAGTAATAAGAGGTAAGTTAGATGTACCACAATTGCTCACATCGCCTTTGCCGATGATATAACCTTTTGAATTGTCTCCAAAAGTGACTGAGCCACCATCTGAGTATTTAATATTTGTTAGTAAGCTCTTGTCTCCCGTCATATGCTTTGAGCAACCACTGTCCAATATCCACTTTCCTCTTTTCTTCAGTGGGACCTGCAAAAAATAGAATTAAGTTCATGGTACCCACTTTTTATAGGGTCCTAAGAGTTAGGTCTTAGGAGTCCAAACCCATTTGGGTCCGATATCCCCTTTATATATATAATTGTTATTAAAATGTACAGTATTCATGAAATGCTGAATGTATTTGTTCCTAATTAAATTATTATTTGTTTTAGGAACCCATATTTTGATAGTCTTAACATTTCTCTTTTGAAATTTCACAACTGGTTTTGGTTTGAAATATAATAAACTAACATTTTTCTTAGCTTCAGTTTTTTGTACTTTTTTCTTCCTTTTATTTCTAAGATGTTTCTTAGTTTCATGTTTGTTATATCCCAAACCTTGTTTATCTGAAATAGATTGTGAACTTTCAATGATTTTAGTCAAATTTTCTCGACCTTTGTTAAAGTTAGAAACATTTTGAGTAATGTCATCAAACTTTGTTTGTAAACTAGCTTTTTCTAGGTCTAGAATTTTAACTTTTGCTTTAAGTTCATGATTTTCAGTAGTGAGAGCATTATTTTTCTCTTTTTGAGCTTCTATTTCATGACTCAAAAGAGATATTTGAGAGTCAACATTAGATGATGATTCTTGAATATTTCCAAGTTCTTCTTCTAATATTTTCTTCTCATCTTTTAACATATCTCGTTCAAACTCTGCTCTACTTAAATCTGCTTTGACTACTTTTAATTGACGTTTTATGTCTTTATATTTGACTATCAATTCAGCATTAATATCAAGTAATTCATCAAATGTAGGAATTTGTACCTCATCTTCTGTTGCCATAAAACAAACATTAGCTTGTTCATTCTCCGAATCACTTTCACTTTCTGATGAAGATGACTCTGAATCATCCCATGTTACTGAGAAGGCTCGTTTCTTTGATTTGTCCTTCTTATATTTGAATTTGTCATTTTCTGACTTTTTCTTTTGTTCTGGACAATCCTTCTGCATGTGTCCCTTTTTATGGCAGTTGAAACATTCTATAGCAGATGAAGATGGTTTATTTGATCCAGGTTTCCTTTTATTGTAGCGACTGGCTTTTCGATATTTTAGGAATTTTTTGAATCCTTTTGCAATGAATGCCAAATCGTCATCTTCAGAGTCAGATTCATTTTCGTCTTTCTCAACATGAAATGCTACATTTTTCTTTTCTTCTTTCTGTTCTTTTCTAGCCTGCAAATTTGCTTCATAGGACATTAAATTTCCTATCAATTCATCTGGCTTCATGACGGAAAGGTCATTAGCTTCTTCAATTGCTAATACTTTTCCTTCCCATTCATTAGTCAGAGAATGTAGGACTGTTGAAATAACATCAAAATCAGAATACTTTTGTCCTAACCCAATAAGTGCATGGTGAATAGTTTGAAACCGTGAATACATTTCATTGATTGTCTCATTTGGTTTCATTTTGAAATTTTGAAATTGACTTTTCAGCATTGCTATTTTGGCTTGTTTAACCTTGTTAGTACCTTCATGAGTGATTTTTAGCGTTTGCCAAATTTGATATGCAGTAGTGCAGATACTAACACGGTTATATTCATTTTGGTCTAATGCACAGAACAACATATTTATTGCTCTTGCATTTACGGCTGCTGCCGTTTTCTCAGCCACAGTCCATTCTGAATAATCAGTTGTTGGATTCACTATTTCTCTTTGAGTAGCATTCCAAGCATCATAGCTACTTGATTGCATAAAGAATGACATACGTGTTGCCCAATAACTATAGTTAAGACCATTGAAAAATGGAGGTCTTTGTGTCGATTGCCCTTCCGTGTAAGTGGTGTTTTGAGTGCTAGTACTTGCGTTATTTGCCATATTACAAGAATATATCAAATAACTGTGTTACGGTTATATGATGACCGTGCTCTGATACCAATTGAAAGTCGCTATGCTCCGATACCAAATGAAAGTGGGGTGTGTATACAATTATATGTGCTAATATAGTATACACGGATCGTGTAATATGGATTACAATACAAATGCGGAAATAGATGATAATAGCATTGTAAATAGAAAATAGAAAAATCACACCAGAGATTTTTATACTGGTTCGGAGCACCGTCCTACGTCCAGTCCCAGACTTCTATCTGGATTTTCACTATTAACAACCTCGCTTCACCCGGAGGAACAGGTTTACAACACCCGAACAGCCGAACGGGATTTCACGCCTCTAATACACTGAGGACTTCAACACTTGCCTCTTACAACAAGAGGACTTCAACACAAACAAATACAATTGTTGTTGACAACTTGTGTTCTTGAAAACACGGATTTGTCACTAGTAGTACAACCTTCCTATAATCTTATCCTCAAAGAATATGAATGATGTTTTGTGAAGATTAAAGAAGGTATATTGCTTATTGAATCAAAAGGTATAAAATAGTTTCAATGATTCAATAAGCTATTAATTAAATGAGTGCTTTTAGAATGCAAGACTGTTAGAAAGTAAGATCAGAGAAAGCATATAATAATCATATAAATTCATGTTTGAATCAACGATTTAGATGAGTATATATAAGAAGAAATAGTTGTAACTCTTGGTGAAACAGTTGCCATTAAGAGTTGTGATTATTGGTGAAAGGTAGGAGATGCAACTCTTGGAGAAGAGAAGTGTCTTTTGGAAAACTTGCTTTCTGTTTAAAAACAGTCGACAGGTCAAAAAATGACCGGTAGACAGGATTTTAAATATATAGTCGTTATGTGCATGTGTGCACGTTTATTGTGCACATTTAACAGGAACGGTCGACCGTTCATTTTTGGACCGGTCGACCGGTTTCTGTTAAGTTGCACAATAAATGTGTACATCACTATAAATGTATATATATATTGATTATATTTTGTGCATGACTATTTGAGGATAGATTTTAACAAGTTTATTACTATTATAACATCAAATAATCAATCTATAATCTAGAGAACCATATGAAGGTCTTGATTTGTCGATTGCCTTTATATTGTTGTCAGCAATCAAAATCTTCATAGAAGCTTTGACTCAACACGTTTCTCTTGATTGACATCAAAGACCATAGAGGCAGTGAGATTAGGCCGACAACATAAACTTTGGCATGGTAAGGTTGTAATTAAACAGTAATTATCATTAAAAGTAGTTTCTTTTCACCAAACTTCAATTATTTAGCAAAATCTTATTGGATAAAACTTTTTTTACCATAAAACTTCTGGTATACTAATTATTGGATAAAACTTTCTTTTCACCCATGTACTAAGCAAACCTTGCATTTTATATAATGTGACAACCCTGACAAACCTTTTTGAACGTCACCCATCGCCGTTGCAAGCGATATCTACCACCACAATACAATCACAAGCCCTTGAGCAAAATTGAACCAACATGAGCAGCCTGGAACCAAACCTATGCCAGAAAACTCCTCGCCCAAGCGATTTTCGACCACCAGAGCTTCTGCAACCCCGACCATGCATTCATCATACCCCCACGCAACCCTCGCCAAAAACCGACGCTACTCGATCAACCGGAGGCAATGCAGTTCACCAAAACCCAAACGTGACAAAAACTAAGTTTAAATCCTAGTTCGACCTATCCCCGCTGCCACGGCGATCTATCGCCACTTCCACTATTTTTTCCAAATACCCCATTATCATTCTAGTTCCAGACAAAATTCCGACCACTCGTGTAACTCCGACCACCAGTAAACGTTCAAAAATCATTTTCCAGCTATTCCCAAAATGCACATTCATTTCAATACGAAATTTTTTGATTTTTTTTAAAATCTTATCTTTCAGAGATGATTCCAAATATATACTTGAACAAATAAAACTCGAAATTTGATTTTACATGTTTTAAAAGATTCTATGTATTTTACAGTTCCTAGTAAAAATAACTGGATACTTTTACTTGTTTTTTTTTTAACAATGAAGTTACTTTTGCTAACATCATTTTTTTTCTTCTTCAAATTCCTTAGCCTCATATTGATTGGACAGAGAGAGTTTGAATTTTTAAACTTGAATTTGAAAACCTGTAACTATGACACAGACCTATATATGTATATCTGAACACACAATATCATCATATATATATATGCATACATAACATAATCATGCAGGCACATCAATCATTTCCATTACAACTTAAACTTCCAATCCACACATCAAGATTTAAAGTTTTAAATAAAGAAAGTTTGCTCACCTGAAAAATGGAGACAGAGAGGAACATGCTTCTTATTTTGGTTCTAGATTTGAATGCATTGTAAAAATTGTTGCTTGATATTGAAAAACTTTGAGTTTCTCAGGTTTGAAACTTGAATTGTGTTGTTATATAATTCCAGGTTGAAGATTGGTTTGTAGTTTCAGCTTGATTTACTTTGTGTTTTTAGTTCTCAGGTTTTAAAAAACTGAAATGTGTGAAAGAAAAATGAGCAACTTAAATCACAAATAACTGGGAAAAATTCCTAAAGATCATAACAAATCCAATTTATCGTATTCTTTGGCATATAAAAATTATGAGGCCAAAAATCTAATTGATTTTTTTAATAATTAGATTCCGGAATATTTTCCAACATTAGGAAATTTGCCAAATATTCCCACTAAATCAAATAATTCTGAAATTAAAAAATCACTTCCAAAATAATGTTTCTAACACTATATCAAAATCTCAAGTCATTCGGGTGTCATATGATAGGTTTTCTAACTCAAAGTTATATCACTTGGTTTCATAAATAAATTCCATAAATTCACTAAGAAGCATATAATCATTCAAACTATCATAGCATGGCATAATATAAGCAAAGAATTAGATTTATGCTTAAAACCGAAAATAATACTTAAAGCATGAGATGCATAATTATCATTCATCTTGAATGGTTTAAGAAGGTTGAGATTTGTATTTGATTTGATTCCGCTAAGCTTTGCTCTTGTTTTCCCTAGCTTTACTTCTCTTGAATTCCTTGTTAATGGCCAGCCTAACTCTTATCTTTATTTGTGTAAATGAAATGAAGGAACAAATGAGAATGAGTATATTTGTTAATGAAACATGCCCCTTTACCATTTTTCCATCCTCATATAACCTTCTTATTATTAATTTTCTCATCAATTCCATTAGGTCAACAATTTAAGCTCGACCCATACTAATTATTAAATTACAATCTCCATATCCATTTACGTTACTTTATTTAATTTATCCAACTAAATATCCTAAATGATGTTAATTAAATTTGGTTTGTTATAAATTCCCTTCCGTAAAGAATTTCATCCTCGAAATTACATAAGATACACACATCAAACATAAAAGCATAGATATAAAACGAACCATCAAACAAGTCAGGATAAGTGTTCCTAATCCTATGCTCTGTTTCCCAAGTATAGTCTCTTCCATCGTCAGTTCGCTGAACCTTTACTAATATGACTGTCTTATTCCATAGCTTTTTCTCATCCTTAGCCACATTATGAACTGGATGTCTAACTATGTCATGTCTGTACTAAATCTTTCAATGCGGTCGGAGTTAAAGCAGCCTCTAGATCTCGAACACACTTCCTCAAATGAGAAATATGAAAAACATTATGGACTCCTACGAAATTGCTTGGTAGTTCAATCGTGTAAGCGAGTATCCTGATCCTTTCAGTGATAGGAAATGATCCAACGAATCTACTGTCAATTTCCCTGACCTCGAATCTTATCACACCTTTCATCGGTGGCACTTTGATGAAAACTCGATCTCTAACTGAGAATTCTAAGTCTTTCCGTCTCTTATATGCATGACTTTTCTACTTACATTAAGCTTCCTTTTTCTAGCCTGAATTAGCTCAATCTTTTCTACGGTTTCTCTTACCATATCCACGCCAAGAACTAATCGATCTCAAGTCTCCAGCCAACATACGGGTGATCTACACGATCTTCCATACAGAGCTTCAAAGGGCCTCATTCTTATACTAGTCTGATAACATTATTATAGGAAAACTCAAATAATTGCAAATGGTCTTCCCATGACCCCTTAAAATCTAGTATACAAACCCTTAATAAATCTTCAAGTACCTTATTGACTCTCTGTGTCCGTCCATTTGTCTGTGGGTGCTAAGCAATACCCATTTTAAGCTTGATACCTAATATCTCTTGTAGATTCTTCCAGATTTCACTAGTGAATAAAGAATCTCTTTACTGACTATACTACTAGGAATCCCACACAGTCTAACTATATTCTCCATAAACAACTTAGCCAATATAGGTACTGTCCTGGTTAACTTAACGGAAATGAAATGTACATTCTTGGTCAGTCTATCCACTATGACCATATACTTTCATTTTCCTTGTTTGACCTTGGCAACCCATCAATAAAATCCATGGATAACGAATTTTCAAACTGGTATATCTAAAGGTTGAAGCAATTCACTAGGCTTACGATGTTCGGCTTTCACTTGCTGGCAATTCTGACACTGTTTTACCCATAAGCCAATATCCTTTTCACACCCTTCTAGAAGAAACTTCTCCTCATATCCTGATACATCTTAGTTCCTTTATGATTAATAGTAAGCTTTAATCGATGACATTCCCCGAAAACTTCTTTCCTTAGGTCACCAGCATCTGGAACACACAACTCCCTTCTTTCTCAACCATCCATTCTAGTCACTATAAAATCCTTCAAATCATCAATCTCGGTTCCATCTTCCAATCTTATAATTCTTACATCTATCCTGGATAATCTCTTTGATTAGAAGCAATTCTGTCGATCAATATCGGTCAAACTTCCAAAGAAGATTACATTACGGTACTCAGACTAGAGCCGACATTCGATCTTAACTACACACTATAAATAGTCAATGCTTTCAAATCTTTCCAGTTGGCCAATGTAGCTAACACCATTCTGATGTTTCCTTTCCCGGGTGTGTACTCAATTCCAAAATCATAAGCAGCTATAAACTCTAACCACCTCTATTCTCTCATGTTTAACTCCTTTTGAGAAAATAAGTATTTTGCTGAATTATGATCCACATATAACTCGAGTCGTTCTCCCAAAATGTAATGTCATCACACCTTCAATGCAAATATTATGGCAACCAACTCTTAGTCATGAGTTGTATAATATAACTTCATGCGGTATGAACTATCGTGATGCATAAGCAATCACTTTACCCATCTGCTTCGACGCAGCTCCTAATCATATTCACATGCATTAGTATACACCACCAAATCTTAATTCCTATACAGAATCACTAACACAGGCATGTTGGTCAATAAATATTTCAGCTTCTGGAATGCTTCCTCACATTTATCATCCAAATATACTTCACGTCCTTCCTCATTAGTTTAGTCATATATGTTGTTAAACGACAGAAATCCATGATGGATCTCCAGCAGTAGCCAGCTAGACAAGAAAACTCTTTACCTCAGTCACTGTCTCGGTCTCTTCCAGTTATTAACCGCTTCTATCTTAGTTGGATCTATTGACTGCCCTTTTTCTAAGACACATGACCATGAAACTTCACCTTCTTCTTTAAAAAATAACCCTAAGAAAACTTTGCTTTTAGCCGATGCTACCTCAGGGTCTCAATCCCTATTCTAAGATGAATCTCATGATCTCTTTCATCCTTAGAATATGTCAAAATGTCTTCTATACCAATACAAAACTATACAAGTGCTCTCGAAGTATTCGTTTCATTAAGTCTATGAAGAAAGCATGCATATTAGTCAAACCGAATGACATTACTAACCACTCTTAGGAATGGTATCTTGTTCTAAACACCATCAATGGAATACCGTCTTCCACCACACATAGTTGATGGAACCCTATCGCCAAATCCAATTGGGAAAACACTTTGGCTTTACTCAACTGATCAAATAAATAATCGATTCTTGGCAGAGGATATTGGTTTTTCGTCCTTTTTTATTCAACTTACGATAATCGATACACAATCTTAACAACCCATCCGATTTCATCGCAAACACCACGGTCACTCCTTAAGATGAATTCTGCTTAGTCTAATAAAACTCTTTCCCTCTGTCCACCACCTAAATCTTTAACTCCTTCATCTTGGTAGGTGTCATTCTGCTAGGCAGTCTACTTACGGGTTCAGCTCCAAATGCGACGGTAGTCCCGTAACAGGCTCAAAAACATATGCAAATTCTCTAAACATGAAAACTCAATTCAACTCATCTTCCTCCTCTATTACACCCAATAAAGCACAAAAATCAAAACTTAGATTATCTACTAAGTATATAATTCAGTCGATTAGGGTGCCTTCATGATATTTTCCTATCTTGGAAAAATACCGTAGCATCATATTTACTTAACCAATCCATACCCAAAATAATCCCAATGCCCATAAAATCAAACACATGCAAACTACAGGCAAATATATGACTTAATAATGCAAACTCGAAATGGCTACATCTCATCCCTAGAGTTGCATACCCTCCTATTGGACTCACCACCCTTAAGGAAGTAACTAGGTACGAGGATACTAGGTTAATCTTATTTACCAAACAACGAGATAGAAAATAATGTGATGCACCAGGTTCAAACAGTACTCTAATAGGTATATCATGAATCAAAAGCGTACATCCCATCACAGCTTTCGTTTTCTCCTCAACTGTTGGCCTAGAGGTAGCCAGTTCCAAAGCAAATACTTTTCCTTTTTCTACCTTGGCTACTTCCAAACATTTGTTCTTATAATGTCCCACTTGGTCGCAGTTAAAGCACATAATGTTCTTCTTCCCGACAACTTCCTTTCCCTTGCTAGTCCGGCACTCATGAGCGAAATGCCTCTTCTTGTCACACTTGTAACACACAACCTCAGACTTTGCTTTCTTGGCAGCTACACCCTTCTGAGCTCCCTTCTTCTAGTAAAGCTTTCTCTTCTGGTTCTGTCCACCCTGACTCTCTGCTGGATTGTTATTACTGAACAAACCTAGCAACTCTTCATTTCGCAAAACCATCTCTATGACCATATCACATGGATCCTTGAGATATGGTAAAGTCTCTCTATCAAGCTCAGGTCTCAATCCACAAATGAACTTCTCATTCCTTTGATAACCATGTCAACAGTAGCATATCCAAATCTTGACAACTCCTCAAATCTCTTTGCGTACTCAAGCATTGTCATATCACCTTGCACTAATTCTTAAAACTTCCTCAAAAGTGTCGACTTAGTGATTTCAAACATAAATCTTTCTTCAAACCTTCTTCTGAATTCAGCCCATGTCAAATTCTCCTTTGCTTCCCCAACAGTCACGCTATTTCACCAATACAGCGCAGCTCCTTGTAATTTTCTGGATGCCAATCTCCTCTTTTGTTCATCATTCAAACCAAGATCAATAAAAACCCTTTCATGTTGACGCAACCAATTATCCACTTCAATTGCATCCTCTATTCTAATAAATTGTTTACCTCCAAGTCTTGCATATTCTCTACTTAATACAACATACTTATTAACAATAGGAACTTCTCGATTAGCTCCTTCAGTATTTCCACCAACTAACCTAGCAGCAGCGCCTGCTTACATCATGTTGAGAAAGAACTGATATATTCTCCCATATTAACTGGTGGTGTTCCTACACCTATGTTAGCAGCTATCTGTCGACCAGGATTTCTCCTAGTGTTGGGCCTGGCATTTCCATTGGTAGTGGTGCTTCCTCCACTGAGGTTCACTATTCCATTTCCTGCCTCCATATCTCACTCCTTTAAATTTGCATTTGAACCTTAGTAAGATACAAAAGAACGATCTAAGAGAGAGGAAGAATAAAGATAAAGCATATAATTATATATATGTATGTATGTATAACAAATACAAGTATGTTACTATAGCGTTATCCCATACCCCAATCTTATTCTCTGATTCATTAGGGTTATGTTTTCAAAACTCTTTTTAAAATAAAAAATTATTTTAGTTTTCATAAACTTATGCTCTAATACTAAGTTGTAACATCCCCCATTTTGAGGTCCGAAAATAAGCACTACAAATGCTGCAGTCATCTATAGTATTAATTTCTGGTGACAAAATGCAGTCACATTAATAATGTACATAGTACAACAGAAGCACAATAATATTAAATTAATTTTAAACACAATTTCCAATGCAAAACTTCATATTTCATTTCAAAGATATATTTCATATTCATTACATAATCCCAAACATTGCCCAGGTTCAGTTGAAATATAATTATTACAAAATACTCCAAGAGCGACATATAAAGATGTCCCCTGGGTTGATCAAAGTTACTAAATAGATATGTATATTTACAATCAATACATTCATATGACAACTGACATAATATAACAGATAATAAAAATAGATAGACTCATACATAGCTAATTTCGCCTCCTGCATATCTCCGGAAGCATTATTCGCCAAAACCTACTTAATATATAAAGCCCTTACTTTCGCCTACTCAAATCAATTTTTTAACACCCAAGAGTCTAAGGAGAAAATGTAAACTTCGAGTCAAACAACAAACCTGATGTAATAATTATATGCCATCTCAGGTTCAAGAAATTAAATAAGACCACACCGTTGAGCAAAACGGGTTTTCCCTCACCAGTAACCCTATTTAAAATATGTATTTTACAAATCAATTCATGCAATCAAACTAGTTAAAATAAACAATATAAACAATGATGCGCATGCATGCTACAAAGGTAATTATGACCATCCATGAAGCTAAGCATTAGAGTTCCACTATTTTTCATTGATCCTCGTATAGTTATTTGTTGTATTAAATGTCTATTAAATTTTTGTTGTACTTTGGAAAACATAGTATGTAAAATAAATAACGTGGAGATTGTTTTTTTGAAATAGCTATTTTAAGTACTTATATTTTTTTTCCTTCTGTTGTGAAATTTGAAAGTGTAGAATGCTTTAGATTTATCCTCCTATTCTCAGTCTCTGATAATGTATATATAAAAAACTCGATAGCCCATGCTTCTTGACACTAACACGAGTCTAGAAGCCATCCTAAGTTTTGGACCAGTATGTTAGGAGTGTGGTTTTCACAGTTGGTATTGGAGTTTAGGTTTAAGATTTTTTAGGGATTATGCGCATATTGAGAGAACATACTTGAAAAGTTAAAAAAAAAGATTATCAAAGATGTTTTCCAAAAGTTTTTCAAAATTGGGTTTTGAAAGGTGTATATATGTATAGATAGAAGTTTTCCACAGATTTTACCACGAAAAAAATTGAACCCTTCACATGTGTTATAATTTACCCTATAAAGAGACGCTAGTAGAGGTTTCCTATAGCAAATGGTAGTAAGTAAATTATGGATTTAAGGGTGGATGAAGAAAATTAGTGCTATTGGATCCCTATAGTTAAGTGAAAAGTGATAAGGCAAAAAAGGGAGCATGAAAGAAAGATTTCACAAACTTAGAGAAAATCTTCCCAATTAAGGTGGAAACCCTATTCCTATATTTGTAATAGTTGCAAAGTGCCCTTTTTAATTATGGAGCTAGGGTGTTTCTTGTGATGACCCGCAAATCCGTACCCTTTGAATCGACAATAAACCACACATGTCCGACCCAAAAAGCATAGGCTGATGGAAAGTCAAGAGAAAGAAAAGAAGAGAGAAGAAGAGAAAAGAAGAAAGAGATAAGATAGAACAGAACAATACATAATCTCACATCGCAGCGGAAAACATATAATATCATATAAATGATCTTTACAAAACAGAAACTGTATATATATACACACACATCAATCAGAATTCAACAATCAATCACAAATTATCAGCCTGAACAGTTATAATAACCTATCCTCACAATTGCCGATAATGTAAATAACTAAGCACATCAGATAATCAATTACCAAAATCGATACGTGTATACGAAAATGAAGATCTCCAGCTCTCCTATTGAAGATCCAATAGCACCAAATCTGAACCTGTAAATATACTCGGTCTGACCGAAGCATTGGAAGGGAAGAACGCCCGGATCAGTCTGGTAAACCAGCGTGAGAAACACACTCAACTGAATTTATTAAATTACCAAACTTTTCCTTTATTAAAACAAAAGTATCTCGTAAGACACACCCACAAATAAACACATGCATGTTTTTACCTTACGATAACTAAAACATTTCATGTCAAATCCTCTTATATTATAATAGCGTCTATTGCACAAATAATATTCAAAATAGCCGAAATTGTTACCTTTATTAATTCCAGCATACTACGCTCTACAAATAAAATGGCAGGTACGTAGTGGAGTTTGGATTTCCATACAATTGACTAGGTGAAGGGACTACCTTTCGGCAGTACATTTCTAGAGGATGTACCGAGGACCATCACAAATAATCCTCTACCAACACAAGACCGACCCACCTCTATAAGTAGATGGTACCGAATATATCATCCTCTAGTCGTTACTGACCTTTAACGAGGGCCCTCAAAGCACACAAACCACAAAAATCAGATACACGATGTCATAGCGTGTAAAGATATATCTAGAAGAGGATGATCATACCCTACTTGGGAGCGACCTACTTAGCCTTACCGCAACTAACCCTGTTTTGGTCATTTCAGGTTGATGAGGTCTGAGGTAACGATTACCTTCCACATATCACATATCACATCACTTTGAATGCCACACGGTCATTTCCGTTGACTACTAATTGCCTTCTACAAAAATGCAACACTTAAGCTCATACGTATCAAGGAGGGTGTTAAGCTAAGAGAAGTTGCCTTCTCCGCCACCACTGATGTATGTTTGTAAAAACCAATGTATGTAATCTGTAGAAATGCAATGTCAGACAAACATCCATACAAGTTGTCCAGAAACAGGACAAACCCAAGGTACTTTCCTACCACATCCTGTCGGGAAATCCCTAGGTTAGTAGCAAATAGTTCTTGCATTGGATATTTCATAATGAAGAGACCACCGCTACTATATGTATATTGGGATTTTAACCCCAAACGATCAACAAGAAGTCCCTCACTATGAAAGTCCGAAATATCAATATCATCACAATCTTCACAAATTGAACGCATATATGTTGGTCCGAAGTGGTTTTCAGATAAATCTGATCCCCGTCTCTTCGCACCAACAACGCAAAAGTGTTTCTCAACCTCACACGGAAACTAAGTCTCATAGACTTATCACGTCACCAACTTTCAACTTGCTATCCTTCGGGCCAAGAAGGAAACTTGATAGATTGGAGTAAAACACCGCACTACACGAATCAACATCCTCAACACAAATGATAATCATGCCTACATAGATGGCTAGGTACTAAGTGTACGACTAAATAGCTCCCACATCAAGTCGAGGAAATTAAATTTGGTCAAATTTGATAGTCGATTATTTAGCAAACGACCAAATATTTAGCATCATATACAATCACTAAGCCTTTTTAATTAATCTTTTATTAATTAAATCACTTGCCAAATATTCACTTCAAATTATCTTTAAAAAGACATAATCTCAAAACCATTTTAATATTGAAAAACATTTCCGTATACTTATTTAATAATAAGTAATTCACAAATCAATTTATTTTCAATGCTTAGAAAATATCATATAGACTTAAATCACGATTAAGTATATATTTTATTCTATAAGGAAAACGTTCTCTTAAACATCTTTCATTTGAGTCAAAACGGATGTTGCGTAAAACATCATTACGATGACCCAAAATCAATAGTATAAGGATTCAAAAATAAGATAGATACGTAAATCCTATATACTATACAAAACATTTTATTTCGAAAACCTTTTACTATAACAACAGTATTATAGTCCATCATTTCCTGTTCTCGAAAACTTCTATTTCAACTATGAATGTTGAAATCTATGTATTCGGTACTTAACACATTTTAAATCATCTTCAAAACATTTAAATCCAATTTAAAAATATCACTTCCCAAAACATTATTTAAAATATTATTCACTGTCCAAAATCGTAGATATATCACCTTTAATAAACTTCTATATTTAACTTGTCAAATTCAATTGATTTCAAATTTATAAAACAATGTTTATAAATTCCATTTATATGTTATAAAAATTTCCATTTATAAAATCAACTTCCATTTATTATTTTATAAGAACTTCAACTTATAAAATCTCTTAATTGACAAATTCTATTTATATCTCATTTACGTTCAAAAAATCCAATTTATAAGTTAACTGCTTATAAATCATTTATTTCCAAAATTCATTCTTTTTATAATTTCACAAATTCATAAATCTTAATCACTTATAAGATTCATTTACAATTTCATTTTAACATTTACAAAACTCCTTTTTATAATCCCCTTATTTTGATTTATAAAATATCAATTTTATAAATCTTGTATATGTGTATATATATACACACCGTTTTTCATAACTCAAAAATCCCAATTTCAATAAACTTATTTTTTTAATAATTTACAAATCAGTATTAAAACTTATATAACTCCAAAAAATCATACTTAAGTATATTTCACAAAAATATAATTTTTATAACATAAAAATTATAATTTTCATTTGTTTAAAATAAATTCATTTCTTAACAGTTCAAAAATATATGTAACATCTATTTTCTAAAATCACTTTAAAATCCTTTCAAATTTGGAAATCATCAGTTTAACATTTTTAAAATTCCAAAAATAGGCCCAATGCCGCAACATCACTAAATACATCAATCATAACATCCAAAACATCATATATCATACGATAACATAATATATAACAATATCTGCAAATAAATCAACACTGGTGATGAATCCAGTTAGATCCCTCCAACCTATCACCTACAACAAAAATACATTATTAGAAATATATGTACAATGTCCGTTTCAAGGCAGACGCACGTACAAAGGGTCATCCGCTCATACATGAGAACGTATACGGTCTCATCTGCTCCAATAAGCATGAATATATCCAAATACCAATCACTATATAGACAATATATCATATATAATCCAAAAAATCATCATTCATCATAAATAGTATTTATTCTCACTTATATAAAAATATCGGTAAGTCAGAAAAAATGAGTTGTACTCATTTTGGTTCCAATAACAGTTGTAGTGTTTTATTTCGAATAAAATAAACAAGCGTTTAATTGTACTCAAAATTTACACTAGCTCTAATCAACTCCAAACCAGCTCTAAAATGTAGCATTTGTCAAACGAATCCAACGCAACTTGTTTCGTTAAAAACGGACCTCGTATGAAGAAGTTACGTTATTTCAAAGTTTGTACGAATTTATATAAATCAATTTACATATTTATTTTTATTTCTAAACCTTAGTTCAATCAGCACCGCACGTTTCTGCTATCTCACATCTGGGCTGTACATTTTGTTTCTTTCTTCTTCATCGTTTACATCGCACATGCATAAACCCACCTGGCCGCCCTCAAACCCTACTCGCCGCGACCACCTTGCCATACTAGAACACGATCCACCATTGTTGAACGAAGCGCCTCTCTCCTCCTTACGTTTGTCCAAAGCCATGATGAGCACGGTCGTGCCGTTGCATGGGAAAACGTGGATGAACGGCGGCCATTTGAACTCGATTTGTAGTCGATCGGTTTTATTTTAAATGATCATGACCGTTGATCCCCTAGATCCCACTACCCTCTTCAAATCTCTAGTTGATGTCTCGGCCTAAAAGTGGATGGATGGAGAGAAAATTGAGGAGGAATGGGAGGAGTTTTTGGCCATCGAAGTGCTTAGTGGCGGCTTGCCCTAGATCTTTAGGGTTTTGTGAAAAAGAAAGAAAATGAGGCCTTTTATAGAAAATTTCGCGACAATATTCACCCGAATTTTTTTCAAACTCCAAACGAAGCGTGCCGCCTGGCGTTTACAATGTTTTACCCTTATCCCTAACACAATGGAATTTATATCGAGAGACCATTCGATCGTATTTGGAAGATAGGTTTTCAAATCAAATTATTTAAATTTCAAATTCACTTAAACATATTTCTACGCGTTTTAGCTTGCCACGACTAAGCCGTAAATCCGATTGAGACAAAATTTGAAATCCTCTGATAATATAACAATACGGATCTAATGAAATGGGTTTCGTCGAAATCTAAGGCCTTATGAAAATGGCTATTTTTACACGTTAATTAAATATTAAAATTTCTACAAATTAACTTTTAATTTAATTTTAAAAGTTCTTTAACATCATTCAAATTCAAATAGAATTAAATTCAACTTTACGAATCATTTTTATTCACATTAAATCCAAATTCCAATTATTTCAGCAATTTCAAATATTAAATTAATAATTAAATTATCCAACTAATTCATTATATTTGAAATATAATTTATTTAGCTTATAAAATTAACTTTTGAATATTTAAAATCAATTAAATATATGAATTTTAAATGACTGAAATTCTGGGTTGTTACATTCTCCCCTACTAAAAAGAATTTCGTCCTCGAAATTACTAAGTAAGAAAAAGTCACAAAATTCAATAACTTTTCAAAACAAATCATTCAAACTAGATATCAAATTCATTTAAACATTTTACTTTTCCAAAATCCATTAGTTAAACTTCTTACAAAAAAACTTTGCTAAGTTTTTAAATCTATATAAAGTTATCTTTTCAAAACCAACTAATATTGTTTCAATTTATAACTCAAAATCAAAATTTTAGTTATAAAAAAAAAATTCCCAAAATTTTCTAACGCCTTTAATTTCCAAGAAAATTCGCCAGTGTATCCTTTGTATGTTCGATCGTAGTAGGATCACAACTTATATATATATATGTATATATCACAAATACGCATCTCATCTTCGAGGATGAGGCATCCTGTAGGGAAAAAAGTGTAAAAGTATGATATGTAATCCGAGATATGTAACATATATATTATTAGCGAACATATACGGCTAATATAGCGTGAAAGCGAGCTCCAAATGCGAAGCAAGCACCAACGCACCTACTAAACTCTCAACAAAAAAAAGAGAAACATGTATATATAAAAAGTAATATCAACATACAACATATACGACTACAAAAAATATATATGCCAACAAAGCAAATGCAACAAAAGCAACAAATCCAACCATCAAACAACTATCATCCAACAACTATCATCCAACAACTATCATCCAACAACTATCATCCAACTAACATCTAATAACTTCATAACCAAATCGATTTTCATTCACTTTTTATTAATATTCGTTGAATTGATTTCACTTTAAATCACATTTGATTCATTTACATCGGATTTTACTAACATTCATTCATTCATATTTAATTAGTTTGAATTCACTAATTCATATTCAAGTTGGCTCACTTCTAATTCAAATTAAATTTAATTCTATTAAGGTTCACTTACATCCAATTCGAATTCAACTATTTATAGTCTTTCAATTCATTAACACATAGTGAATTTCTATTCAATCCACTAACATTCATCTAACAACCAATGCATAACCAAACATAACCCAAATTTATTTAATTCATTTACACTTAATTTGGTTTAACACTTTTAATTTCAATTGGTTTAATATCTAATTGATTTTCATTTAATTATTCTAATTTGATTGAATTCTAGTATTCATCATATCCAAATTTTACACTAAAGTTGAATTTCATTATATAACTCAAATTCATATTCATATTCATCTAACTACTTCATTTCATTAATTCACTTTATTAATTCGTTTTATTTATCAAAATCAACTTGATTCAACACCACTTAAGTTACGTTTCATTTCAGCTTCATTTACATTCACTATACAACTTAAGTTCACCCTTAATTTAATTCAAATTCTATTTTATTTAACTTTTACTTAAGTCAAATTCATATCACTATTCAATTTCAAATTTTGTTTTGCTTGACAAAATTATTTAACCATTTTAACATTTGGTTTCACTTACATTTTCTCACTTTATAAGTTATACAAATTATTTATTTAAAATTTCAAATTCATATTATAATAATCACTTATCTTTTAAGTTTAATTTCCATTTCAATAACTTATATAATCCAATTAAAATCCAATTCACTTTATTTAACTTTACTAAATTTAAATTATTATTTCATATTATAAGTACAAAACTTATTTACCTTATATTTATCAATTTCAACTTGGGTTTTAAATTTAAATTTGTTTATCAAAAAAAAACTTAAATTTTTGCTATTGGTAGCAAATCCATCACACAAAAACTCGAAAATGATACTGATGATGCTGTAGTCATCACCTTTATTATTTTGCAGCAACAGTAGTGAATTCAGTGCTTTATATTCTTTTAAAAATTCTTTTTATTTATAAATCATATTTATAAATCTTCTTTCTTGTATGGCTTTACTTCACTTACATAAGATTCATTAAAATTCATTTATTTTATTTAGATTTATAACAATATAATCTCTTTAACTTTGAAAATCAACTTTCAAAATCAACGGGATTCAAATTTTCAATTTCTTAGTTTAAATCCATTTTTATTTACAACTCTTATTTATAAATATATTCATGTTGTTTCATTTCTTATATATAAGATTATTTCACAATTGTAAATCATATTAATTATAATTGCATACTTTATAATTTATTTGCTTATATAATTTCATTCTCTTACAATTGTTGTTATTATTTAGATTATTCAAACAACATTTTTATTAACTTTTATATATTTACAGTTTCAAACAACCAAATAATCAATTTATTTACACTTTAATAATTTCTTGAAAAATGGTTTCTTTATATATAAAATATAATAGAGGTGAAATTATTTCATTTACCTAATTTAAAATAATACTACGTCGACTTGCCTCGTCTAAGTGTTTAGAAATCCCTTTCGATAATATAGCATCCCACATACCGACCAGAATTCACAAACAGCTCAACGGATAAGTAAACACAATATAAAACATTTTTATATTCACTAACAATTACGTGCTCATATATATAATACACTCAACTCAATTTAGGGTGCTACTGCCCCTATCTATACTAAGTATACATCAAAGCCTAGGAGTATATAAAATTTCAGCTCTGATACCAAATGTGACGACCCGCACATCCGTACCCTTTGAATCGACAATAAACCACAGTCCGATCCAAAAAGCACAGGCTGATGGAAAGTCAAGAGAAAGAAAAGAAGAGAGAAGAAGAGAAGAGAAGAAAGAGAGAAGATAGAACCGAACAGAACAATACAGAATCTCACATCGTAGTGGAAAACATATAATATCATATCAATGATCTTTATAAAACAGAAACTGTATATATACACATCAATCAAAGTTCAACAATCAATCACAAATTATCAGCCAGAACAATTATAATAACATGTCCTCACAATTGCCGATAATATAAAAAACTAAGCACAACGGAAAATCAATAATCAAAACCGATACGTGTATATAAAAATGAAGATCTCCAGCTCACCTGCTGAAGCTCCAATAACACCAAATCTAAACCTGTAAATATACTCGGTCTGACCCGATTATTGAAAGGGAAGAATGCCCGAATCAGTCTGGTAAACCAGCATGAGAAACATACTCAACTAAATTTATTAAATTACCAAACTTTTCCTTTATCAAAACTAAGACACGCCTACATATAAATGCAGACATGTTTTCATCTTACGATAAATAAAACTTCATACCAAATCCTCTTATATTACAATAGTGTCTATTGCACAAATAATATTCAAAATAGACGAAATTGTTACCATTATTAAATTCCAGCATACTAGGCTCTACAAATAAAATGGCAGGTACGTAGTGGAGTTTGAATTTCCATACAAATGACCAGGTGAAGGGACTACCTTCCGGGTAGTGCATCTCTAGAGAAATGTATTGAGGACCATCACAAAGGATCCTCTACCAACAGAACCGTCCCACCTTTATAATTAGATGTTACCGAATATATCATTCTCCGGTCGTTATCGATCTTTACCAAGGGCCCTTAAAGCATATAAACTATAATAATCAGATACACCACATCATAGCATGTAAAGATATATCTAAAGAGGATGATCATACCCTACTTGGGAGCAACCCACTTAGCCTTTCCGCAACTAACCTTGTTTTGGTCATTTTCGGTTGATGAGGTTTGAGGTAATGATTACCTTTCACATATCACATATCACATCACTTTGAATGCCACACGGCCATTTCTGTTGACTACTAATTGCCTTCCACGAAAATACAACCCTTAAGCTCATATGTCTCAAGGAGGGTGTTAAGCTAAAAGAAGTTGCCTTCTCTGCCACCGCTGATGTACGTTTGTAAAAGCTGATGTACATAATCTGTAGAAATGTAATGTCAGACAAACATCCATATAAGTTGTCCAGGAACAGGACAAACCGAAGGTTCTTTCCTACTACATCCTGTCGGGAAATCCCTAGGATTAGTAGCGAATAGTCCTTGCATTGGATATTTCATAATGAAGAGACCACTGCTACTATATGTATATTGAGATTTTAACCCCAAAGATCAACAAGCAGTCCCTCAATATGAAAATCCGAAATATCAATATCATCACAATCTGCACAAATCGAACGCATATATGTTGGTCCGAAGTGGTTTTCAGATAAATCGATCCCAGTCTCTTCGCACCAACAACGCAAAAGCATTTCTCAACCTCACATGAAACTAAGTCTCATAGACTTATCACATCTCCAACTTTCAATTTGCTATCCTTCAGGCCAAGAAGGAAGCTCGATAGATTGGAGTAAAAATCCGCACTACACGAATTAACATTCTTAACACAAATGATAATCCAGCCTACATAGATGACTATGTACTAAGTGTACAACAAAATAGTTCCCACATCAAGTCGAGTAACTAAAATTTGGTCAAATTTGATAATCGGTTATATAACTATCGAAGCAAATAACCAAATATTTAGCACCATATACAATCACTAGGCCCTTTTATTCAATCTTTTATTAATCTAATCACTTGCCAAATATTCACTTCAAATTATCTTTAAAAAGACATAATCTCAAAACCATTTCAATATTGGAAAACATTTCCAAATACTTATTTAATAATAAGTAATTCACAAATCAATTTATTTTCAATACTTAGAAAATATCACATGTACTTAAATCACTATTAAGTATATATTTTATTCTATAAGGAAGACGTTCTCTTAAACATCTTTCATTTGAGTCAAAACGAATGTTGCGTAAAACATCGTTACGACAACCCAAAATCAATAGTATAGGGATTTGAAAATAAGATAGATATGTAAATCCCATATACTATACAAAAAAATTTCTTTCAAAAATCATTTACCATAACAATAATGTTATAGTCCATAATTTCCTTATTTCTCGAAAACGTCTATTTCAACCATGAATGTTGAAATCTATGTATTCGATACTTAACACATTTTAAAAAATCTTCAAAATATTTAAATGCAATTTGAAAATATCACTTCCCAAAACGTTATTTAAAATATTATTCACTGTCCAAAATCGTAGATATAATACCTTTAATAAACTTCTATATTTAACTTGTCAAATTCAATTGATTTCGAATTTATAAAATAATATTTATAAATTCCATTTATATACTATAAAAACTTCCATTTATAAAATCAAATTCCACTTATTATTTTATAAGAACTTCAACTTATAAAATCCATTAATTAACAAATTCTATTTATATCTCATTTACATTCAAAAAATCCAACTTCTAAGTTAATTGCTTATAAATCATTTATTTCCAAAATTTGTTCTTTTTATAACTTCACAAATTCATAAATCTTAATCACTTATAAGATTCATTTATAACTTCATTTTAACATTTACAAAACTCCTTTATAATCCCATTATTTTGATTTATAAAGTATCAATTTTTTAAACTTATATATACCATTTATCATAACTCGAAAATCCCAATTTAAATAAACTTATTTTTTTAATAATCTACAAATCATTATTAAAATTTATATAACTCCAAAAAATCATACTTAAGTACATTTCACAAAAATCATAATTGTTGTGACATAAATATTATAATTTTCATTTATTTAAAATAAATTCATTTCTTAACAGTTCAAAAATATATGTAACATCTATTTTCTAAAATCACTTTAAAATCCTTTTAAATTTGGAAATCATCACTTTGACATTTTTAAAATTCCAAAAATAGGCCCAATGCTGCAACAACACTAAATACATCAATCACAACATCCTAAACATTATATATTATATGATAATAGAATATATAACGATATTTGTAAACAAATCAACACTGGTGAGGAATCCAGTTGGATCCGTCCAACCTGTCACCTACAACAAATATACATATTAGCAATATATGTACAATGTCCGCTTTAAGGCAGAATTGTGTACAAAGGGTTATCCGCTCATACATGAGAATGTATAGGGTCTCATCTGCTCCAATAGGTAGGAATATATCCAAATACCAACCACTATATAGATAATATATCATATATCATCCTAACAATCATCAATCATCATAAATAATATTTATCCTCACTTATATAAAAATATCAGTCAGTCAGAAAAAGTGAGTTGTACTCACTTTGGTTCTAATAGCAGCTGTAGTGTTTTATTGCGAATAAAATTAAACAAGCGTTCAATTTTATCCAAAATTTACACTAGCTCCAATCAACTCCAAACCAGCTCTAAAATGTAGCGCTCGTTAAAACGAACCCAACGCAACTTATTTCCTCAAAAACGGACCTTGTATGAAGAAGTTGTGCTATTTCAAAGTTTGTATGAATTTATATAAATTAATTTACATATTTATTTTTATTTTTAAACCTTAGTTCAATCAGGGCCGCACGTTTTTGCTATCTCACATCTGGGCCATGCGCTTAGTTTCTTTCTTCTTCATCGTTTACATCATGTATGCATAAACCCACTTGGCCGCCCTCAAACCCTACTCGCCGCGGCCACTTCGTGGTACTAGATAATGATCCACCATTGCCGGACGAAGCGCCTCTCTCCTCCTTACGTTTGTCCAAAGCTAGGATGAGCTCGGTCATGCCGTTGCATGGGAAAACATGTATGAACGACGGCCATTTGAACTCGATTTGTCGTTGATCAGTTTTGTTTTAAATGATCGTGACCGTTCTAGATCCCACTACCCTCTACAAATCTCTAGTTGAAGTCTCGGCCTAAAAGTCGATGGATGGAGAGAAAATTGAGGAGGAATAGGAGGAGTTTTTGGCCATCGGAATGCTTAGTGGCAGCTTGCCCTAAATACGAGGATGGAGGGAAAATTGAGGAGGAATAGGAGGAGTTTCTGGCCATCGAATCGAATTATTTAGATTTAAAATTCGCTTAAACATATTTCTTGCCACGACTAAACCATAAATCCGATTGGGATGAAATTTGAAATCCTACAATAATATAACATTATGGATCCAATAAAAATGGTTTAGTCAAAATCCAAGGCCGTATGAAAAATGGCTATTTTTGCACGTTAATTAAATATTAAAAAATTCAATTTCTATAAATACTTTTAATTCAATTTTAAAAGTTCTCTAACATCATTCTAATTCAAATAGAATTTAATTCAATTTTACAAATCATTTTTATTCACATTAAATCAAAATTATCATTATTTCAGCAATTTCAAATACTAAATTAATAATTTAACTATCCAATTAAATCGTTATATTCGAAATATAATTTATTCAGCTTATAAAATTAACTTCTGAATATTTAAAATCAATTAAATATACGAATTTCAAATGACTGAAATTCTGGGTCGTTACATTTCTATTGGAACTATATTGGAACATAAATTTGAGTTAACAATTTTTGGAAAGGACAGAAACCCAACGCACTTAAAGCATTGTAGGTATAATTGGGCTTGTGTATATTAGGTGCTTTTATCCACTCTAAATTAAGTGATAAACTAGTGAAAATGTTTTATAAAAAAATAGTAGATGTCTGATACTTTAAAATGAAAAATAAGTTGGTTTATGATTTTCTATAAAATGATCAGGCAAACTATATAAAATTTGTTTAAAAGGTAAAAATTAAAAAAATTGACAGAAAGCAAATTTTTAACAAACTGTTTTAAAGCTTTTGTGTTTAGGCACATTGTTGCACGTACCCTTGAAGCATACTTTGCTTTTAAAATGAAACTTCTGAAAAAAAAATCAAGGAGTATGTAAAACCCATTTTAGAACCTCTTTTATAAATAAGAAATGGTTAGTGCTTGACAATGTCTTTTATAGCGCCTCTGTCGTACTTTAAAAAAAGTAAGTTAAAGTCTCTTTTCTTCTTTAAAAATACTATGAGAATTTGATATTTATAAATGAAAATTTTGGAAACATATATTAAGTTAAGCTAAGCTATCTTTGATAATTTAAAATTAAGAAAAAAGTCACGATCTTTGTAAAAAGAAAACTTTTGTTAAAAATGAAGAGTTTTATAGTTTTAAAAACTTACTAGTTTTGTGAAAATTGTGTTAAAATCAAAGTTTTTGGTTTGGAAGGTAAATAAAGTTATGATAAAAAAGGAAGAATTAAAATAGAATTAGATAGAGAGAATAACACAACCTACAAGGACTAAATTGATTATGAAGTTTAGAAGCATTGTATTATTTAAAGGTAGAGGTAGCGAGTAGTATCGAAATTTAGTGACCTTTCCAATCACCGTTTGAATGGGAAGGGTAGAGTACTAGATCTAACTTCCTACAATAGTGAAGAGTGAACATTACATTCTATTTTCTATCGAAGTATAGTTTGAATTGTAGAATCTTTATAAAAGAAAATTTGGAAAGTATTTTTTGGATAAAATATATTTCAGAGTAAATAAAGAGTAAGCTAAGTTGTTTTGTTTGTATCAAATAATGTTGCGGATGCAAGAAGTTTTCGGTTTGAAATGTTAAAGGACCAAGTGTGGTTAACTTCAATCTTGTGTTAAGTAATGAATAGGAATTTCCTTGATTACATTAGACAATTTAAATGGGGTGGTAAGTATAGGCTCGGCGCAATATCAACATGTTTTGTACCATATAGGTGAGAATAAAATACATATAAGCTATGGGTAATCCAGGTATTTTTTTTTGTTCCCCTAAAGGTAGCGGGCAAACCAAGTAGACATGAGTGGAAATTTTTATATTATTGGATTTATATCATTGTATATGTGTTCCATGTATGTCTAAATGTTAATCTTGGAATTATAGGATTAAATATTGTATATATTGGAATACAGAAAATAAGGGGGAAGTAGTCACCAAATTATGAGATAATTCATTAAAGAAATTGCATGGCAATTCCAAGTTTGTTGGGTAATTGATATAGGCTAGTAAACAGAAATTGGAAGTTGTTATAAATTGAAGTGAGATCTAAGTAGTATTTTAATTCATTAAAATGAAGTGTGTAGCAATGTAAATTCTTATAAACTATCCATGTTTAGTGAAAAAGTGTATCGTTTGAAATAACATAGAATATGCCTAAAAGAAAGAGATGTGCATAATAGGGATGTTTACCATATTTTTTACCGTCTATTTCAATAATAATTAGAAAAGATAATTCCTTGTAATTTCAAACATAACACAAATTCTCTTTTAGATAATTTATGGAAAGTAATAGATTTCACATTTCTTTTTCGGGAAGATGTATTCCATTGCATTAAAATATAGAAATCTCTAAGTATAGACCAAATTATTGGTCATTATGTCCATTGAATAAAAATGGCAAGTCACCATTGCGTATTGAGTTGTCTTAACTATAAGATAGTTGGAATAAAATGGGGAAAAGCTACATTCAGGGAAAAGGTCCCATTGATGGGATAACATTAAGAAATGGTAAATTTTAGAAGTTCAAACTGCAAAGCACATCCTAGATGAGGTTGGAGTTAAGATTGCATAAAGGATGGTCAATCCAAGGGTTTGGATTCCCGTTGAGAGAAAAATGTTTCAGTTTGAATGCATTAAGGATGCATCAACGACATTTATGGAAAGTGAGATTTGGAAGATTTTCATAAGTTTTTGAGAAGAAAATGGTAGGATTCTTTTCAATCACCTTTTAGATAAAAAGGAGACTATTTATTTAACAAAACTATCATGGGAAATTGACTTAAGCAATAGTTTTACATATATCACCAAATCGATAATCTTTAGTTCTAAAACAATTTAGGTTAGGATTTAAATTAAGTTTGAGACTTCACTTAGACTTAGGATTTCAATTACTAGGATTGATAGAATGGTTAGAAATTCAAGTCATTTAATTCTAGGTAAGACACTATCCACTTTAAAGTTATCTTACCTTAATATCAATAGGATGAAATAATCGATTTACTATCGGGATGATTTAAGGTTATGTGTATATGCATTGATGGTTGCACAGGGATACTTTCCATTAATAGCATACTTGTGCTCAAGTTATCGATTATGGTGCATGGCAACATCAGTTTAGGTAAGTTAGTAGCAAGGGCTGTAGAGGATTACCGATGCACATATATTTTTAGTGGTTTAGATTGAGTTTACGTACTACTAGTAAAGTAGATAATTTAAGATGAAAGAACAATCCAGTTGAGAGAATTTGGAAGCTTTAGGAGGAAATTCGAGCTACCCATCTTGAGCTCTTTCCTGGTACGTTTCCATTTTAGTTGGTATAATTAATTAGGTACTTGTATTGAGCTTATTATATTCCATATGTAGGAAAGATTGGATGATTATATTCCTTAGGTAGGAATGATTGCATGATAGGATGGTTGTGAACGTGTCACTACGACATGTTTTGGATGATGGTTGCTAATAGATGTATTTTATTGATTAGTATTGTACTTATGTGCCAATTTGTTCATGTTGGCACACGATACACTCACTTTATCTATTTTATTTTACCAATAATACGCATATGGTTACTGCATATGAATTGAATGGTTGTGCATACATATAGAAGTGGCAGTATATTTACATAGGATGTTGGATATATTTTGGATGCATGACATAAACACTTGCATTCCAGGAAGTTGATTAGTTTATGAGATCGCTTAATTTTGCATTAATTATAGCTTTATATGCATTACATACCTAATGTACATGTTGCATTAGAAATATTAAACTAAGGACGATGGTTGCAAGTGGTTGATGGTTGAGTAGATGGTTGTATTGGTTTCCGTATATGCGAGTTACATTTTTCCATCCTAGAAGATTTCGGGACAAAATCCTTTTAAGGAGGGAGAATGTAACGCCTCGGGAATTTTAATAACAAATTAAAATATTAGTGAGGATAAAAATATAATTTCACATAAAAGAACAAAATAGTAAATTTCTTTCAATAAAGGAATTTGGAGAATTTGATATTTCCATTATGTTAAATAAATTTTCTAGCCCAAATTTATATATAGATTGTTAGAAATGGATATCATATGAAGATGTTACGAAATGTATAGCGCTCATTTTGTGTTCTGCACCTATTTTGAAACTAAGTTTAAGAACTAATGGAAGAATAAAGAAAGACTTATTTTTAAGAAATAAGTTGAACATGCATAAATTATTCTAAGTAAAGAAAAGAAAAGAGAGAGAGTACAATGATGTATGTGCATTTAAAAGAGGAGAAAGAAAAGTTTTTATATGCATAAATGCGAAAATGCTTTTATGGGTAGTATTAATCATGAAATTATTGCTATATTTAATAGGTTGAATATACTAAAAAATAAAACAAATATAATAATATAATTAAAAATAAAAGAACGCATTTACTTTTATGTATTTTAAGAGTGAAGACAGCTATACGAAAGTAATAGATTATGGTGAAAGGATGGTAATATAGCCAAATATAAAAAAAAGAAGGTATTTAGTAAAATAAGCATTACATATTTTGAAAATAAAAGGCAAAAGTGTATTAATGGAAGGAAATCATTAAGGAAAAGGTAAGGCATGCCATTTCTTATTTGCAAAGAATAAGATAAGTTTAGTTTTTAAATTAAAAACATTAATATCAATCAGTTAATGTAATCGATTGCTCAATTTTTGCATATATATACGTTTAAATATAAATCCAGGATTTCCCTATAAACGTTAATATATATATATATATATATATATATATATATATATATATATATGACACTAATTAATATAATTGACTTAAATTAATGAAATCGATCTTAAACTGGAAACTCTAATGCCATTTAGTTGGTAAGGAGTATGGCATCCAATTACGCACATGTATATATGTAGAACACCAATTAAGTATGTTAATTGAAATTATAATAATTAATGACATCCATTTAAAATTATAATTAATTGACTTTAGTTATAATTTATAGCGTTTATTTAAGGCAATGTGGCTACTATGTTTACAAAGGAAGATGGGAAGGGTTGTGTATACGGGTAAGGGCAAAATTATATATGAAGGAATGGTTTTTCTAAAAATAGACTTCACTTAATTATCATCTATGAATACAATGCAAATAAATATACATACACACACATATACATGCACATGTACTTTAGTTACAAATCATTATTCTCTGCCATATTCAATGATAACAAAAGTGCAAAACATTTAAGGTAAATACTTAAGTAAAGGAAATAAATTTAAACAAATGGCTATTAATGACATTAAAGGGGAAGGATAAAGATGTTAATTTCTTTAAATTAAAAGAAAGGGAGATAAAAATTTCTTGTATGTAAAGGTAAATAACTTGAGGAGAAACATGTAAAAAATATTTAAACCTAGTTTTCAACTATAAATATGTAACCAAACCTCATTCCTTTTATTTTAGAAACCCTAGCCTCCGTCATCATCTTCTTCTTCCTCCTCATAAATTCTTAAAACATTTCATATTCTCTTCCTCAATTTTTCTTTTAAAAAATAAGATAAAAGGATTATATATCAGATTAAAGAAAAGAGTGAATCAAAATAAAAGGAGAATGAGAGAAGAAAAATTAATCAATAAGGGAAAGAGGCGGTGAAATCAAATCAAATCAGAAAAAGAATTCATTCGAGCTGAGTGGGCATATTTTTAGTAAGATGATTTATACGTAGTGAATTTTGATATACCCTATCTGATTTAGGATGTTAGAAACTAAATTGAGAACTTTATTGTCTAGATGTAATGATGGATAACAATTAAAACGAGAAAACTTGTTAAATAGAAATTGATCTGGATCAAATCCCTTTCCTCTAACCTTTTTTTGATCCTTTTCTAACGTATAACTAACAATATGAATAGTTAATATTGATGTTAATAGTGACCCTACATTTTAACAGTTTCTATAAATCAGAAAAGTTGAATTTGAATAACTTGTAGGATCGATTTCACCCTAGAGGGGGGGGGGGGGGTGAATAGGGTGATTGTGTAAATTATTAAAAATTAATCGCGGAAGCTTATAAATTAATTTCAATTCAGATCACAGAATAGCAGCACAAATATCGCAGAATATAAATAACAAAATAAAACAGAACAACATAGAATTTACCCAGCTTCGGCAAAACCCTGCCTACGTGCTGCCCCCAAGGTTTTTACTAGAAATTAGATAGTCCCTCGCTTACACACGTAAACTCGCTATACCCGCTATTGACTAATCTAACTTAGGCTCAAAACCTTGCCACAACTCAACCACCGAGTTGCGAATTCTCAAGCTACGCCACGTAGCTTGTCCCCTAGTCACACGACTAGAAATTAAAACGGTTTAAAAAAGAAAATACAAATTAAAAACAATTCAAAAATAAAATAACCCTATTTTTTAAAACCTATAACCCTTTAAATAAAAAACCCTTTTATCAAAGTAGAATAAGGCCGGCCCCTATTCACTTCTTCAACCCGTTCCTTTTTCTTTGCTTTGTGAAAATATGGCCGATCCTCTTTCGTTCCTCTTTGCGAATTAGGGCTTCTGCAAATTTGCTTTTGCTCCTTGCGATTCAAACTAGGGTTATGCAAATTGAAGTGCCACTCGATCTCGTTCGATAGTAGGATTGATGCTCTTTGATTTGCTCACGGCTCTTCAATTTGGATCGAGTTCGTTTTGCGATTTCGGTACGTAATTTATCCCTTTTGCTTTACTGGTTGATGCTTGAACTCAATGGATTTTAAATTGCCGATGATGATTGTGTTTAAATAGGAATCAAATTCCTATATTCTCGTTCGTTCTGATGATTTGAATTTGTCAATTATTTTATCTCTGGCCGTTCGATGTTGCTTGAATGTTTATGATCTCTCTGACTTTGTCACTTCGTATATATTCTGTGATGCTTGCTTACTTGATTTTCACGGCATCAATTTTCTTTGACTTCGGTATCCTTTGTTGGCCACGGCTTCGATTTTTGACTTTGTCAATTACCTTTGCTACCTCGATTTTGACTTGTTCATTATATGACTTCGGTCATGATTTGTTCATCTTGAAATTGTTTTGATCACGGCTTTGACTTTGTGACTTGAGTCTTTACTGCATTGCTTCTGATCATGTTGCACAATTTCTGTTGTTTCCAGTTGCACTTGGTCATTTTGTATCTGCATTTGTTATTTCTGAAGCTCGAGTTGCACTTGCTCACAGCTTGATGGTATTGTGACTCTTGCTATGCCTTTGTGCATTTTTCTGTATTCAGTTGAGTTGATTGTTGCATTTGTTTACTTCTGCACTTGTGTATATTTGGGATGATCATTTGTATACATACATTCTTGTATGTATATAAGTGTATGGTCACTTGTGTATTGCCTTTCTGAACTGTGACATTGTAGTTTGCTGTTTTGTCATTTGGGCTTGTAAGTTGTATCATACTTGATGATCTTCATATTCACGTGTCTTGTTGACACTTGCAGTTCACTCGGCTTTGATTTTGTGGCTTCGACATATTATATTCATGATATGTTTATTGTGAAGCTTGGTTTACTGGTCTTTGAGGCATGTTGTGTCCATATTGTATTTGATACTGCTGTGTTATGTAGTAACCTAGTTTCACTGATGCTTCGAGTCTGCAACTTGTAGCACTTCACCTGTTATGTCTGTATTTTTGCTGCAATCTTCATGATTGCACTGTTCTCTGCATTTACTTGGTTGTCGACACTGATCTACATACATGTGCTTAATTGCTGGTTTGCATTGATATTCATTTGGTTGGGCATCTTGTACCTGCTGATGTTTGTTGCAGTCACTTTATCACTGCATATCCATATATGCTTGACCTGTTTCATTTAGTTGTGCATGTTGAACTGGTTTTCTTGTTGTTGCATACTTGTATCACTGCTTCCATCCTTTCTTTCTCTGGCACGCTGGTGTACATGATGTACTTGAGCTTCTGGCCTGTACTTTGATGTTGCCACTGTGTTTTTGTTTTGCTTGGTGGCATTGTGCATCTCAACTTGTTCTTGTACTTTGATGGCTGATCATTTTTGCTGTCCACTGCAGTTTGTGTTTGTTAACACTGGTCTGTATACACGAGTTTGTTGTGTATACTTGTGGCTGGTGATTTATCTTTCTGCATTCATCTATATATGCATTCATCATGTCACTTTATCTGTTTCAACTTGATGTTGCTTTAACTGCCTTTCTGAACTGTGCACATTGTTGCGCTTTGGTTGTTTATCATGTTGCATTCACTCCATGGTGCATTGCTGTCATGTTGGTTCGAATTGCACTTGTCACTGCTGCAGTCGCTATGCCTTCGGTCATGTTGCCTTGTGTTGAATCCAGTTTCAAAACTTGGATTTGACCTTGTGCTTGTGTCGTGATTTTCAATGTTATTGCACGTGAGTTGAACCCGGTTTTTCATTTGGGTTTGACCTGTGCTCACCTGTCCCTGTAAAACAATCAAGTGTATATATCAGCGTGCACGGCCTTGTGGCATATACAGTAATACACTGTGTATGTCACAAGTTGTTCGTGTATGATGAATTCAAATTTAAATGATGATGAACAACCCAAATAACTGAGGCAAATATCATTTTCAAAATTTACGTTTTATTTTATATCGCAAAAATATTTTATTTTCAATTTTACTGCGTTAGTAAATATTTTTGCAGATTGCTCAGGTGCTGGATTCAAACTGGAATGAAGTTGAAGATAAAGTACGAGTGTGAGTGATATATAGTGAGGTCAACTGTAAATATGAAATTGTGTAAATATGAAATTGTGATGTATTGTAATCAAAGTTGTGTATGTATAGTGAGAGCTTGAATTTGTACTATTCAAAATTGTAATAAATATTTGTTTGAATAAAATATTCGTTTGAATTCAAATTTCGTGTTATTTATTTTATTCAGCAAATATTATTTAATCTGTGAAAAATAAAACAGTATATTATCAAATACATTTAAATGAACGTATATATGTTTATTATCATCAAACAAAAATCATATAAGCGCATATTCAACAATCTCCCCCTTTTGATGATAACAAACATATATTTAAGATTTTGAATATGTTAAATGTATTTGATCATTGATATATCCTAATTGCTCCCCCTATTTAAATGCTTCCTCTCTACACAAAAATCCCCCTACATATATGTATACAAATAAAAATATGCAAATGAGTCTAGATGCAAATAGAAAATTATTTGACCTTTGCTTGATTTTATTAGACAAAATCTTAACTTTTCTCTCCCCCTTTTGTTATCAGCAAAAGAATAATAGTGTTAGAGAAAATAGAGATAAAGTGATCGATATTAATCCAACATTAAAACTCAATTGAATATAAATATTAAATTTCAATAAAAAATCAAACAAAAATCATAAATATTTTGTTAGGCGCATATTCCAGTTTTAGAATGATGGAAATGATGTCATCATATAAAACCATACAGTTGTGTCTATTTGTGGTATTTTTATATCAGGAATTAGAATATCTACTAACCATGCATAACCGTTAGGACTTTTAAATGAGATTAGTAGTATTCCAATTTTATTTAAAAAAAATGAATTCAAGTATCTTCTAACCACGCATAACCGTGAGGACTTTTAAATGGGATTAGAATCAACTTGTTTATTTTTAAAAAATAAACTTTTGATATGCGTTCCATACATGCATAACCGTGAGGACTTTTAAATGAGCATGGAAGCACATAACAAATTCCAAGTAATTCACCCATGCATAACCGTGAGGACTTTTAAATGAGAGCGAATACTTTGGTATTTATTATTATTATTATTATTACCCTTTTTTTTTAAAAAAAATGTGAAAAATGAAAAACAAAGGATTCCTGTTTAAAGTACCACATATCGACAAACTATATAGAATTTTGATGAGTGATGGTTGTTAGAAATATGATAGATATAGAGATGGTCATGGAATTTTTACCAACAGAAAGTTTTATAACTCTTGTTTATATTTCTAAAGAATTTATTAATTATACCGTCTCGAGTCATAATATTTGATCAATATTAACACTCATCACTTTTTCAATCACTATTTTTCTTTTCGATAAACATTAGGGAGTCAGATTAGTCAAAATAGTCATTTAAAATCAAATTCAAAAATAATTATGAAATTAATTTTTCAAAAATGACTAATCTGAAATTATGGTCAAAAATGATTTTCTCCAGGGGGTTTTAAAAGAAATTTTTCTGCTATTTGAAAATTATTTGAAATGAAGAATATGCAGATATTTTCTTTGAAAAACGATGCAGTTACTAAATGTCTCAAAAATCACGTTCAACTAGTAATTTTTCTATCAACTAGATTACCAGTGTAATCTGCATCTGAATTTCTCTTTCACTCAAAATCATCATTAATTGAATTTGATTGACCAAACCATGAAGTGTGCACCAAAAATTTCAAATTCAATTTTAACAACAATTTAAATGACATTCTTTTGAATCTGAATTGAAGCCGTGTAAATGATCAGAAAACCGTGAATATAGAGTTAGCAGAATTATAATCAATTGTATAATTATCCAACAAAACACTATTTTTAATCCAAACTTATATATATGAAGTAATTCAAAGAATCTAGAGAATTTTATAGTGTTTTTGGCATAAGAATATAATCGGCCAACTATTTTGAATAAGTCAAAGTCAAAATCACCATCTTTTCATCATCTCAATATTGGCTGATTTTAATTCAGAATATGGTGCAGATTATCACATTTAATATATCGTTCAAATAAATATACTTTTACCTGTTTTTACCTTTACGATATTTTTCGTCGTTGTCCATTGTGATTCTGTCACCTTTATACTAGGCTAAGGAACTTTGTTTTGTCGCCCGTTGTGTTTCTAGAACAGCCACAAATCCAGAGAACACTATTGTTGTTCCTTAGCCTGCCACCACACCTACACGATGAAAGATTTATGTGACCTATTTGTTTTTATAGGTCCATGGTTGTTAGTGGCAGAAAATTTTGAAAAACAATTTTGTAAAGACCCAAAACTATTAATAATTGTTCCCTTCGGCACCAAAATTTGTTTAACTTTGAGAGATTTTATATTTGTGCCTTTTGGAACCCAAATCGGTATAGTTTTCACATGTTTGGGTCTATACCAACAATTATTGTGATCGTGTCCAAATTTTTTACAAATTGTGCACATAGAATTAACTTGATTAATATTGCTTTCAACAATTTTTGAATTATTATATCAAAGTCCTTGTCTAACCGTATTAACAGTTTGCTTTCCTAATAGCATATTCAACGATTTTTCACTTTTTGAAAATTTATCTAAAGTCGTTGACAATTGTTGGACTTGTGTTTTGAGAGATTCATTTTCTTTTAACAACTGTGTGCACTTTTTAATAGAATTCTCTCTCCTAGTATTTTCATTCTCCTTTAAAATCAGAATTTCATTTTCAAGTGATTTTATATTGATTTCTGATTTTTTAATTTCTTCTTCGAATGTTGGACACTTATCATACTTAGGGATTCTACATTGATAGTTCTTAACTAATTGATCAAGTTGTTTATTGCATTCTATCAAAGTATCCTTTTGATATTCAAGTTTAGCGTATTTTTCCCTAAGTCGTTCAAAACAGCCATTTACTTCGTGGAAATAAATAAGTAATTCAGAGTGAGTAAGTTTTGATACCTCGCTTGGCTCGTCATCGTCGCTATCAGTTATATTCCCTTAAAGGCACATATCTGCTTTCTCACTCTCACTGCTAGAACTTTGATTATCTTCATCACTTGTATTCCACGTGGCTGCAAAACTTTTCCTTTTTGATTTCTTTTTATAGTCGCGTTGATTTTGAGGACAATTGGGCTTGATGTGTCCGGGTTGGTTGCACTTGTGATAGATGATCTCCTGTTCTTCTGAGTAGTCAAGTGCTTTGCCTATTCTGCTTTTCAATTCATGATTTCGAGCTGGATTTCCGTATTTGCGATTCCACCTTTTGAATTTCTTTATTAGTAGTGCCAGCTCTGCTGCTCCATCATCATCATCGTTATCATCATCACTTTCGGTTGTTCCTTTGAACGCTATTGATTTCTTTCGATTATCTCCTCCTTCACGCTCTTCCTTGAATTTCATTTCTAGCTCATAAGTGGTGAGATTTCCGATGAGTTCTTCGATTTTCATTTGTTTCAAATCTTTTGATTCTTGAATGGCAGTCACTTTTGCTTCAAATTTTCGGGGAAGGACTCTAAGGATTTTTCGGACTATCTCCAACTCTGTGTATGATTTTCCAAGAGCTTTTGATTTGTAAACGATATTGGAAAGTCGTCCATGCATCTCTTTGACATTTTCTTCCTTTGCCATTGTGAAGTTCTCGTATTCGCTGCTTAGCATGGCAAGGCGAAATTCTTTGACTTGAGATGTTCCTTTGTGAGTCACTTCTAGTGTGTGCCATATTTCCTGTGCAGTTAGACAATGTGAGACACGATTAAATTCAAATTGATCCAATGAACAGATAATAGAATTCATAGCTCTAGCATTAGTATTCTGTAATTTATTTTCTAGTTCTGTCCATTGTTCCTTTGGTTTCTCTATTTCCTGATTATCTACAGTTATAGTTGGAGTTTTGTAACCTGTCTCAACAATATCCCAAGCGTCAATGGTTTTCAGAAAAATTTTCATTCTATTTTTCCAGTAAGCATATTCACCATTGAACATTGGTGGTCTAACTATGGATTGACCCTCAGCAAAAGCAGTATTAAAAGAAGCCATTTTAAAAATTCAAATTTTTAAAACAAAAACCGATTTTTTCAAAATAAATTGATTTTTTAAAACAGATGTTTTTACTTCTATTCCTAGCTCTGATACCACTTATAGGATCGATTTCACCCTGAAGGGGGGGTGAATAGGGTGATTGTGTAAATTATTAAAAATTAATCGCGGAAGCTTATAAATTAATTTCAATTCAGATCACAGAATAGCAGCACAGACATCGCAGAATATAAATAACAAAATAAAATAGAACAACACAGAATTTACCCAGCTTCGGCAAAACCCTGCCTACGTGCTGCCCCCAAGGTTTCTACTAGAAATTAGATAGTCCCTCGCTTACACACGTAAACTCGCTATACCCGCTATTGACTAATCTAACTCTACGCTCAAAACCTTGCCACAACTCAACCACCGAGTTGCGAATTCTCAAGCTACGCCACGTAGCTTGTCCCCTAGTCACACGACTAGAAATTAAAACGGTTTAAAAAAGAAAATACAAATTAAAAACAATTCAAAAATAAAATAACCCTAATTTTTAAAACCTATAACCCTTTAAATAAAAAACCCTTTTATCAAAGTAGAATAAGGTCGGCCCCTATTCACTTCTTCAACCCGTTCCTTTTTCTTTGCTTTGTGAAAATATGGCCGATCCTCTTTCGTTCCTCTTTGTGAATTAGGGCTTCTGCAAATTTGCTTTTGCTCCTTGCGATTCAAACTAGGGTCATGCAAATTGAAGTGCCGCTCGATCTCGTTCGATTGTAGGATTGATGCTCCTTGATTTGCTCACGGCTCTTCAATTTGGATCAAGTTCGTTTTACGATTTCGGTACGTAATTTATCCCTTTTGCTTTACTGGTTGATGCTTGAACTCAATGGATTTTAAATTGCCGATGATGATTGTGTTTAAATAGGAATCGAATTCCTATATTCTCGTTCGTTCTGATGATTTGAATTTGTCAATTATTTTATCTCTGGTCGTTCGATGTTGCTTGAATGTTTATGATCTCTCTGACTTTGTCACTTCGTATATATTCTGTGATGCTTGCTTACTTGATTTTCACGGCATCAATTTTCTTTGACTTCGGTATCCTTTGTTGGCCACGGCTTCGATTTTTGACTTTGTCAATTACCTTTGCTACCTCGATTTTGACTTGTTCATTATATGACTTCGGTCATGATTTGTTCATCTTGAAATTGTTTTGATCACGGCTTTGACTTTGTGACTTGAGTCTTTACTGCATTGCTTCTGATCATGTTGCACAATTTCTGTTGTTTCCAGTTGCACTTGGTCATTTTGTATCTGCATTTGTTATTTCTGAAGCTCGAGTTGCACTTGCTCACAGCTTGATGGTCTTGTGACTCTTGCTATGCCTTTGTGCATTTTTCTGTATTCAGTTGAGTTGATTGTTGCATTTGTTTACTTCTGCACTTGTGTATATTTGGGATGATCATTTGTATACATACATTCTTGTATGTATATATGTGTATGGTCACTTGTGTATTGCCTTTCTGAACTGTGACATTGTAGTTTGCTGTTTTGTCATTTGGGCTTGTAAGTTGTATCATACTTGATGATCTTCATATCCACGTGTCTTGTTGACACTTGCAGTTCACTCGGCTTTGATTTTGTGGCTTCGACATCTTATATTCATGAGATGTTTATTGTGAAGCTTGGTTTACTGGTCTTTGAGGCATGTTGTGTCCATATTGTATTTGATACTGCTGTGTTATGTAGTAACCTAGTTTCACTGATGCTTCGAGTCTGCAACTTGTAGCACTTCACCTGTTATGTCTGCATTTTTGCTGCAATCTTCATGATTGCACTGTTCTCTGCATTTACTTGGTTGTCGACACTGATCTGCATACATGTGCTTAATTGCTAGTTTGCATTGATATTCATTTGGTTGGGCATCTTGTACCTGCTGATGTTTGTTGCAGTCACTTTGTCACTGCATATCCATATATGCTTGACCTGTTTCATTTAGTTGTGCAAGTTGAACTAGTTTTCTTGTTGTTTCATACTTGTATCACTGCTTCCATCCTTTCTTTCTCTGGCACGCTGGTGTACATGATGTACTTGAGCTTCTGGCCTGCACTTTGATGTTGCCACTGTGTTTTTGTTTTGCTTGGTGGCATTGTGCATCTCAACTTGTTCTTGTACTTTGATGGCTGATCATTTTTGCTGTCCACTGCAGTTTGTGTTTGTTAACACTGGTCTGCATACATGAGTTTGTTGTGTATACTTGTGGCTGGTGATTCATCTTTCTGCATTCATCTATATATGCATTCATCATGTCACTTTATCTGTTTCAACTTGATGTTGCTTTAACTGCCTTTCTGAACTGTGCACATTGTTGCACTTTGGTTATTTATCATGTTGCATTCACTCCATGGTGCATTGCTGTCATGTTGGTTCGAATTGCACTTGTCACTGCTGCAATCGCTATGCAGTTGCTATGCCTTCGGTCATGTTGCCTTGTGTTGAATCCAGTTTCAAAACTTGGATTTGACCTTGTGCTTGTGTCGTGATTTTCAATGTTATTGCACGTGAGTTGAACCCGGTTTTTCATTTGGGTTTGACCTGTGCTCACCTGTCCCTGTAAAACAATCAAGTGTATATATCGACGTGCACGGCCTTGTGGCATATACAGTAATACACTGTGTATGTCACAAGTTGTTCGTGTATGATGAATTCAAATTTAAATGATGACGAACAACCCAAATAACTGAGGCAAATTCATTTTCAAAATTCATGTTTTATTTTATATCGCAAAAATATTTTATTTTCAATTTTACTGCGTTAGTAAATATTTTTGCAGATTGCTCAGATGCTGGATTCAAACTAGAATGAAGTTGAAGATAAAATACGAGTGTGAGTGATATGTAGTGAGGTCAACTGTAAATATGAAATTGTGTAAATATGAAATTGTGATGTATTGTAATCAAAGTTGTATATGTATAGTGAGAGCTTGAATTTGTACTATTCAAAATTGTAATAAATATTTGTTTGAATAAAATATTCGTTTGAATTCAAATTCCGTGTTATTTATTTTATTCAGCAAATATTTATTTAATCTGTGAAAAATAAAATAGTATATTATCAAATACATTTAAATGAATGTATATATGTTTATTATCGTCAAACAAAAATCATATAAGCGCATATTCAACATAACAAATCTTGGAAACTGAAAATTTGGTTCACTATAATTGCTCCAACATGAATCCATCAAACAAAATTTTTGAAAAAACAATTAAATGTTAATTAAAAACCAAAAAGAATTAAAAATTAAAACCCTAAATAAGTGACGACTGAACGATCGCACAATGTGGAGCAGTCAACCGCTCCAGGAGTAGGCGGTCGATCGGTTGGCTTTCCAAAAGTATAGTTTAAACCTTGGCCTAAGGCCCAGATTATAAATAAAAGTATTTATTTTAAATAGATGTAAGTAGTGTGTGTGTATAGTGTATATATATGGATGTTAGGAGTAGGGAAGCATGTTCCCTGTAAGACGACCTTAGGATGTTGCATGACTTGGTAAATGTTATTTTTCCAGTTAAGGTCGATATTCGACTAAGGGAAATTTTTATTGCAAATAGCACTCGAAAAAGGCTCGGTATTGACATGTATCATGGCTGATTCCTAATGAAGTGTGTGGGGCAACACAATGGGAGTTCCTTGACATTTACGGATACCACCATGACGTGATGTTGTTGTTGTATCTTGGAGTGTGCAATGAGAGGCTACGTTACCATTGAGAGGTGGACATAGATGTAGACGATGAGACTTTTGGGCGTGTCAGCATGTGGGATCCTCCTCAATGCGTAATGGTGTTATATGTAATCATAGTTGTGGAAAATTTAGTTCCATGGTAGAAACGCGGAATGGTCACGCTAGTTGTAAAGCGAGAGATGTAGCCCAATAAAGGAAACTATAGGATAAACCTATGTTGGAAAAGTTCTACAGCTAATAGCCAAGTCTATATGTTCGACCAGTTGTTCGATCCTAGCTATGAGCTTCCATAAGTAGTCCGTGTAGGTGTGTATTAAGTTAAAAACCCTTAAGTAGAGAAATCTAGTAATTCACAGACACTTGTAGAACACCTAGGTCACATAGAGTATTATTAAAATCAACAGCATATGATCACCATAAATTACTGATGCACTCATTCACTTGACTTTTATCTAGCCCACTCCTTTCCTTTCTTTTCCCCTAACACAAGATGGCAGCACAACAGTTGATTTGGCGTAATACGTGGAGAAAGAAGCCAAGTATTGGATTTCCCTTCATTGTTCCTTATATAACTATTTGTTGTATTAAATGCCTATCAAATATATATTGTACTTTGGGAAACATTGTATATGAAATAAGTGTTTTAGAGATTGTTTTTCTAAAATATCTATTTCAGTACTTATATTTTATGTCATCCACTATGAGATCTGAATGCTTAGAATGCTTTAGATTTATCCTTATATTCTCAATCTTTGATAATGTATATAAAAAACCCACTAGCTCCACTGACGCGAGTCCGAAAGTCATCCTTAGCTTTGGACTAGAGTATCGGGAGGCGCAAGTTTTCACATGAGATTCTTAGATATATTATGGAGACATTTTACAGAGATAAAACAGAACTCAGTGGAAAAAAATAAATTATATATATGAGGATTAATCAGAGCAAATGGAAGAACAAAACCAACTGAAGAAGAATGAAATGCAAATGTTGTAATGATGGAGATATCTCTTAAAAATCTTTGTCAAAAACTCTATGGCAATAATACTTGAAGATATCAACCACTGACCTCAATTGTATCACAAAATATACACAAATATCGAAATCTTTAAATAAATCTAAAAATCTCACATTTATCGATGTAGGCTACCTAAGTACGTCGACATATACCTAAGTATGTCGACATGTCAACCGTTTTCTATTTTTAAATTCAAATAATGGGATTTTCCCTCCATCCTTTCACAGGTGGATATCTCTCTTTAATTTCTATGTAATAGCTATGGAAAATTAAATTTTAAACACAACATTCTTATTTTCTCTTACTCTTTCATTTTCATACTTTTGTAATAAAGATCCATTAGATATTCTTCCACTCTCTTTGCAAATCCATACTCTTTCGCTCTAATTATTTAATGATTTGCAAACCATATAAAATCAGAGAACTTTGTACACGAATTCATATTATTCTCTCTCTGATTTCATCCTATTCCTTAAAGAATTCAAATATATATTTCTATTGGAGGTCTATAGGATCATTATACAAAATTTGCAAGAATCTATATTGAAAATACAACTTCTTGGCATACTCTACTGTTGATTGTAAAGAGAAGAAGGTGTTCTTAGAGCTTGTAAAATCAAAGGGGTGATCTTATAGCCCTGCAAATCAAGTGGGTGTATCTCATAGCCAATGAAATCAAGATTGTAAAGATGTCCTTGTCACCCATGAAAGCAAGTTGTAATAGTGAAATTCTATATGGTGCAGTGCAGGACTGGATCTAGGATTGGTTAATCCATACCGGTATAAAAATTCCTGGTGTTATTTCTTTTACTGCATCTTATTCTATGATTATTTGTTCTGTTTGCAATTTGAGTAGATAAAGTTTTAAATTAATAAGTAAGCTTTCAATATTTGAAAAATGTACTTCACCTCCTCTAGTATATAAATAGCCTTATGGTCCATTCTACAATATGTTATAGACAACTTATCTTCTCACATTTGGTATCAGAGCTATTAGTTTTCAAAAACTCATAACTTGATTGTTGAAAGTATATATGGCTAATAGCACTAGTAACACTTTCTTTACCACTTTTATAGAAGGATAAGCTACTATTAGACCACTACTATTTAACGACGGTACTTATGCTTATTGGGCCTTTAGGATGAAAATTTATTTGCAGTCTAATGGTTTAGATATTTTAAATGTTAGCAACGAAATTGGCCACAAACATCAGAGAAATAGATTTGAGTAGTGAAATAAATAAAGAAATTAAATGAAAAATGAGGAATAACACTATATATTGCAAGCAAGAATAGTAAAAAGTAAAAACAACAAGATTTATAGTGGTTCTGCGTTGATTGCCTACGTCCACTCTGAATGCTCTCTTTATTGCTTTACCAATCATTCGATTACTGATACAATCCATAAGGAAAAGCTTGAACACAAGTAAGAACAAAGAGAAATGAGTACAAAAAATGGCAAAGTATTCCTTCGGTTGCCAAAAAAGATCCCCTGGAGTTTCTCCCTTCCCCTGTATTTATAGATAGAGGTAGCCTTCAGCCTGGCCAATCAGGCTCACAACAAGAAAGGCTCGGTCCAACATACATTGCCCATCATGCCGAACCGGGGATACCAACCTCATCATAATGTGCTGAACGCTTTCAAAGCATCACTTCACCACATGTTTCCACCGAATCCTTCACGTATGGCGATCCAATGGCCTTCATGCCTTATGCCGACCAGATGGCCTTCATGCCTTATGCCGACCCGATGGCTTCTATGTGTTGTGCCGACCCAGTCTACCACATGGAATGCCGACCCGAGCTTTATTACATGCAATGCCGGTCTGAGCTCTACAATATGCTCCATGCCAACCCGACCATACCCCACTTGCTATGCCACCCGACCACACCCCACTTGCTATGCCGACCCCATGAATGCCACAAATTTTCCAATCTTATCAATCATCTATGTCGATCCTTACTCCACTAGGATAACCTTCATAATCCTGACATCCTGTTACATCCATTTGTCAACCTTATTTACCCTGGGCTAGACGTAGCTGCTTAGAAATCACACTCTGGTCGTATAAGCATGATCTCGTGGCCATTCTTCCATCAATAGTCAATTCTGATCTCTGTAATTACCTTCATGTAGCTGGGCCAAGGCACTAGGTAACATTTTCCCCTTAAAGTGCGTCTTGTGAATAACACAACGTGCTTTGAATTAGTAGAAAATCCATGTTTCCAGAGGCAAGCTTATTCACGTCATTGGCTGATCACCGTTCTCCACCAACTTTTAACGAAGTCTCATCCCATTTGAATGTGTAAGTTCAGTCGTATGAAGTCCTCAGGCTTTCCTGGCTTAACCTTTTGAAGATTAAATTCATAAGAACTTTTACAATCTCACGATCGTCTACAATTCAAGCATATCCTCCTTTCCCTTTCATTGTTTAAAAATACATTATCATTCTATTGTTTTATTTTATTATATATACACACACACATACACACACAGATACATATATTTAAAAGGGATCGGTATTTGGTATGCCGATCCCTCGATGGATTCACATAGGCTGGGGTCGGCATACACAATGTCCGACCCCCTTCAACCATTGTGATCGGGTCTCTCAAAAGAGACCAGTTCACATTCCCATTAACTCTCATGTATAAAAATAAACATCCGCTCCTCCTTCCTCCTTTACTTCAGTTCTCTAAGCCTTCCTTTCCTTCAAGTCTCCCTTGATCGAACCCTTCCACATCACATAAACCCTCCTCCTTCCAAACCCATATCCTTTAGTTTTTAACCTCCAAATCAAGCATGAATTCAAGCAATCCCTCATGGTCACTCATCACTATCCTTCAATCAAAGAATCCTAACAACTACCATCCAATTCGAACTCATATAGGTGTGATCTCCCTTTAATTCTCATTGTCGGGTTGCAACCCTTGAAGATTCGTGTGTCGTTTGAGTGTGTAGGTAGATGGATTTTAATGAGAGGTAGTTAAGAGGCAGAGACGAAGAAGGATCAGGAAAAAAGAGAGGAGTTGAAGGAGGAGAGGATGGGTTCGAATGAGTCAAAGCTAGCTAGAGAGGGTTCAATGATAACGAGGGAGGAGACGGGATCAGCAGAGTTAGGGTTTAGTGTAGATTAGGATAAAAGAGAGGGATCGGTGTATGCATTGAATGTTAGGAGGGCTCGGTGTATACTGGGATGGATCGACATAGGTTTTTTCTCTTTTTAAAGAAATGGGTCGATGTTTTCTCTTTGGGCATAGGAATATAGGGCTTGGTATAGTCCAGGAGTGGAAGGGGTCGTTATCTTTTAGGGAAGGTGGGGTCGGTAGTTGGAGAAAGGGGTCGGTAGAGAGGTTCAAGGGAGGGGTCGACACTGTACTTAGAGAGGAGGGATCGACTATGGGATAAGGTGCAGTGGTCGGCATAGAGAGCTAGGATCAGTGTTGACAAACTAAAACTATTCTAACTCGAGTTATCTAAACATATGAGTGCATATTTCCTTGACAAAGCATAAAGTAATGAACAATAACCAGACTTAGCATATCCGAATCAATGGACATAACTTGAACTAACTAATTCCCAATCCACTCAACATGACTTAAGTATAAAACTAGCCCAACAAACTCAGGCAATGGACTTCATAATTCAGAATGTCAATATTTGATCCCAAAGCTTTCATCGCCAACCACCTTTCATGTTGTCTGAGACGGTCATCAATGATGGTCTCTTTGGACGAAACCTCTAAGCTTGGACGTTTTACTTTTGTTTTTTGACCTTAAACTATTCATATTCATTTCGCATTCCATTGCACTAGTTCACTCATGGAACGGGGTACAGATTATTATTTCTAATATTGATCTTCTTTTGAGTATAGCTAACATAGATATCCAGTTATACAAAGCGTTCTCCCGTGATGTCTTCTAGATCAGATAAAAAATCAATCTCCGCTACTTTTTCCGATAAGCCCGAACTATGCCAGCAAAGAGATGTAGGGAAGACATCTAATCCACAGGCAGACCTTTTTTTCGATATCCTAACTTTTCCTGTAGAGAATATGGACCCACTCCCGATGCGATGGATGATGCCATTGTCTTGAATAATCCGGCTGATTCACAGGCTTCTAAAATTGGCGAAGCGACTCGTCGTCAATTGTTCTTTATTCATAGGATTCCTTTTGAAGATGTCTTGGTTCCGCCAAGGCAAGACAGGCCTCATTTTCCCCCATCTAGGTACACCGCATGTAATAAGTTTATGTGCCGGGTCAGGTGGCCGCATGTAATAAATTTATGTGCTGGGTTAGATGCGTGCCACCTTTCAACTCCTTTATTCGTGAAGTGCTGAAGTATATGAGAATCGCTCTCACTCAATTGCACCCCAACAACTATGCCTTTACCCATGGCACTTTCGTACTTTCCATGAGTGTTATATTCCGTCCGCCTACACCCGAGGACATATGGTATATTTATAACTTCAAAAGACGAGCCAATAGTTCTTTGTACGTCTTTCTTGAGCCACTTCCTAAATGTTAGGTCCTAATGAGTGCATGGAATAAGATTTTCATGTTCAAGCAAGAATGGTTCTACGTGCATTGTCCTCCCAGCTTTACGAGAAGGTGGTTGGAAGGATGTAAGTATTATCCCCGTCTCTGCCCTTAATTCAAGGACTCAAATCACATTTTTTCCTTTAACACACGAATTCTTTCTACTCTTCCAGGTGCTTGCTCTCAGCCCGTAGATGTTAGATATTCCAGGGCAGTGCGGTTATTTATGCCACTCCAACGGAGGATAGAGAGATCAAACTTCTCATCACTGACGAACTTCTCTCACTATTCGGACTTTTAGAGGACGACCGCAAAATGAGTCTTCCAGGGAGTAGAGCGATCCCGAAGATTCTCATCGAGAGAAGGAGAGAATGAGATGGACCTGTGGTGCCCTCTGTTGAGGGAATCCAAGAAAGCACCGAAGAAAGGGAGACAAAGGAAACTAAAGACAATGGGCTAAAAAATGAAGATGCAGGCCTTGGACATGCGCCTGGAGTCGATGCACCACATACAAGCCAATCGCAACCTTCCCCCAAAAGGAGAAAAATTCTGGGGTATAGAATTATGAAAAAAAGGAAACCAAGGAGACCCTTAAATTCATCATAAATCCAATCGAAAAGATTTCATATTCTTAACAAATGGAGAGCTCATTGAACGGACTTTCTGACATCTCTATTATGGGCGATTTGTTGAATTACGACTTCACAACTCTTGGTGTCAAAGGGCTTAACTCTCTCGCAAGAAGCGGCAAAGGTAGGCAGCCTCCCAAGTAAGGAGAAAGAACTCCGATGAGTAAAGAAAAACGTTAATGGTCCATCGGGGGAATGCATTAGGACACATACAAGCACTTACACCCCACCATTCACTTCACTTTAATTTTGACATAGCAACTACTAATATGTTCTCATTTGATCCTTTTATAGGTACCATGTCTTATTCACACGGTTTTGATCGCCTTTGTGGCTCTTCTATCTTCCATTGTTCAAGTCGAGATTCCAAGTTCGAAAGATGCCTAGAGAGGGATGACGGACGGTAGAGAGATTACCATTCTTGAGAATCATCCTCATCCTCTAAAAGGAAATCTCAAGGGCATACTTCGCGTCAAAGCGACCTCACTAATCCTCCTGCGTGCGGTGGAGATTAGACCATACATCGAGGCTCTCAATCTGACACCCCCCACGATCAGCATTCTGGCTCCTCAAGCATTAGGCAGTCATGTGAGCACCGTAAACAAACGTTGACTTCATCGGAACAAATCCCCCAGGTTCCTAATCATGACTCGACTACGGCGGAGAAACTAGCGGAGCTTAAAGATACCTTTCCAAAGATTTGCTTTGACGGGCTAAAAATTCCTCCCGGCCATACATCCTATCCCTGGAACTGCAAAATAGAACTCATTGACTTGTGTGAACGACGTGTATGTACATCATGAAACATTCATTCATTTAGTCAAAAAATTCTCCGAGGTTTCTATCAAACGCCAACACGAGATTGATCACCTCATGTTGGAGGCCATCCATAACAAAGACATTATTAAGTTCCAAGATATTGAATTGCTTGCAATTAAAGCCTAACTCGATAAGGCAAAGTAGAACGCGAAGGAGATGGCTGAGGCAATCAGTCGCTTGGAGGCTTCGCATAAAAAGGAACTGGACGGTGCACTCCAACATAGCGGCATTTTGGCTTTGGAAAAAGACTCCTTACAAAAGGAGAAAGTTATTTTAGCATGCCGCATAGAGGAGTTGGAAAAACTGCTATCTCAAGAGAGGGAGGAGAAAGTCAAGGCGCAAGAGGAGTCATAGAAATATTGTGAGGAGATCGTCGAAATGAGAAACTTGAAGGCGAAGCTCGACGAGCAACTCTCCTAGATTAAAGTGTTGAAAGAAGTCGCTTATGAAGAGGGCAAGAAAGCAGTGCTTGTGGAAGCCGACTTTCGAATCGAGGCAGCGACTGAGTCCGGTAGGGAGGAAATCAAGTGCTTATTTGATCTGCTCATTGCTGAATATAATGCAAGGGTTCTCCTCCACCACGACTTAACTTTCTTGGGCGAAGGCTATCATGAGTCGCTTGCTGAAGCTTGGGATATTGTCAACAAGATCAAGAAAGTGGAGCTAGGGGTGGCAGAGCTTGACGAAGGGGCACTTGCATAGAAAGTGCTTCGAGGAAATGAGCCATCCGACTTGGCTGCTGCAAAGCTTCAATTCGGCAGAGCTCCCATACTGCCTAAGAAAAAAGAAGATATCGCTGCGTCATCTGACACTGAGCCCTAGGGTCCTTCTCTCATTCAATCGGTTGGGACTTCATCTTCTCAACCTGTCGAGTAACATGTGAGTTATGACCCGGCAAAGCGTGGACTCAACATACACGCGCTATCTCCAATCATTGAAGGGAGTGATCCTATGACCACCGAAATCCAACTGGATGCTGGTACTACCTTGAGCCCTTTCTAACATTTCCTTTTCATTAAACCTTGTAGGTCATCCTGGTCCTAAGTCAACTCCAAGGAGCGACTTTGTTGCAAAGCAGGAGGGAAAAAATGTTGTGGCTCCAATTGTTGGAGATATTCCTGGGCCCGATGCTCAAGTGATTAGGGTGCTAGATGAGGATAAACCTAAAGACCCATCACTTACAGAGGAGCACAATGATGCTATAGTTATGGGCGCTTCTAAGAACACCTCTAAGTTCAGCTTGAAGGAGCAGATTGAAAAAGAGGAGAAGTTAAAGCTCGAAGTTAAGGGTGAGCCGGATGTGGTGGAGTTTGATGATTCCCTTAATAGGACTTTACAATTCATCCCTTCTTGTAGGTCTATTCCTATTGCGGTTCCTCCTCCTTCCTCAAGTACCTCCTCCCAAGGCAACAATGGGTCTCGAAAGTGACATTTGGCCAAAACGACCCCTGAAAAGCCAAAGAAGGAGAAGAAGACGAAGAAATAGTTACGGTCTTGTAATATTTTGCTTAGTCCAAATAAGTTAGATTTGTGCAATTGTTTTTCCATCTTTCTTTTTTTAGTAGCATATGTACGGGTGTGGTCCCCAAACCTTTGGATGGGTTGTAAGGAAAATTTAGTAAATAAAAATTTTGTTCCTTAGCCGATCATCGAATAAATTACTATTCCAATAGTAGTGTAGCTTTTTGCACTCCAAGTGTTTGTGATGATTTTTCCAGGTTTTGTTGATAATTTATTATCTTAATCTCAGAGCTCCTCCGTAGACTTCATCGGAAGTCGCCATCGACTCTAGGTCGAAATCGTAACCAACGGTCGTATTCCGTTGCTAAAAGTTTGAGCATCTTCCGTCTAACTTTGGTCGGAGTCCGTGAGGTAGTGAACGATCGAAAGTTCTTTTGTCTATCCTATCGGTCTTGATACATGGCATTTTTTAGTCTGCCTCATGGGCTTAGAAACTTTTCTCACATCACTTATAATATAGTCCACAATCGGGGACTAAGAGTACACTAATCCGTGCTTCGAGGACTTAGAGATTTTTCCAAATCGTTTATACTCTAGCCCGTGCTCAGGGGACTCAGACTACTCTAATCTGCACTCCGAGGACTTAGAGATTTTTTCAAGTCGTTTAAACTCTATCTCATGCTCTGGGGACTCAAAGTACTCTAATCCACACTCCGGGGACTTGGAGATTTTTTAAGTCATTTATACTCTAGTCCGCACTTCGGAGACTTAGAGTACTCTAATCTGCACTTTGGGGACTTAGAGATTTTTTTTAAGCAATTTATACTTTAGTGTTGAGTCACAGCTTCTATGAAGATTTTGATTGCTGACAACAATATTAAAGCGATCGACAAATCAAGACGTACATATGGTACTCTAGATTATAGGTTGATTATTTGATGTTATAATAGTAATAAAATTGTCAAAATCTATCCTCAAATAATCATGCACAAAATATAATATAATATATATATACACATTTATATAGGTTGTGCACTTTATTGTGCAACTTAACAGAGACCGGTCGACCGGTCCAAAAATGAACGGTCGACCGTTCCTGTTGAATGTGCACAATAAACGTGCACACATGCACATAACGACTATATTTTTAAAAACCTGTCTACCGGTTAGTTTTTGACCTGTCGACCGTTTTTAAACAGAGAACAACTTCTTCCAAAAGACACATCTTTCTTCAATAGTTGCGTCTCTTCTTCTTCATCAATGATCATAACTTTTGACTGCAACTTTTCACCAAGGGTTATAACTATTTTCTCTCTATAAATACACATCAATATCATTGATTAAAACAATAAGTTTTATTAAGATTATATATGCTCTCTATCTATTCTTTGAATTCACTTGCATTCAAAAAGCTCTAAACTACTTTCATTCCTTATTGAATCATTGACACTATCTCATATATTTTGATTCAATAAGCAATATAAATTCCATAATCTTCACAAACATCATTCACAATTTGAGGATAAGATTATAGGAAAAGTGTACTACAAGTGACAAATTCGTGTTTACAAGAGCACAAGCTGTCAACAACAATTGTAATTGTTTTTTTGTTGAAGTCCTCAGTATTGTAAGAGGCAAGTGTTGAAGCCCTCAGTGTTGTAGAGGCGTGAAATCCCGTTCGGCTGTTCGGGTAATTGTAAACCTGTTCCTCCGGGTGAAGCGAGGTTGTAATTAGTGAAAATCCAGATAGTAGTCTGGGACTGGACGTAGGACGGTGCTCCGAACCAGTATAAAAATCTCTGGTGTGATTTTTCTATTCTTTTATTTACAATGCTATTATCATCTATTTCTGCATTTGTATTGTAATCCATATTAAACGATCCGTGTATACTATATTAGCACATATAATTGTATATACACCGCACTTTCATTTTCCCATTTCCAAACCCTAGTTCATATTCTCAAGCTTCACAAACTCTCAAATTCTCTTCAATGGCTCCTCCTCAGAAAAAATCAAAGAAAAGAGCAACATCAGAAACTTCTTCTCTTACTCTCTCTGCTAGAAAATGGCTAGAATCTCCAGTTGCAGTAACTAGATGGAATCAAATGACAAATTACAAATTCCATCCAGGCTCATTCATCAAATTCGACGATTTCACTGCATACGGTATTCAAAGATTAGCAAATAGATCTCGTATCTCTCCTCTTATTGATTTTTCTGTAAATAGCGTACAAATTAATCATTTGATGATTAAGCTATTTTATGCGAATATGAATTTAGAGGAATATACTCCGGAAAATCCAAATGGAGTTATTTGGTCAGTAGTATGTGGCAAGCGAATCTATCTCACTTATGATAGAATTGCTTCTATTTTGGGAATACCGAATAGGGGTGAAGAGTTTTCATCGACATTTTGTGAAGTTTTCACCCGGAATAGTACGAGTCATAAATTTATAGAAGATGATAGTAACGGCACCAAATCGATTGGGCTACGACCGACTGCAAGGTTGTTACACCATGTCCTAATGCACTCTCTATTTCCTCGATTAGGAAACTATGATGCCGTTTACAAAGAGAATTTCAAGGCTCTTTATGCTATCTACGATGATATCGAAATAAATTGGGTTCACATGATTTTCGATGAAATTCTTAAGGTAAATAACTCTACTCGTCCACATTTCTTCTATAACGAGTATATTATGCGTATGTTGCTTGCATGTGGAGTCACACCCCCGGATTCGGCATATTCTACACCAAAGTGTATTGACTCCACTACTATCAAACGGATGAAGCTTCCTCCTCCATATGTTCATATTATGCCATTCGAACAATGGCAACAACGCGATACTCAAGAACAACAAGCTCCACCATCTCGTCGTCGTTCTGAAGATGTTAGATTATTGAAATCTAAATCATCTACAAGAGAATCTCTTGAAACCATCGCTCGGAATCAATTTTTACTTGAATCAAGACTAAAACGAATGGATTCGAAAATTGATAGACGATTCAATAAGGTAAAGTCATTCTTCGGCGCTATATGGGATGCTATATCATGTAGCACATCCGTCTCGACCCAACATCAAGACCCCGGAAAACGTCCGGCTCCTCCAACTTTTACTTGGTCGACATCCGAGGAATCCGGTGGTACAAGCGGACAAGGTCGTGGGGACAATGACGATGATGATGACGATGACGATGACGACGACGACGATGATGATGATGATGATGAGGAAAAGATTCAGTCGGAATGAAGTTAGTTTGTTTTTCTTTTCATTTCTTTAAAAACATATATGGCACTTGTACTAAATAGTGTCCATCTTTTTATTCGTAGTAGACTATGACTTGCATTGTACTTCATCAAAACATCCTGTGTTTGAATGTATGCATTGTTCTCTTTGGTTTATATTTTCTATTGTTTACTCCTTTTTGTCGATGACAAAGGGGGAGAAAGGTGCTAATAATTGTTTGCAGGATGAAAGAAGCTAATAATTGTCTGCAGGAAATCACATATTCAGGGGGAGATCCTATACTTGAGTTTTTATATTGTCATCAATCAAAAAGGGGAAGAATGTTGAGTCACAGCTTCTATGAAGATTTTGATTGCTGACAACAATATTAAAGCGATCGACAAATCAAGACGTACATATGGTACTCTAGATTATAGGTTGATTATTTGATGTTATAATAGTAATAAAATTGTCAAAATCTATCCTCAAATAATCATGCACAAAATATAATATAATATATATATACACATTTATATAGGTTGTGCACTTTATTGTGCAACTTAACAGAGACCGGTCGACCGGTCCAAAAAAGAACGGTCGACCGTTCCTGTTGAATGTGCACAATAAACGTGCACACATGCACATAACGACTATATTTTTAAAAACCTGTCTACCGGTTAGTTTTTGACCTGTCGACCGTTTTTAAACAGAGAACAACTTCTTCCAAAAGACACATCTTTCTTCAATAGTTGCGTCTCTTCTTCTTCATCAATGATCATAACTTTTGACTGCAACTTTTCACCAAGGGTTATAACTATTTTCTCTCTATAAATACACATCAATATCATTGATTAAAACAATAAGTTTTATTAAGATTATATATGCTCTCTATCTATTCTTTGAATTCACTTGCATTCAAAAAGCTCTAAACTACTTTCATTCCTTATTGAATCATTGACACTATCTCATATATTTTGATTCAATAAGCAATATAAATTCCATAATCTTCACAAACATCATTCACAATTTGAGGATAAGATTATAGGAAAAGTGTACTACAAGTGACAAATCCGTGTTTACAAGAGCACAAGCTGTCAACAACAATTGTAATTGTTTTTTTGTTGAAGTCCTCAGTATTGTAAGAGGCAAGTGTTGAAGCCCTCAGTGTTGTAGAGGCGTGAAATCCCGTTCGGCTGTTCGGGTAATTGTAAACCTGTTCCTCCGGGTGAAGCGAGGTTGTAATTAGTGAAAATCCAGATAGTAGTCTGGGACTGGACGTAGGACGGTGCTCCGAACCAGTATAAAAATCTCTGGTGTGATTTTTCTATTCTTTTATTTACAATGCTATTATCATCTATTTCTGCATTTGTATTGTAATCCATATTAAACGATCCGTGTATACTATATTAGCACATATAATTGTATATACACCGCACTTTCATTTAGTCCGCGCTCTGAGGACTCAGAGTACTCTAATCCACACTCCGAAGACTTATAGATTGTTTTAAAGTTGTTTATACTCTAGCTCGCACTCCAAGGACTTAGATTACTCTAGTCCACACTTCGAGGACTTAGAGATTTTTTCAAGTCATTTATACTCTAGTCCGCGCTCCGAAGACTCAGAGTGCCATAATTTACACTCTAGGGACATAGAGATTTTTTTATTCCAAAAATTGCTTTTTTATTTACTCATACAGCCAACCAACTGCACCGAGCAATCTCCCATGTTCATTTTTATCGGGGTCAGTAAAACTAGGCGATTTTTAGTTCTTTATGTGTGTTTTCATACACCATAGATGTTAATATTAATTAATTCCATCACATAATCATCATAATATGAAATAGCAGTAGTTTCACTGAAAAGTAACTTCAAGCCTTCATTTATCAAAGAATATAGGGGTAGAATAATCTGTCTTATTACATATCAAAAGCAAAATCAACCAAAAGCAAATACTGAAAACAACTATTATTGGAATGCAAAATAAACAATCTGTGTAAAATAGCGATGCAAATGCTCCCTATTCCATGCTCTGGGAAGCATTACACTATCAATTGTCGCTAGCTTGAAAGCTACTTCTCCAAGCTTTCGTTTAATGACGTACGAACCTTCCTACATAGGGTTCATGTGCAATGGGACCAGAAAGATTCACTTCAGAACAAGATTCCCAACATTAAAAGTTCTCTGTCTGACTTTCACATTATAGTACCAGGCGACCCGGTGTCGATGTGTGGCTACTCTTAAATCCTCCTCCTCACGCTTCTCGCTAATAATTCCAACGACTCCAATAAGAGATCTTGATTTGTTCTAGGATCGTAGTAAATCACCCAAAGGGAAGGGACTTCGAGTTCTATAGGAATGACTACTTCTGCCCCATAAGCCAGGTCGAATGGATTATAGCCAGTCGCAAACTTATGAGTGGTCCTATAAGCCTAGAGCACCGTAGGAAGTTCGTCCACCCATTTGCCTTTAGCCTTTTCCAAATGCTTTTTCAAGATGGACTTTACGATCTTGTTTACAGCTTCAACCTGCCCATTCACTAGAGGGTGAGCGACTGCTGCAAACCTTTTCTTAATATGATACCTTCGACAAAACTCCTTGAAATCAGCACTATAAAATTGAGTTCTATTATCAGTCATAGTAGTTCAAAGGAGATTGAAATGGCATACAATGTTTCACACAACAAAGTTAATGACTTTTTTATTGTGATTGTAGCTAATGGATCTGCTTCGGACCATTTGGTGAAGTAGTTAACCGTGACAATCGCATATCTCGCACTACCTATTGAAATTGGCAATGAGCCGACAGTATCAATTCCCCGTATTGCAAATGGCTATGGACTAACCATTTGCGTGATTTCTGTCGACGGCGCTCTTGGGACTTTCGCATATATCTGGCATTTGTCACATTGTCTTACATAATCTGCAATGTTCTAATTCACGGTTGGCTAGTAGTACCCATAATAGAGTATCTTTTAAGCTAGCATCTGCCCCCCATTGTGGTCGTCACATTCTCCTTCATGGACTTTTTTCAAGACTTGCTTTATATCGTCATGGGTGATGCACCTAAGTAAAGGAACGGAGAATCCCTTTCGATACATTTGCATAATATATCATGAGACCTTGCAGAGTACTTGTCGCTTTTTGCTCCTTTTCTCAAGCAAGGTGCCACGCAATAAGTATTCTTTGAATGGGAACATCCATGATTCCCTTTCCATTTTCGTTTCCGGTACATGATCAACTTCCATCGCATTTATACTCAGGGTATGTAGGGTCTCGACCGAAACCAAGCCCATATGTTGTGCATCGCCAGTGCTTGCGAACTTTGCCAATGAGTCGGCTTCCCAGTATGCTCCCGCGGGATATGCGAAATGTCATAGTATTAGAGGTCTACCAACAACTCCTGAACTCGGGTAAGGTATGGGGCAAACCGTTGTCCCTTCGCCTGGTAGTCCCCTCTAACTTGGTACACCACCACCAGCAAGTCGCAAAAGATTTCGATCGATTTCACCCCGAGCTCTTTAGCAAGATTCAGTCCAGCAATCAATGCCTCATATTCAGCTTCATTGTTCGTGGCGGGGAAATCAAGCTTCAAAGCATAGCAAATCGATCGGTTCTTGGGGGTCACAAGAAAGACGCCAGCTCCATAACAATGATCATTGGACGCTTCATCGGTATATAGTTTCCATCATATAGTAGGAACCACATCGCTTCCACTTGGCTTATCCTACACAGTGAATTTTGCTATAAAATCCACTATGCTTATCCCTGGATAGCACTTCAAGGCAGGTAGGTGATGTCGAACTGGCTGAGCTCGATGTTCCATTTAAGCAACCTTCTAGATGTCTCAGGCCGTTGCAGGACCTATCACAAAGATTGGCCGGTGGAGATGTTGATTGGATGTATGACGACCCGTATTTCTAACCACAGAAAGACGTATCATTAATAAGAAAAGGAAATAGAAAAGATAGAAAGAAAGAATAACAACATCAGAATCTCAGCGGAAATGGAACAAAATATAATACATCACATAACTATTGAATAGTTTTACATATATTAGAGTTACACAACATCATACAAACAAGACAGTCATATATATATCTGCCATTACATACATTCCAAAATACAACATACATCAGCTAACACAACGGAAGTAGATAGATAGGTACGTCCGGTCTCCTGCTCCAAGCTCCTCCAGACTCCAATAATCCAAAACCTATCACTTGGCTACTCATAAAAATTTGAGTACCCAAGAGTTTAAGAAAACAGAATAAACTCCGGGTCAGACATGGGTCTGGTGTGAGTAAACGGGTTAAAATTGCTTAACTTTGAAAACCATTTGAAAATAAAGGTATCATGTAAGACTTCCCACACATAAACACGCGTAAGTTTTTACCTTACGCTAACCAAAACATTTTATAGGAAATCCAGTGATATTATAATAGTATCTAGGGTTTTCATGTAAATAAGAAATAACCGAAATTGTTACATTTATTAAACTCCAGCTACATAGGTATACAATCAAAACCGTAGGGTCTCGTAGGGAAAAATGGATTTCCATCAATGGCAGGGCTACTGGGGTACCGCTCGTCATAGTACGGGGCCTAGATCACCGTACCGAGGATCACTCCCGACCCCTACAACACAAGGCCGGAACCATCCCTTAATGGATAGTCCCGAACAAGATAACCCTACAGTTATGGCCAACAACTGCCCACACAGCCGAAATAAAGGGACATCTAGACAGGGGTATACCTCGTCCTGCTTGGGTGCTACCCACCTAACCTTGCTGCACATTCCCTGTTTAAGCCATTCCCGGTTGATGAGGATTGAGGCTGCGATTACCTTTAGAGAACATATCTCTTAGAATTCTCATCGTTCACCTGAAGATGTTCTGAAAGCATTCAATCTATACAAGTTCGTTCCGGGTTCGAACGAAACCAAAGGCATTATCTCGTTACATATAGAGTTAATGACGATAACCCTTGTACTCTAAAACACTATCTCGATCTTCACTTGGAGATGTCACGACCTGTCGTTTAATTTGGATGGATGTGGTTTTTGTACAATCATAATTGACACCCGATCCCGGTCTCATCGAAATCCAAACGCCATTTTAAAGGCCAAGTTGTTTAATAGTTTAAACAATTTAATCAACACTTTGAATTCACATAGCATTTATCACAGGTAAATCATACTCAAACATCACAGATATATCAAGAATATATCACAGAGTATCATAGAATATTACCAAATAGATATCACAAATCTGGATATTCTACTTATACAATCATCTATAAACAGACATCTTTAATCCTGCTTGATAATTCATTAATTAATTAACCATTCCATTTCATACTATTTAATTAATTATTCACTTCTTAATCAATTTATTAAATATTAATGACTTAATTCATTCCTTCTTGATTATTAATTAATAACCTTGATTATTAATTTATAAAACTTAATTACCCATTTATTTATCACTATTACTTAATTAATCAATTATTAATTCTTAATTAAATTACTTAATTAGTTAACTACTAATCATATATTAATTAACTCTAAGTAGTTAATTTAAAATCCTTAATTTCACATTTATTAAACACTTAATCATTTGTTAATCAATTTTTAATAACAAATTTAAAAACCTCAATTTACTTAGTTAATCGAAATAAATTAATTACCATTCTTAATTTTCTTACAATATTAACTAAGTAAACAAAGATAATGTATCTTACATTTTAAAATCTACCTTAATAACTTTAAATAAACTAATTTCTAACTTAAAAAGCTTTAATGTTAATTTAAATTTAAAAACTTATCTTACATAACTACTTAATTAAAATATTAATTAAGATTTAAAAACATTTTTAAAGAATTAACTTAGTTAATTATGTCTTAAATAAATTCTTATCTTTAACTTCAGGCATTATTTAATTCATAAATACTTAAACTTGTATAAGATGATAAACTTCAATTTTTATTGGGCTACAGGTTGAAAAATCAAAACCCAAGAATGCCCCCAGGTTTACACGAGTTGATACTCGAGTTTCTCCCACCATTTCCCCGAGTCCATCTTCCTTCCTCACATACGTTTCTTCTTCTTCTTCTTCTCCTTCTCTTTTTTAGTTAAAGATTAAGTTAAACTTCAATAAACTGGGATGCACGCTCACGCACTCAGGTTTCACTCGAAGCAAACCTTTCATTTCCTCGAGCATCCACTCGAGTCGTTCACCACTCAAAAGCTTCTGACACCATATCGAGATCGTGCATATGCACGATGCTTCGTTGGCGCTTCGGTGAACCACGCTTACTCTGGCAAGTCACGTACTAACACTACAATCGAAAACAAGGATCAACTCGATGCAAAAATTTCCAGATCGCGATTTTGCCTTCGTTCTTATCCTAAACCCAAACTCTACCCAATAATTCGCTTCGCCCCATCCATGCCATCAACCTGAAAAGCTACGACTTCGGCCTCACCTCGCCAATCCCCTACACTACACTTCCCCTCAATTTCATGCAACTCGATCAATCAGATTGATGAAATCACCTCATTTCCAGACCATGTCAAAACTCGAGCACTAAATCCCAATCTCGCCTCGTCCCATCAATTCTTGCAATAGAATTTTTTTTTACAATTTTCCTAACTTCATCGATGGCCAAGCTAGCTTCAAGCAAAATTTCAACATCCAAAATCTCTTCGGTCGTCAGAAATTGATTAAAACATGTTTCGGTCCAACTACGAACTGCTCGTAGTATACTTAACTAAAAATTCCCATTTTTGTTTTAAAAATCCTATTTTCGAATGTTGATTCAAGTTGTGTAATTGAATCGATGGTTTAAAATATTCGAATTTATCATGGGTTCATCTTTTCACTGTAAACTAAATTTTACAGAGTCAATACTTCACTATTAGACTTTAAGCAAATTCTAGGCCATACTTTAAGTTTAAACAAACTTATTTTGTTTAAAACCCTAAACTTAATAATGTTTGTATGAAGATGTATTAATTTTTTTTAGTTTACTTTGCTCTGTAACCAGAAATAAAGAAGAACAAGCCATACAAAAATTCACAGTACAACAGATATGTATGGAACAACTTATTTAAAATATACAGCAAAGCACAAATTATCCATGAATCAAATACACAGATTTAAAAATTTAAAATAGTATGTTTACTCACCTAAAAAGTGTTTTTAACAGAGAGCAACTTTTGTTTTGAAAAGGTGCAGTTTGATCTTCCTGTTTTGTTCAACAAATTTGTATTTGAGTTTGTAAATATAGTGATGTTTATTTTTCTTCTTTCTTTGATTTGCTGTGTTATGAACGAACTAAAACAAAAGATATATATATATATATATATATATATATATATATATATATATATATAGAAAAAAGGTTTTGTACAGGGTAGGCTTAACTGGTACAAACTTATTTCTTTGGTCAGATATTTTCCTTTCTACTTTGACTAAACAAGATTTTATAAAGACTGAAATGATTTTTAACACATTTCGAATGACCTTGTTTTTGTGCTGAGATGATAGTATTTAATGCAAATGTTTCCATCTATGTTTACATACTTATTCCATTTGATTTTGTTTTGTACATAGATATTTATTTTTGCCTTGCATATACATGTATTTCATAGGTTATATATTTCTAGAATTATCTCATGTATCCATATAACCATATAATTTATTGCTAACATAAATCCTTAGTTTTTATTTCTATTTAAAGTTTAACTATCCAAACATTTAATTTATATTCATATACTATTTTATACCTATATTTAATATTGATAAGATTGATTTTATTTTAAACATTATTATCTATATTACATTCATATGCATATATCTAAATTAAATGTTAATAATGTAGAACATTAATTAAATCAAATAAGGTAGATTTTATTTTAAATATTTTTGAAAGATTCTATTTTAAATCTTCAAATCATAATTTCCTTCCAAAATACACACATATATATAAATAAATGGTAAATGGCCAAAAGTCTTATTCATTTTTAAAATGATAAGTTTGTTTTTATTTAAATTAGATTAAATGCTTATTAAATAATATTGCCAAAATCCCAGATCGTCACATTCCTCACCCTTTAAAAGAATTCATCCCCGAAATTTAAAGCAAAAGATAATTCAAAAGCTTTTATATCAACACCCCATACATATATATTATCCATACAATAACAATCCTCCAAACAGTCTATCCTAACAAACATTACTAGCTATCTGGACACAAATCCGGATAGGCTTTCCTAAAACTATACAGAGTTTCCTAGGTATAATCTCTGGGATCCTCTCTCCGCTACACTTTGACGAGCTTCACCAATTTGCTCCTGAGTTGCCTCTTGTCTTGATCAACGATCTGAACAGGGTTCCTGACCACAGTCAAGTTTGGCTCGACCTCCAAATCTTCCTAGACTACTGGTTCTACAACCGATGATGGGTCATGGACAAACTTCCTTAGATGGGATACATGAAATACATTATGAATTCCAGACATCTGTTCTGGCAGTTCAATTCTGTAAGCCACAACACCAATCGTTTTCAATACCCGGGATGGTCCAATATATCTCGGGGTAAGTTTTTCCGTCTTCCCAAATCCGATAGCCCCTTTGATCGGGAAAACTTTGACAAAGACTAAATCTCCGATCTCAAATTTCAATTGTCTTCGCCTTTTATCTGCATACTTTTTTTGACAGTCCCGAGCAGCTTTCATTCTCTTCTTGATAAGCTCAACTTTAGCAGAAGCTTCACGAATCAGGTCTGGTCCAAGCACAAGACGATCTTTCGACTCTATCCAACATGATGGAGATCTACATGGTCTTCCATATAAAGCTTCATAGGGAGCCATCTTAATACTCACCTGGTAACTGTTATTATAGGAGAATTCCACTAGATGAAGATGGTCTTCCCACGATCCACCAAAATCCAAAACACAAGCTCGTAGCATATCTTCTAGAATACGATTAAGCCTCTCCATCTGTCTGTCTGTCTGAGGATGATAGGCTATACTCAATCTCAAACTTGTTTCCATAGCTGATTGCAAAGCCTCCCAGAATTTGCTGGTGAAGATAGGATCACGATCACTTACTATGCTGACTGGAACACCATGCAATCTGACTATCTCTCTCAAGAAAATCTCTGCTAGAGAAGCTGCAGTCCGAGTTGCCTTAACCGGTATAAAATGGGCGCTTTTAGTTAACCGATCCACAATCACCCATATTCCTTCATTTCCTTTCTTGGTTCTAGGCAAACCGTCGATGAAATCCATAGAAATCATCTCCCACTTCCACATCGGGATTTCTAAAGGTTGCAACAAACCTGCCGTCTTTTGTTGATCTCCTTTCACCTGTTGGTAGATAGCACAACTATTAACGAATCTAGCAATATCTTTCTTCATGCCCGACCACCAGAAAACTCTTCTCATATCTTTATACATCTTATATATTCCCGGGTGGATATTTGATCTGGAGCGATGACTCTCAGATAAGACTTCTTGCTTCCACATTCGGCACATAGAGACGACCATTAATCCTCAAAGTTCCTTAATCGTCAATCTTGAAATCAGAATATTGTCCCTCTTTGGTTCCTTGAATAATTTTCCTTAAAGTCTTATCCTCCATTTGTTTGCTTATGATTCTTTCCTGGAGAGACGGAACGACTTCCAAAAGAGACAAAAATGTATTCCTGCTAAGAGCATCAGCTACAACATTCGCCTTTCCCGGGGTATACAGAATATCCAAGTCATATGATGCCAGAAACTCGACCCATTGCTGCTGCCTCAAATTAAGATCCTTTTGAGAAACGGTTTGTAATCCGTGAACAACTCGAATTTCTCTCCCAAAAGATAGTGTCTCCAGATCTTTAAAGAAAAAACAATGGCTAACAACTCAAGATCGCGCGTAGCGTAGTTTCTTTCATGAGGCTTCAATTGCCAACTCGCATACGCAATAACTCTACCATTTTGCATCAGAACTGCTCCCAGTCCAACTACACAGGCATCTGTATGAACCTCAAATTTGCTCTTTCCATACGGAATAGCTAGCACAGGTGCACTAGTTAGCCTCGTCTTCAACTCTTGGAAATCTTCTTCACGCTAGGGTATCCATTTGAATTTAGATCCCTTCCTTGTCAACTTGGTCAGATGTGAAGAAATCTTAGAATAGTCCTTGATAAACTTTCTGTAGTAGCCTGCTAATCCCAGAAAACTACGAACTTCAGTCGGTGTCTTCGGTTGCTTCGACTCCAAAATAGTCTCAAACTTTGCTGGATCTACAGAGATACCTTCTCCAGAAAAAATGTGTCCCAAAAGTTTGACTTCTGAGTTCCAAAAATGGCTCTTAGAGAACTTCGCCTTCAGAACATGCCTCCTCAGTGTCTCTAACACAATTCCCAAATGCTGCTTGTGCTCTTCTTCAGACTTAGAGTAGACCAGGATATCATCGATGAATACCAGAATGAACTTATTTAATACATCTCGAAAGACTCGGTTCATCTGCTCAACAATGTAAGCAGGAGCGTTGGTTAACCCGAAAGGCATAACCAACCACTCATAGAAACAATTTGGTCCCCTAAATGCAGTCAAGGGGATACTGTCCTTAGCTACCCTTAACTGATGGAAAACTGATGCTAAATCCAGTTGAGAAAAGATAGAAGCTCCATGCAACTGGTCAAATAGATCATCAATACGAGGAAGAGGATATTTATTTCAAACGGTCACTTTGTTTAACTCTCGATAGTCAACATAGAATCTTAGCGATCCATCCGATTTGGTGACAAACACCGCAGCAGAACCCCAACAAGAAAAAATGGGCCTAATCAACCCCTTCTCCAAAAGATCCTGAGTTTGCTTCACTAGCTCCTCCCTCTCTCTAGGAGCCATCCTCCTGCTAGGCTGAATCACTGGGACTGCTCCTGGAACCAAATCAATGCAAAACTCTATCTCTCGATGTGAAGGTAAACACTTGACTTCCTCGAATACATCTGGAAAATCTTGGACCACATCGATATCTTCAACCTTCTCCTCAGAAGTCTCAACTCCATGTAAAAGACTACTCATGCGAATTCCAGAATTATCACACGTCACTTTAGCAATTCTACCCAGATCGGTTTCCAGCGAAACTGTTCTCTCATCACAATTCAGGACAGCCTTATACTTATCAAGCCAATCCATCCCCAATATAAGGTCAAATCCCTTAAAATCCAACACCTAAGGGTCATAAGAAAAAATATGGGATAGATATGAAATCCTCAAATCCTTACAAATCATATCTAATTTGGTTACGCCTCCTGCAGGATTAGACACAAAGATGAGACAGTCTACAGTCCTAGGGGTATAAAAAACTTCGCTACAAATTCCAGAGAAATAAAACTCAAAGAAGCACCTGAATCAAATAAAACTTTAATGTACTTGCCATCTAAAAGTAATGTACCTTCCAATACTCCCTTGCCTTTAGATGAAGTTGGTGGTGCACCCTCCAAAGCAAATACCTTATTCTGCTGAGCTTTATAAAGTAGCGGGCAATCCTCGATCATATGACCTGGTTGGTGACAATTGAAGCATGGAGATTTCTGAACCAAAGCCGAACCCGGTCCACTTTGATGCAGTTGTTGCTGAAATCCTTTCCTAGGACAATTATTCGCTAATGACCTTCTTGTTGAAATATATAGCATTTGCGAGGTCCATTATTGCTTCTAGTCTTCCTCTTGTTCTGCTTCCTTCAATTGGGATTGAACTTCCTCTTATTTGGATTAGCAAAATTCCCTCCCGACGCTGCTACTGGTGCCACTGATTTTTGTTCATCAAATCCTCATATCTCAGAGCCATATCAATTAACTCAACAAAAGACCCTTTCAAATGCGTCGTTATCTTTTCATGAAATTCCTGCCTTGAGCCTTGCACAAACATTTCGTTCTTTTTGAGGGGAGTATCAATGAGCCCTAGTCCATAGCAAGAAAGTTCATTGAATTTGGTCTCATACTCCGCTATAGTCATGCTTCCCTGCTTCAAATTCAGAAAATCCCGGTGGAGAATACCATTCATTTCTCATTGACTTCCGGTACAGACGAGTTTTCCCTGCTGTTGGCACGAATTTCTCCTCAAATAACTCTTTAAATCTTTTCCAAGAAATGTCGTCCTCAGAGATATTTGCTATTGCTGCATCCCACCAGGCTGCAGCGCCTTCCTGCAATTGCCATGAAGCCATTTCCCTTTTCCGCTCATCAGACAACTTCATACTCTTAAAGATCCGCTCGCAAGAGAGTAGCAAAGCTTGGACCTCAATTATAGTCTCTGTCCCTTTAAATGGTTTACCTCCAAGGTTGGTGAAGTCCTTACATAAAGCAGCAAAACTACCTCGAGGCGGTACTGGATCCACAGCCTCACTGGCAATTTGACTTCATCCATTATCGGTCGAAGTACTGCCCCTACCTCTGCCCTCCCTCCACAACTCATGTTGGCCACCTGAACAGGTAACTCAACAAATTTAGATAGGTATATAGTTATTTAAAATTACAAAAACGCACTCTCAAGATAGATACTACTCCAGAGCCTAGATATTATCTCAACTTATGCTCTGATACCAACTGTGACGACGTGTCTTTCTAACCACAGAAAGACGTATCATCAATAAGAAAAGAAAGAGATAGAAATAGAAAAGATAGAAAGAAAGAATAACAACATCAGAATCTCACAGCGGAAACGGAACAAAATATAATACATCACATAACTATTACATAGTTTTACATATATTAGAGTTACACAACATCATACAAACAAGACAGTCATATATATCTGCCATTACATACATCCCAAAATACAACATACATCAACTAACACAGCGGAACTAGATAGATAGATATGTCTGGTCTCCTGCTCCAAGCTCCTCCAGGCTCCAACAATCCAAAAACTATCATTTGGCTACTCATAAAAATTTGACTACCTAAGAGTTTAAGAAAACAGAATAAACTCCGGGTCAAACATGGATCTGGTGTGAGTAAACGGGTTAAAATTGCTTAACTTTGAAAACCATTTGAAAATAAAGGTATCACGTAAGACTTCCCACACATAAACACGGGTAAGTTTTTACCTTACGTTAACCAAAACATTTTACAGGAAATCCAGTGATATTATAATAGTGTCTAGGGCTTTCAAGTAAATAAGAAACAACCGAAATTGTTACATTTATTAAATTCCAGCTACATAGGTATACAATCAAAACTGTAGTGTCTCGTAGGGAAAAATGGGTTTCCGTCAATGGCAGGGCTACTGGGGTACCGCCCGTCACAGTACGGGCACCGTACCGAGGATCACTCCCGACCCCCTACAACACAATGCCGGAACCATACCTTACTGGACAGTCTCGAATAAGATAACCCCACAGTTGTGGCCAACAACTGCCCATACAGCAAAAATAAAGGGACATCTAGACAGGGGTATACCTCGTCCTGCTTGGGTGCTACCCACCTAACCTTGCTGCACATCCCCTGTTTTAGCCATTCCCGGTTGATGAATTTTGAGGCTGCGATTACCTTTAGAGAACATATCTCTTAGAGTACTCATCGTCCACCTGACGATGTTCTGAAAGCATTCAATCCATACAAGTTCGTTCCGGGTTCAAACAAAACCGAAGGCGTTATCTCGTTACACATAGAGTTAACGACGATAACCCTTGTACTCTAAAACACTATCTCGACCTTCACTTGGAGATGTCACAATCTATCGTTTAATTTGGATCGATGTGGTTTTCAGATAATCATAATTGACACCCGATCCCAGTCTCATCGAAATCCAAACGCCATTTTAAAGGCCAAGTTGTTTAATAGTTTAAACAATTTAATTCAACACTTTGAATTCACATAGCATTTGTCATAGGTAAATCATACTCAAACATCACAGATATATCCAGAATATATCACAGAGTATCATAGAATATTATCAAATAGATATCACAAATCCAGATATTCTACTTGTACAATCATCCATAAACAAGCATCTTTAATCCTGCTTGATAATTCATTAATTAATTAATCATTCCATTTCATACTATTTAATTAATTAATCACTTCTTAATCAATTTATTAAATCTTAATGACTTAATTCATTCCTTCTTGATTATTTAATTAATAACCTTAATTATTAATTTATAAAACTTAATTACCCATTTATTTATCACTAATTACTTAATTAATCAATTACTAATTCTTAATTAAATTACTTAATTAGTTAACTACTAATCATATATTAATTAACTCTAAATAGTTAATTTAAAATCCTTAATTTTAAATTTATTAAACACTTAATCATTTGTTAATCAATTTTTAATAACAAATTTATAAATCTCAATTTACTTAGTTAATCGCAATTATAAATTAATTACCATTCTTAATTTTCTTACAATATAAACTAAGTAAATAAAGATCATGTATCTTACATTTTAAAATCTACCTTAATAACTTTAAATAAACTAGTTTCTAACTTAAAAAACTTTAATGTTAATTTAAATTCAAAAATTTATCTTACATAACTACTTAATTAAAATATTAATTAAGATTTAAACATTTCTAAAGAATTAACTTAATTAAGTTGTCTTAAATAAATTCTTATCTTCAACTTCAGGCATTAGTTAATTCATAAATACTTAAACTTGTATAAGATGATAAACTTCAATTTTTATTGGGCTACAAGTTGAAAAATCAAAACCCGAGAATGCCACCAGGTTTACTCGAGTTGATACTCGAGTTTCTCCCACCATTTCCCCGAGTCCATCTTCCTTCCTCACATATGTTTCTTCTTCTTCTTCTTCTCTTTTTTAGTTAAAGCTTAAGTTAAACTTCAATAAACTAGAATGCACGCTCACGCACTGAGGTCTCACTCGAAGCTAACCTTCCATTTCCTCGAGCATCCACTCGAGTCGTTCACCACTCAAAAGCTTTTGACACCATATCGAGATCGTGCACGTGCACGACGCTTCGCCGGCTCTTCGGTGAACCACGCATACTTCGATAAGTCACGTACTAACACTACAATCGAAAACAAGGATCAACTCGATCCAAAAATTTCCAGATCGCGGTTCGTTCAAAATCCTGAACCCTGACTCCACCCAGTAATTCGTTTCACCATATCTGCACCGTCCACCTGAGATTCTACGACTTCGGCCTCACCTCACCAATCCCCTACACTACACTTCCCCTCAATTTCATGCAACTTGGTCAATCAGAGGTGATGAAATCACCTCGTTTCCAGACCACGTCAAAACTCGAGCATTAAACCCTAATCTGGCCTCGTCCCATCAATTCTTGCAATAGAAATTTTTTATAACAATTTTCCTAACTTTATCGATGGACAAGCTAGCTTCAAGCAAAATTTCAACATCCAAAATCTCTTCGGTCGCCAGAAATTGATTAAAATATGTTTTCGGTTCAACTACGAACTGCTCGTAGTATACTTAACTAAAAATTTCCGTTTTTAAAAAAAAAATCCTATTTTCCAATGTTGATTCAAGTTGTGTAATCGAATCGATGGTTTAAAATATTCGAATTTATCATGGGTTCATCTTTTCACTATAAAACTGAATTTTACAGAATTAATACTTAACTATTAAACTTTAAACAAATTCTAGGCCATACTTTAAGTTTAAACAAACTTATTTTGTTTAAAACCCTAAGCTTAATAATGTTTGTATGAAGATGTATTAAATTATTTTCTAGTTTACTTTGCTCTGCAACCAGAAATAAAGAAGAACAGGTCATACAAAAATTCATAGTACAACAGATATATATAGAACTACTTATTTGAAATATACAGCAAAGCACAAATTATCCATGAATCAAATACACAGATTCAAAATTTTAAAATAGTATGTTTACTCACCTGAAAGTGTTTTGAACAGAGAGCAACTTTTATTTTGAAAAGGTGCAGTTTGATCTTCCTATTTTGTTCAGCAGATTTGTATTTGAGTTTGTAAATATAGTGATGTTTATTTTTCTTCTTTCTCTGATTTGCTGTGTTATGAACGAACTGAAACAGAATATATATATATATATATATATATATATATATATATAGAAAAGAGGTTTTGTACAGGTGTTGGGTGTGTTCTCACCCAGAAGACCGAACCAACTCGAACCAAAGCGAATGCTACCGACCAACCCACCCACCACCGAACCGGAGCCACCGGACCAAAGAACCCTCGAACCAAAACCACTCCAAAGAACTACCGAACAAAAACCACTCCAAAGAACCACCGAACCAAAACCACTCCAACCACCACCGGTCCAATGCTACCGAATCAAGGCAAAGAAGGCACCACCGAACCAAGATAAGGGAGGCACCACCGAACCAAGACTACCGGATCAGAACTCAACCCACCTACCACCGGTCCAATCAACGCTCCACCAAATATCGAACCAAAGCACCACCGAACCAAGATTTCCAGGCCAGATCACGTCAGCCCAGGCCCACCAATAGCTATATACATCTAAGACCCCTACCCCCAGCCTCACTCTATAAATAGAGGGGTAGGGGTACAACAATGGCGGACAAGTTTGAGAGCTCAAGCACGGACAGAACTTTCAAACAACTTTCATACACTTGTAATCAAAGCATTGTACTTGTAATCTGAACAGTGAAAGAGAATAACAAATGAAGTGGACGTTGGCACATTCTGGCTGAACCACTATAAATCTGTGTGTCTTTTACAGTTTAGTCCCTGCTTTTTACATATCTGCATAAATCACCTAAATCGCTAAGAACAACATAAAATCGACTAAATCATACGACTTGGAGGTGTTTGCCCATTTTTTGTGCAAACATTTTTGGTGCTTTCACTGAGAAGCCTTGGTGAACTGACTCATGTCACGCTTAAGGGATGCTGAAGAATCCAACCGCAACACTGAATCATGGGATGAGTCCCAGTCGGGAGGATCTCGGAGGTGACAAAGATCTTTCTTCTTCGAAGAAACTAGCAACAGGAACAGCAATGATAGGAGCCGAGTCCGAACTCAGTCCGAACTCCGACCCGAGGAAACACTTGGAACCAAACCCAACGGAGGAGGTACCAGGCGAGGGTCAGTTGTGGCTGAGCCGGTCATGCTACCTAGCCATGGAAACACCAATGAACGGGGACGAGCTAGAGTCCAGCCCGAAGTTGGACCCGAGGAAGTGCTCAGAACAGAACCCAACAGGGGAAGATCAAGGGAAGGGCCAACTGTAGCTGACCCTAGCATGCTCCCAGAAGACCAGAGACAACCACTGGAAAATATTAGGAGTGATAGGCGATACCACCCCTACAGATCATCTGGACGGAATCAATCCTGCAGAGAAGAACCAAACTCATTTTTATCTACTCCAAATTCTGATGAAAGGATGGCGCGATTGTTCAGAGAGTGCGTCCAACGGGATCAAATAGATCGAGGGATAGGCGCTAGGGTAACCAGCCCTTTCACCCGCAATATCGAAATTGCCATCACCCCCCGAGAATGGAAAATGCCAATAATGGAACCTTACAAGGGAATCTCTGACCCCGTTGTACACTTGCAGAGATACACACAGCATATGCTCATGAGCGGAGCCACAGAAGGAGTATTGTGCAAATGCTTTCCACTATTCTTAGCAGATCTAGCTACCTCCTAGTTCTGCCACCTACCCCATGGATCCATCAGCTCATGGAAAATGTTGAAAGAAAAGTTCATCAGCCAGTTCCGCATTCATGTGGAACAACCCAAGGACGCTTATTCCCTATTTAATATCAAACAGAAGCCTGGAGAGACAGTGCAGCAATATCTAACCCGATTCAACGCTGCAGCGGCCGCAGTCCAAGATGCTGATGAGAAACTTATCTTAATGGCCATCTGTAGTGGTGTGCATCCGGATACTAAGTTTGCTAGAAGATTAACGAAAGAAAAACCAGCTACCTTACCCGATTTCTTCCATGAAGCTGGAAGATATATGAGACTTGAAGACGCTGCCACTGAAAGACAGACAGGGCAACAAACCAAGGAAGCTCATGGCGACACACCCGCTGTAGCAAAGGACGTTCGAAAAAATGACTCTAGAGACAATGCTGGGGGCAAGAAGGGAGAAAAACGTCTATATCGGCCAGGACCGAGATTTGACACTTACACTCCTTTGAATGAAACAGTCGAAAACATCTTCCTGGCCACCCAAGAGGAATTTAAATACAGACGCCCCCCGTACAAGAAGGAATCAGATAACGCAATTAAGTCTGGAAAGTTCTGCCGCTTCCACGAATCTCATGGGCATGACACCAATGAATGCCATCCTCTCCGCGACTTAATTGAAGAACACATCAGAAGGAAGAGACTGGAATGCAATGTAAAAGGTCATAACATGACCCCAGCTCCTGCCAATGAAAACCCAAGGCTACCCCTCCCAGAAACAGGAGGGGGAAATCGCAACACCAGCGGCTCCAGTCAAGAGAAGATGGTGGTCCATACCATATCGGGAGGACCACACATCGCCGACAGAAGCTGGGCAGAGATGGAAAGATACGGAAAGTCACTTAGAAACAATGAAGGCTACGTTAATTCTGCTATGGAAGAACGCCATCCGAAGCGAAAAGAGAATGATGACATTACATTCAATAGGCGTGACCTAGACGGAAGGCCGTACCCTCACATGGATCCTATGGTCATCTCTGCCCGGTTCGGCCCAGCCGAAGTTTTTCGAATTTTAGTAGACACTGGAAGCTCAGTAAATATCCTATTAAAGCATGCTATCGACGGAATGAAGCTGTCAATGAAGGATGTGTCTCCCTGCAACAAACCACTACACGGTTTCACTGGAGACGCGAAGATGCCCCTCGGGCAATTGGACCTTTTTGTTGAAATAGGAAGTCACCCCCGCTCCGTTGTGCGGAAACAAACATTTGTGCTAATAGATAATCACTCGGCCTACAACGCCTTATTAGGAAGACCAGCCTTGTCTGACTTCCAAATCGTCTTGGACCCGTGGTGCCTGAAGATGAAATTTCCAACAGACAATGGAATAGGGGAAGTAGAGGGAGATCAAGACGCCGCTCGAGATTGCTATGTAACTGAACTTTGCAATAATCGCAGAAGGATAGAGGGAAGAATGCAGAGACTACTCTCTGCATGAAAAACTTGGAAGCATAGCAACTAAAGAAAGCCCCTCCTCTTCGATACACCAATGATCCTTTTAATGAATTAGACCCCAGAGACAAAAAGGAGGAGGCCACCGCCGAGCCTGCAGAGGCTATGGAGTTTGTATCTATAGACAAACACAACTCAAGTAGACTGTTGAAAATCGGATCTCAGCTAAGAGCAGAATTGAAGGATCAACTCATTGATTTTCTCCGCCGCAACTTAGATGTATTTGCATGGAAGCACGCTGACATGACTGGGATCTCCCTAGACGTGGCATGCCACATACTAAACATCGATCCTACCAAGGTGCCAGTAAAGCAGAAAAAGAGAAGTATGGGGGCAGAACGATCAGGAGCCCTCGATGAAGAAGTAAAGAACCTACTTGCCAATAACTTCATACGAGAAGCCATCTACCCAGAGTGGATCGCTAACCCGGTACTAGTAAAGAAGGCTAGTGGGAAGTGGTGAACATGCATTGACTTCTCCAACTTAAACGACGCTTGCCCGAAGGATTGCTTCCCACTCCCCCGAATCGATCAGCTTGTGGACAGCACAGCCGGACACGAACTCTTATCTTTTATGGACGCATACTCAGGATATAACCAAATTCCTATGCACGTTCCCGACCAAGACCACACTAGTTTCATCACTGACCGGGGATTGCACTGCTACAAAGTAATGCCTTTTGGACTTAAAAACGCCGAAGCTACTTATCAGCGCCTCGTCAATAAGATGTTTGCGGAACTCATAGGACGAATAATGGAAGTTTATGTGGATGACATGCTAGTAAAGTCAAGGAAAGCCAACGGTCATGTAAGCCACCTGGGCGAGATGTTTCAGGTACTTCGCCAATATGGAATGAAGCTGAATCCTCTAAAGTACTCCTTCGGAGTATCATCGGGAAAGTACTTGGGATTCATCGTCCATGCCAGAGGAATTGAAGCAAGCCCCGAACAAATCCGAGCCCTGAAAGATATTGGGATACCTTCCACTCGAAGAGAAATGCAAAGCCTAAATGGGAAGGTGGCCGCCCTAAGCAGATTCATCTCTAAAGCGACTAACAAGTGCGTCCCCTTCTTCGAGGCTCTAAAGAAAGACAAAGGAAAGTTCGAATGGACTGACGAATGCTTAACAGCCTTCCTTAACCTAATCAAACACCTCCAAAGACCACCAGTACTCTCAACTCCAAACGAAGGCGAAGAGCTATACCTATACCTTGCTGTGTCATCTCATGCTCTAAGCGCCGCTTTGGTGAGAGAAGACAACCGCGCGCAACGGCCAGTATACTTTGTAAGTAAGAGGTTAACAGGGGCAGAAGCCAGATATCCTAAACTTGAGAAGCTAGCTTACTGTTTACTAATCACGTCACGGAAACTGCGACACTATTTCCAATCTTATTCCATCAGAGTTCTAACCGATCAACCGCTAAGGCAGGTACTCCATCTTCCCAACACTTCTGGACGACTACTTAAATGGTGCATTGAACTGAGTCAATATGATATCACCTACCATCCTCGCACCGCCATCAAGGGACAAGCCATGACCGATTTCATTGCCGAATTCACTACCAACGAAGGTAAGGAGCAATCTGAAATAGAAAAAGACATAAAGTGGAATCTCTTTGTTGATGGAGGATCAAACGAACAAGGCTCGGGGGCAGGTATTGTAATAATCACTCCCAGGGGAAGGAAGCTACATTATGCTATAAGGTTGGAATTCGCTGCTACCAACAATGATGTAGCTGGATTAGAACTTGCCTTAGAGATTGGAGTCAGTTCTTTATGTCTTCATAGTGATTCTCAACTTATTGTAAACCAAATACTAGGAGAATTTCAGACTCGAGGAGAACGACTCACAGCATATCTAAAAAAGACCATGCTACTACTCAATTAATTGGATCACTATTTAATCAAACACATTCCTCGAGAAGAGAACCAAGAGGCCGACGAATTGGAAAAGCAAGCTAGCATGAAAGACGACACCATTTTCGGAACAGTGGCCATCTCAAGGCAACTAACCCCGAGTTTCGAGCAAGTGAATCTGATAGCTGCAACCGAAGAGGAAACTTGGATGACTCCCATCCGAAAATTCTTACAAGATGGCACACTGCCCGACGAGCGTAACGAAGTCAAGAAAATCTTAAGGAGAGTTTCCCGCTACACAATACAAGAAGGCACCCTCTATCGGCGCGGCTTCTCTAACACCTTATTAAGGTGTGTCGCTGGAAGGGAAGCCAAGGAAATCTTATCAAACATCCATCAAGGAAGCTGCGGAGATCACACTGGAGGGCAGACTCTGGCAAAGAAAATACTCCGATATGGGTATTTCTGGCCCACCTCAAATAAAGACGCCTTGGACTTCGTCAAAAATGTGACTGATGTAAGAAGTTTGCTAAGATTACTCGACTAGCAACAAATGAGATTACTCAAATGACCAGCCCTTGGCCCTTTGCAGTATGGGGAGTTGACTTGATTGGCGAACTGCCGGTGGGCCGAGGCGGAGCCAAATATGCTATAGTGGCAGTCGACTATTTCACCAAATGGGTGGAAGCGGAACCTCTAAATAAAATATCCTCGGCAAAAATTATTAACTTCTTGATCAAAAATGTTCTATGCAGGTACGGGGTTCCACTCAAGATCATATCGGATAATGGACTTCAGTTTGACAGCGAAGAGTTTGCCGACTGGTGCCAAAAGCACAGAATTCACAAAAGCTTCTCATCTGTGGCTTACCCCCAGGCAAACAGATAAGTTGAAGCTGTCAACAAAATTCTCAAAACTCTAATAAAAAAGAAGCTTGAAAAATCGAAAGGCGCTTGGGTGGATGAACTTCCTACGGCACTTTGGGCCTACCGCACATCTTTCAGAACATCAACGGGGCATACTCCTTTCTCTTTGGCATACGGATCGGAGGCCATGCTCCTAGTCGAAACTGTAGTGCCTTCCCACCGCAGGATCCACTATAACCCAGAAGAGAACGAAGAACTCCTTCACATGTCTTTGGATCTAATTGAAGAGAGAAGAAACGATGCAGCGCTCAAAGCAGCAGCTCACAAGCAAAAAGTGGCAGTGCAATATAACTCCAAAGTCAAGCATCGTAGCTTAGAAGAAGGAGATCTTGTCCTCAAGCGAATCTTCCCGCGCCCCGGTGCACTAGATCCAATCTGGGACGGACCATATGTAATTCATAAAGATCTCCACAACGGAGCTTATATTTTGCCAACTGTGGACGGAGAGGTGTTCCAGAGGGCATGGAACATCCAACACCTTCTTCGATACTTTTCTTAACTTTTACTGCCCATATGAAGTGAATTAACAAAGAGAATTAGTGGACGTAGGGCCGAACCACTTTAAAAACTTGTCTCTTTTTTAACTTGTTCCTTTATATCTTGGCTGCTTGTTAAATTTATCCTTTTCTGTTGAACAAAATCCTGTGTAATGGCATTTCCATTCAAGATACATCACAGCGCGACTTCACCTAGATAAGACCTAACATGTACTATACGAATCTATGCCCTCACCAATGAGACACTTTTGCTCCAGCATCCCTCTGCTGTGGGTTAACTTATTGCTCGTGATCGGGCCTTAAAGCCAACTGTAATGAGCCGATTATAAGCCACAGAGAAGGCCGGCTATAGCCGAGGCAGCTCATTACGGCGTTCGGCTCGTCGGCAACCGTGAACCTACTTTAAGCCCCAACATAAGGTGTGGCTAGTCAGGGGTAGTTCACAGTTGACGATCGGCACCCATGCTAGCTGGCCACGGTAAATCGAATAATACCCACGATTACGGGCCATAATGGCCCGGGTAGTTACTGTGCGCGATCTCGGCTCCGAATGTCTTAAGTACGGCTATGGTAAAAAAGAGAAACTCCCCGCGGAGGCGTAAGATGGGTGACAAATGTCTCCAAGACCCACAGCTAGGGAAAGTGACTACCAAACCCGTTTGCCACGAACTTAAGCACATCGTAGGCCTTCCGTGATTGGAAGTTTTACTTTTTCTTATATTTCTATTTTGTTTAAAAACTTTCCTCCTATCCTCTATAACGATCCCTAAAGTACAGGACACAAAATAGGAGACGCTCGCTAATGGGAATAGGAACTCACAACTGGATGGCAGGTCACTCAGCTGCATTCCATGCTCAGTCATACAAGACATTCAAAGCAACCGTCTACGACTAAAACATGAAGGGCGATACTATCTTCTTTTGTATATGAATACGTAGCTGTAATTTATTCGCACATCACACTAACATTGCAAGATACGAAATTATATTTTAAGCAAGAACTTGACATCAAACACAGTTGAATCACAGGAATATGCACAGCTATATTTGTCATGCAACACACCAAAATAACGATAGCATTCAAATATGACAGAATCAGCTTAAGTTAAAAATTACATGCCAAGAATAAAAGTCGTTCGTAACAAATAACATAATTACAACCTAAAAGTTACATTAATGTTTTGAGACTACCATAGACAGCAATGTCAAGTAAACCAAAAGATATCCAGATCAAGTCAAGGCGTCTGCTGCATCGTAGCTTCACCTCTATCCTATTGGCCCTCCGAGATCTACTTAACCGCATGATTGGAACTCTCAGCATGTTGACCAGAGGTAGTTGGTGCTTCAGAGGTCCCGCCTGCCCAATTCAGGAAAAGAATCCATTAAATAAACAATAAGAAATCAAGTTACGAAAAGCTAAAAGGGAAGACCTACCAGCATCTTCTCCTTGATCATCATCCTCTAACTGCACACCTACCTCCTCAGCAGTAAGCAGCTGCATACCCTCCTTCACCGCCGCTTTCTCCTCCTTGGTGAATTGAGCCGTAACCATGTCCATTCTAAACGCCACACCACCCTCCTTATCTGCATCGGCCTTAGCCTCCTCCAGGGCCCTGAGATAAATCCTGGACATGACTCGGGGATAATCATCCATCCAAGATAAGTTGCCCTGTTTCCAAGTGCGAAAGTATATATCCTAAGCATCTCATCCATTATCCCCTCATTCTCCTCGAACTCCCTTATTCGATCCTCAGAAGCCAACAGCTTTGCAGTGGAAGCATCCCTCTCCGATTGGTACCGCGAGCAGTCAGCCTGAAAGGATTTCCTCATCGCCTCCATCTCCTCCTTCAGCTTGGTTTGAGCAAGCTCCGCGGCTTCAAGTTTCTTAGATAACTCCTGTACCCGCTCGAGATCCGCTTTCCGAACCTCATCCACCATTGCAATAGCCATATCAATCCGTTCCTTAAAAACGGCTTCCATTTTCCGTAACTCTGCCCTGCTGGCCTCTTCCATGGTTTTCTTTAATTGCCTAGAAGCGGCCTCATGTTGAGAGATCTCAATGGCCTGATCAACGAGTTGTTTGGCCTGGTCGGAAACCATTAACCACAGTCGAATGTTAGCTCTCCCGATTTCTTCTCCAGCCTTGACCAATCGGGCATGATGCCCCATCAGCTTCCTGGTTTCCTCAGCAACCCGGTCAATGTTTGCCTTAGCTTCTTCCCCCAAAGTTACAACCCGAGTGGTAAGAAAATCAAGGTTCAGGGACTTAGCTTCATCCAATACTCTTACCATAGGATTACGGGAAAGAAGGTGCTCACCGTTAGCCTCATCAAAGGTAATATCACAAGAACCTGGATCCAGATCCGGATAACCTGCAAACAGATTACGAGCCAAGCTGGGATGGCCTATCCGGGTAGCGGTAGGATGTTCAGACGGGTGCGGATGAGATATAAATTCAGTATTCTTCTTCGTGGTATCCCGAAGAGGCTGAGTTGGGGACTGAGGACCAGGTGAGGATTCAAACAAGGAGCGACTCCTCTTCTTCTTTTGGATATCCTCTTCGATAACTCCAAGAAGAGGACGGTAGCCGATTACGTCTCCATGGCGGTTAGTCGGAGGCTTTGGTTTAGTAGAAGCCTTGAGAAGTTTGTATTGTTCAAGACGGTGCCGAACATCTGATGTCTTGGCCACCTTACCCGCTTCTGTGATAAAAAACCAGTGTTACAAACATACATTGAGCTATAATTCAAGAAATATACCAATATATCAAGTTAAGAAGAGTAAAGAGACGCTTTTGTTATACAAACCCTGGGGAGGAGTAGGATATTGCAATAAATCCTGGATCTCATTCCAGGACGGGAGCTGACCATAAAATATTCCTAAATCCTTATCATAAATGGAGTCGGCGGGAATCAAAAATTCACCTTGAATCGCAGGAATTGCCTTAGCTGAAGCGCTCGTAGAAGATGAATCGGCGCTGGTCCCGGCCTTGTCGACTTTCTTAGGCTTCTCCACTAAAGCCGATCCTTCCTCCAACCCTTCAAAGGCTAGGCAGAAAGCGTCATCTGTCCACTCCTGGATCACACCTGCTTGCTCAGAAGGCAAAGCCCCAGTGCCATCACCACTCTGTCCGTCGCCACCATCATCGCTATGACCATCACCATCACCTTCTCCACCACTTCCACTCTCCGCCACACCTCCTTCATCCTCGCCTCTTTCCTCCTCCACATCTTCCTTCTCCAGGACATCTGGACATGTGCTGGGGAGGGTCCATCGGACTTCAAGTTTCTTCCTCCCGGCAATTGGATGTTTCGAGAAGGGTTTCCTTTTGCTGCTCTTCGCCGTAGTCCCTCCTTTAGCTTTGGCGGCCCTCTCCTCAGCTGTGTCTCTTTGCTTGACCACAGACTGGCGTGGCAGAATCAAGTTGTGCCCCAAAAGAGTAGCATTCCTGATCAAATAAGAAGCTGCCCTCTCCTTTTTCGGAATGGCTTCTATTTCCTCAGCCATCCGAACCAAACGATCATTCTCTACAACCGCAAAGCCACCTGTCGCTAGCAAGAAACAAAGTACATAAGGAGGAGCATTGCAGTCGGAACGAAAATTATAAATAAAAGTCGACCTACAGCCAGAGGTGAAGCGGTGGAAAGAAACAGAGTCATCCTTGACAAAGAACCATTCCTTCTTGAACATGCTAAATTTTGAATATAAGTCCAGGACTGGCTTGAAAGACACGGCCGATTCTAGGCTAATATATGGAGACCCTTTCTTGTAGCCTCTTAAGTTATACATGTACCGGATCTCCCGGTTGGAAGGGGGACGCCTGTATTTTCTCTGGAAAATAATGAACAGACTCACCAAGATGGCATAGGAGTTGGGCTGAAGTTGGAAAGGGGCCACCTTCAAGTATGCGATGAAGCTGACTATCCAAGCGTTGATCGGAGGAATGGCTCCGCACATGCAATGATACCTACTATAAGAAAAATATCCTTCAGGGGGGTTATACGACATCACTCCTTTCCCTGGCAACATCATATGCGCTCTGTCAATCCCAAAGGATCTAGATATAACGTCAAGCTGCTCGTCTTTGAGGGAGCTGGGAAAGCAGTCAAGCGGTGAGTTCAAAAGCTCATGAGGACCGTACCTATCTACTAATGATCTCAGGGATGGTCCATGTCGTTCTGGCTCTGACTGAACTGGGGGCACTATGGAGGACTCCCCTTTGTCCTTGGATTTCTTCTTGTCAGAACGAGTTTCTACTTTATGAGACATTATCTGCAACACGAAAAAACACATCGTTAGAACAAGGGATGTAGACAAACAAGTACCTACGGCCTGGAATCTCATTCATAATTCAAAACATAAAAGTGCATTCGGTAGTACGGGGACAAGGTCCATTCGGCATTCGTACTCCCCAAGTGCATTCGGTAGTTCGAGGCCAGAGTCCATTCGGCACTCGTACTCCCCAAGTGCATTCGGTAGTTCGTGGCCAAGGTCCATTCGGCACTCGTACTCCCCATGTGCATTCGGTAGTTCGAGGCGAAAACCCATTCGGCACTCATACTCCCCGGACTCATTCGGTAGTTCAAGCATAAAGTTTATTCGGCAGAAGAAAACCTCACCTGGTCCGGCAGTCAAGTCTGGTTCGGTACTTGATTGGTTCGACTATTTCAAACGATGAAGGACGACAGAGGCATGAAGCCCATACTTATAGACAAGCGTGGGATGACCGGACCAACCGGTTCGACACTTGGACCGAATGGGGGTGTCCAAGCTGAGGAAAACAAAGCGCGGCATATACCGGCATATGCCCCACTTTGGGGGGCAAATGTTGGGCGTGTTCTCACCCAGAAGACCGAACCAACTCGAACCAAAGCGAATGCTACCGACCAACCCACCCACCACCGAACCGGAGCCACCGGACTAAAGAACCGCCGAACCAAAACCACTCCAAAGAACTACCGAACCAAAACCACTCCAAAGAACTACCGAACCAAAACCACTCCAACCACCACCAGTCCAATGCAACCGAATCAAGGCAAAGAAGGCACCACCGAACCAAGATAAGGGAGGCACCACCGAACCAAGACTACCGGATCAGAACTCAACCCACCTACCACCGGTCCAATCAACGCTCCACCAAATACCGAACCAAAGCACCACCGAACCAAGATTGCCAGGCCAGATCACGTTAGCCCAGGCTCACCAACAGCTATATACATCATAGACCCGTACCCCCAGCCTCACTCTATAAATAGAGGGGTAGGGGTACAACAATGGCGGACAAATTTGAGAGCTCAAGCACGGACAGAACTTTCAAACAACTTTCATACACTTGTAATCAAAGCTTTGTACTTGTAATCTGAATAGTGAAAGAGAATAACATATGAAGTGGACATAGGCACATTCTGGCCAAACCACTATAAATCTGTGTGTCTTTTATAGTTTAGTCCCTGCTTTTTACATATCTGCATAAATCACCTAAATCGCTAAGAACAACATAAAATCGACTAAATCATACGACTTGGAGGTGTTTGCCCATTTTTTGTGCAAACAACAGGGTAGGCTTAACTGGTGCGAACTTATTTCTTTGGTCAGATATTTTCCTTTCTACTTTGACTAAAGAAAATTTTATAAAGACTGAAATGATTTTTAACACATTTCGAATGACCTTGTTTTTGTGCCGAGATGATAGTATTTAATGCAAATGTTTCCATCTATGTTTACATACTTATTCCATTTGACTGTGTTTTGTACATAGATATTTATTTTTGCCTTGCATATACATGTGTTTCATAGGTTATATATTTCTAGAATTATCTCATGTATCCATATAACCATATAATTTATTACTAACATAAATCCTTAGTTTTTATTTCTATTTATAGTTTAACTATCCAAACATTTAATATATATTCATATACTATTTTATACCTATATTTAATATTGATAAGATTGATTTTATTTTAAACATTATTATCTATATTACATTCATATGAATATTTAAATTAAATGTTAATAATGTAGAGCATTAATTAATCAAATAAGGTAGATTTTATTTTAAATATTTTTGAAAGATTCTATTTTAAATCTTCAAATCTTAATTTCTTCCAAAATACACACACATATACATAAATGGTAAATGGCCAAAAGTCTTATTAATTTTTAAAATGATAAGTTTGTTTTTATTTAAATTAGATTAAATGCTTATTAAAATAATATTGCCAAAATCCCAGGTCGTTACAGGATGTGCCTGGAAGTATAGGCGAAGCTTGCGTTACGTGATCACCAAGCAGTACGCCAACTTTTCTATCTTTGGGTAATTTCTTTCCACCCCCATTAATATTTTACTGACGTAATATACCGATTTCTGTATCCGGTCCTCCTCACAAATCAAAGCGGCACTTAAGGCGTGTGGCGATACAGCTTAGTAAACATACAGCTCCTTATGGTCGACGAGTTTCAAAAAAAATAGGGGGTCTCTCTAGATGATTCGCTGAAGCTCGGAATGTGCCTTCGTAGTCTTGCATCCATTCAAAATTCCTCTTCCCTTTCCTTGTCAAATCGAAGAAGGGAATACACTTATCGATTATCCTAGATATAAACCGACTCAAAACAGTGACATTCTCGTTCAGGCTTTGTGGTTGCTTAATAGTTATGGATGCCTGTATATCCCGAATGGCTTAAATCTTTTGTGGATTTACTTCGGTTCCTCGTGCGTTGACAATGAAGCCCAAAAACTTTTCCGATGCAACACGAAATGAGAATTTCAACGGGTTGATTTTCATGCTATAAAATTGAAGGATATCGAACATCTCCGCAAAGTCTCGAATGTGGTCGTTTAATTGCTGTGGCTTCACGAGCATATCATCCACATAGAATTCCATCATTCTGTCGATCTGATCTTTAGACATTCTGTTAACCAAACGCAGATAAGTTGCTCCTGCATTCTTTAATCCAAATGGCATCACTACATAATAGTATAATCCAACATCTGTGGCAAAACTGGTGTGCTCCTGATCTAAGATGTGCATTAGGATTTGATTGTACCCCAAGTATGCATCCATAAACGACAACATTTCATGTCCCGCGGTCAAGTCAACCAGCTGATTGATTCTAGGAAAGGGAAAACTATCCTTGGGACATGCCTTGTTCAGGTCCGAATAGTCAACACATGTTTTCCACCTCCTATTTACCTTCTTTACCAGTACAAGGTTAGATATCTATTTAGGATAGAGGGTGTTGCGAATAAACCAGCTGGATTTAAGTTTATCCACCTTCTCCTTGAGAGCAGCGGACCTCTCCAGGTCCATGCCTTGTCTTTTTTTGTTTTACAGGGACATACTTCAGATCGATATTTAGCGTATGGCTCACGATGGTAGGTGAGATCCTATACATGTCAGAATGAGTCTAAGCAAACACATCAAGCTTTGCTAGGAGAAAATCAGTAAATTCCCTCATCATAGAAGGGCTGAGTTGCGATCCTATTTTCAATAATCGTGACGGATCATCGTGGCAGACTGTGATATCGATCCTTTGTTCAACCGGCACTGCCTTAGCCTCCTTGGGTTCTTCCTCATCGTTTCTCGGATCTATATCTCTATAGAAATGACTATGGTGCCCAAGCCAAGGCTTAGACTCTATTTTTCAATCTTCAGCAACTTAGAAGCAAACATATTTGTCCACACCCTTTCCCTTTTCCTTCCAATGGGCTTCTCTCAGCTCAGCAACATAACAAGCATGACCAATCGCCTGATCGCCATGCACAACACTGACTCCATTATCTATAGGAAATTTCAAAGTCATGCACCCAGGGGCAAGAGCTCCATGAATTCGGCTATGGCCGAGGAGCCTAAAAGAACGTTGTACGGCGAGTCAACATATAAGATAATGAACGGTAGGATCCGCACCCTCCTACATTCACCTTCACCCAACTCTACCAGTAACTCAACAAAACCTACCGATTTAGTAGCCACACCATTAAAGCCATGTATACGAGCTTTGGATGGTTTCAAATCATTACTCTCCATTCTCATTTGATTATAAGCTTTCTTAAGGATGATGTTCATAGAACTTCCACAATCGATCAATCTCCTTCTCACCAGCGCAGGTCCGATCATTGCAGAAATAACCATCGAATCAATAGTAGGGGCCTCCACTTTATCAGCATCTCTACTTCTAAACACTATATCGTCTGTCATCATACGTTGATGCTTTGCCGGAGTTCCATCCTGTGTGTTCGAACAACATTCAAAGTCCACATGTCTCATTAAACTAGCGTAACGCTCCATTGCCTGCCAACTTTTGTCCGTAGGATGCGGTCCGTCAACTATTGTGTTTATTGCCAACCCTCCGTCGGCCTGAGCGGGCTCCTTGGGCCGACATGGAGCTTGTCCTTACTTGGGATCAGACTTTCCTTGTCCACCATCCTATGGATTCTTGACAAACTGCTGCAACTTTTTCTGGTGAATTAATTTCTCAATGGCATCATGAAGGTGCATACACTCATCAGTGCTGTGCCCATAGGACTCATGTAATGATAGTACTTCCCGGTTTGATTCTGTTCTTGGGTCGATTCCTTTGGACGCGGCTTCCTACACTAGAAAGTGTCACATGTGGTCAGGTAGATGTTCTCTAAAGAGGAATTCAAGGGCATATCGTTGTTATAAGTAGGGATTCATGGCTTCCAATTTCCAGACTCCCTCTTCCGATTAGAATTTCCATCTCTACCTCTTTTCTACTGACCCGGCTTGTTTCGGACATTGACCTGAACCTTTCCAGAGCTCTCACCGAATTGCTTTACTGTAATGTTGCTTAGTACCACTTCCCCACTTGGTCCTGTAGCAATGCTCCTCTTGGACAATCTGGCCTCCTCCTTTCTCATGAACTAGTGTGCCTTTGCGTAGAAATGCTCCAGCGTGGCCGGCGGTTTTCTAGCTAGCCAATCACCAAACTAGGACTCAGGTCAACCCCCCTTGTCACAGCCATAAGTATGTCGTTGGTCATTTGGATTACTAACCTCAGTAACAGCAACGTGAAACCTCTGTAAATAATCTCTTAGCGATTCACCTAGAGCCTGAATTACACTGGATAACAACATCACATCTTTGGGGCAAGTAGCATGAATCTAGAACTGCACTACGAATCTTGTAGCTAGTTCATCAAACTTTGAGATTAATTGCGGGGGTAACCTTATGAACCACATTGTAGCGATTACAGAAAGAGTTATAAGGAAGCATCTGCATTTGGTTACGTCATTATCCCTAGCTAAGTCCATCAACCGTTCGTACTTCATAATGTGTTGTCGGGGGTCAGTCTTCCCTTAGTAAGAGACCATTGTAGGCATGCTAAACCTCTGGGGATAATCAGCCTATAAAATGTCATTGGTAAATGGAGTATGACTCCTAGAGACTCCCCAATCGTCGTTAGTTAAGACCTAGTTCTCCCTCATTAGCTGCCTGACCATTGCGGATAAATCCAGAGTTTAGATAGGGGGTGTCAGGTCAGATTCCATCCCGTGTGAATCTGATCGGCGTCTCACGAGCATCTCATGCCTTCTTGTCCTGTTGTCCTCTAGATGCATATCCTGAGGATCCACTTCGTTATCATCCTAGTGAGGCAATTGATCACCATTTAAGCATGCTCCAGTGCCTAAGTTCCCCAATCCAGGTTGAGCACGACTTCACATATGTAACTGAGGAGCCATTCTCCTGGTTAAGAGATCAGTACTAGCCCCAATTGACGCTTGCCGTGGTCTACTAAAAGTTACTTCGGCTCATGAAGTTTCAATTCTACGACGCCTACGCCTGCGGTGTCTATCTGATGAAGTTGAGCTATCAGACACCGAGTATGAAGCATGACTTCCTCCAGCATTTTGATGTTGTTGTTGAGCAATCTAGTTCATTAGGTTAGCATTTACTTGGATTTTCTCATTTAGCTGTCTCCGGCTTTCCATTAGATCCCTCATTAGGTCATTGAATTCGACCGTGGTAATGGAATCAGCAGGATTCTGGGCTACAACAGGTTCCACACTCACATTAGCTGGCTGGTTGCTTGGGCCTCCTTATTAGAGCTAGCAATTTCATTAGCATCGACGTTGTACGAGGTATATCTGGTGCGCCTTACCATGTTAGAGTCCTTTGCTTAGATCTCCCAAAATCTGAATAGTATCTACAAACTTTTGAGAACGAACCCGGATATCCTTTAGGGGATTTCTTCAATCCACTAGTAACAAAGGTGATTCTAATAGCTTGAGAATCGAGTTCTCAATGAAAGCACTAAAATATTAGCAACCAAATTGGTCACATACACCCGAGAATAGATTTGAGTAGTGAAATAAATGAAGACATTAAATGGAAAATGAGGAATAACACTATATATTACAAGCATGATCAGTAAAAAGTAAAAATAACAAGATTTATAGTGGTTTGGCATTTATTGCCTACGTCCATTCTGAATGCTCTCTTTATTGCTTTACCAATCACCCGATAATAGTTACAATCCATAAGTAATTGCTTGAATACAAGTTAGAACAAAGAGAAACTGAGTATAAAAAATGGCAGAGTATTCCCTTGGTTGTCAAAAAAGATCCCCAGAGTGGCCCCCTGCCCCTGTATTTATAGATGGAGGCAGCCTTCAGCCTAGCCACTCAGGCTCACAACAAGAAAGGCTCGGCTCAACATGCAATTCCCATCATGCCAAACCGGGGATGTCGACCCCATCACAATGTGTTGAACACTTTCAAAGTATCATCTCATTACATGTTTCTGCCGAATCCTTCACGTATGCCGATTCGATGGCCTTTGCTCTTTATGCCGACCCGTTGGCCTTCACCCCTTATGCTAACCCGATGGCCTTCATGCCTTATTCCGACCCGATGGTTTTCATACCCTATGCTAACATGAATGCTGCTATGTGTTATGCCGACCCAATCTACCACATAGAATGCCGACCTAAGCTTTATTACATGCAATGCAGATTTGATCTCTACAATATGCTCCTTGACGACCCGACCGCACCCCACTTGCTGTGCCGACCCTACGAATGTCACAAATTTCCAAACTTATCAATCATCTAGGTCGACCCTTGCTCCACCAGGCTAACCTTCATACCCCTAACATCCTGTTACATTCATTCGTCAACCTTATTGAACCTGGGCTAGATGTAGCTGCTTGAAAATCACATTCTGGTCATGTAGGCATCATTCGTGGCCATTCTTCCATCAATAGTCAATTTTGATCTTTGTAATTATCTTTATGTAGTCGGACCAAGGCACTAGGTAACATTAAATATTACTCGAACATAGTACACTGAGTCCTAAATGAATTATGCATAATGGACCAATGGTCAAAAGACACAACTCAACAATTCAAAGGCTATGAATATTCCTTGGATAAAAATAAGGTTAATATAGTGTCTATTAGTAAAAACTGCATATGAAATTTGGAGAACACTGCAAATTACACTCGAAGGCACTAGAAAAGTTAAATAAATAAAGATATACATGTTAACTAATCAATTTCAACTATTTAGAATGAAACAAAATGAATCCATTTCTAATATGTATTCTAAATTTTAGGATATATTACATGCATTAATATCATTAGGAAAGAATGTTACTGAAGAGGACCAAGTCGGAAAGATCTTGAATTCACTTTCCAATGAATTGGATCAAATGGCTCTGGCGATCAAAGAAGTTGATTATATTAGCACTATGAAAATAGAAGATTTAATTGATAATCTAATGTCCTATGAAGTATAGTTGTTGGCTAGAAAGGAGAGTCAAATAAATAAGAAGAAATCACAGACACTCAATGCTAAAAATGAAAATCATGAATTGGATGATGAGGAGGAAATCGATTTTTCGACTAGGAATTTCAAAATAAAAATCAAAATACAAGAAAATGGACAAATTTTGGAAAACCTACAACTATACTTCCAGAAATGGAAATGTTGTTAAGCGTTTCGAATGTTACAAAGCTGGTCAATTGAAAAGAGATTGTCCAACTCGAAGAAATTAAAGTACTCTTCAAACACTTTCAATAAGAATAGGAAACAAGCTTTCAATGCAACATCAGATGATTCTGATACTTCATCAACTAATAGTGTGCAAATACTGAAAATGCTAACATGTGCTTCATGGCAAATGATGACTAGTTATGGAATTCTAAAGAAAAAATTAAGAATATTTTAAATGATTTGTATAAGGGATAGAAAATGTTTAGATTAGAGTAGAAGATTAGTTTAGCATATATAGATAGATTAAACTGTTTAGTAAATGTTAAAAGAAGAAAAATAGTGTTTGGAAAATGAAATTGAAAGCTTAATGGACGTAATAATTTAAAATTTGAAAGTATTTAAAAACTTAAAAGTGAAAGTGAATCCTTAAGATCAGAAAATCTTTCAATGAAGTCAGGGGTTGCTGATCTAAAAAAACAACATCTAGACAACATTATTCTTAACTGTAAAGAGGATTTTGATAAAATGAAAACCGATGTTGATAACTTTAATAAAGGGAAAGATGATCTAAAAAATTATTATCTTCGTCTAAACTCACCATCAGTAAACATGGACTTGGATACACCCGTAAGCCTAAATCAAAGAAAAATAGTACTCAAAGTACTAAATTTGTTTAGGCGCCAAGTTCAAACCAAAACCTCAAAAAATAATGTTAAAATCCCTAAATGAATTCATTAATTTATAGGTTCCTAGAAGGTTAGGTAATAATGGGAAAGAAAAATATATTGATAATTTTATTAATAAAGTTCATTTATCTGATGATTATACTTTGAAAGGGTATTCAAACTCTTTATGAGTTTGGCTTTCCAAAACTTAACTATATGGACCACTAAATAAAATAGGGTACCGGTGTGTTGTTTTTATAATTCTTAGGTAACAAAAAATACGATAAATATAAAAAATGAGAAATGGATATCGGACAATGGATCTTCAAAGCATATGACAAGAAATCCATAGATACCAAGTGACATTATATACAAAGATGGTGAAATTGTGAACTTTGGATGTAATTCAAAATGATATGTTATAGGAATCAGTAACATCGGTAATTCTATAATTCCTCTTACTTTAGATGTTTTACTTGATAAATTTATTTCAAGCTTTATATTGATTTTGATTCCCCTCATGAGTTCTATTTATATACATTGATATATATATATATATATATATATATATATATATATAATCTATACATGATGTCTAGTTATGCTTAAGAGATTCTTTTTTGCCCTTTTTTAATGACAAAGGGGAAGAAATGTATAAATACACTCGGAAAAATGATAGGGGAGTGCATAGAATTAGGGGGAAATCAAATATAAAAGTATTATATTTTATCTCCTAAATATTTCATGGTTGTCATCATAAAAAAAAGGAGATTATTAATACCCCAAATATTGATTTTGATGAATAACTATATAAATATTGCTAACGTATCTCCAAGTTGTGCAGTACTTTCGAATATATTATGGAGACATTTAATAGAGATAAACAAGAACTCGGTGGAAGCAAATGAATTATATATATATATATATATATATGAAGATTAATCAAAGCAAATGGAAGAACAAAACCGATTAACGAAGAATGAAACGCAGATGCTATGATGATAGATATATTTCTTAGAAATCTTTATTAAAGATCCCATAGCAACTACAGTTGAAGATCATTATTCAATGACCTCAATCAAATCATAAAATATCCATAAATATGAAGAACTTTGAAATCTAAAAATATCACTTGTATGTCGACATAACCTACCTAAATATGTCAACATCTACCTAAATATGTCGACATATCAACCGCTTTTCTATTTTTAAAATTCAAATAAAGGGATTTTCTCTCCATCCTTTCATCAATAGATATGTCTCTTCAATCACTATATAATGGCTTTGGAAAACTAAATTTAAAACACAACATTCTCATTTTCTCTTACTCTTTCAGTTCCTTATTTTTGTGAGAAAGATCCATTATATATTTCCACTCGATTTGCAAATCCATACTTTTTTACTCCAATATTTCAAGGATTTGCAAAACACACAAGATCAAAGAACTTGTACCTAAATTCATCCATTCTCTCTAATTTCATCTTATTCCTTAAAGAGTTCAAAGGTATATTGCTATTGGAGATCTATATGATCATTATACGAAATCTACAAGAATCTGTATTGAAAATACAACTACTTGGCATACTCTACTTGTCAATTATAAAGATAAGAAAGTGTTCTTATAGCCTGTGAAATCAAAGGATAATCTTATGGCCCAGTAAATTAAGAGCGTGCATCCTATAGCACATGAAATCAAGATTGTGAAGGTGTTATTGCCACCTATGGAAAGCAAGTGGTAACAATGAAATTCTATATAGTGCAATGCAAGACTGGATGAGGATTAGTCAATCTAAACCAATATAAATACTTGGTGTTATTTATTTTACTACATCTTACATTATTACTTTCTTATTCTGTGATTATTTGTTTATATTTGCAAATTGAGTAGATAAAGTTTTAAATTCATAAGTAAGCTTTAAATAGTTAAAATACACACATCACCCCCTCTAGTGTATAAAAGCCTTAAGATCCATTCTGCATTGTGTTATAGACAACTCAATTTCCCACAATGCCAATTTGATTAACGACCAACGATGGGTCGCTGAAAACATGAACAAGCTCTATATGCCAATCCTTTGTAATCTTGATGCCAGCCAAGATAGCTTTGTACTCAGCTTCATTGTTGGAGCCAAGCTGACTAGCTATTTCGACCCCTGCCCTATTCCCATTTGATTCTCCATCCATATATAGGAGCCAAGCTGACTAGCTAGTGACTGTCTCCTCTTCCAAATTATTCAGGCATGAGCATTCGGATATTTAATTAGCAACGACTTAGCCCTCGATGGAAATGCATGGATGGAAAGAGATGTGTTGCCGCCTAAGCTTGCTAGGCCACAAGAGTTGGCCTACTATGTCAGACCAGCTAAGGACTTTCTTTAGAGACCGATTGGTTAGGACTTTGATGGGTTAGGCCTGAAAGTACGATCGAAATGTTTTAGCTTCCATGAGAAGGTAGAAGGCAGGATTCTCCAATGTAGAGTATCTAACCTTTAGGCCGACCAATCTCTTATCGACATAATAATCTAGTCATTGGACCTTGTCATCTTCCTTGATTAAGGCAGTGTTGATCGCATGGTCAGACATTGCTAAGTATAGATACAAATTCTTCCCTTCGACGAGCTTGGATAGTACCAGAGGAGTGGCCAAATGTTGTTTCAACTCCTCAAATGCCTTAGTGCATTCCTTTCTTTAAGTGAACAACTTTCCCTTCATAAGAGATCGTAAAATAGAATATATCGATTGGTTAACTTTGATACAAACTGGCTTAATGCTGCCTCCATCCCATTTAAGATTTGCACCTGCTTCATAATTCGAGAAACCTGCATGATGGCTTTGATCTTATCAAAATTAGATTCAATGCCTTTAGCACTCATAGCATAACCCAGGAATTTATTGGACTAGATGATAAAGGAGCACTCCTTTATATTCAGCTTCATGTTGTATTAACGTAGGATGCTCAAAGTCTTGGTTGAGCTCTGTACATACCCTTGGCCTTCTCAAACTTCGCCAATATGTCTTCCATATAAACTTCCATAGACTGGCCAATCTATTTAGAGAACATACGGTTGATGAGACATTAATATGTGGCGCCCACATTTCGCAAACTAAAAGGGATGACAAGATAACAGTATACATCGACATTTGTAATAAAGGAAGTGTTCTCTTAGTTTGGGTCGTAGAAATTTGATTGCACCTAAATAAGCATCATAAAGGTGAGGAGATCATGACTACTAGTTGCACCCATAGGTTTGTTAATGTAAGGTAAATGAAAACTATCTTTGATGCATGCTTTGTTGAGATCAGAAAAGTCAATGTAATTCCTCCAATTCCTATTCAGCTTTTTAAATAGTATGGATTTAGCTACCTAGACTGATTATCCTACATCTTGAATGAAGCCTTTGGCTAATAGATTTTCTATTTCTTCCTCAAAAGCTTGGTACCTTTCTAGGTCAAGTGGCCGGTGCTTTTGCCGGATGTGAGTGGCCTTTGGATTGATATTAAAATGCATGGAAAATGACCCTCGCATCAATGCCAGTCATGTCAACGTGCCCCCATGTAAAGACATCATTGCTCTGCCATGGGAACTTGGTAATAATCTGTTTAATTTCTGGGCTTAACTTAGTGCCGATTTGAATGGCTTTGCTAGGGTCAGCACCATCTATGGTGATTGATTCTAAGAGAGCGGCTGACCCACTTTTGATGCTTGAGTCACCCATGAGAGGGTCTAGTGGGTTGTTATCTGGATTGGAGCTTGTTTCTAAGTCGCGTTGGTCTATCACTTAAATCACATACTCTATGACATCCTCCGTCAGTACATATATCTGTGCTCAAGTCGGGGTAATGGTGCTACCCTCGGCTCTCACAATGAGTCTACCGGCATTGAGGGGTTAGGAGTTGTTGCGCATGATGACCACAATCGCCCATGAGGAGTGGGTTGTTTATTCTATGCTGGGATAAACTCTCTAGCCCTTTGGAGAGCGGCCAATCCGAATCTTCAGTGTGACTGACGATCCTGACATAACCTTGAGTGATACTAGTCTCAAAGGTACTCATGGGTGACACGCAGTTAGTTGTTGCACCTTCGAGGTTAAAGGTGGTCTCGGCATGACCATGAGCATTGTTAGGATCAAGGGTACTCTCGGGGGACTCACGATTGATGGTTGATTCTTCAATGGAAAGGAAGGTCCCGACATGAGTGTTTAGCACTCCCTTGGGTGACACGTCGATAATTGTCATAGCTCGCTAATATGGATTGCTAATAGTGGGATGAGTTGAAGATATCGATGCTTCATAATTAGGAGCGATCTCAGTACGAACCAGAGCGCTGACCAACATGATTATTCTATCAAGTGATTTACCATTGATTGTTGCAAGTTCTTGCTAAAGCATAAGAACACCATTTTTTGCCTGTTTTAGCAAGATTCCATAACTCCCCAATCTTTTGCTAATTACCTCTGATCTCGCTAACTCGGCCATGGATGGGGAACTTCATGATAAGGCAATTGTAGAAGATGATGGAATCTACTCCGTTAACTACCGGTTGTCCAACTAATAGGTTATATGCAGAAGGGTAGTCAACTACTACAAATTTTACCTAAATCTTTACAGCGAGAGGATCTTGCCTGATGGTTGTCATAAGTGAGGCAATGTAAACAATGTGTACACCCCAAAGCTGTAGATGGGCAACATACATGGGATGAGGCTGGAGGTATGCGGCTAGAGATCCTTGAAAACATGCTTGAACATAACATTGATTGAGCTACCCCTATCCATGAAAGCCCAATGTACATTATAATGGGCTATTGCATGAGTGCTGGCCATTGTAATGTGACATAGGTAAGAGACTACTTTCCTGTGCTTAGTGGTGAAGGTAATTGACTGGTCTGATACCATCTGGAATGCTTTCAACGCTCGATTCTCTATTCAATAGACTCGATTGCTTGTGCCCATTTCTCTTTGATACTGGGACTGTGCTCCTCGATTGTTGTCGGCCACATGTGGGCCTTTGCATATGGTCATGATGTCAGTGATAATCGTGATGTTATTGTCGGGTTGTTGGGCTGAGTTGACTGGTTTTCATTTTTACTCCTTTGTTCTACCTCATCACAAACAAAACATGGAAGTGTTCCTTCCCAAATGAGCATCTTAATCTCGTCTTTAAATACCCGGCACTCGACCATGAAGTATCCATTAATTAGATGGAACTTATAGTGCCTGGTGTTACTAAGAGGTTACTCACTCTTTCCATTTCTGGTGGTGTTGAGCCCATGAAAGGGCACCAAGTCTCGGGTGGCGAGATATATTATGGTGATATCCCTGTTTAAGTTAGTGTAACTAGCATGCCTAGGCTTATATTAAGTGTTGGCCTTTTCTTGCATTTTAACGCCATCTTAATGACCGCTGCTTCATCGTTCGTTGTTGTTGCAAGGACCAGCTTAGGTAGGATGCCTAATTTTATTGTTATTGTCTAAAATCACATGTTGATAAAAGTCGGTCTGGGAAGTAGCCAGTTTCTTCTAAAGCTCTCTCCATATTTCGAACTTGTATCCTACCCCTAAGAAAAAGGCTATGACCAAGCTGTTCTTATCTACAACCCCAGCCCAGGTGGGCTCCTTGTTGAAGCGGTTGATGCCGTAAGCTTTCTGTCAGACCCTAATTGATGTTACCTCAATTACTAGCCATCATAACATGAGCCCTGCAAGTAAAGAATCAAGTCTTGAAATTTGAGCATAACTGAGCCAAAGAACCGATGTTACTCGATCATAGGTGCAAGCACCAATAAGAGGTTGGTCTTGTGAGCGTATTTAGAAAGTGAAGGAACCTAGCCAGTTAGGGTAACAAAGGTATATTTCAAAAAAAATCCTACTTTGGATCTTTCGGGCATATGAAGCCTAAAGTTATATTAGATCTAGTCCAATATAATTTTGAATAAAATTCAATTTTATTTAACTTTCTGGTTTAATTTATTAAATCGATGTTTACTAATTATTAAGTTTAAATCTATGAATATATCAAATGTATTCATATTTTTGAAAAGTATAAAAAGGATGAACATATTAATATTAGATCTATAGTAATCACATTAAGATCTAAAAGATACATCACATTAAGTTCTAAAAAGGAAAGTTGAAAAGGTGATATCAACAATTGATCATACCCTTCTCTTTAAATGTTCTACTATAATTATGCCTAATCAATATTCAAAGGAAATGTGATAGCGAATTGTTAACGTGATAAATAAGATATACTTGTACAGATATCAATTGCATCACAAATAACATAACAAGCAAGAAGAATGATAATGAATAAATAAATATATTTCGTCAATTTAGTCTTATGTTATGAGATGTTTAATTGATTGTAAAATATGATAAGATCTAAATATTAACAACAATGAGACTTTAGACAAACTTAACATAAATTAATTAATAAAAACATCAATATCCAAATTCAAAATAAGGAATTTAAGTTTGGTGTGGCAAGTTTTATTCAGAATTAAGATTTAATTTACATCTAGGCATCATAAAGGTGAGGAGATCATGACCACTAGTTGCACCCATAGGTTTGTTAATGTAAGGTAAATGAAAACTATCTTTGATGCATGCTTTGTTAAGATCAGAAAAGTCAATATAATTCCTCCAATTCCTATTCGGCTTTTTAAGTAGTATGGATTTAGCTACCTAGACCGATTATCCTACATCTTGAATGAAGCCTTTGGCTAATAGATTTTCTATTTCTTCCTCAAAAGCTTGGTACCTTTCTAGGTCGAGTGGCCGGTGCTTTTTCCGGATGTGAGTAGCCTTTGGATTGATATTAAAATGCATGGAAAATGACCCTCGCATCAATGCCAGTCATGTCAACGTGCCCCCATGTAAAGACATCATTGCTCTGCCATGGGAACTTGGTAAGAATCTGTTTAATTTCTGGGCTTAACTTAGTGCCGATTTGAATGACTTTGCTAGGGTCAGCACCATCTATGGTGATTGATTCTAAGAGAGTGGCTGACCCACCTTCGATGCTTGAGTCACCCATGAGAGGGTCTAGTGGGTCGTTATCTGGATTGGAGCTTGTTTCTAAGTCGCGTTGGTCTATCACTTAAATCACATACTCTATGACATCCTCCGTCAGTATACATCTGTGCTCAAGTCGGGGTAATGGTGCTACCCTCGGCTCTCATAATGAGTCTGCCGGCATTGAGGGGTTAGGAGTTGTTGTGCATGATGACCCCAATCGCCCATGTGGAGTGGGTTGTTTATTCTATCCTGGGATAAACTCTCTAGACCTTTGGAGAGCGGCCAATGATATAGGGTACTTGGCATCCGAATCTTCAGTGTGACTGACGATCCCGACATAACCTTGAGTGATACTAGTCTCAAAGGTACTCATGGGTGACACGCAGTAAGTTAGTGCACCTTCTAGGCTAAAGGTGGTCTCGGCATGACCATGAGCATTGTTAGGATCAAGGGTACTCTCGGGGGACTCACGATTGATGGTTGATTCTTCAATGGAAAGGACGGTCCCGGCATGAGTGTTTAGCACTCCCTTGGGTGACATGTCGATAATTGTCATAGCTTGCTAATATGGATTGCTAATGGTGGGATGAGTTGAAGATATCGATGCTTCATAATTAGGAGCGATCTCAGTACGAACCAGAGCGCTGACCAACATGATTATTCTATCAAGTGATTCACCATTGATTGTTGCAAGTCCTTGCTAAAGCATAAGAACGCCGTTTTTTGCCTGTTTGAGCAATATTCCATAACTCCCTAATCTTTTGCTAATTACCTCTGATCTCGCCAACCTGCCATGGATGGGGAACTTCATGACAAGGCAATTGTAGAAGATGATGGAATCTAGTCCGTTAACTGCCGGTTGTCCAACTAATAGGTTATATGCAGAAGGGTAGTCAACTACTACAAATTTTACCTAAATCTTTACAGCGAGAGGATCTTGCCCAATGGTTGTCATAAGTGAGGCAATGTAAACAATGTGTACACCCCAAAGCTGTAGATGGGCAACATACATAAGATGAGGCTGGAGGTATGCGGCTAGAGATCCTTGAAAACATGCTTGAACATAACATTGATTGAGCTACCCCTATCTATGAAAGGCCAATGTACATTATAGTGGGTTATTGCATGAGGCTGGCCATTGTAATGTGACATAGATAAGAGACTACTTTCCTGTGCTTAGCGGTGAAGGTGATTGACTGGTCTGATTCCAACTGGGATGCTTTCGACACTCGATTCTCTATTCAATAGACTTGATCGCTCGTGCCCATTTCTCTTTGATACTGGGACTATGCTCCCCGACTGTTGTCAGCCACATGTGGGCCTTTGCATGTGGTCACGATGTCAGTGATAATCGTGATGTTATTGTCGGGTTGTTGGGCTGAGTTGACTGGTTTTCATTTTTACTCCTTTGTTCTACCTTATCACAAACAAAACATGGAAGTGTTCCTTTCCAAATGATCCTCTTAATCTTGTCTTTAAATACCCGGCACTCAACCATGAAGTATCCATTAATTAGATGGAACTCATAGTGCTTGGCGTTACTAAGAGGTTACTCACTCTTTCCATTACTGGTAGTGCTGAGCCTATGAAAGGGCACCCAGTCTCGGGTGGCGAGATATATTATGGTGATATCCCTGTTTAAGTTAGTGTAACTAGCATACCTAGGCTTATATTGAGTGTTGGCCTTTTCTTGCCTTTTGGCGCCATCTTAATGACCGCTGCTTCATCGTTCATTGGTGTTGCAAGGACCAGCTTAGGTAGGATGCCTAGTTTTATTGTTATTGTCTAAAATCACATGTTGATAAAAGTCGGTCTGGGAAGTAGCCAGTTTCTTCTAAAGCTCTCTCTATATTTCGAACTTGTATCCCACCCCTAAGAAAAAGGCCACTAAGCTGTTCTTATCTACAACCCCAGCCCAGGTGGGCTCCTTGTTGAAGCGGTTGATGTCGTAAGCTTTCTGTCAGACCCTACTTGATGTTACCTACATTACTAGCCATCATAACATGAGCCCTGCAAGTAAAGAATCGAGTCTTGAAATTTGAGCATAACTAAGCCAAAGAACCGATGTTACTCGGTCATAGGTGCAAGCACCAATGAGAGGCTGGTCTTGTGAGCGTATTTAGAAAGTGAAGGAACCTAGCCAGTCAGGGTAAAAAAGGTAGGTTTCAAAAAAAATCCTACTTTGGATCTTTTGGGCATATGAAGCCTAAAGTTATATTAGATCTAGTCCAATATAGTTTTTAATAAAATTCAATTTTATTTAACTTTCTGTTTTAATTTATTAAATCTATGTTTACTAAGTATAAGGTTTAAATCTATGAATATATCAAATGTATTCATATTTTTGAAAAGTGTAAAAAGGATGAACATATTAATATTAGATCTAGATGTAATCACATTAAGATCTAAAAGATACATCACATTAAGTTCTAAAAAGGAAAGTTGAAAAGGTGATATCAACAATTGATCATACCCTTCTCTTTAAATGTTCTACTATAATTATGCCTAATCAATATTCAAAGGAAATGTGATAACAAATTGTTAACTTGATAAATAAGATATACTTGTATAGATATCAATTGCATCACAAATAACATAACAAGCAAGAAGAATGATAATAAATAAATAAATAAATTTTCTCAATTTAGTCTTATTTTATAAGATGTTTAATTGATTGTAAAATATGATAAGATCTAAATATTAATAACACTGAGACTTTAGACGAAACTTAACATAAATTAATTAATAAAAACATTAATATCCAAATTCAAAATAAGGAATTTAAGTTTGGTTTGGCAAGTTTTATTCAGAATTAAGATTTAACTTACATCTAAAAAGAAACTTAACGAATTAAATACCAACATTAAAAGTATGTATATATATAATTGTGAAATTGTAAATAGTGTCTAGAATCACTTTTATTTTGAGCATAGACAAAGGTATGTTGAAAATGGATGTTAGTGAGGATGTGGTGGGCCTAGAAGTGTATGTATTGATTCCACATTATTAGAAGTCTTCCATATGGAGCCTGGAGTAGGTTGTGTTCCCCATAAGGAGCAACAAATTTTGCTGCCTTTTGCAACAAGTCCTGATCTAGCTTGGTTTCAGCATTGCAAATGATGTGAAGATGGTTGTCTTTAATTAATTTCTTTATTTCTATCTACATTAAAGGAGCATGAGGCCTTCTTACATTCCAGTAGGCTAATAAGTTAATATCATTAGAATAGGGGGTGGGAATGGGGGTTAGGGTGACTTCTACTATGTCTTGATGAAGGCAAAGATGTGCTTGTATTGGCGTTTGATTGTGGAGAAGTTTGGTTTGGGTTGAAACCCTGTCCGTGGTTAAGGTCATCAACATGAGATGCTTGTTTACCATTCTTTGATTTTCTGCTTCTAGTTTTTTCTTTCCTAAATGATTTGTGGGAGGTTCCAAGTGGATACTTTAACAATTTGGAGGGGGAAGGGGATATATAAAGGAGGAGAAATGTGTGAGTAAGGAGAAATATTTCTCGAAGGCGAGGAAGAGTGAAGGTCATTTTGTTCTACAAGGGTGGGAGGATCAGTAATAGTGTCTTTCATTTGATTTTGGAGGCTATGTTCAGATTTGCATGGTCTTGAGCACAAGAGGGGAAGATATAGTCGGTGCGATTGGCCTGGCTAGCATGGTGATTATGGGACACAAACTGATTGGAACTGGTGGGGATTGAAGCATTGTTCATGTTATTGCATAATTTAGAGCTTTAGAGGTGATCAGTAGAGGTTGGATCATGTCTAAATGTTTTTAGTAGTTGGAATTGGATTAGTATCATTTATTCAAATTATATGTATTATAAATCAAAAATTTTGTTCAACCATATTTGTAAATAAACAAAAGTTTTTAGTAATTTCAATTAAATACTTTTGATGTAAACATGAGATTCATGTATTTCTAAATGCTTCCTGTTTAAAAATCTAAAATACACACATACATGCATGCATACATACATACATACATACATACATGCATATAGGTATACATATGATTATCTATACTATAATACTATTATTGAGTTAGATTTCAAGAGCACACAGGCCTCCTTCATAATTTGGGAAATGAACAGTCATGTTTTTAATTTCTTTCTATTCCAAACTTTGAAATGTGATAGGTTTTTCTACATTAATTGGATTTAAGAATCGATTTCACTATCAAATCTCAAATTTAATATGCTTTCCAATGATATCCATTGTTGATAGCTAAAAATAAAATTTTTAAAATCATAGTTTTTGGGATTACTCATATTATTAAAGTTATTAAATCTGTTTGACTTTATTTCTTTTAACTAATCTATGTCATTGATTGTTTTGAAAATTTCCAGCCCCTGATTCTACTTTCACAAATTGCAGTCAAGTTTGGTGAAATCCAACATTACCAAAATAAAGCAACGATGTTAATTGGAATTACAAATGGAACCAGAAAGCTCAAAGCATTAAATACGATTATATGCTTCTTATTATATAGAATTTTCTTTGACTGTAAAAGAAATACAATGATATTCTTCACATTAAAATAAATATTGATGAATAATGGTTGTTAGTTCCAACACTTCAGACATAAAATATATATGCTTTAGATTTAGCATATTTTTCACAAGAATTGTTCAAAACCGAAATAAATCTCTTTATGCTCTAATCTTATCATTCTACAATAATATGATGCTGCATAATGTGTTCCTAGACATAGTCAGTTATGAGATTATCATCAACACTTGCGTTCTCATGAATCATGTCAACGTTGCTTTTGGCATTTTTGGATTAATGGTCAAGTGTAAACCAAATGTTGTTACCTGCACTGCTCTTATAGATAGTTATTACCAAAGCAGCAAATGGAATCAACGGCATCAAGTATTAAAGGAAATGATTGATAAAGGTGTCTCACCAAATGAAGTTACATATAATACAGCTGATGCATGAAGCAACAGCTGATGCACACAATAAATTTATATGTGTATAATTTATATGTGTATTGTGTGAAAATTTTATCTTTGGAATCATTTCTAGTCAATATTTTGCAATTGTTTATCAAGCACTAGTACTATCTGCATTACCGCTTTCAAAGATTTGTACACAAGTTTTAGACAAAATGCAAACTTATTTGAAAATTGATAAAAAAATATCATTATTACAAACAATGAATCATATAAATCATTTAAACATGTTATGATGATAAGAGGTTGAGTGTGATCCATATGTGAAGCACGGGTTTGCACTCGTATATATGAATATATAATATTTAATTTTATCTCTCTAGATTAATCCAATGTAATGAAAAACAATCCAAAGAAATATTAAGATCAAAACATATACATAAGTTTTGAAAAAAATATTATTATACTTGTAGTTTGATTTGAGATCTATTTTTTGATTAAAAATCTATATTTCAAATCTTATATTCTATGATTAAATCACATATACATTACCCTTAAAACATTATTTATCTATATAGAATCATATTTGTAGATAAAATTAATTTTTTTAACATATAACATAATCAGTTTTAAACAAAAACTAAATTAAGCTATGTTATCCAATCAGTTATGTAAATTATGATGTTAATTTTAGATTTGGATGAAGTAAGTATAAGGTCTAAACTTTGTTAACATGGTGGATATATTATTGAAATAAAATTAGATGTTACATAAAGATGAAGTCAAAGTTTCACACCTTGAATGAAGAATAAAACCTCAATTCACTTGAATCAACCTCTGGATTTTGCAGCGATCTAGAGACAAGAACCACCTTAAATTGATTTGATTATAATTGAAATTTTTTGGCTTTGGAACAATGGATATTTTGACCAAAAGAGAGAGGAAGAGATCTAGAGGAAATGAATAACTAGAAAGAAAAAAAGAATGAATGGAAGAAATGAAGGGAGATTTGTTTTAAAGAAATGATAGATATCTTTCTTACCTTTCTTAAAACCTTCCTTCTTTAATTATTATTTAAATCTCAATAAAATAATCTCCCTCCATTATATGCATGATCGGCCATAGATGGTGCCACATGGCCCATCAAAATTTCTAAAATTTCATTACCATTAATTCCATTTAAATCCAACTTAAATGTTCTACTGATGTCGTATATCTCTCTATGCATTTGTAACTTTTATATATGCACTTTATTAAATACTAATGTAATGAAACATCAATGAAAATTTATTAATTAATACTTCACAAATATTAATTAGATTAATTTATTTAAAAACCCACTTACTATTTATTATATTTAAATATTTTACCGAAATCGTAAATCAGTGCGCACGTTTATAACTTTTGTAGACACACTTTATTAAATTAAAATGATATTTAAAAAAATAACTAAAATTTAATAATTAACATTTCGTAAATATTAATTAATTTACAATGATTATAAATTAATTATATTATGTGGTTCATTCAGGGTATTCATCATTTCAGTTGTGAGACTCAAATGTGTAAATTCAATCGGCGATTAATATCGAACAATTTAAATACTAGCATTCACACATCACCTTAGCTAGTTGTGTGATACTCTGGCTGAATTTAACATTCACATCTTTTGGTAAAATCCAATTTTTCTTATTATAAATAATATCTAGTAGTAACGATTATTTACATCAATTCTCTTCGTCAAAACTACATCAATGTGGAGCATCCTTATTGAAGTTCTATGGTATTCTCAAATCGAGAGAATTATGTAACATCATCACTTCAAGATTGTTTGTTTGTCCTCAGTTATATTAACCAACAAATAACCCTTGAATGAGTGATTCTATAGTTATCCAATAATTGTCTGTATGTAAACCTTGATGCTCCCCATAGTCATGAGTAACACACTACCCAACATTGGAAGAGTGTTACACATTCTAGTCTCAACTAATGTTTCGTATCCCATCTCAAAACATCTTGACCAGGAATATTTAAAATAAAAAGTTATTTTTAATGTGATAGTTTTCTCATGATTACATCCATTATAATTAATATCACAGAAGATATTATTTAAGGACTTTCTATTTAATATACTTTAGATTAATTACTTAATTTATTATATCATAATATAATAAGTATATAATAGAAAGAAAACACCTTTTACTTTGAACAAGATTAGTCGTCAAGTTAGGTATATATATAATGCCCCCAATGGCATAGCCCTAACTCTAACGATTCCCAGTTGCACTTGGGTTCAATTATGGAATCTTATTTTAAATTCTTCGATTGGTTTTCTCAAAAACTAATATGGTTAGTCTCTTACCGAATATGTATACGGTTTTGTTTTAATTATCTGTTTTGTCAATCAACTCTCTCCGATGTTGATAAATTGTCTTTATCACGTTGAATTATTTAGAGTATGTTTCTAGACTTCTAGTGAGCTCTAGGTTCTTTTACAAACTATATTACAGCATTGTTGTTATATAATAATATCATGGATTTATCAACATTTGGAATCACCCTCAACTTAGTTATAAATTTGTGCATTTATTTATATCTCTTACATTGCAGTGGAATTCAAGATGATGTACTTATACTTTGGTTGAGTCAACCGCTACTTATTGTTTAGCATGTTTCCAATTTAAAATTCTTAAATTAAGTTTGAAAATGAATTTAGGATACTATACTCGATATCATTAATGAAGTTCAAGTCCGTACACTCCTTTATAAAAAGTTCGTTATTTCTATGAACTAGTAATTCATAAATACTCGAGAACACTTTAACCTATCATTAAGTGATCTTAAATTAGATTTATTACTTGCTTTATATATCAAATACACGAGCAAAGTGTGATATTGTAAACAATATAACATGTACAATAATTCCTATTACCAATGCATAAGGAACCCATCTTACATGCTTCATTGAAAACAATTTTAATATCTTGTCTAAGTATATCATTTCGGACAATCCCATCATCCTTTTATATTGATTATAAAAGATGTCATTTTCAAAACCAATGTCGATTATCAAACAACCAAACTGAAATGATTTTTAGATGAATACATCGTTAAAAATCTTAAGTTTTTTGTTTACTGATAATTTTAGAAATATATTTTAGTACTTATTAATATTTTTTCTTGTAGACACATGCTTCATCTGCATTTTCATTGAAACACAAATTATTATATTTCTCTGTAAAATATTTACTTAACTCGGATGTTTACCAAATGACACTTTTGTATCATTTATTGGATCATATCCAAAACGCACAAATCCGTCATTGCTTCCACTAACTTTGATACATTTTGTTGTTATATGAAAACGATCTACACTAAATCATTATTTAGATTTTTGTTACAATATATATGTACCAAATTCAAAGTCTTATCGAGTGATAAATTTTATAAGTAGAATACAAATTAACTAAAACACATTGAATGACAGATCTTTTACATTAGTTTCAACAATATAAATTTTTATATTCCAATGTGGCTTATATTTCAATCACATTGATCTTCTTCTTGAATACGCTTTTGCAGCCAATGGATCGTATCCTTTTGGGTAACTATATCAAAATTAAATTTTGATAAAGTACTTGGAATCCACTTTGGATTTGCATATCGTGTCATATAGTAGAGTAAATACTCTTAATGGCCTACTTAAAACATAGGAATTTTTTCCGACATTAATAAAATTTATAATTTCTCTTTGATGTGTGAGATTTAAATGTTGTGCCTATTTAGTTCGTTAATTTTATCTAATCATCTTTTATCGATTTTATATTTGGATCGTATCAAGTCCATGTTACTACCAATTTTTAAAAGAAATTCCATCATTATGAAGTTGGCATTTCTTTAAATAACAATTATGTCTCAGAGCAACAAAATACGTATTCATAAAAAATTTATGAGTTACTACATACATGTATAAACCGATTAGTTTTAGGTTCACAAACTTATGTTAATAACATAAATTAGTCAATCAACGTTGATCGAACCTAAATTGCTTAGGGGTGGTTTCACACAAGATGCCTCACGGCTAAATATTACGTCTAGCCTCTCGAATCTCACAACCTATCAACACCTTAACCTAGGATATGTAGGGGTTGTTTCATCAACACTTATCTTATATGATTTTGTAAACTTTATTTTAGATGAAATAGTACTTAACATTACTTAATTTTAAGTAATCGACCTTATAGAAAGAAGTTAAATAAACTTTACTCATTATCAGTTGTACTTTATTCAACAAATCCTGATACTCCTTATCGATACATTATTGTGTACTATAGGGAGATGTGAGTTTATAGATTGGATCTTCATTCATTTTTAGGTATTTTTGGAACCGTTTTCCTATGTACTCACCTAGTCGATCAAATTATTATTTTTTATTTCCTTTTCATGATACGTAATGAAAGTAACTATGAATCATATAATATGGGATATTAAAAAATCTATCTACTTGTATAGAATGTAAGAATAAAAGTCAAGTAGTAAAATAAATGATACTAGAAATTTTTATACTGGTTTAAACTTCTCATTCTATGTCCAGTTCTAGACTCCTTCTAAAATTCAACTATCAACTTCTCTTAACTCGAAGGAGCATGTCTTACATCACTCAGCAATCGAACTGACTTCAACCGCCTAAGCAACATAGTAGGACTTTAAAACTCTAAGCAAACGAACATGACTTCAATAATAATAAAAATATCTGATTGATTGTGCTATTTGAATATCACAGATAAGTCTTCAGAGTACACCCTTTCTATAAATCTTCTTCATTGTGGTATATCGTATATTTCGTGAAGAAAGGAAGTTTATTTGATTATAAAAGAATAAACTTAAATATATATAAGTGATCAATAGAGAGTTTATGCGTAGAATGCCATTGAGTGTAAATAGCAAGAATAGACAGAGTTAAGAAATAGAAAATTGATTAATTAGATATTGTATTTCTTTGCTATTTATAGAAATTAAAGGGTTGTATACGCTCATGAAGAGCAACCATGAATAGATATCGAGGTATCTTGTGAATCAAGAGTTGTTACTGTTCATGGAAGAGAAGCACCTTTTCAAAAACTAGCCATTATGAAGCTTCAGCCATTTGAATTAAATATTCCAGCCAGCTGAATTGAGTAAAATTTGGAATAGTAAGAAATTAGTGCAAAACAGATAGAATTCAACTGCATAAATATTGTAAGTCAGTCGATTGAATGTTCTTATATTTTTTGTGCATGTGCAGCATTCAGACAGTTGAGGGAGACTTTTCAGCCGGTTGAATATAGTGTTTTTTGTGCATTTCCTTTGTTTTGCTGATTCTTTTGTTATGTGTGTATATGTATACCTTTTCGGAGAGATTTTATCATAATTCTACATTTAGACTCAGATTCTATAATTAATAATACGTTGTAGCAACAATCTAAAATCTAGTCTTCATATGTTTGTGAATATCTTCTCCTGCAAACTTGGTTAGTTCATATAATATTTACTAGTTGTCACAATCAAAACATCAAAATTCAAGGTTCTAACATTTTCTCCCTTTTTGATGATGATGATTATGTAACATTTAAATATAGAGATTCAAATCTTCTCCCCCCGACTCTATACTCTCCCTATCAATATGATTACCTTATTCACTCCCTTTGTCATCGACAAAAAGAAAACAATGAGTTGATATGAGAAATATTATAAATTGGTAAGAATTAAAACAAATGTAGACATTTCACGTAAAACATATATAAGTGTTGCATATAAACATACATAGACATTTCCTATAAAAACAAGATAATATTTACTTCAGAAAACATCACAAACACGCTAACATCATAAATTTTCAAAAGGTCATGTTAGAAAACAAGATAGAAACATTTGCTAACCACACAAAATAACCTTAAAACATATTATCATGAATTAAAACATCCTAAGAGCACAACAAATACTACATAAATTTTTTCTTAAAGCAAAGTAGTCATTAAAGATAGAGTTATGTTTAAATAATTATGAAAAACATACCAAATCAATCTTCGCTACCATCTTCTTCTTCCACTCCTTCATCCTTCGAGGATGTCCAAGTAAATGTTTCCGTATATTCAAGAATAGCCTTTGAAATGGATCCGAAGAAAGATATTATTTTTTCAAATTTTATTCAAAAAACGTTTTATGAAGTTTAGCTTTTTGTTTGTCTTGGAAACGTTTTTCTCAACGTTAGTTAAATGACGATTGAGCTTGCTTTGATGTCGGAATAATGTGACGAGAGCTTGTTTATGAGGAACATCAATACTTAATTCATGGATTTCATTATCCTCTTCTTATTGTTGAGGTTGTTGAGAGGAAGAGGAAATATTTTTGTCTCAAGGTTGTGGAGTGCCTTGATTGCGATTGGCGACCCATTCTTGAAAACTTAAAATTTGTTGACGATTGGGACGCTTACAAAGACCCATGAGACTAAGGGTTTTGGAGTTAAAGTTCACCTATTGTCATGATGTTGGAATTGAGCAAAGGAATTCCAAAATTTTGTAATATCTGCATTAAATAAGCTCCATGATGAATGGTTTTATAACTTCTCCTATGATTGACAATAAGAAATTCAACCAATATAATTTTGCCCCAGTTAACTCACTTAGATGAATAAATAACATATAGGGCTTAGAAGTCACGTTTATAAATCTTTTCATAGCTTCTGGTTCATGGTTGAAGAGTGTGAATGAGTGCGCGATGAATAATTCTTGCCTTAGGATGCAAGGCGCTTGATTTTAGTTTGGTTAAATCATCGGACAAAAATCTATGTCACACTTCATCACGTTCATACATATTAACGTCAACCATCTCAATGTCTAAACCTTCAGATGGACATCTTAAAGTATGTCCTAATCTTTGTAAAGGTAAATAAATTTTAACGCTAAATATCAAAGTCCAAATGCAATCGTCTTTATTTTGAGGATTTCGGTGGTCTAGATTCCGATTTGCATAAAAAAGTTTAATCAAGAGAGGATAAATCTTAACATTATTTGCATCATACCCAATAAGAGAGTCAAATCCATGTGCTTCCACTAATTCCCTAATTGCATATCCATTAAAATCTGGGAATTTCATGAAAGCTCCTTCAAAAAGTTTGGAATTTTTCGTGCTATTAAATCGATTGACAGTCGTATCGTTGTGGAGCTATGCTCTAATTTGAACTTTGAGATGGACCGGTAGATGGTTCCCTTGTTCATTTCGATCTAGGAGGCATTTTATTTTGAGGGAAGAAGAGAGATTGGATTTTTGATTTGGAGGAATTAGGATTTTTCTTTTGTTATTTCTGAATAGCGAAGAGGATGTCAGTGAATGAATGGCAAGGTTTTGATAATAAATATTGTTTTAAGCTGGATTAGGCCTTAAGAACCATGCTATTCTATTTAAAAAAAAAGAAATCTGTTTAGGTAGCCGACTGAGTTGCTCTTGGCAGCGGGCTGGTTATAGACCCGCAAGTCAGTTTTGGTATGATTTGGTCGGCTAAAAGTAAGGGGTTGGCTGGCTGAATTTTAGGTTAAAAATATCTACCTTTGAATATTCAACCATATGAATTGTTAAATTCAGCCAGTTGAATCTGTTGATATGTTACAGTTTAGCCTATTTTCAGCAATTTCCAACTTTAGTTAATAATGTATGCCACATACATGTATTTTTTTGTGAGCTTTATTCTCAAATATAAATATAATTTTATTTCAACATACTTATTATATATGTAAATTACAATATCAATATTGTGAGCTTAATTTTATGAAAATATAAAATTTATTTATTTTTCGAAGGTCTTAGATTCGTCTGAAGAAAAAAGTTCGAATGAGCTTGGTTCAACTTTAGTATCTTTCTATAACGGATTAATAGGAGACCGAGTATTACATCAAATAGGAGATATATTTGTAGCACCTTGGTCCCAAGAGTTTAGAATACGTGAGGTCGTTGAGGAGATCGATTGTGCACACTTTCTTTAAGGGTAGTTCCACAGAATTTTAGAGCAATTATTTCAAGAAAATTAAAGTCTTCCATCGTGTTTATGCTCGTAATACATCTCATGTTGTATACTTAAAGTTTTACGCTAGTAGTGATGAATATCATCGATTTTCTCCTTGGTATAAGGTGATCCAAATTCTAAGTTTATTTTAGTTCTTTTGCCATTTGGTGTATATCCAGGATGGTGATTTGGAGATGAAGTAATGCTCAACGGGACATAAACTGGAGTAGATTTGTTAGACGAAGCCGAAGTCCATGTGCTATTACAATTGACGAGTAGTCAAAATTTCCTTGAGACGACATTTTATAAGAATTGAAGTGGAAGTTTGTTTATTTTATATGAATTTTAAAAACATTTTCTTCATGTACAGATATTAATTTCATTTAGCAATTTCTGAATTAATTTTAGAGTTAACGCTATTCTTTAAATTCGAGCCAATCTTTAACTTATCTCTATGTCATAAATATTATGTTTATAAGGTGAAAAAATACAAAATGATTATACCATGTATAAATAAGAGAGGAGGAGGATCCTAATGCAAATAATAAAATAGAATAATGGAAAATCATGTGCCTATCTCCCATGAGTGCAGAGTTTGAGTGCCATCATCTCCATTTTTTGTTCAAAATTTTATTATATTTTTATTCATTTTATAACCTTTTATTCATATATGCTTTATTATCAACTTATAAATCATGTAAAGACATAATTTCGAGTTCATGTCTTAATATTAGAAAAATATTTTTATTTAAAGTTTTAGTGAATATGTCTGCAACTTGATTTTCTATGACATAAATTCAAGAGAGGTAGTACCTTATTCTATAGTATCACGTAGAAAATGATGTCGGATGTCAACATGTTTAGTTCTTGAGTGGTTTATTGGATTTTTCGATAAATTTATAGCACTTATATTATCACAATAAATTGTTTATTTAGATAAAATTATACCAAAATCTTGAAGTGTTTGCTATATATATATATATATATATATATATATATATATATATATATATTATTTGAGCACATGCCAAAGCAGCAGAAATATATTTTGCTCCACACATCAAAAGTGAAACACAATTTTGTTTCTACTAAACCAAGATACTAAAGATTGTCCAATGAAGTGACAAATACCACTCATACTTATTCGATCCGTTCAACATCCTCTAAAGTCAGCATCACTATATGATACTCAACAAAAGAACATTCTTCCGGGTAAATGAGGCCGTAGTCCTAAATTTGCTTAGGTAGTGCAAAAGTCATTTCACTGCTCGCAAATGTGATTCTTTGGGATTTGTTTGAAATTGTGAACTTAAGCATACACTCATCATCATATGAAGTCGAGTAGCAGTTAAGTAAAGTAATGATCTAATCATACTTCGATATAGTTTTTGGTCGATACTTTTGTCATTTTCATCTCGATTGAGATGTACACTAGTACTCATAGGTAGCAGAAGTATTTTCCATACCAGAACGATTTATTAGACTATTACAATGATTTTCTTGAATAATAAAAATTTCATTATATGATTGTTTGATTTGTAATCCAAGAAAATATGAAAGTTCTCCTATATGAGACATTTCAAATTCTCTTGTCATAATATTCGAAAATTCTTGACATAATTTTTCGTTTATGGAACCAAAAATGATGCCATCTATATAAACTTATATTCTTAAAATATTATTTTTATCTTGTTTTATAAAAAGAGTTTGATCTACTTTTCCAATTTTAAACCAGAATTTATAAAATAGCTTTTAAGACAATCGTACCAAGTACGAGGTGCTTGTTTTAAACCATATAAAGCTTTCTTTAATTTATAGACATGATTTGAAAAAAATTCATGTGTAAATAGAGGTGGTTGTTCTATATACACATTTTCTTTTATAAATTCATTTAAAAAGGCATTTTTTACATTCATTCGATATAGTTTAAAGTTATGAAAACATGCGAAAGCTAATAAAAAATTGTATTGCTTATTGTTGGGCTACATGAGCAAACGTTTCTTCGTAGTCTATTTCTTCTTCTTGATTGTAGCATTGAGCAACTAACCTAGCTTTGTTTCGTATAATATTCCCATGCGCATGGGCTTTATTTTTGTAAACCCACATAATACTGATGACTGTTTAATTACTTGGTCTAGGAACTAAGTCCCAAACTTCGTTTCATTCAAATTTGTTTAGCTCTTCTCGCATAGCTATAATCCAATAGTCATTAGTTGAGGCTTCTTTAGCATTTTTAGGTTCAATGTTAGATAGGAAAGCTACATGACCCATCTGATTTAACTGATTTCTTATTCTTATATTAGAATTTATTTCTCCAATAATACTTTCGATTGGGTGATTTCTTAATAATCTAGGTGGAGATCTTATTCATTTTCATTAGGTAAGTTGTTTTCAATTTTAGTATTATTCTCAATATTTTCAATATCATCATCTTCTGTGATATTTGATTTTGAAATTATATCTTCATTTTCATTTTGGTTATTAATATTGATACTTTCATCGAATGACACATAAAGTGTTTCTTCAATTATTTTAGTTCTTTTATATAAATTTTATATGCGTTGCTTCCTTCCAAGTATCCTATGAATATTTCTTCATCAGATTTTTGGATCGAATTTACCAAGTTGGTCTTTTGTATTTAATAGAAAATAGTTAGAATCGAAAATTATTAAACATGATATGTTGGGTTTTCTTCCATTAAAAAGTTCATATGGAGTATGTTTCGTTAATGGTCTAATGGAGACTCAATTTAAAACATAACAAGCAGTTGCTACAGCTTCTGCTCAAAAAAATTTAGGTAGAGTTCTTCCATTTAACAAGGTTCAGTGCATTCTTGAAGTGTTATTTTTCCTATCTACAACTCCGTTTTGTTATGGAGTTCTAAGAAATGAAAAATTGTGAAAAATTCCTTTCTTATTGCAATATTTTTCAAAAATATCATTATCGAATTCACCTCCATGATCGCTTCTAATGTTTTTATTTTTTTATTTTTAATATTTTGTGTTCTTTTAGCAAAGTTTTAAAATTTTCAAAAGCATCACTTTTATTTTTCATAAATATTGTTCAAGTATATCTTAAAAAGTCATCTATAATTACAAAAATATATTTATTAGATTTATAGATTGAACTTGAGTTGCTCCAGAATGATCTAAATGGAATAACTCAAGTGGTTATAATGTAGAAATAATTTTTCTTTGACTTAAAAGATGATTTAGTTAATTTTCGTAGCTGACAAGCATTACAAATGTTGTTCACTTTAAAATTCATCTTTGGTAAAACATTTTACTAAATTATTTTTAGATAATTTACTTATTGCTTTGAAGTTCATATAACAAAATCCCTTGTGCAATATCCAAGGATCATTTTCTTTGGCTATTTGACACATATTTGTGTTATGATTAATTTTCTTTCATATTTAAGATGTATATATTACGTTCTCTAGTTCCTTCACTGATAAGATTCTTATTTTGGTCAAATATATGACATTTATTTTCTAGAAAAAATATATTAAAACCTTTATCGCATAGTTGGTTTATTCCAAACAAATTATGTTTTCATTTTTTAACTAGTAAAAAAATTTGTAATAAGAGGTAAGTTAGATGTACCGTATTTGCTCACATCGCCTTTACTAATGACATATCCTTTGAAGTTATCTTCAAATGTGGCAGATCCTTAATCTGAGTAGGTAATGTTAGGTAGCATGTCTTTATTACCAGTCATGTGTTTTGAGCAACCACTATTAAGTATCCACTTTCCTTATTCTTATTCGGTACCTGCAAAAATATAGAAATGACGTTGGTACCCATCTTTTGTTAGGATCCTAAGAGTTAGATCTTAAGAAGCCAAACCCAAGAGGGTTTAGAATTCCCTTTCTAAGTAAAATTTCACTTTTATGAACTGTATCTATAAAAGTTTTTATATACTTGTTTCTTACCAAATAATTGTTTATCTTCGGAACCCAAACCTAAATAGATTTTGGATGATTAAAGTCTTTTAAAATAGTTTTTGGCAAAAAATATCATCTTTCTTTTTAAAGTTTGTATATAAAGAACTATTATTTTTACGAATAGTTTTTGTTTTTTCATTACATCCTAATCCGTTTTTATTTGAAGTAGCCTGTGAATTTTCTATAGCACTCAAAAAAATTTCTCTTCCTCTATTAAAATTAGAAAAATTCTTTGTAATATTTTCTAATTTTGGTTTAAGACTAGAGATATCTAATTCTAATATTTTAACAGTAGATTTTAATTCATGATTCTTAAACAAAGGAATATCATTCATTTCTTTTTGAGTTTCTATTTCCCTATTCAGCATCATAAACCAAGAGGTTGCACTAAAACGAGATTCTTGAGGGATTACAAGTTCTTCTTCTATGATTTTCTTCTCACCTTTTAACATATCCACATCAATTTCAGTTTTATTTAACTTTTCAAGTGCATCTTTATATTTTCCTTTGATATTCCTTAGTTTATCTAGTAATTCTGAGTTTATATCTACTAAATCTTCAAAAGAAAGATTACTTACATCGTCATTTGTATCCATAAAGCATACATTGGCTTGATCTGTGTCACTATCACTATCATTGTATGATGAGGACGATGATTCTAAATCATCCCATGTTACAGAAAATGCTTACCTCTTCTGATTTTTGTCTCTTTTGTTCTTGTAGTTGTATCTGTCTTTCTTACGGGCAAGACAGTTCTTCTTTATGTGACCTTTTTTTTATATTAATAGCATTTAATAATTGAAGCTGATGGTTTTTTGGTGTTCTTGTTATTCCAAATTTATTTCTCTTTCTAAATTACATAAATTTTTTGAAATTTTTAGCTATAAATGCCATATCATCTTCATCAGAATCTCTTTCTTTTCGACCTGGAATGCTATTATCCTTTTGTCTTATGCCTAAACTCTTTTTGCCTGTAAAGTTACTTCATATGACATTAGATTTCCTATCAACTCTTCTGGTTTTATGGTTGAAATGTCATTAGCCTCTTCAATTGCTAAGACTTTTCATTCCCATTTATCCATTAAATAGTTGAGGATTTTTGAAACGATATCAAAATTTGTGTATTTTTCTCCTAATGCCAAAAGTTAATGATATATATCTTGAAACCTAGAATGCATTTCATTTATAATTTCATCTTGCTTCATTCTAAAGTTCTGGAACTAGTTCTTAAGCATAGAAAAAATTTCTTTGTTTAAATTTGTTAGTACATTCATGTGTAACTTTAAGTACACGCCAAATTTCATATGCCGAGCTGCACATACTAACTATGTTAAACTCATTTTTATCTAATGAATAAAAAAACATATTCATGGCATTAGCAGCAGTATCTAATTTTTGTATGTTAGACCAGTGTGCATATGGTGTAGTAGGTACAGTGTTGTAACGACCTGCCTTTTTGGATGGTTTAAAATCGACGATAAACCACACTTGTCAGACTCAAATCATTCAAAGGGCATACTGTATGGGGTAAATAAGAAAAAGAAAAGAAAGAAAGAAAACAAATACAGAATCTCGCAATGGAATGAAAAAAATAAATAATCAAATAAACAGTTCATGAAACTGTTTACAAATAACATTGATTATTCTTTTCTAATACAGATCAAGTTACATACAACAAGAATAAATAATAAATAAATTTAGCGGAACCACATGATCAATGGAATTAATATAATAAAAGAAAATAGTATAGAGTCTTCGTCTTCGTCTTCATCCCTGAGAAAGCAGTCTTCGATAAATTGAAAAGCTCAGACTGACCCGAGCGAATTGAAAAGACAAAACACTCGAGTCAAAACTAAAAGATCTTATGTAAGTTAAGTCAACAGTAAATAAATATGAGTGTAACGGCATTAGAGATGTTTACGGGGTTTGACATCTGCTATCCAGTGTCAATGTGAGTGCAATAACTTAAGAGATGGTCGGGATTACCATCTCCTAAGGATCCATTAAATTATCTACAATGTAGTACAATACGCTGTTATAATAGTGTCTAGTAAAGTAAAGTACTAAAATAGTGTTAAGGCGTTACACATATCCCCCTTAACACATTTTATATAATGTTGCAGTCTACACTGATACTGTAAACTCCACCTGCAGCTGGGCTATCAAGTGCACTCCATTGGTATGACAAAACACAAACTCGTAGAAGGCACGCTAGGTCATGTAAACACGGTACTCGAAGCAATACCAGGTAGATATACCAATTGCGGATCCAGACTGGAGGTAACACATAGCAGCTACTACCACCCAACTCAGAACACACTTCCATAATCAAAATTAAGGAGTGGGCACCAATTCATTACAAAGTCATAATACGGTATCGAAAAAATGTGTCCAATAGGAGAAATGACCTTACTTGGTTTGGCATAGCACCTGTTTTAGTCACATCTAAGCCGACACACGGGAGTCAGGGTCATGTAAATACCTCATATAGAATCGATCGCCAAACCATCCTACTTCATTTCTGGAATCTCCACCACGTACACAGTTGTCAAAGTGGTCTTCGGTATTGGCAGTGAGTATGGCAATATCCGATCCCAGTCTCTTTAACAACCAAACGCTTATTTCACACCGGATGGTTCTTTTACATTTCAAAAATTCGATTCACAATTGATATCAAAATATCATATTCTCAAAACCATATCACTTTCAAAATCACATTTACTTCCAAAATCATAGTCACCTTCAAAATCATATTTACTCAAATATGTCATTTCACAAAAATGTATAGATTCCAAATTCCAACTTAGGTTGTATCATCATCAAGGATTTAAATATAAATACTTCAACTTTACACAGTCTGAAATTTTAGAAAATAGTTTATGTAGTCATAAATAGTTTAATAGTTTTAAAAATAGTTTAGAATAGATTGAAATACTTTAAATAGTAAAAGTAGTTTAAATAGATTTAAATTTGATTTAGTTATATTTAAATGATTTATATAGATTTAAAATAGATTAAATGGATTTAAATTATCTTAAATAGATTTTAAATAGATTAAATAAATTTAAAATAGATTAAATAGATAAAAATTATATTAAATAGATTTAAAATAGGTTAAGTAGATTTAAAATAGGTTAATTAAATTTAAAATAGATTAAATAGATTTATATTATATTAAATAGGTTAAAATAGATTAAATAAATTTAATTAGTTTAAAATAGGTAAAATAGATTAAATTGGATTAAATAGGTTATAATAGATTAAAATAAATTAAAATAGTTTCAAATTGATTTAAAATAGTTAATTTAATTAAAATAGTTTAAATTAGTTTAAAATAGATTTCAAAGTTATATCCAAACATTTCAATAACTCAATTCCAATAAATTCATTTATATTTGACACTTCAACTTTGAAATTCCAATTTAAACCATTTGAATAATTCATTAAATCAATTGCAATTTCATCACTAACGCTTAGATTATCAAAATTAATTCAGTTTATATAAATAAATTTCTATTTCAAATGCCAGTTAACTGAATTCAAAAATTTATAGAATTAAAATCATTTATTTTAACCAATCCGGTGTTCGTATATAATTTTCTACCCTACGTTCAAGCGATACAGATATTTATCATTTCAGTCTGCAATTTAAAATTTTACGGTCATATATCATTTAAAACCGCAATCCCAAATTAAATAAAATCCATAAAATTGCCCGACTCTATCATTTCAACCCATAACGATTTTTCCCTAATTTATAGATTGTTCGGGTATGTATCATTTCAACCCATAGGGAACTTGCAGTGTTATGATTATATAAAAATATACCATCCAGTCATCCAATATCAACAAGTCAAACATCCATCGTATCATCATCCAAATCAACCAGTAAACATCAATAGACAACCGATCGTCATTAACAGATATTAAATTAAAAATTAAATTCAATATTAAATTAAACTATGATTAAATGCCACAAAAGTTAAATTTGACTAGAATGATAATTTAAACATACCAAACATCGATCAATTAATTTCTAATCACATCATAAACTTAATTAACTAACATAAAAAATTTAGTAGTTGTGAGTGGGTTAACATACCCGCCTTAGATTTTAAGTCGATTAAAAATGCAATTAAAGCCTAAAAATATAACGGTCTCAAAATGCAGCCGAACAGGTTCCATAATGTCTAGAATTTCGATACGACCGCAACAGAGAAAACTGCGCCCAAATCCGAGCTCGTATGAAAACGTCACACGACTTACAACGATAAAAATTTAAATTAAAATTAAACTAAAATAAAGATGGGCAAAACTGTAATTACCATCTCCTTCAGAAACCCTATCGAGTGCATACAATCGCGACCTCGCTCTGACCTTCCGGCCGCCACCTATGCTTGAGAAATGCCGCTGCCATGACCCTCTATACCTCAATCAAATGACATGGCTGTGCTCGCCGTCAAAGGCCGAGCTCCTATGGTGGTCGCACGTCCATGCGAGCCTCTCTAGGCTGTACTCCGCCACCTGCATTCAAACTCCAATCATGGTTAATTTCGATGTCATCTCAACAAACGAACACCAGATCTGTGACGTGCTCGACTCCCTCTTCCAAACGCCGCTTCCTGATCGGCAAACGGTCAACGATCCATTTGTTGATCGAAAACCCTAGAAATGAACGGTCGAGGTTCAACCTTGATTTCGGGACAAATGGTGAATCCAATTGAAAAACGAATCACACCAGTGAATTACACTCATCGAGAGCTTCGAAACAGTATATAATATGTTAGGGTTTAAAGAAGTTTGAATTTTTAACTTGATTTGAAATTTGAAATTGAATTGGAATTTATGTTTTGGTCTATTTGCCATTGGAAAGAGGAGATGAGAAGGAATTGTATGTATAGACAGAAATAAGAAGGCTGCTAGGGTTTAGAAAAAATCTATTTATACGCACATGAACAAATAAGAATGAACACACATCGAATTGATTTGAACGACAATAACGACCCGAAAAGCCCGTTCTGCTTCTTGAACGAAAGCAGGTCATCCCAAATATCAAAATAGATATTTTCAATATTTTTTAACTCAATGGAATGGATTTCAAGTCTTAATTCCATCGTATGAAGAAGTTAGCTTTAAAATCAGCTTATTTCAAATTAATTTCAATTTAATTGATTTCTAGGCGTTTCGAGTCCGTATGATCAAAGGACAAGTTTGATCGCTACAAAACTTGAAATCCTATAATAATTCACCATTACAGATCTGATGAAACTATTTTCATCAAATCCGAGACATTTTCCAAAATGGCTATTTTTACATTAATTAAATAAATTAATGTTAAATTAATCAAATCACTTTTTCCTTTCAAATTTGATAATTAACAAATTTCATCATTTTTGATCACTTAGACATTTACAATGATTTAATACACATTTACATATCAATTCTGTGTTAAATATTACCCTAAGTTCAGTGTTCAATTTCAACTGTAATTAAATCCAATTAATTATAATTAAATTCCAATAAATTTATTTAATTTGATTTCAATCTTTTAATTCAATCAATCATTACTCTATGGACATAGTTAACTTTTTTTTATATCTTATTACACTAATATCGTATAATTATCATCTTTTACCGTACTAATTGCAATATTTCAATTGCATTGAATTTTTTATCAATTTTATTAAAATTTTAAATCCCAATAAATTAACTTATCCTGTTTCAATCTTTTATTTAAATCAATTATTGACTTATGAATATAATTAAAATTTCTATACATTTTATTGCATTCACCTTTTACAGTTATCGTCGTAACTCATTTTACGCAACATTTTATTCATTTAGTTATAATTGATTAATTAAATTGGTAACAAATACAGTTGTCACTATTTCTATATTTAATCACATTAGTATGTTTGTTTTCTACACACAAATGTTATAGTTATTTACACAATGCTAATTTTATTCAATTAAAATTTATTACTTACTATTTCATTATATAAATACAATATTTAAATTATCAATTACACTTTTAATCCAATTATCAACTAATACATCTTATTAAAATTTATTTACAATCTATAATCAACTATAATTTTTTAACAATTTCAATTTATTGGAATTGCATTTAAAGCAGTTATCAATTACCCTAAGTTAACACTACTACATTTCATTCCAACTATATTCTTATTATTAAATCATAAATTTTTATTTCTTCCAACATTAAATCACAAAACCTTATTAAATTAACTATTTTTAATTATTGAAAATTATGTGTAGTTACACCCCCCCCCACTCAAAACTTTTTGTCCTCGAAAAGGGAAAGAAGGGAAAAGAAGGAAAATATATAATCAATATATCTTTTCAAAATATTAAATTTATAAACAATTAATTTAAATAATTAAATAATTTAAATAAAATATATCAATTTATAAACAATTAAATCCTTTATATTCAAGTTCAATAAAAGTTGGAAAACGTTTCTATTTTTCACAGAAATATTTCTAAGTCCGAAATTCATGGAAAATTTCGGTAGTCTCCTTTGTACGGAGAGGTTTAGGAGAAATAGTAATATCAATAATACATTATATATCACATATTTTCAAAATAATATATCCCAATCCACTGGAAAACAATATAATATCACTAGAAACCGTAACCCAAAAACATACCTATTTGTGAGGCAAACAAACACTTATTTATGAAACCAAAAGCAGTAGCTATTGCTTCCATAACCCGTATTTCACTTATATAATCCAAAAAAATTAATAATTAAGTAAAAGAGAAATATTTAAGTTGTTTCAACTAATAACAACAAAACAATCACAACATAACAATAATTACTTACAAACAAATCATACAATCATCACATATCGTCAAAGAAATCATTTATTCATCCATAGCAATCAAAACAAAGGTTTGTTCGGGTTTAAAAACTTTCAATTGTGTAAAATGATAAAAAAACTACTAAGTATACCGTACAATCAATAGTCTTAGATAAAATTCAATAGATTATTTACACATTTTTATATAGTTAGAAGTATCCTTTCCAAACCAATCCATAAACCAAACAAACAATAATTTCAAATAATATTTAATTTTTATTCTTATTACTCTTTCTTTGTTTTTTTAACATTATTCACTGTTCATTCTCATTTGTTCATACAATGTTTGTTTAATTCCTTTACATTTCTCACTTACAAAATTCATTTTCCATTCATTTACACAATACCATTTTTCTTTTCATTACCTTACATTCATTGCATACATAAGTTATTTCTATTTCCATTATTTGATTGTCTATCCTTAGGTAGGTTTCTTTACAATTTAATTCACCATTATTAGATTTTTCTTCTTCTTCGCATTCATTTCTTCCATATATGGTATTATTGAATATTAAATCCATTTCGAAATCATTTCAATGTTTTCTAAAGTTATAATCATTCAATTAATATAGTATTCACTTTAGTTATAAATGACTTTAGCATTAATTTAAGTTTATAATTATTTACTTACAGCATTCACCTGTTACTATTCAATCTGATTATAAATAGCTAAATGTTTACTTAAGTTTATAATCATTTTTCTTACATTATTCACTTTTATTACATTTGATTAGTAACATTTCAACTATTAATCCTAAGTTTATAACAATTTATAATGTCAGAATTCTTATTTATAAAAGTAATTCCATTGAACACTTTCATTTACTAAAGTTTACTTGCACAATATTCTATTATATATCCTATTTAACATTACAACTTTTTACATTTTGGCAAGTTATATATATGTCTTTTTAGAATGCGATAGAAAGTTACACAAGTTATCGTATTTATTTTTATTAACAAAATGTTCAATAGTTATATTTTCTTATTTCCATTTCTTAATTTATAAATGACAAATTTCAATTTCTTTATATTTCATTTCTCTTAACATCTAATTTCTTATTTCACATCTTAGCAGCTTCCAAACATTCAAATAGTTAAGATTTCATTTTATCACATTAATTGAAAACCACTAATTATCAGAAGGTTTAAGAACTAACTCCGGTTATATTTCCAAATCATTTTAAAATAATATATATATATTCAATCGGTTATAGATCATATTATATTTAGAAATTCAAAATTAAGATTCGTTTACCAAAACAAGGTGTAGTAAAACTACTACAGCCATCTATCCACTTTGAAACTCAAAAATGAATGTCGATGATGCGTGCACTCATCACCGAAATTATTTTCCAACGACGGAGAGAGGAGTACAGAACTTCTTTCCTTCAAAAATTTCTTTTTAAACATTTCTTTCAAATCATCTTGAAATATTTATATCAGAAAATACTTCTAAATTCTACTAATATTATATTCCAAACCCTTTTGAAATAAATTCCAAAAATCCCAAAACTTCAGTTCTAAACTTCCAATTTATATTTACTTTATTTGTAAATCCTAATTTTCAATCAATATTTATAAAAAATTCTCTACCAAACAAACAACATATTACATCTAATAATATCATTTTTAAAGTCTATTATTTTATATACAAAATATATAATAGGCAAAATTATTTCATTTACCTATATTTCAAAACAATGTTGTATCGATCTGTCCTATTAAGTGTTTAGAAATTCCTATCGATGTCATAACGTCCTATGTACCGACCAAAATTTATAAATACGAAATGAAACAAATTAACATAATACAAAAACCTTTTATAACACTAAAAAATAAGCTCTCACATATATATACACTCAGTGACTCATTCTATGGTATTACTACCCTATTTCTAAAGAGTCAGACCCCACAAAGCTAAGGTTATCGCTAAACCAAAGCTCTGATACCAATTTAAATGACCTGCCTTTTTCGAACGGCTTAAAATCGACGACTAACCACACACGTCAGACTCAAACCATTCAAATGGGAAGATTGTTATGGGACAAAATCAGAAAAAGGAGAGAAAGAAAGAAAACAAATACAGAATCTCGTAGCGAAATGAAAAATAATAATCAAATAAACAGTTTATGAATCTGTTTACAAATAACATTGACAATTTTTTTATAATAAAGATAAGAGTCACATACAAAAAGAATAAATAATAAATAAATGCAACGGAACAACATGCTGCAATGGAATAAATATAATAAAAGATAATAGTACAAAACCTCGTCTTCATCCTCCAGAAAGCAGTCTTCGATAAACTGAAAATCTCAGACTGACCCGAGCGAATTGAAAAGACAAAACACTCGAGTCCGAACTAAAAGATCTTACGTAAGTTAAATCAACAGTAAATAAATATGAGTGTAATGGCGTCAGAGATGTTTATGGGGTTTGACATCTCCTATCCAATGTCAATGTGAGTGCAATAACTTAAGAGATATTCGGGATTACCATCTCCTAAGAATCCATTAAACTATTACTATGTAGTACAATACACTATTATAATAGTGTCTACAGTAAAGTAAATTATTAAAATAGCATTAAGGTGTTACCCATATCTCCGTTAATACATTTTATATAATGCTGTAGTCTATACAAAAACTGTAAACTCCACCCACAGGCAGGCTATCAGGGAGCACTCCATAGGTACGACACAAAATAAACTCGTAGAAGGCATGGTAGGGCATGTGAACATGGCACTCGAGGCAGTGCCGGGTAGATATACCAATTGTCGATCTAGACTGGTGGTAACGCATAACAGCTACTACCGCCCACCTCGAAACACACTCCCATAATCAAAATCAAGGGATGGCCACCAAATCATCACAAAGTCATAATATGGTATCGAAGAAATGTGTACAATAGGAGGAATGACCTCACTTAGCCTACCATGGCTCCTGTTTTAGTCACATCTAAGATGACTCATGGGAGTCAGGGTCATGTAAATACCTCATATAGAATCATTCGTCGAACCATCCTACTTTATTTCTGGAATCTCCATCACGTACACAGTTGTTAAAGTGGTTTTGGGTATTGTTAGAGAGTATGACAATATCTGATCTCGGTCTCTTTAATAACCAAACGCTTATTTCACACCGGATGGTTCTTTTACAGTTTGAAAGGTCGATCCACAATTGATATCAAAATACCATATTCTCAAAACCATATCACTTCCAAAATCACATTCAATTCCAAAATCATAGTCATCTCCAAAACCATATTTACTCAAATATGTCATTTCACAAAAAGGTTTCAATCCAAATTCCAATTTAGGTTGTATCATCATTAAGGATTCAAATATAAATACTTCAACTTTACACAGTCTGAAATTTTAGAAAATAGTTTAGGTTGTCATATATAGTTTAATAGTTTTAAAAATAGTTTAGAATAAGTTGAAATAGTTTATAGTAAACATAATTTAAATAGATTTAAATTTGATTTAATTTGATTGAAAATGATTTATATAGATTTAAAATAGATTAAATGGATTTAAATTATCTTAAATTGATTCTAAGTAGATTAAATAAATTTAAAATAGATTAAATAGATTAAAATTATATTAAATAGATTTAAAATAGATTAAATAAATTCACAATAGATTAAATAGATTTAAATTATATTAAATAGGTTTAAAATAGATGTAACGACCTGGAAATTTCAATCCCGAAATTTCCATATTGTTAGGAAAAAGAAGAAAGAGAAAGAAGAATAAACAGAAACAAAACAAAGAATCTTCCATTCGCAGCAGATAAAATATAATATCAAATAATATTCTTTACACAAAGAATGCTGTATCAATCAATTACATTTTAATACATCAGAGTTTCAACATATACATAAACAATGGACAGATACAATCAACATGTCCCTGGTAAACTATAATATCTCATAGTGGAATACACTCCATATGTCCCTGCCATCCAGCTCGCCTCCTGTGCTCCAGAACATCCTTACCTGAAATCTGCAATACTCGGTCTGACCCGAGCATTACATCAAAGTAACACCCGGGTCAGGCTGGAAACTAGAAATACTAACGCCAGAAACTTATTTAAAACCCGGGTAACTCGTTCATCACTACAAGTTCGCAACTTCTTATAGTCAACACTTAATCAATTCCTAAGTACCTTTACTTAGTTTCAAATGGTCTGTTTTATATCAGCCTATAGATTTCACATATCAATCTATAAAGAATCATTGTAGATTACAAATCGAAGTTGGTTTAGGTATTTACTAATGCCCGAGCCCGGTCTCTTCGAATTCAATATCCTCTTAACCCAACTTATTCAAGTGAAATACAATTCAACTTCAAATACAGGAGGTCACTTTTTGCACAGTAATTCATCATCGATAGATAACCACATTATCACTGTTTAAACCAATTATATCATACACATAGCATTACAAATTACATATCAGAGATATCAACTAATCTAAGGTATACGATATCATCCAATCATTCATAAGCAAGATTAATTTGTCATACCATTTCTAATTAATTTAAAATAAATTAATTTAATTTCTTCAATTACTCTCAATCCCGCTTACTTAACATTAATTTATTACAAATCATTAATTAATCATCCCTTAATTATCCTCTTTAATTACATTTAGTAATTAATCTTTAATTTATAATGCAAACTAATTAACCTTCACCCATTCACATTAGTTACATTTATCCCTGATTAATTATTCAAATTATTATCCTATAATCGCTTACCTTGATTAAATATCCTATAATTAATCATACTTATTAATTTACTAATCCTTAATTAATTTCCTTAATTAATTAACTCTTTAATTAATTATACTAAGTAATTAATTCTTAAGTACTTCCTTAAGTAATTAACTTCAAATTACTTTCATCAAGTAATTATTCCATTGGTTAGCCATTCTCAATTAATTAACCTTGATCATTCATTAATTTAACCTTTAATTACTAATTAAATTAATTCCTCTCAACAAATTTATCCTTAAATTACTTACATTAATTACTCCTCTAATTAATTTCATTGAGTAATTTATCCCCTTAATTACTTCCATTTGGTTATTATCCTTAATTAATTCAGTAATTACTATCCTTAATTAATTAACCCAATTAATTATCTTAAATTAATTGTCCTTAATTAATTAACTTCAATTACTTTCCTTGATTGATTAATCTTTAATTATTAATCCATTAATAAATTTATTAACTTTTAATTACCTAAATCTTAAATAATTAATTCATTTCTTAATTATCATAAGAATTTAATAAACGTTGGAATTAATAATCATTAACTTGCAAGTTAACATAAGTCCTTATTTTTAGTTAATGATATAACATTTCATCTTTTAAATTCTTCTTAATTATAAACTTACGATTTAACTTAATTAATCTAAGTTAAAATAAATTACCTACCTTTACTTAGCCAAGCTTCTGAAATAAACAATTGTTATTTGAACGGATTAGTTTAAAAAAATCAGTTTAAGACTTGATTTTCATTAGACTTTAAAACTTTATATCAATCATTTCAACCGATTCAAACCTAGGCTTACCCTAACTAAAACTCGAGCCCACCATTTTTTTGTTCTTTCCAAACTTAGTTTAAATATTAAACTGTTCAGACACAAACACTACCACAAGCACACTCGAAGACAACTCCGAGACAACCTTCCATTACCCCGAGATCAAACCCGAGGCTCATCCTTCATCTCCAATACACTGATGCACAGGAATCACCTTGTGTACGTGCACCGATCAACAGTGAAATTCCGGTGCCATTGACTACCTTCAACAAGACATCGGTCGACTTCTCTTCCGGTCCCAAAACCCGGATTTCATCATATGCTCGAAATTCGAAATCGAGCTTACCAGCTCAATCTGGAACAAACACTTATGATCCAAAATCTCCTCGCCTAGGCAATGCTGACCACCAGCGAACCCAATCCTCCGCCCCTAGCTTGGCCATGATCTCAAGTTTCAATCCCTCACCGACCCATCCAACTCGATGCTCTAACAATGTCGCGGCGGTGCAAAAATCTACCGCAACAAAAAATGAACAAAACCCTAGACCGCCAATCTCCCATCACCATGTTGTCGTAAAAATCCAACAACCAATTTTGCCGACATTCCTGATCCCCCTTCTTGCTTTACAACCGACCCCGAGGCGACATGTTGTCGTGATCATCGAAAATTGACGGTTTTCCAATTTCTGATCAATCCCTAAATTCCCTTCAAATTCAAGCTTAAAAATTTAGATTTTTCCTTTAAAAATCATTTTTTCCAATATTGAATTAGATCATATAAACAAAACTTGAGATTAAACTACTTTAAATTTCGATTTGAATTGACTTACCACTGTAAATTTCAATTCTTGTCATCATTACTTTATGGATACGCTTGAAAACTATTTTTAAAAATCGAATCTGACAATTACAAACCATTCTCTTTCAAAGATCCTAACATAAAAGTATTTACATAAGGAGTTACTGAATTTTTTTTTGTTTAGATTTTGTCTGTAAACTAAGAACAGAGCAAAATATTGACATGCACACAGATACATTCTCATACATATATACATATGATCAGGAGATCAACATGCAAACCAATATCTCCAATTCAAACTCAAGATTATTGCATGAATCAGGGTTTAAACCAATTTAAAGCTTTTAAAAATCAAAATTGTTTACTCACTGATTTAAAAGCAGAGACAGGCTAAATTGAAAAACTGGAAGCTGCTCTCATATCTTCTGGTTTTTGTTTTCAGGTTGAATTTGGTTTCTGCTTTAGGCTTTGAAACAATTTTGAAAGATTTTGTTTGCCCCCCTTTTATTCTCTGATTTTGAACTGGAGCCTGATCAATTTTAATTGGGTTAAATCTAAACTTAAGCCCTGCTTCAAATCTTTGCTTTGCTGCAATTTTCAACTTGAAAAAGTTTGTTTTATTGTATTTTTAGTTTGATTCCTGATTTGTTAAACATGAATATGTCAACAGCCTAGTTCATGTTAATTATCTTTTCTTTTTAAATTTTTCAACTTAAAAGAAAGCTTATGCCACTTGTAAATTTTATGGCAAAATTGTCTTTATGACAAAAATGTCTTACACTTGTTAGTATTTGTTTTACACTTGCTAAAAAAACGTAGAAAATGTAATTAAAATGCATTATTATATTTTACATATTTATATTGTATTATCAATTTGGTTTTACATTTATTATTTTTATTTCTCTATATATAACTTAAAAGACAATGAAATGAAAACCCAACTATATACATATAAAAATTATGTATATATACGCACTAGCTTTTAAAATATAGAATTTTTTTAGAACCAATTTATTCTTAAGATATTTGAATTTCAAATCCAAGCCTTTATTTTCCATCTACTTATATATATATATATACAAATAAACAACTCATTATTATTTGTTTGAAAATAATAATTTTGTAAATTTTAAATAATTAAATTAGGAGATTATCAAATAAATATTTATCCAGATAAAAAATTTATTATCAGATTTATTTGTTTCAATCTTAACAAATCAGTGTTTTCAAAGGTTAAATCAAATAACTATCCAATTATCTGATGCCTGAGAATCTGGTTTATCACATTCCTCCCCCCTTTGAATCTTTTCGTCCTTGAAAGAACGAAGCCAGAATTTATTAAAATACTTAATATCAGTTAAATCACTTATTTGATCATTTTTAAAACACTTTAAGATCTATATAATGTTACCAAAATATCTTTTATAGAAATATCTTTTTCTAACTCGGTGTTTTAACAAGTCCGTCCTCGTCCTCACAGAAATTCGGTCATACGTTGATCGGGCGTATGACTGAAAATCTATAAGTACTTAGCAGACCTATTTTCAACACCTAGTGAAAATACTTGGAAAATAATTTTATTGAAAATACCGAAAACATTTTTGAAAATAGAGGAAATATCTTTGGTGAGAATGCTCTGGAAATCATCACCCTCATCTACGGTCGCAGTTAACCCGATGGTTACGTTGCCATCCCGGCAAAATCCATAGATAACTGTAGGCATCCGCGCCTCTCGATTACGCCATGGAACCCGCTACAGATCGCAGCTACAACCGGGGTTACGTTGCTATCACAGCAAAAACCCATATAACTGTAGGCCTCAGCGCCCTCGAACTCCGCTGCTAAAAGAATGAAACTTCTCCACTCCTACATAGGTCGCAGTCTACCGATGTAAAATCAAACGTAGACTGTTGGCTCTCAGTAGCACACACGACTTTTTCTATGTCACCATAGGTCGCAGTCTATCGTACAAAATCAAACGTAGACTGTTGGCACTCAGCAGCACACACGACTTCCGCTATATTACCATAGGTCGCAGCCTACCGATGTAAAATCAAACGTAGACTGTTGGCTCTCAGTGGCACACACGACTTTCGCTATGGTCTACAGTAGATCGTAGTGACATCGAGTTAAACTGTCGTCACAGCATAACCCAAATGCCTCTGTAGGCATCAGCGCTCTCGACTTTCGCTACACTGTACACACAATCCTCAGGAACTAGTTTGTCCGTACTCCTCACAGGATCAACTTTAGAAACCCCCCCTAGGGTTCAAGGCAGTACCACCACGTGGCACTCCTGAGAAGTTCATTTCAAGGGAGCGCCTTTTCCCCAGAGCCATTTTCAAAACACTTTATACTATGCACATTTTATTATTAAACACAACAATCATTTATGATAATAACCAAGATATCATATCTGGAAACCAATTCATTATTATCTTATTCTGAAACTCTTCCCCAAATTCAAGATTTTACTTTCAGTTTGAATCCATTTCAAACTTATCTTTGTTTAATTTCAATTTGGTTATTTTTCTATTACCACTTAATTTAATTCCAATAATTTAACAACTAATTATCTTAATATTTATTAGAAAGAAATATTGCTTTATATATCAAAATATATTCTTATATAAAATTATTTAAAATCTTTATGTAAGAAAATAACAAGTACGCTCTCATATATATATATATATATATAGACACACACACACACACACACACTCAACTCATTCTAGGGTACCATTGACCCTATCCTTAATGAGTACATCCACCAGCGCCAAGTTTCTCGCTTAACCTTCAGCTCTGATACCAAATGTAACGACCAGGAAATTTCGATCCCGAAATTTCCAGATAGTTACGAAAAAGAAGTAAGAGAAAGAAGAATAAACAGAAACAAAACACAGAATCTACCAATCACCGCGGGTAAAATATAATATCAGATAATATTCTTTACACAAAGAATGTTGTATCAATCAATTACATTTTAATGCATCAGAGTTTCAACATATACACAAACACTGGACAGATACAATCAACATGTCCCTGGTAAACTATAATATCTCACAGTTGAATACATTCCATACGTTCCTGCCATCCAGCTCGCCTCCTGAGCTCCAGAACGTCCTTACTTGAAAATCTGCAATACTCGTTCTGACCCGAGCATTACATCAAAGTAACACCGGGTCAGACTGGAAACCAGCATGAGTAAAACCATCTAACCAGAAATACTAATGCCAGAAACTTATTTAAAACCCGGGTAGCTCGTTCATCACTACAAGTTCACAACTTGTTATAGTCAACATTTAATCAATTCCTGAGTACCTTTACTTAGTTTCAAATGGTCTAGTCGTTCCATATCAGCCTATAGATTTCACACATCGATCTATAAAGAATCGTTGTAGGTTACAAATCTAAGTTGGTTCGGGTATTTACTGATGCCCGACCCCGGTCTCTTCGAATTCAATATCCTCTTAACCTAAGTTATTCAAGTGAAATACAATTCAACTTCAAATACAGGAGGTCACCTTTTACACAGCAATTCATCATCGATAGATAACCACGTTATCACTATTTAAACCAATTGTATCATACACATAGCATTACAAATCACATATCAGAGATATCAACTAATCTAAGGTATACGATATCATCCAATCATTCATAAGCAAGATTAATTTGTCATACCATTTCTAATTAATTTAAAATAAATTAATTTAATTTCTTCAATTACTCTCAATCCCGCTTACTTAACATTAATTTATTACAAATCATTAATTTATCATCCATTAATTATCCTCTTTAATTACATTTAGTAATTAATCTTTAATTTATAATGCAAACTAATTAAGCTTTACCCATTCACATTAGTTACATTTATCCCTGATAATTATTAAAATTATTATCCTATAATCACTTACCTTCATTAATTATCCTCTAATTAATCACACTTATTAATTTACTAATCCTTGATTAATTTCCTTAATTAATCAACCCTTTAATTAATTACACTAAGCAATTAATTATTAATTACTTCCTTAGGTAATTAACCATTAATTACTTTCATCAAGTAATTATTCTATTGGTTAACCATTCTCAATTAATTAACCTTGATCATTCATTAATTTAATCTTTAATTGCTAATTAAATTAATTCCTCTCAACGGATTAGTCCTGAAATTACTTACATTAATTACTCCTCTAATTAATTTCATTGAGTAATTCATCCCTTTAATTACTTCCATTAGTTATTATCCTTAATTAATTCAGTATTTACCATCCTTAATTAATTAACCCAGTCAATTATCTTAAATTAACTATCCTTCATTAATTAACTTTAATTACTTTCCTTGATTGATTAATCTTTAATTATTAATCCATTAGTAAATTTATTACCTTTTAATTACCTAAATTTTAAGTAATAAAAAACATTGTCTTAATTCATTTCTTAATTATCATAAGAATTTAATAAACGTTGGAATTAATAATCATTAACTTGCAAGTTGACATAAGTCCTTATCTTAGTTAATGATATAACGTTTCATCTTTTAAATTCTTCTTAATTATAAACTTGAGATTTAACTTAATTAATCTAAGTTAAAATAAATTACCTACCTTAACTTAGCCAAGCTTTTGAAATAAACAATTGTTATTTGAACGGATTAGTTTAAAAAAACAGTTTAAAACTTGATTTTCATTAGACTTTAAAACTTGTTAGCCTCAATCATTTCAACGGGGTCAAACCCAGGATTACCCTAACTAAAACCCGAGCCCACCATTTTTTTTCGTTCTTTCCAAACTTAGTTTAAATATTAAACTGTTCAGACACAAACACTACCGCAAGAACACTCGAAGACAACTCCGAGACAACCTTCAATTACCCGATATCAACCCCGAGGCTCATCCTTCATCTCCAATACAAACGCTGATGCACATGAATCACCTCGTGTACATGCACCGATCAATAGTGAAATTCCGGCGCCACTGACTACCTTCAACAAGACATCGTCGACTTCTCTTCCGGTCCCAAAACCCAGATTTCATCAGATGCTCGAAATTCGAAATCGAGCTTACCAGCTCAATCTGGAACAAACACCTATGATCCAAAATCTCCTCGCCCAGGCAATGTTGACCACCAGCGAACCCAATCCTCCATCCCTAGCTTGGCCATGATCTCAGGTTTCAATCCCTCACTGACCTGTCTAACTCGATGCTCTGACAATGTCGCGGCGGCGCAAAAATCTACCTCGACAAAAACTGAACAAAACCCTAGACCGCCGATCTCCCATTGCCACGTTGGTCGTAGAATCCAACAACCAATTTTGCCAACATTCCCGATCCCCCTTCTTGCTTCAGCACTGACCCTGAGGCGACATGTTGTCGTGATCATCGGAAATTGATAGTTTTCCAATTTTTGATCAACCCCTAAATTCCCTTCAAATTCAAGCTTAAAAATTAAGATTTTTCCTTTAAAAATCATTTTTTCCAATATTGAATCAGATCATATAAACTAAACTTGAGATTAAACTACTTTAAATTTCGATTTAAATTGACTTACCACTGTAAATTTCAATTCTTGTCATCATTACTTTATGGATGCGCTTGAAACTATTTTTAAAAATCGAATCTCACAATTACAAACCATTCTCTTTCAAAGATCCTAACATAAAAGTATTTACACGACGAGTTATTGATTTTTTTTTTAATTGAGATTTTGTCTGTAAACTAAGAACAGAGCAAAATATTGACATGCACACAGATACATTCTCATACATATATACATATGATCAGGAGATCAACATGCAAACCAATATCTCCAATTCAAATTCAAGATTATTGCATGAATCAGGGTTTAAACCAATTTAAAGCTTTTATAAAACAAAATTGTTTACTCACTGATTTAAAAGCAAAGACAGGCTAAATTGAAAAACTGGAAGCTGCTCTCCTATTGTTTGGTTTTTGTTTTCAGATTGAATTTGGTTTCTGCTTTAGGCTTTGAAACAATTCTGAAAGATTTTTGTTTGCTTCCCTTTTATTCTCTGATTTTGAACTAGAGCCTGATCAATTTTAATTGGGTTAAATCTGAACTTAAGCCCTCCTTCAAATCTTTGCTTTGCTGCAGTTTTCAACTTGAAAGAGTTTGTTTGATTGGTTTTTTTCAGTTTGATTCCTGATTTGTTAAACATGAATATGTCAACAGCCTAGTTCATGTTAATTATCTTTTCTTTTTAAAACTTTCAACTTAAAAGAAAGCTTATGCCACTTGTAAATTTTATGACAAAATTGTCTTACACTTGTTATTATTTGTTTTTCACTTGTTAAAAAAACAAAGAAAATATAATTAAAGTGCATTAATATATTTTACATATTTATATGTATTATCAATTTGGTTTTACATTTATTATTTTTATTTATCTATATATAACTTAAATACAATGAAATAAAAACCCAAATATATACTATAAAATTTATGTATATATACACATTAGCTTTTATAATATAGAAATTTTTTTAGAACCAATTTATTCTGAGATATTTGAATTTCAAATCCAAACCTTTATTTCCCATCTACTTATATATTGATACATAAATAAACAACTCATTATTATTTGTTTGAAAATAATAATTTTGTAAATTTTAAATAATTAAATTAGGAGATTATCAAATAAATATTTATCCAGATAAAAATATTTATTTTCAGAGGTTAAATCAAATAACTATCCAATTATCCGATGCCTGAAAATCCGGGTTATCATAATAGACTAAATAAATTTAATTAGTTTAAAATAGATAAAATAGATTAAATTAGATTAAATGGGTTATAATAGATTAAAATAAATTAAAATAGTGTTAAATTGATTTAAAATAGATAATTTACTTAAAATAGTTTAAATTAGCATAAAATAGATTTCAAAGTTATACCCAAACATTTCAATAACTCAATTTCGATAAATTCATTTATATTTAACACTTAAACTTTGAAATTTCAATTTAAATCCTTTGAACAATTCATTAAATCAATTCCAATTTCAGCATTAACGCTTGGATTATCGAAAATAATTTAGTTCATATAAATAATTTCTATTTCAAATGCCAGTTCTAAATTCAAAAATTTAAAGAACTAAAATCATTTAATTTATACAATTCGGTGTTCGTAAATAATTTTCTACCCTATGGTCAAGTGATACATTTATTTATCATTTCAATCCGCAATTTAAAATTTTACGGTCATATATCATTTCAAACTGCAATCCTGAATTAAATAAAATCCATAAAATCGCTCGAATCTATCATTTCAACCCATAACGATTTTTCCCTAATCTACAGATCGTTTGGGTATGTATCATTTCAACCCACAGGGAACTTGTAGTGTTATAACAATATAAAAATATTGTCAGGAACTGAGATGTTGGTTTTTATGGCAACAACCTTTTTAACTTATCTTATTATAAAATACATACTAACACTATTGTATATATATATATATATATATATATATGCAGGTATTGATTACTGAAGACTGATCAATATAAAGACTCAAGACTCAAGATTCAGAATGGAGATATTAAGATTGAAGAGTCTAGAGTATCAAGATCAAGATTTCAAGATAAGTGTCTAGTTTTTGTTAAAACTTCATAATAGCACGGAAATCTTCATTCCAAATTTCATTTGGGATGGAACCCATTTCTACCATCTTAGTGGCTTACAAACCCACGACAAGTAGCTTACAAACCTACACAAGTGGCTTACAAACCCACAAACTCCTGGTTTTGTACAAGTTCTCGAGTCCTAATGTGATGAGATATTCTGCAGGAAGAAGCTTGCAAAACTATTTCAAAATGGTTTTCAAAATGATTTTCAAAATGCCTTTCAAAATATTTTAGCCTTAAAAATTATCTTTTCAAATGATTTTGAAAAATATGTTTTAGCCTTAGAATATTCTTTGTTTTTGTTTTTGAATAAACTCTTGTTTTAAACTTCGTTTGTTTTTAAATTATCTTCTAATTTTTAATTATTCTTTATAATATATATATATATATATATAAACTTGAGATTAAAATCAAATTTGTATATACATTCTAAAAATATATTTTTCTACTCTTATTTATTTTAAAACATAGGAAAATTAGTTTATGTTACTCCAGAATCATTTCTTCTTGTTTTCCTTCCAATACCATTTTCAAATTAAATTTTATATAGTTTTTTAACTAAGGATGTCGACATCATGGATATCCATGTCGACATGGTGGCCGTTAAATTTAAAAGTTTCAATTTATAAAAGAAGTGTCTATTCATTTAAATCTCTTACGACTGGTTATGACGGTCACTGGTCTATAAATAGCCTTCACCAAAGAATTTTTAACTAATTTTTTTTATTTTCTTCACTCCTTCTTCACAAATCCATATTCTATCATTTTCATATTTTTAAGATCGTGCCAAAATTCTGCCGAATTCTCTAGTGAATCAAATTAGAGTCTCATTCTTCTTTGATTCTCTATCCTCTCTCAATGATCAAAGTGCTATTCTGAGTTATAGGATTAATTTGTAATCAAAAGTTTATCGGTTCTCTCTATAAGGTGAGGTTGTGCCTGGAAATCAATTGGATGATCTTGTGTCCCGTAAATCAAGAGAGTTTGCCCCGGACTCGAGAGACAAGAGGGTACCTCAAGGCCTTTAGAAATTGAGGATTGTAAACTCGACCTTGGTATAATAAAAATGTGTATGAGGTGTTTGCCTTGATGTAAGACTAGATGCAGGGTAACTCTGAAACAGTATAAAATCCGGTGTGTTCTTTCCTTTTACAGCTTTTTATTTACTTTCTGCATCTGTATTTGATTATATGATTGTTCTATGATTAAGTTCTACATTTGTTTATATCATAATTTTTACATTAGTCTATATAAGTCTTAGAATCCATTAAACACTATTCACCCCCTCTAGTGTTAAATTAGCCTTAAGATCCTTAATCTACACTTCCTTTCAATTGGTATCGGAGCATAGGTTTTCATAGTTTTCATAATCTGGCACTAGTTCTGTTAACATTAACACTAGTTCATTTGTAGAAGGTTAGTCTACTGTCAGACCACCATTTTTCAATGGTAGTAATTATGCATATTGGGCTTGTAGAATGAAAATTTATTTACAATCTGTAGGATTAGACACTTGGAATATCATACAAACTGAGTATGTTGAACCAACTACCAATTTTGCCTAGTGGACTGCTGAGCAAAAGGGTGTTGCACAAAATGACTCAAAAGCTATGAATATATTATTTTGTTCACTAGATAGGAATGAGTTTAATAGAGTGTCTGTTTGTAAGTCTGCATTTGAAATCTGGCAAGTTACTCATGAAGGAACAAGCAAAGTTAAACAGACTAAAATTTCCATATTAACTAATCAGTTTCAATTGTTTAAAATGCATGCAAATGAGTCCATTTCCGACATGTATTGTCGATTTCAAAGTATTGTTCATTCACTAATTGCATTGGGAAAAAGTTTTTCGAAGGAAGACCAAGTCAGAAAAATTCTAAATTCACTCACTCCAGAATGGGATCAAAAGTCACTTGCAATTGAAGAAGCAAATGATATCAGTCTAATGAAAATAGAAGAATTGATTGGGAATCTGATGTCTTATGAAGTTGAACTGCAAGGAAGAAGAGAAAACAAGGTTACAGAAAAGAGGTCATTAGCATTCAATGCAACAACTGAAGATTCGAAACCAGACAGTGATGAGGAGATTGCTTTCATGACAAAAAACTTTCGAAAATTCCTAAAATATAGAAAAATGAATAATTACAAAAGAAATTATCAGAGGAATACTAGAAATAATACGGGGAACGTCAACAATGATAGATTCTACAATTGCAATAAAGTTGGGCATCATAGAAAAGATTGTCTGTATCCAGATAAACAGTTGTTCCCTTCAAATAATGATTCGTCAAAGAAAAGAAAGAAAGCATACACAGCAACTCTTGATGACTCAGACTCATCATCTAGTGACGATGAAAAGAAGACAGATAATTCAAATCTGTGTTTCACTGCTATTCATGAATCACATGAGTATGGATCTAAAAATAGGTACACATTTACATTATTTTTAATTTTTCTTGTTTGAATGGATGTTTGTTTGTTTGCTTGATTTTTTTTAAATTCCTTGAATTTTAAATTCAAATTTATCCCTTGAAATTTGAATTTGAAATCAAAAAATAATATTATTATAATAATATTTTAAATACTAAATTATTAATATTTAAGTATTATTATATTTAATGTTATTACAGGAATTATATAAGTAGAATATAGGATATAATATATACATTTATTAGAAATTAGGAATAGACACTTGCCTTTGATTCAAGAGGCACATGTCGACATACCCGGATACCCCTTGTCGACATGCCCCTCAGAATTTGATTTCAAAATTTGAGTTCAAACTTTTGAATTTCCCTCCACCCTTTCACTAACTTCAATGCTTTGGAAAGATATCTCTTGACCAAAGAACATATTTATAGAATCTTTACTTAATTCACTCTCCTTATCTTCACATTTCACTTTTATTTCAAATATCAAATTTATCTTCATTATCTTCGACTCCTCTCAAACTTCTTCAATGGCCTCTTCAAGCACTCCTAACACCATTAGGCTTCCAAAAGCTATCAAAAACTTTCTTTTTAATGACCCAGAAGCTATCAAAGCTTACATCAACTATGTAAACTTTGGTAAAATTCATACGGAAAAATTTGCTATTTTTGAAGATTTTCCTTCTTATGAAATGAAAATCTTTTTCATTAATGTTCTATTCTTAGTGTAGTAGATAACAAACAAAATTATTTTGTATGTTATCCAAATCTTATTAAGATGTTTTATGCGAATTTGAATCGTGGTTTTTATGATGGGCAAGATGGATAAATTTAGAGTAGTGTTAAAGGAACACAAATAGTTTTGGATTATGAAATTTTAGGAAATATTTTGGGATGCAAGTATACCGAAATGAATCTCTTGGAATTTCAAATAAATGAAAATGGTCGAGAGACATTTCATCACATCTTTGAAGGGGATGACAATTTCGAATTCAAAAATCGTTATTTCCGTCCAAAAGCAAGAATCGTTAACCTTATTATTCAACACACCCTTATACCAAGACCGGGAAACTACAACAACCCAACTTTGAAAGTTTGCAAAGCCCTTTTTGCAATTTTTGGAAATTATGATATTAATTGGGCTCAACTTATTTTGGATGAGCTAAGGCCCAAGAATTTTAATATGGGTGAAAACACATTATATCGTGGAGTTTATCTCACTGGGTTTTTATTACTTTGGAGTTAATTTCAAAAGGTAAGAATTTATAACTAGAAAAGTGTTAAACCATGGAAACATTTCCCTTATGCAAATTCCATTAGTGTTTCAACCATATGAAACACTTACGGAAAAGGAAGAAAGGCTTGCTCGTAAAGAAATGGAGGAAGAAGCAGAGGAGGAAGAGGAAGGGATGGAAATTGAAGAGGAGGAAAAGGAAGATCAAGAAACTTCCTTAGAGAGTATTGAATATCCTACTGATCTCGCTAATCCATCCAATAAGACCATTCTCAATAATCAAAGAATTATAGTGGAAAATCAAAAGACACTCAAAAGATTAATGAGTAAGAAAATGGATAAGATTTCCACTAAAATCGACAAGTTCTTCGGGAAAGTTAGTAGAAAGCTTGGACTATCATCTTCTTCATCTTCATCGAATTGGTTTTAGTTCATGTTATCTTGTTTACTTCAAGTTCTATCCATGTATTTTCCTTTATTTTAGTTAATATTGTATTATTTTATGTAATGTTGACTAGAATCATTAATTGAAGTCTTTTATTTCCTGTTATTCAACTTCACTTGTCTTTGTAATTGCTTGTTTTTATATTACACAAATTTTAGTTGCATAGATTTGTTCATAATATTCAAAACAAAGCATATTGTCACTTTAGGCAAAGGCACGTCTGTTGATACGCGAAGATTTTGATCAATGACAATGTGCTTGAACAAACAAGGAAGAAATATATGCAATGCTAAAGGAAGATCAAACAAACATAAAGTATGTTTTTTTATATATGTCTTAGTCTAGATTTATTGTTAAAATCTATCCTCAAGAGGCTTGCACGAACACTAGAAAACATTTTATAAACTTCATTTTCAATTAAGCTGTGCATATTTTATAACTTCAGTCGACTGAACAGGAACATCCAGTCGACTGAAACTGGAACAAATTTATACACATGCACAGTTTCAGTCGACTGAATTTCCTGCACAGTCGACTGAATTTTCTCCCGAAAATTTTTCTTCATATTTTCAGTTGACTAAATTCCCTGCTCAGTCGACTGAATTTGAACCTGCGAATTTTCTCTGAAAAGACACCTTCTTCCTCCCAAAAGTTGCAACCATTCATCAATGGAAATGGAAGCATCTCTTGTTTGCAACCATTAACAACAAATGCACCTCTTCTACAAGTATATATACATGATTCTAACATCATTTAAGACACCGAATTCTCTTGCTTTAATCTTACTATTCTCTTGTTCATATTCTCTACATATTCTCAAAGCAATCATCAATTTATTTCTTGAATCACTGTTTTTGGTTATAACATTCTTTTGATTCATAGCAATTCACATTTCCTAAATCTTCACAAACACATTGCATACTCTCGAGGATAAGATTATAGGAATATTGTACTACATTAGACTCATTAGTGTTGACAAGAACACAACAAGTCGAATATTGTATTTTAGTAATTGAGTTGAAGTCCTCTTCGGTAGTTGAGGCAAGAAATCCCGTTAGGTTGTTCGGGTAAGTTGTAAACCTATTCCTCCGGGTGAAGTGAGGGTGTTAGTTAGTGAAATTCCTAAGTAAAGCTTAGGGACTGGACGTAGGACGAGAGGTCCGAACCAGTATAAAATCCTGGTGTCTTCTTGCATTTACCTACTTTATCTACCCAGACTATTCCGTTATTCCATATTACACGATCCTACCGCATAGCCTCTTTCAATTGGTATCAGAGCAAAGCCGTCCTATAACCATAACACCGTTATTAGACATATTGATAATATGGAAAATAACGTGTTGGGCGAATTCTCACCCAGAAAATCTCAAGACCAAGAAGTGTCATTTTCACCCGGGTTTGCAACCTCCATTCCATCAGCTCCTATCGGCGATTCGAAAGAACAAGTTCCATTCGGCAGTGAGGGCTCATTCGGCATACAGGTTCATCCGGCTATGCAAGGATATGGGCTCATTCGGCACTCCAAGTTAAGGTCCATCCGGCGTGATAGCATTCGGTATTCCCCCTCATTGCCCTACCACCAAACTTGTTTGGTGCCGGACCAAACACCACCGGACCCAACACCACCGGACCAAACACCGCCGAACCAACTCCCAAGGCCATCACCGAATCAAACGAGCACCGAACCACCTCATTACCACCGGTCCATGCATACCACCGGTCCATACCTACCACCGAATGGAGCTCCGCCGAACCAGATGATTGCCGGTCCAGATTGCTCCAGCCCGGGCCCACCAGCAGTTATATACTTCCAAGATCCCTGCCCCCTACCTCATTCTATAAATAGAGGGGCAGGGGTACAACAATGGCAGACAAGTTTGAGAGCTCAAGCAAGGAAGGAACTTTCAAACTACTTTCATATACTTATATACGAAGCATTGTACTTGTAATCTGAAAGAAAGAAGATAATAACATATAAAGTGGACGTAGGCACATTCTGGCCGAACCACTATAAATCCGCGTGTCTTTTACATTTCAGCCCCTACTTCTTTTATATTTACATACTCATCTAAAATCATTGAAAATCATATATAATCAACTAAATAATACGACTTGGAGGTGTTTGTCCATTTTTTGTGCAAACATTTTTGGTGCTTTCACTGAGAATAGAACTCAAGCTTCATCTTCTTCCGCTCAACCTTCTTCCTAACAACATCGCTCGTTGCTTAGAAATCATGCCTTCCAAACAGAGAAGGGATGTTAACAAAGGAAAGAACATCGCAACTAGCAGCCTTCCAGATCCAGCAATCGCAGATCAGCCCACTTCAGCAGCAGTACCAGATGAAAATCAGGAAAATCCAACTGGTCCCGCAACGGAACAACCAATCACTAGGGCAGATCTGGACAGGGTTGTGGCTGAAGTAACTAACCGCTTCACATCCCAACAAGAAGCTTTGGTGGACCAACTCATGTCACGCTTAAGGGATGCTGAAGAGTCCAACCACAACACTGAATCATGGGGTGAGTCCCAATCCGGAGGATCTCGGAGGCAACAAAGGTCTTCCCTCTTCGAAGAAGCTATCAACAGGAACAACAATGATAGGGGCCGCGCCCGGACTCAGCCCGAATTCCGACTCGAGGAAGCCCTTGGAACCGAACCCAGCGGGGGAGGCACCAGGCGAGGGTCGGATGTAGCTGAGCCAGTCATGCCACCTAATCATAGAAACCCCGCTGAACGGAGCCGAGCTAGAACCCAGCCCGAAGTTGACCCCATGGATGTGCTCGAAACAGAACCCCACAGGGGAAGATCAAGGCAGGGGGCAACTGTAGCTGGTCCTAGCGTGCATCCGAGCAGCCAAAGACAACCACTGGATAATGTTAGAAGTGATAGACTGTACCATCCCTACAGGTCATCTGGACGAGATAGATCCCGCAGGGAGGAACCAAGCTCGTTTTTGTCCGCTCCAAATTCTGACGAACGAATGGCACGATTATTCAGAGAATGTGTCCAACGGGAGCAAAGGGACCGGGGAATAGGCGCTAGGGTCACCAGCCCCTTTACCCGAAACATCGAAACTGCTATCACTCCCCGGGAATGGAAAATGCCAACCATGGAACCTTACAAAGGAACTTCCGACCCCATCGTACACTTACAGAGATACACCCAGCATATGCTCATGAGTGGAGCAACCGAAGGAGTATTATGTAAATGCTTTCCGCTATTCCTAGCAAATCTAGCTACCTCCTGGTTCTGCCATCTACCCCAAGGATCCATCAGCTCATGGGAGATGTTGAAAGAAAGGTTTATTAGCCAGTTCCGCATCCATATGGAACAACCCAAGGATGCTTATTCTCTATCCAATGTCAAACAGAAATCCGGAGAGACGCTGCAACAATATCTAACACGGTTCAACGCCGCAGCGGCAGCAGTTCAAGATGCCGATGAAAAACTCACTCTAATGGCCCTCTGTAGTGGTGTACATCCAGACACCAAGTTTGCCAGAAGATTAACTAAGGAAAAACCAGCTACCTTGCCTGATTTCTTCCATGAAGCTGGAAAGTATATGAGACTTGAAGACGCTGCTACGGAGAGGCAGTCAGGGCAACAAGGTAAGACAGTTCAGGACAAGGTTCCCACTGCGGCTAAGGACGCTCGAAGAAATGAATCTAGAGACAATGCTGGGGGCAGGAAGGTCGAAAAGCGCCAATATCGACCAGGACCGAGATTTGACTCCTACACTCCTTTGAATGAAACAATCGAAAACATCTTCCTAGTCACTCAGGGCGAACTCGGATACAAGCGCCCCCCGCATAAGAAAGAATCAGATAACGCACTCAAGTCCGGAAAGTTCTGTCGCTTCCACGAATCCCACGGACATGACACCAATGAATGCCACCATCTTCGGGACTTGATCGAAGAACACATTAGAAGAAGAAGACTGGAACGCTATGTGAAGGGTCAGAACAGGACTCCAACTCCAGCCAATGAGAACTCAAAGCAACCCCTCCCAGAGGTAGGCGGAGGGAATCGCAACAATCACAACACCAGTGGCTCTAGTCAAGAGAAGATAGTGGTCCTTACCATCTCAGGAGGACCACACATCGCCGACAGAAGTTGGGCAGAGATGGAAAGGTATGGCAAGTCGCTTAGAAATGCAGAATGCTATGTTAACTCCATCACGGAAGAACGCCACCCGAAACGAAAAGAGAGCGACGACATCATATTCAGTAGGCGTGATTTGGAAGGAAGACAGTACCCACATATGGATCCTATGGTCATCTCTGCCTGGTTCGGTCCAGCTAAAGTTTTTCGGATTCTAATAGACACAGGAAGCTCCGTAAATATCCTATTCAAACATGCTTTCGACAAAATGAAGTTATCAATGAAGGATGTATCCCCCTGTGACAAACCACTGCACGGTTTCACTGGAGATGCAAAAATGCCCCTCGGGCAACTTGACCTCTTCGTCGAAATAGGAAGTCATCCCCGCTCCGTTGTGCGAAAACAAACGTTCGTACTAATAGAAAACCACTCGGCTTACAACGCCTTCTTGGGAAGACCAGCCTTGTCTGACTTCCAGATTGTATTAGCCCCCTGGTGCCTGAAAATGAAATTTCCAACAGACAACGGAGTAGGAGAAGTAGAAGGAGATCAAGATGCTGCCCGAGACTGCTACGTAACTGAACTTCGCAATAACCGCAGAAAGAATAAAGGAAAAGGTGCAGAGACTACTCTCTGCATGAAAAGCTTGGAGGCATAGCAACTAAAGAAAGCCCCTCCTCTTCGATACACAAGTGATCCCTTCAATGAACTAGACCCCAGGGATAAAGAGGAGGAGGCTACCGCCGAGCCTGCAGAGGCTATGGAATTCGTATCTGTAGATAAGCACGATTCAAGTAAACTATTAAAAATCGGATCTCAGCTAAAAACGGAGTTGAAAGATCAACTCATTGACTTTCTCCGCCACAACTTAGATGTATTTGCGTGGACCCATGCCGATATGACAGGAATCTCCCCCGACATAGCATGCCACATGCTGAACATCGATCCCACCAAGGTGCCAGTAAAACAGAAAAAGAGGAGCATGGGGGCAGAGCGATCAGCAGCCCTTGATGAGGAAGTAAAGAATCTACTTGCTAATGGCTTCATACGGGAAGCCATCTACCCAGAATGGATCGCTAACCCAGTGCTAGTAAAAAAGGCCAATGGAAAGTGGCGAACATGTATTGACTTCTCCAATCTGAATGACGCTTGCCCAAAAGATTGCTTTCCACTTCCCCGAATTGACCAACTTGTGGACAGCACAGCCGGACACGAACTCCTATCTTTTATGGATGCATACTCCGGATATAACCAGATTCCCATGCACGCTCCTGATCAAGACCACACTAGCTTCATCACCGACCGCGGACTATATTGTTACAAAGTCATGCCTTTTGGACTCAAAAATGCTGGAGCTACCTATCAGCGCCTCGTCAACAAGATGTTCGCGGAACTAATAGGACGAACTATGGAAGTGTATGTGGATGACATGTTGGTAAAGTCCAGGAAAGCCGACGACCATGTAAGCCACCTGGGCGAGATGTTTCAAGTACTTCGCCGATATGGAATGAAGCTGAATCCTCTAAAGTGCTCCTTCGGAGTATCTTCGGGAAAATTCTTAGGATTTATCGTCCACGCCAGAGGAATCGAAGCAAACCCTGAACAAATCCGGGCTCTAAAAGAAATAAGGATACCCTCCACTCGAAAAGAAATGCAGAGCCTAAACGGAAAGGTGGCCGCCCTAAGCAGATTCATTTCCAAGGCAACTGACAAGTGTGTCCCTTTCTTCGAAGCTCTCAAGAAAGACAAAGGGAGATTCGAGTGGACCGATGAATGCTTAAAAGCCTTCCTCAACCTAATCGAACACCTTCAGAGACCACCAGTACTCTCAACTCCAAATGAAGGTGAAGTGTTATACCTATACCTCGCTGTATCATCTCATGCTCTAAGCGCCACCTTGGTAAGAGAAGAAGACCGCACACACCGCACACAACGCCCGGTTTACTTTGTAAGTAAGAGATTTACAGGGGCAGAGGCCAGATATCCTAAACTAGAGAAATTAGCATATTGTTTATTGATCGCGTCACGAAAACTGCGACACTACTTCCAGTCTCACTCCATCAGGGTTCTAACCGATCAACCGCTAAGACAAGTGCTCCATCGTCCTGACACTTCTGGGCGACTCCTCAAATGGTGCATCGAACTAAGTCAGTATGATATCACCTACCATCCTCGCACCGCTATCAAAGGACAAGCCATGGCCGATTTCATTGCCGAATTCACTACCAACGAAGGCAAGGAACAATCCGAAGTAGCAAAAAACATCAAGTGGAACCTCTTTGTAGATGGAGCATCGAACGAACAGGGCTCGGGGGCAGGAATTGTGATCATCACCCCCAGGGGAAGAAAGTTGTACTATGCATTAAGGTTGGAGTTCATGGCCACTAACAACGATGCTGAATATGAAGCAGTAATAGCAGGATTGGAGCTTGCCCTGGAAATTGGAATCAATTCCTTATGTCTTCATAGTGATTCTCAGCTTATCGTAAACCAGGTGCTAGGAGAATTCCAGACTCGAGGAGAACGACTCACAGCATACCTAAAGAAAACCAAACTGCTGCTCGATCAATTGGACCACTATCTAATCAAACATATTCCTCGAGAAGAGAACCAAGAGGCAGATGAACTTGCAAAGCAAGCTAGTATGAAGAATAGCACCATTTTCGGAACACTAGCCATCTCAAGGCAGCTAGCCCCAAGTTTCAAACCAGTAAATCTGGTAACTGCAATCGAAGAAGGAACCTGGATGACTCCCATCCGGAAATATTTGCAAGATGGCACACTGCCCGACAGGCGTGACGAAGCCAAGAGGATCTTGAGGAAAGTTCCCCACTACACGATACAAGAAGGCATCCTCTATCGGCGTGGCTTCTCTGGCCCCTTATTGAGATGCGTCGCTGGAAGGGAAGCCAAGGAGATCTTATCAAACATCCATCAGGGAGGATGCGGAGATCACACTGGGGGGCAGACTTTAGCAAGGAAGATACTCCGATATGGATATTACTGGCCCACACTAAACAAAGACGCTCTAGACTTCGTCAAGAAATGCGACAGATGTCAGAAATTTGCCAAGATTCCTCGACTGCCCACAAATGAAATTACTCAAATGACCAGCCCTTGGCCCTTTGCTGTATGGGGAATTGACTTAATTGGCGAACTGCCAACGGGCCGGGGCGGAGCCAAATATGCTGTAGTGGCAGTCGATTATTTCACCAAATGGGTGGAAGCAGAACCTCTAAATAAAATATCTTCAACAAAAGTTATAAACTTCTTGATCAAAAATATTCTGTGCAGGTACGGAGTCCCACTCAAGATCATATCAGACAACGGACTCCAGTTTGACAGCGAAGAATTTGCCGACTGGTGCCAAGAGCATGGAATTCATAAAAGCTTCTCATCAGTAGCTTATCCTCAGGCAAACGGACAAGTTGAAGCTGTCAACAAAATTCTCAAAACCCTGATCAAGAAGAAACTTGAAAAGTCAAAAGGCGCTTGGGTGGACGAACTTCCTACGGCACTATGGGCATACCGCACGTCTTTCAGAACATCAACGGGACATACTCCTTTCTCCTTGGCATATGGATCGAAGGCAATGCTCCCAGTTGAGACTATTGTGCCTTCCCACCGTAGGATCCACTACAACCCAGAAGAAAACGAAGAACTCCTCCTCATGTCTTTGGATCTGATTGAGGAAAGGAGAAACGATGCAGCACTTAAAGCAGCAGCTCACAAACAAAAGGTGGCAGCGCTATACAATTCCAGAGTCAAGCATCGCAGCTTACAAGAAGGAGATCTTGTCCAATCTTTCCGCGCCCCGGGGCACTAGACCCCATCTGGGACGGACCGTATGTAATTCATAAAGATCTCCACAACGGAGCTTATATTTTGTCAACAGTGGACGGAGAGGTGTTCCAGAGGGCATGGAACATCCGACACCTCCGTCGATACTTTTCTTAACTTGTACTGCCCATATAAAGTGAATTAACAAAGAGAATCAGTGGACGTAGGCACTTTCGTGCCGAACCACTTTAAAAAATCTTGTCTCTTTTTAGCTTGTTCCTTTATGTCTTGGCTACTTGTTAAGTTTTATCCCTTTCTGCTGAACAAAATCCTATGGCATCTCCACTCAAGACGCACCGCGGCCTCATCTGGACTAGGCCTAACAGGTACGCTACGATTCTATGCACTCGCCAATGAGACACTTTTGCTCCAGCATCCCTCTGCTGCGGGTTAACTCATTGCGCGCCTGCCCTCAAAGCCAACTGTAATGAGCCGATTATAAGTCATCATAAAGGCCGACTATAGCCGATGGCAGCTCATTACGGCGTTCGGCTCGCCGGCAACTGTGAACCTACTTTAAGCCCCAACATAAGGTGTGGCCAGCTAGGGGTAGTTCACGGCCAACGGCACCCACGCTAGCCGGCCACGGTAAATCGAATAATACCCACGATTACGGACCATAATGGTTCGGGTAGTTACCGTGCGCGATCTCGGCTCCGATGTGTCTTAAGTGCGGCTGTGGTAAAAAAGAAAACTCCCCGCGGAGGCGTAAGATGGGTGACAAATGTCTCCAAGACCCACAGCTAGGGAAAGTGACTACAAAACCCGTTTGCCACGAACTTAAGCACATCGACGGCCTTCCGTGACTGGAAGTTTTACTTTTACTATATTTCCATTTCATTTAAATACTTTTCTCCTATCCTGTATAACAAACTCTAAAGTACAGGAAACCAAATAGGAAGCATTCGCTCATGAGAAACTAAGTCTGCATACTGGGTGGCAGGGTACTCAGCTATATCCGTGAACAGTTACATAAGACACTCTAAGCTACCGCCTGCGAATGAAACATAAAGGGCGGTACTCTCTTTTCTTGTACATAAATACGTAACTATAGCTTGTTCGTACAATAACATTGCAACACATGAAATTATATTTCTAGCAAAAAACTTAGCATCAAACACAACTAGAATCACAGGCATGTACATAGTTATATTTCTCACGCAGCACATCAAGATGACAACAACATTTAAACATAACAACATCAGCTTATATTATAAAATCACACGAAGTTATTCTTTGCAAATAATATTATTATAGTTACATGTCAATGACTAACGTAAACAGTGATAAAAAGAAATAAAAAGGTGGCAGCCGCGTCCACACTCCATCACCAACTTCCCCAGTCTACTTAGCCGCAGGATCAGAGCCCCCAGCATGTGGATCAGGAGTCCCACCTGTCCAGTTCAGAAGAGGAATTCATTAAACGAACATTCAAGTTATGAAAACACGGAAAGGAAAGAAAGGGAAAAGAATAACTCACCAGCATCCGCCGCTTGATCCTCATCATCCAACTGCACGCCCGCTTCCTCTGCAGCAAGCAGCCGCATCCCCTCCTTCACCGCCGCTTGCTCCTCCTTCGAGAACTGGGCAGTAACCGCATCCAAATTGAAAGCCTCTCCGCCTTCCTTACCCGCGTTCACCCTGGCCTCCTCTAAAGCCTGGAGATACACCTTGGCCATCACCCGAGGGTAATCGTACATCCAAGACAAGCCGCCCTCCTTCCAAGTGTGGAAGTACATGTCCTGCAGCATCTCATCCATCATCCCCTCATTCTCCTCAAACTCCCTCACCCGGGCCTCGGAAGCTTGCAACTTGGCGACGGCAATGTCCCTCTCTGATTGGTATCTCAAGCAGTCAGCCTGGAGAGACCTCCTCATTTCCTCCTCCTTTAACTTGAGGGACCTCCTCATCTCCTCCTTCAACTCGGCCTGAGCCATCTCCGCAGCCTCGAGCCTCCCAGACAACTCCTCTACCCGCTCAAGATCCGCATTTCGAACCTCGTCCACCGTCGTAATGGCCATGTTAATCCGTTCCCTGCAGGCGACCTCCATCTTCCGTAATTCCGCCCTACTGGCCTTCTCCATCGTCTCTTTCAGCCGCTTGGAGGCTTCCTCATGCTGAGAAATCTGGATGGCTTGATCGGCGAGCTTCTTGGCCCGATCGGCAACTTTTAACCTCAACCGAATATTAGCACTCCTGATCTCTTCCCCGGCCTTGGCCAATCTAGCATGATGCTCCATTAACTTCTTGGTCTCTGCGGCCACCCGATCGATGTTAGCCTTGGCTTCGTCCCCCATGGTGACTACCCGTGTAGTAAGTAAATCAAGATCTAAAGACTTGGCCTCGTCCAGCACTCTTACCATGGGGTTGCGGGGAAGGAGGTGCTCGCCCGTGGCCTCATCAAATGAGATATCCTGAAAGCTCGGATCTAAATCAGGATGACCGGCAAAAGGGTCACGAGGCACGGGGCGAGGCACATCAGGACGCCTTATACGAATAACAGTTGGGCTCTTGAAAGGAGGATGAGGGGGGCCGGATTCCGTGCTCTCCTCCGTAGTATCACGAGGAGGCTGAGTAGGAAGCTGCGAACCAGGGGAAGACTCAAATAAGGAACGGCTCCGCTTCTTTTTCCGAATGCCCTCTTCAATGACCCCAAGAAGAGGGCGATAACTGACTACATCCCCAGTGCGACCAGTAGAGGGTTTCGTAGAAGCTCTCCTCGACTTAAACTGCTCAAGGCGGTGTCGAACGTCCGACGTTTTAACCACCTGGCCTTCCCCTGGAATGAAGAACAAGTGTTACGAACATACAATAATCCACAGTTCGAAAAATGTGTTAAGTTAAAAGAAAAGAAAAGTGAGAAGACACATCTATTATACAAACCCGGCGGAGGAGTGGGATACTGCAATAAGTCCTGGATCTCATTCCAGGACGGAAGTGAACCGTAAAAAATTTCTAAGTCCCTATCGAAAATGGAATCGGCAGAGGACAAAAGTTCACCTTGCATCGCCGGAATCGCCCTAGCTGAGGAACCCTTAGAGGATGGGTCAGTGCCAGCCACAGCTTTGCCGGTTTCCTTTGCCTTCTTCGTTTCCGACTCTCCCTCCGACTCCCCGAAGGCCCGACGGAGAGCCTCATCCAGTTCAAGGTCTTGCTCAGAGGTTAGGGCACCGACGCCACTACCACCTTGACCGTCGCCATCTCCTCCACCCTCCGACCCTTCTCCAACCTCGCCTCCTTCCTCCTCTTCTACACCTTTCTCCTCCGGGACAGTCGGAAAAGTACTTGGAGAAGGGCCATCAGACTTCTTCAGTTTCTTCCCCCCGACAACGGGACGCTCTGTAAAAGGCTCCCTCTTACCGCTCTTCACCACAGCCCCCTCCTTAGCTTTAGCAGCCTTCTCCTCAGCCGTGTCTCTTTGCTTAACCATGGACTGGTGCGGTAAGATCAAATTATACTCCAAGAGGGTTGCGTTCCTGATCAAGAAGGAGGCCGACCGGTCCCGTGCCGGAATAGCCTTTAGTTCAGCAGCCATTCGCACCAAGGAATCATCCTCCACGACTGCAATACCACCTGTCGCTAGCCAGAAATAGAAGCATGTCAGAAAAAACACTACAGTCAAAACATGGAAAATATAAATGAAATCCATCTTACAGCCGGAAGTGAAAAGGCGGAAAGAAACAGCATCGTCCTTGATGAAGAACCACTCTTTCTTGAACATGGTAAACTTGGAATATAAGTCCAGGACTGGTTTGAAGGGCACGGCCGCTTCCAGACTAATATACGGAGACCCCTTCTTATAGCCTCTCAGGTTGTACAAGTATCGAATTTCCCGGTTAGAAGGAGGACGCCCGTACCTCCTCTGGAAGATTACAAAGAGGCTCACTAGGATGGCATAAGAGTTAGGCTGAAGTTGGAAAGGAGCCACCTTCAAATATGTGGTGAAACTTACTATCCAAGCGTTGATAGGAGGGATAGCACCGCACATACAATGGTATCTGCTATAAGCAAAATAGCCTTCGGGAGGATTATATGGCATCACTCCATCTCCCGGCAGCAGCATAAGAGCCCTGTCTATCCCGAAGGAACGGGATATGACGTCAAGTTGCTCCTCCTTTAGGGAGCTAGGAAAGCAATCAGGGGGGGAGATCAGAAGTTCCTGTGGACCATATCCATCCACTAATGACCTCGGAACAGGTCGATGTTGCCCGGATCCTGGTTGGGCTGGGGGCACAGAAGAAGGCTCTCCTCCATCCTTGGATTTCCGTCTGTCTGATCGTGTTTCTGCCTTACGAGTCATTTATCTGCATGCACAAAAGTGAAAAACATGACGTTAGAACGAAAGTATAAGCAAGCAAGCATACATAAGTCCAGAATACGAGGTTCATTCGGCACTGGGGTCCTAAGTCCATTCGGTAGTACAAGTCCTAAGTCCATTCGGTAGTACAAGTCTTAAGTTCATTCGGTGGTACATGTCCAAGTTCATTCGGCACTGGGGTCCTAAGTCCATTCGGTAGTACAAGTCTTAAGTTCATTCGGTGGTACATGTCCATGTTCATTCGGCACTAAGGCCTTAAGCTCATTCGGCATTTGAGATCTTATGTGTGCATTCGGCATTCTGAACCATTCGGTAATAAGAGGCATTCGGCAATAGGGTACATACCTGATTCGGTAGAAGATTGATTCGGTAGAAGATTGGTTCGGCAGAAGATTGGTTCGGCAGAAGACTTGGTTCGGTAAGGAAAAACCAAAGGGGGGTGTAGCCTCTATATATAGGCGAGCTCAGGACCGCCGGACCAGCTGGTTCGGCCCACCGAATAGAAACACCGGACCAATACCAAACATACCGAATCAAACGAATACCGAATGAACCCATCCATGCTGGACCAACCAAAGGACCGAATGAAGCTATCTCCACCAGCGAAAACCAGGAACAGGGGGCACGCAGGCTCCTCACTCAGATAAGTACCGAACTCCAGAACTAACTAATAAAATCAGGATTATGATGACGATGAATAAGTCGTAAAACTCTCACTAACATGGATTAATCGTTTACACGTGTACGCGACCACGAATGGTCCATAGGCACGCTCTGAATGGTTATTAACCTTATCGTCGTGGGAATTTACACTTTGACACGCCTTTTTAAACTCATGGGTGAAACGGATATTTGACTCTGATAATTATGAAATGGCTAAGCTGCTTACACATGTACGGGGTCGCGAACGACCCCTAGGCATGCTCTGAGCTGGCGATAAACCATCTCGACAAACGATCCAGGGACCCACTCTGACATAAACCTGGCATCGCTGATGCTAAGCCCCCTCGGGGCTCACTCTTTCGTCCCGAACGGCACAGTTCACTTCATCTCGAACATTTCGATCATGAACGATCGTTATTTGGAATCACGCTAAAACTGTAATTTCCTTTGCAGGACATCAACAGAATACGGACGCCCAACCCCTGGCGTTACAAAGCTAGTCTTCCTACCACAGGGAAAACAAAGCGCGACACATGCAAGAACGTGCCCCACTTTGGGGGGCAAATGTTGGGCGAATTCTCACCCAGAAAATCTCGAGACCAAGAAGTGTCATTTTCACCCGGGTTTGCAACCTCCATTCCATCAGCTCCTATCAGCGATTCGAAAGAACAAGTTCCATTCGGCAGTGAGGGCTCATTCGGCATACAGGTTCATCCGGCTATGCAAGGATATGGGCTCATTCGGCACTCCAAGTTAAGGTCCATCCGGCGTGATAGCATTCGGTATTCCCCCTCATCGCCCTACCACCAAACTTGTTTGGTGCCGGACCAAACACCACCGGACCCAACACCACCGGACCAAACACCGCCGAACCAACTCCCAAGGCCATCACCGAATCAAACAAGCACCGAACCACCTCATTACCACCGGTCCATGCATACCACCGGTCCATACCTACCACCGAATGGAGCTCCGCCGAACCAGATGATTGCCGGTCCAGATTGCTCCAGCCCGGGCCCACCAGCAGTTATATACTTCCAAGATCCCTGCCCCCTACCTCATTCTATAAATAGAGGGGCAGGGGTACAACAATGGCAGACAAGTTTGAGAGCTCAAGCAAGGAAGGAACTTTCAAACTACTTTCATATACTTATATACGAAGCATTGTACTTGTAATCTGAAAGAAAGAAGATAATAACATATAAAGTGGACGTAGGCACATTCTGGCCGAACCACTATAAATCCGCGTGTCTTTTACATTTCAGCCCCTACTTCTTTTATATTTACATACTCATCTAAAATCATTGAAAATCATATATAATCAACTAAATAATACGACTTGGAGGTGTTTGTCCATTTTTTGTGCAAACATAACGCAAGTATAAGCACAACATCTGCCTATAGTTCCACATTTGCGGAAGGACAATCTACCCAAAGACCCCCCTATTCAATGGACTAAACTACAACTATTGGGCTACTAGGATGAGGATTTATATGCAAGCAACAAGTTTTGAAGCCTGGAATGCTACTCAAGCAGAGTTCGTTGTACCCACAACCGATTATCCTACATGGACACAAATTCAAAAGAATGAAGCTAGTGCAAATGCCAAAGCTATGAATATGCTATTTTGCGCCCTGGATAGAAATGAATTCAACCGTGTTAGCATATGTACTACTACATATCAGATATGGAAAACACTTAAAGTCATACATAAAGGCACAAACAAGGTTAAACAAATAAAGATATCCATGCTGAAGAATCAATTCCAAAACTTTAGAATGCGACAAAATGAATCCATCAATGACATGTACTCCAGATTTCAAGACATTCATCATGCTCTAATCAGACTAGGAGAAAGATACACGGACTTTGACATTGTGTCAAAATTCTAAATTCACTCACCGATGAATGAGAGAGAAAAGTACTAGCAATCGAGGAAGCAAATGATCTATCTATAATGAAACCAGAAGAATTGATTGGAAATCTTATGTCGTATGAAGTAAATATGCAAGCTAAGAAAGATCAAGCTCAAGAAAGAAAGAATGCTGCTTTTCATGCGGAAAAGGATGAATCAGAGTCTGAAGATGAGGATCTAGCATTTATAGCCAAAAAATTCAAGAAATTCTTAAAGTGTAGAAAAGAAAACAAAAACGGATTCAAAAAGAATTTCTTGAACAAACCTTCATCCTCAAATATAGAATGCTTCAATTGTCACAAGAAAGGACACATGCAAAAAGATTGTCAAGAACAAATGAAGGAAAATCAGAAAAGCTTCAACAACAAAAATAAGAAGGATAAATTCAAAAAGAAGGCATTTTCTGTAACATGGGACGATTCAGATTCATCTTCATCCGAAAATGATAGTGATAGCGACAATGAACAGGCAAATGTATGCTTCATGGCTCAAGAATCTGAGGTAAATAATTTAAATTTCGATGATTTAATTGAAGTAAACACTGAACATTTAAGCACAATAAAAACTCTTAAGAAGAAACTCAAAGAAACTCGTGAAAATCAAAACAAAGCTGAATTTTAAAGGGATATGTTAAAAGATGAAAAGAAAATCTTAGAAGAAGAACTTGAAAAAGTTCAAGAATCTCATTCAAATTCGGAAACTCAATTATCACTTTTAAGTCAAGAAATTGAAACTCAAAAAACAAAGAATGATATAATTGTTTCGGAAAATCATGAGTTAAAAACTAAGATTAGACAAGTTGAGTTAGAAAATAATAGTCTTTAAGCCAGATTAGATAACATCACTAAAAATGTTTCTAACTTTAACAAAGGAAGAGAAAATTTATCTAAGATTTTAGAAAATTCTCAATCCTCTTCAAGTAAACATGGATTAGGATATAAAAAGGAGTCAAAAATTCCTAAAAAGAAAAATACAAATTTTAAGAGGAATATGGATTCAAAACAACAAATATTTCTAAAGAAACCTATTAAAACAAAAGTAGAAAACAAGGTAGTTAAAATTTGGGTACTAAAGACTAACAATGTATTAATAAGAAATAAATATATTAAAACATTTATGGATAATGTTCATCATAATGAAAACTATATTTATAAAAAGGATACTAAACCAAATTGGTTTGATTTCCTGAACTCTAACTTTTTAGGACCCTATTAAAAGGTGGGTACCAATAATTTCATATTTATTTTCAGGTCCCACTCAAAAAGAAGAAATGGATATTAGACAGTGGTTGTTCAAAACACATGACCGGAGACAAAGATATGCTTACAAACATCACATACTTTGATGGTGGCTCGGTTACCTTCGGAGACAATTCAAAAGGCTATATCATTGGCAAAGGAGATGTGAACAATTACGGTACATCAAATTTGCCTTTTATAACAAATGTTTCATTAGTTGAAAATTTAAAACATAATCTACTTAGCATAAGTCAACTGTGTGACAAAGGTTTTAAAATAACTTTCTCGAATAATAAATGTAGTATTTTTGATCAAAACCAAAATCTTGTTTTTGAAGGAAATAGAGATAGAAATATTTATGTTTTAAATATGAATATTAATCATAATTCAAGTATGTGTTTACTTGCCAAAGATAATGATCCTTGGTTATGGCACAAAAGATTTTGTCATATAAATTTTAAAACTATTAGAAAACTTTCTAAAAATGAATTAGTAAGAGGTTTACCCAAAATAAACTTTAAAATAAATAATCTTTGTGATGATTGTCAAAAAGGAAAATTAACGAAATCATCTTTCAAATCTAAGAAAAATATTTCGACTTTACAACCATTAGAATTACTACATATGGATTTATTTGGATCAACACAAGTTCAATCCATTAATCATAATCGATACGTATTTGTAATATTTGATGATTTTTCAAGATATACATGGACTATTTGTATGAAAAATAAAAGTGACACTTTTGAGCATTTTAAAACATTTGTCAAAAGAATTCAAAACACTAAAGATTCGAAAATTAAAAATATTCGAAGCGATCATGGAGGCGAATTCGAAAATGAAGTTTTTGAAAATTTTTGTAAAAAGAAAGGAATAAATCATTACTTTTCTTTTCCTATAACTCCTTAACAAAATAGAGTTGTAGAAAGAAAGAATAAAACATTACAAGAATGCGCAAGAACATTATTAAATGGATGTTCGCTACCAAAACATTTTTGGGCAGAAGCCGTTGCTACTGCATGTTATGTTTTAAATAGAATATCAATTAGACCATTAACTAAAAATACTTCTTATGAACTATTTAATAATAAAAAGCCAAATATATCTTATTTTAAAATATTTGGATCAAAATGTTTCATTTTAAATACAAATGATCAACTAGGAAAATTCGATTCAAAAGCTGATGAAGGAATTTTCGTAGGATACTCAGAACGAAGTAAAGAATATCGAGTATTTAATAAACGAACAAACTTAATTGAAGAAACTTTTCATATATCTTTTGATGAAAATTTTAATAAAAATTCAAATATAAAAGATGATGAAGAATTGATAAATATAGAAGAAACAAACCTTGAAAATAATAATAATGAACTAAGATCTCCTCCTAGAATATTACGAGATCATCCAACTCATAATATAATAGGAGAAATAAATTCTCAAGTTAGAACAAGAAATCAACTAAATCAAATGGGTCATGTAGCTTTCATTTCATCAATAGAACCTAAAAATCCAAAAGAAGCATCAACAGATGATTATTGGATTATCGCAAAGCAAAAAGAATTAAATCAATTTGAACGTAACGATGTTTGGAAATTAGTTCCCCGTCCTAATAATCAATCAGTAATTGGAACAAAATGGATTTACAAAAATAAAGTAGATGAACAAGGTAATATAACAAGGAATAAAGCAAGACTAGTAGCACAAGGGTATAATCAAGAAGAAGGTATTGATTTTGAAGAAACTTTTGCTCCCGTTGCAAGACTTGAAGCAATACGTATACTATTAGCCTTTGCACGTTTTCACAATTTTAAACTTTATCAAATGGATGTTAAAAGTGCATTTTTAAATGGTTTTATTAAAGAAAATGTATATGTAGAACAACCTCCTTTGTTCATACGTGAAAAATATCCGGATCATGTATTTAAATTAAAGAAAGCACTATATGGTCTTAAACAAGCACCTCGTGCTTGGTATGAAAAACTTAAAAGTTATTTATTAAACTCGGGATTTAAAATTGGAAAAGTAGATCAAACGCTTTTTATTAAAAATACTACCAAAGATATTTTAATAATTCAAATATACGTAGACAATATTATTTTTGATTCAACAAATGAAAATTTATGTAAAGAATTTTCAAATATAATGACTAATGAGTTCGAAATGTCTCAAATGGGAGAATTATCATATTTTCTCGGACTTCAAATCAAACAATTAACAAATGGAATTTTTATAAACCAAGAAAAATATTGTGCTAAGTTAATTAAACGATTCAGCATGGAAAACACTTCTGCTAAACCTACTCCTATGAGTACCACTACACATCTCGATCGAGATGAAAATGTCAAAAGTGTATATCAAAAATTGTTTAGAAGTATGATAGGTTCCTTACTTTACTTAACCGCTAGTAGACCTAACATAATGATGAGTGTTTGTTTATGTGCACGTTTTCAATCCGATCCTAAAGATTCACACTTAAGAGCAGTAAAACGAATAATGAGATATCTTAACAAAACTAAAGATTTCGGTCTTTTCTATCCAAAGGAGTGTCCATTTGAGTTAGTATCATTTAGTGATGCTGATTTTGGTGGATCTCGAACAGATAGAAAAACTACAAGTGGTACTTGCCATTTCATTGGAAAATCACCTGTATCTTGGTTTAGTAAGAAACAAAATTGTGTCTCGCTTTCCACATGCGAAGCAGAGTATATATCAGCTGCTTTAGCTTGCACTCAAGATATATACATGCAACAAACACTTAAAGATTTTAATATAGATTTAACAAATTCTACAATATATTGTGATAATACAAGTACAATAAACTTATCTAAAAATCCGGTTAATCACTCTCGTACAAAACATATAGATATTCGTCACCATTTTCTACGTGACAATATCGAAAAAGGAATAATTAATTTAGAACATATTTCAACCGAAAATCAAATTGCCGATATATTTACTAAACCTCTATTAGAAAACTCCTTCATAAAATTACGACGAGAGTTAGGAATAATGTCTTTTAAAGATATCGTATAGAGAAAAATCTATACAATTCAGTCGACTAACACTATCTGTTCAGTCGACTGAATAAAGAAAATATGGGATTTTCAATTTATTTTTCAAATATGTTACATAATATATTGTCAAATAATATTCACCATACATTTTTAACAGAATTATGGTAACCAATAAATCATTAAGTGGATGAAAAACTTTAAGGAATTATAACCACTATATATTTAGAAAATTCCTACTATAAATATATCTTAAAAATATTTTTTTTTCACTACTCATTCTCACAAATAAAAGTTTTATAGAAATGTCGTCCAACAACTCTCTTTCCCCGATCAACATCACCTCTTCTGTCGAAAACACTCCAACATCTCCAAAACTTCCTACTCCAACACCGACACATGAGCCAGTTTTCAAATGGAACAATTATCGTACCGGCTACACACCAGAATCCAAGAAAGAAAGACACGGACTCTTTATTTCTCCAGACACAAAAAGAAAAATTGATGAAATTCATTACTTTCAACAACAACAAATAGATCTTCAACGAGAATTATACTTCGAACAAAAGGTTACGGCTAGACGATTAAGCTTCCTTGAGCAAATTGGTTTACGCTTTTGTGGATCAAAAAAGAATGAAGTGGCTGAACCCCTACCTCGCCCCGTTAGCTCACTTGATCCGTCTTCATCTTATCGTACACCAGTCGATCCTGTGAATCCTTGGATGTCTCCTAAGACTCCTCAATATAGTACAAATTCATGGGATATCAATTATGAAGAATGAAGGGAAAAAGAATCCAAGTCCATCCCCTAAGAAATAGTTACTGTTGAAATCTATTCATGATATTACATCTATATAATTGTAATTATTTCCTTGAATAAAGAGTTTGCCTTCAAAATTAAAGAACAACAAAATACATAAGTCAGTCGACTAAAACCTCATGTTCAGTCGATTGAACTTATGACAGAATGCAAAATGTTTAACAATTCAGTCGACTGAATCTTCTGCTCAGTCGACTAAAATAATAACAGAAACTTTCAGGCAAACATTCAGTCGACTAAAAACCCTGTTCAGTCGACTGAATTCAGCCCAGAAAATTTTCGGCCTTCAATTCAGTCGACTGAACAGAGTATTCAGTCGACCCAGGCAAACTTCCCCTTTTAACCATCAATTTTTACCCTACCAATTCACTTTTTACCTCCTACAAACTTTCTTCCACAATTAATTTCGAAACCCTAGCCCCCAATTCCTCAAAATCCACTCAAATCTCACCCAAATGGCACCAAAGAGATCAAGAGCTTCGTCTTCTTCATCCTCCGAGCCAACTGATGCTCAAATAGCACAATGGCTTTATGATGGAACCGCTGTCACTAGATGGAATAAGATGAAGAATTCCAGAATTTTCGAGCATTCTTTCGTTGATTTCCAAAGCTTTCAAACCTACAACATCCAAGCATTAATCGATCCAGCAGGTTTAACCTCTCTTTTAGATTTGAAAAGAAATGACCATGCCATAAAACATGTAATGGTCAAATTATTTTATGCTAATCTTAATCTTGGACACCAAACTCCAAGAAATCCAAACAATAGTGTTTGGAGTATGGTATGTGGAAAGAAAGTTTGGTTTTCCTTATATAGAATAGCACATTTTAGAATCACCAAATGTCGGGAGAAAGCTAGAGGAGATAGAATTCAATCCACATATTCGCGACAACATAAACCATCGATTTATGGACGATAATATCAACTTTAGAGATTTTAAGTCCACCTCTCTTCGACCTATGGCATGAATCCTCCATAAATTCCTAATGAGAACAATTACTCCTCGCACGGGCTCATACGAAATTGTCTACCCAAATAACTATCGAGCTCTATATGCTATTTTTGGCAATATACAAGTCAATTGGGTACAGCTTATTCTTGATGAGTTTCTCACTTTTAATAATGGCAAAATGCGCACTATCTACTTTGGAGAGTACATCATGCGACTTCTCCTCAATGTCGATACGCCATTACCTGAGTCGGAGAATACAATGGTCCATCAAATTAACCACGGACCATAAGCCTAATGCAACTCCCATCTCGACCTCCTCGTATAATATCACTCGCCGAATGGGAAGCAAGGCATCAAGAACAACAACAACAACAACCTCCTCAACCTCACCATGAAGAACATCTCGAGCAAGATGATGAAATTCGTCTTGTTGACCCAAGCTTCACTACCAACCAATCCTTGGGGATATTGTCAAGAAATCAACAAATTCTTGACACTCGTCTTAAAAAGGTAGATTACAAGCTTGAAAAAATCAAAGGATTCTTCAACAAGCTATGGGATGCAATCTCGTGCTCAAGCACCACTACTGCTTCGACATCTCGCGGCAAACGTCCGTCACCTACGTTTACATGGACGGCATACGAAGAGCATACAAGTAGCAGCGCAAGCGGAGCTAGTTGTGGCCAAGGAGGAAGAGCGCACAGACCACCAACAGGAAGACCCGTCATACGTGAACCAACAGGAAGAGAAGGTTCATATGACTGGGATAGAAATGAGTAATTTTTATGGTTTGATGTGTATTTCTAACTTTCTAGTGGCTTGTATAAATAGCCATTTTATGCTTGTTTGTCGCAACATTTTTTACTTTTCTTAAGCCATGATTATGCAAATATTCTCTATGCTTCAGTGATTGTTTTTGATAAATTATAACTACTGTTAGTTCTTCCTTTTTTTCGATGACAAAAGGGGAGAAAATCTATGGTACTAACTTTTTTTTGTACGAAAGATAGTGCATACATTCAGGGGGAGAAAATAAGTAAAAACATCTCTAGAATAAATCAGTATTGTCATCAATCAAAAAGGGGGAGAATGTTGATACGCGAAGATTTTGATCAATGACAATGTGCTTGAACAAACAAGGAAGAAATATATGCAATGCTAAAGGAAGATCAATGAAGATCAAACAAACATAAAGTATGTTTTTTTATATATGTCTTAGTCTAGATTTATTGTTAAAATCTATCCTCAAGAGGCTTGCACGAACACTAGAAAACATTTTATAAACTTCATTTTCAATTAAGCTGTGCATATTTTATAAGTTCAGTCGACTGAACAGGAACATCCAGTCGACTGAAACTGGAACAAATTTATACACATGCACAGTTTTAGTCGACTGAATTTCCTGCAAAGTCGATTGAATTTGCTCCCGAAAATTTTACTTCATATTTTCAGTTGACTGAATTCCCTGCTCAGTCAACTGAATTTGAACCTGCAAATTTTCTCTGAAAAGACACCTTCTTCCTCCCAAAAGTTGCAACCATTCATCAATGGAAATGGAAGCATCTCTTGTTTGCAACCATTAACAACAAATGCACCTCTTCTACAAGTATATATACATGATTCTAACATCATTTAAGACATCGAATTCACTTGCTTTAATCTTACTATTCTCTTGTTCATATTCTCTAGATATTCTCAAAGAAATCACCAATCTATTGCTTGAATCACTGTTTTTGGTTATTACATTCTTTTGATTCATAGCAATTCACATTTCCTAAATCTTCACAAACACATTGCATACTCTCGAGGATAAGATTATAGGAATATTGTACTACATTAGACTCATTAGTGTTGACAAGAACACAACAAGTCGAATATTGTATTTTAGTAATTGAGTTGAAGTCCTCTTCGGTAGTTAAGGCAAGAAATCCCGTTCGGTTGTTCGGGTAAGTTGTAAACCTATTCCTCCGGGTGAAGTGAGGGTGTTAGTTAGTGAAATTCCTAATTGAAGCTTAGGGACTGGACGTAGGACGAGAGGTCCGAACCAGTATAAAATCTTGGCGTCTTCTTGCATTTACCTACTTTATCTACCTAGACTATTCCGTTATTCCATATTACACGATCCTACCGCATAGCCTCTTTCAATTGGTATCAGAGCAAGGCCGTCCTATAACCATAACACCGTTATTAGACATATTGATAATATGGAAAATAACGCAAGTACAAGCACAACATCTACCTATAGTTCCACATTTGCGGAAGGACAATCTACCCAAAGACCCCCCTATTCAATGGACAAAACTACAACTATTGGGCTACTAGGATGAGGATTTATATGCAAGCAACAAGTTTCGAAGTCTGGAATGCTACTCAAGCAGAGTTCGTTGTACCCACAACCGATTATCCTACATGGACACAAATTCAAAAGAATGAAGCTAGTGCAAATGCCAAAGCTATGAATATGCTATTTTGCGCCCTGGATAGAAATGAATTCAACCGTGTTAGCATATGTACTACTACATATTAGATATGGGAAACACTTAAAGTCATACATGAAGGCACAAACAAGGTTAAACAAATAAAGATATCCATGCTGAAGAATCAATTCCAAAACTTTAGAATGCGACAAAATGAATCCATCACTGACATGTACTCAAGATTTCAAGACATTCATCATGCTCTAATCGGACTAGGAGAAAGATACACGGACTTTGACATTGTGTCTAAAGTTCTAAATTCACTCACTGATGAATGGGAGAGAAAAGTACTAGCAATCGAGGAAGAAAATGATCTATCTATAATGAAAGCAGAAGAATTGATTGGAAATCTTATGTCGTATGAAGTAAATATGCAAGCTAAGAAAGATCAAGCTCAAGAAAGAAAGAATGCTGCTTTTCATGCGGAAAAGGAAGAATCAGAGTCTGAAGATGAGGATCTAGCATTTATAGCCAAAAATTTCAAGAAATTCTTAAAGTGTAGAAAAGAAAACAAAAACGGATTCAAAAAGAATTTCTTGAACAAACCTTCATCCTCAAATATAGAATGCTTCAATTGTCACAAGAAAGGATACATGCAAAAAGATTGTCAAGAACAAATGAAGGAAAATCAGAAAAGCTTCAACAACAAAAACAAGAAGGATAAATTCAAAAAGAAGGCATTTTCTGTAACATGGGACGATTCAGATTCATCTTCATCCGAAAATGATAGTGATAGCGACAATGAACAGGCAAATGTATGCTTCATGGTTCAAGAATCTGAGGTAAATAATTTAACTTTCGACGATTTAATTGAAGTAAACACTGAAACTTTAAGCACAATAAAAACTCTTAAAAAGAAACTCAAAGAAACTCGTGAAAATCAAAACAAAGATGAATTTGAAAGGGATACGTTAAAAGATGAAAACCGAACAGGAATTTTACCGCCTGAATAGCCGAACAGGACTAGACCACCTGAGCAATCAAACGAGACTTGAATACAAAGTATATTGATTGTCTTGACCTTTTGTGTTCTTTTAACAACATGGATTTGTCAATTTGATGTACACCCTTCCTATAATATTTTCCTCAAGTATGATATGTGTAATTGTGTATATACGAAGATTATGAAGATTTAGATTGCTTAAGAAGTGAGGAATTATATTCGTAAGCAATAGATAATTGAATATTTAAGAGAGCGGTAAATTTAGAAAAGTTAATTAAATTAAAGCAAGTAAGTGAAGTGATTTGATCTTGAATTTCATACCTATATATAGTATGTAAAGAGTTAAAACGTCTGGTGGAAGATTCTGTCGAACGGCAATTGATGTAACTCTTTACGAAGAAGAAATCCATTCGTGAAAAGAAGTGTCCGTTCATAGATATGACAGTTGAAACCAGGTCAATCGACTAGTATAGGAACTTCAGTCGATTGAATTTGAAATCATATACATGCATACATATATGCACTGATTCAGCCGACTGATTGAGCGCATTTAGTCGACTAAGCTGCGCATTTTCTGAAAAAACAATAAGCACAAGTCAGTTGACTGAGTATATGCATATAGTCGGCTGAACTGAGTATTTTCGTAAAACCAGTTTGAAAATATATTGAAAAGTTAATTTCCAAAGATCGTGAACTACTTGAGTATATATGCGAGGGAGTGTGAACTACTTAAGGATTGATTTTAACATATATGAACACTAGACCTAGACTCTAAAACGAAAATTATACTTGATATATGATCTTCGAGTCTAATCGCCTTGGTAGTTTGTAGTCGTAGATTTTGTCGAATATTAAAGCATTTTTATGTCGTCTTGATCGTCGTGGCATAAATCAAAACCTGAGATCCAACATTCTCCCCCATTTTGACTGATGACAACTCTATGTAATATATTGAAATATGAGCAAAATCTTGACAAAAATCCTTATATAACTCCCCTTGAATCCGAGAAGAAATTTTTCTTAATCCGTTATTGCTCACATCGTCTTTGCCGATGATGTATCCTTTGGAATTATCTCCAAAAGTGATAGAACCTCCACCTGATAAGGTAATGTTTGTTAACATCTCTTTGTTTCTATCATGTTTTTGAGCAACCACTAGCCAATATACATTTTCCTCTCTTTTTAAGTGGTACCTGCAAAATATAGAATTAACATTGGTACCCACCATTTTATTAGAGTCCTAAAGAGTTAGGTCTTTGGAAACCAAACCCAAAGAGGTTCAGAATTCCTTTTAAAAATAAATTTTTTATTTTTTGGAACAGTTTCTATAAACGATTTTATAAATTTGTATCCAATTAAAGAATTATTTGGTTTAGGAACCCAAATGTTAATTGATTTAGAAGAATTTGGAATTTTTGAGATTGATTTTACAATAGTATTACTATTCCTTTTGAAATTGTTATATAAAGAATTCTTTTTCTTTGGAATAATCTTTGAAACTTGCTCATTCCTAGTCCCCTTTATTTGAAACTGTTTGAGAATTTTCTATAATTTTAGAAAGATTCTTTCTTCGTTTATTAAAATTAGAGACATTTTTAGCAATATCATCTAATTTTGTTTTTAGAGTAGAAATATATAATTTAAATATTTTAATATTTTCTTTTAGATCATGATTTTCAACTAAGAGAGCATCATTCTTTTCTTTCTGAGTTTCTATTTCTTGACTTAATGTAAAGAGTTAAGATGATGTACTAAAACAAGATTCTTGAGGAGTTTCAAGTTCTTCTTCTAAATTTTCTTTCTCATCTCTTAACATATCTACCTCAATTTCAGTCTTATTCAATGTTTCAAGAGTTTCTTTATATTTTATTTTGATGTTTATTAGTTTTTCAAGTAATTCGGAACTTATTTCCATTAAATCATCAAAAGTTAAGTCACTCATCTCGTCATTCGTGGCCATAAAACAAACGTTGGCTTGTTCAAAATCGTTGTCTGTGTCACTGTCTGATGACGAAGATGGTTCTGAATCATCCCACGTAACAGAGAAGGCTTTCTTTTTGAATATGTCTTTCTTGTTCTTAAATTTGTCTCTCTTTCGATCACGGCAGTCTTTCTTGATATGCCCTTTCTTATGACATTCATAACATTCTAGAGCAGAAGACGAAGGCTTATTGTTGTTATTATTACTGCTGAAGCTGTTCTTGTTGTTTCTAAATTTGTTGCTCTTTCTGAATTTCAAAAACCTTTAGAAATTCTTAGCAACAAATGCCATATCTTCCTCATCTGAATTCGATTCATCCTTTTCTTCTTGGGATGCTATATTCTTTTTATCTTGTGTCTGTACTCGTTTTGCCTGGACATTGATTTCATAAGACATTAGATTTCCTATCAACACTTATGGTTTAATGGTTGAAATGTCGTTAGCTTCTTCGATCGCTAAGACCTTTTGTTCCAACTCATCCGTTAAAGAGTTAAGGATTTTTGAAACAATATCGAAGTCTGTATATTTTTCTCCTAATGCTAAGAGAGAATGATATATGTCTTGGAATCTAGTGTACATTTCATTTATTGTTTCATCTTGCTTCATTTTGAAATTCTGAAACCGGTTCTTAAGCATAGAAATATTACTCTACTTTACTTTGTTAGTACCTTCTTGTGTAATTTTAAGTGTATGCCAAATTTCATAAGCAGTAGTACACATACTAACTCTATTAAACTCATTTTTTTCTAATACACAATATAACATATTCATGGCTTTAGCATTTGCAGTTGCATCTAGTTATTCTGTATTGGACCGTGGTGAATATTCGGTAGTAGGTATGTGATATTCTACTTGAGTAATATTCTAGGTTTCATAACTATTAGCTCGCACATAAATTCTCATTCTAGTAGACCAAAAGTTATAGTTCAATCCGGTAAATAGTGGTGGGTCCCGCAATAGATCGACCTTCAAAGAAACTTGTGCCAGTATTGTGTTCCATATTACTAAAATATCGAATAACTGTGTTATGGTTATAAGACGACCTTGCTCTGATACCAAACGAAAGTGACTGAGTTATAGGATCGTGTAATATGGAATATATATATATATATATATGTATGTATGTATGTATGTATGTATGTATATATACATATGTATGTATATACACACTAAACTTATTGGTGTGGAAATAACTATAAAATAAAATAGCAGTAAAGTAAGAAATGACACCAGAGATTTTTATGCTGGTTCGAACTTTCCGTTCTATGTCCAGTCCCAGACTCCTAGAATTTAAACTAACGTCCCTTATTTAACCTGGTGGAATAGGTTTACGCCGCCTGAGCAACCGAACATGAATTTTACCACCTGAGTAAACGAACAGGACTTGAATACAAAGTAGATTGGTTGTCTTGACCTTTTGTGTTCTTTTAACAACAAACGGATTTGTGAATTTAAAGCATACCCTTCCTATAATCTTTTGCTCAAGTATAATATGTGTAATTGTGTGAATACAAAGATTAGGAAGATTTAAATTGCTTAAGAAGTGTAGAATTATATTCATAAGCAATAGATTTTTGAATATGCAAGAGAGCAGTAAATTCAGAAAAATTAATTCAAATGAAAGCAAGCAAGTGAAGTGATTTGATCTTGAAATTCTTGCTTATTTATAGTAAGAAAAGAGTTACAACATCCGGTGAAAGTTTTGATCGAACAACAATGGATATAACTCTCTACGAAGAAGAAATCCATTCGTGAAAAGAAGTGTCTATTCATAGATATGACAGTCGAAACAAGGTCAATCGACTGGTATAAGAACATCAGTCAACTGAATTTGAAATCATATACATGCATACATATATGCATAGATTCAGTCGACTGAATGAAGGCATTTAGTCAACTGAGCAGTGCATTTTATAAAAAAAACAATATGCATAGGTTCAATCGACTGAGTAGATGCATACAGTCGACTGAACTGAGTATTTTCTTAAAATCAGTTTGAAATTATATTAAAAAGTTAATTTCAAAAGATCGTAAACTACTTGAGTATATATGCGAGGGAGTGTGAACAACTTGAGGATAGATATTAACATATATGAACACTAGACTTAGAATCTAAAACGAAATTTATACTTGATATATGATCTTCGAGTCTTGTTGCCTCTTCGAGTCTAGTCGCCTTCATAGTTTTTAGCCATAGATTTTGTCGAATATTCAATCATTTTTATGTTGTCTTAATAGTTATGGCATGAATCAAAACCTTAGATCCAATAGACACAAATGTACCTTTTCTAAATGTTCCAAGTCAAGATGCATTGAGATTAGATATTGATGTATCCATTGAGACTAGAGTACGTGACCTCTTCAAATGTTGGGCAGTGTGTTACTTCTAACTACTAGGGGCACTAAGGGGTTACGTACTGATAGTACTTAGATAACTATGGAATGACTCACTCGATAGTTTTCTATTGGTTAGTATAACTAGGGTTAAGTAGAGAATATCGATGTGACTAATTTACATGGTTCTCTCCACTTGTGAATAATGTTGATCTTCAATGTTGAAACTCCACTTTGATTATGATTGAATCATAGCACGGTGTCCATCGAAAGGCTATAGTTGGGTCAAGTGGAAGCATTAGAAGCGAAACACTATTCAAGAGAGGATTTATCTCCTCAGTTATATGAGGTTAGTATCATGGTCAACTGAAGTCAACTCAAGGTCAAAGTCTCTGACCAAAGCATTCTGGATAATAATTATTTTTATTATTGAACCAAGGACGTTGTGTTTGGACTATAAAGTTGAATGTGGATGATATTGGAATTTCGACCATTACCAAATTCCATAAATCCAAAGTAATATAGTTTTGATGAAGAGAATTGGTGTAAATAATTGTCACTATTAGGTATAGCCTATAATAAGAAAAATTGGATTTTACCAAAAAGATGTGTAAGTGATAAATTCGGCTAAAATGTCACACCATCTTCTAAGTGATGTGTGAATGTTAATATTCGAATAGTTTGATATTAATCGCTGACTAAATTTACAACTTTGAGTCACACAACCGTAATGATGAATTCTTTGAAAAATCACATGATTTAATTAATTTATAAAATGTTGTAAATTTATTATATCAACTGATATTTGAGAAATATTAATTATTATCAATTTGATGTTTTGAGGTTTTTGTAGTTATTTCAATGCATTTATAAAAGTTATATCTACGCATATTGATATACGGTATCGATGTAATTTAAAAATAGTTGGTTTCTCTCTCCATATAAATAATGTGCCCCCACATTAATTGAATAAGTGAAGAGAAGGAAATTAAATGTTTTCATCTCTAAATAAATTTACGTCATTAGTTGAATAAGTTAATAGGAAGGAAATGAAAAGTTTTCTTCTCTAAATAAATTTATTCCCCGTCATTAATTGAATAATTTAAGAGATAGGAAATGAAAAGTTTCCTTTCTCTATATAAATATAATAAATTACTGTTACACACAAATATGAACATAAGAGTATATTTGATATACTCTAATTTACATACACATTAAACTAAAGTAAAACTGTAAAGGCCCACAAATCCACTCCTTGAATCGACCATAATTCACATCAATTCAACTCAAATTGAATGGAAAATATGAATCTTTAGGGTGAAGAGAAAAAGGTAGAAGAAAAATAGAACAACAACAGCAGAATCTCACAGTCGCAGTATTATAATATATAATAACGGATTTTAAATACAAGAACTGTGCTGTTAATATACATACCATTATTAGAGTACAATATACAATAATCAATTTGGATAGTTTACTAACTTATCCTCATACAGCGGAAACATAAATCAAGTATGGAGATACGTCTCTACTCCTCCAGCTCGCCTCCTGGGCTCCATAGCATTTTATCCTGAATCTGTAATACTTGGTCTGACCCAAGCATTATAATAAATTAACATCCGAGTCAGTCTGGAAAACCGGCGTGAGAAACACACTCAATTTGAATTATTAGAGTTATCAAAATCCTTTGAATAGAAGCTATCTCGTAAGACCGCGACACACATAAACATGACGGGCTTTTACCTTACGATAACCAAAACACTTTATAGAAAATCCAGTGATATTGTCATAGTGTCTAAATAAAAGTACTTATTCAAATTTATGAAATTGTTACATTAATTAAATTCCAGCGTACTAGGTTCTACAAACAAAACCGTAAGCTCGTATTGGAGAATGAATTCCAACGAATGACTGGGCCATTGGGGTACCGCCCACCACAGTACACCTTAGAACAATGTACCGAGGACCACGCCGGGATCCCCTGCTACACAAGACATGCCTATCCCTAACCTGGATAGACCGAATATTTTACCAACCCAGGTGTTCCCACCCTTACTCTCTAGCGCTTTTTCTTTCATGTACAACCATATCCATAATAAATTGGTTTTTGAGGGCAACTAGAAAAGTGATGACATACCCTAATTAGGCGCAACCCACTTAGCCTTGTTGCATCTCCCATGTTTTAGTCATTCCCGGTTGATGAGGTTCGAGGCTAAGCGTTACCTTTCAAGAAAACAATTTTACTTAGAATGCTCTTCTTCCTCCGATGACGATGTTCTAATAGCATTCGTCCATACAAGTTGTCCGGGCTCTAGATAAACTGAATCACCGTCTTCTTCATCTTCATGGTACTCATTCATAACGTTCAAACAGGATCGTAGTGGTTTTTGGATAATTAAATCTGATTTCGATCTCTTCGATACGATTAACGAAATTGGCTAATATTAATAGTTGGTTATTTAACTATCAGTAAAGCATCCATAAGAATATATACAAACCAACTTCCATTTTTATAACACTTATATCCATAAAACTTGTATTTGAAAAAAAAGTTTCAACACTTGTATCCATAACACGATATTTCACCATTTTCAATACTTTGAAATATTTCCCAACTTTGATTTTTATAACACATAGAAAATATATCTATTCCAAATCTTGACCACTAAAAATATTTTTCCAAAACCTTCCTTCTAATACTTAGGAAAATATTTATATGTATAATTTCCAAAATCTTTTTTAAGATTTATCTTGAAAATATTTCAGAACTTATTTCATAAGTCTACGGAATTTTAATAAATTCTTCCTACGATTTCTAAACCGATTATACTTAATTATAATTCCAACCAACAATTTATAACTCCTTTAAATGAATTCAAAATCTTTCCAAAATTATCGCATCTAGGCATCGGAAATTTTCTTAAGTCCCTAACATTCCATTTATAAGATTACTCTTACAAAATCTTATCCATTGATAATCCCGTTTACACATTTCGAGAGAATTTATAGATCAATTTGCAATCATTTCAAACTATATATATATATATATAATGAGTATTTTCTTTAAAGAATAGTATTTTATTAATGTTTGTGCCAAAATTGATCACAAACACCCAATTGTCGATGAAAGCACCAATTCACAATCACAGATAACAGATGACAAGTATGTAGAGAATAAAAAATGAAGATCACTCGGAAAATTAGTAGGAAGGTAGTAAAAAACACAGAATTTATACTAGTTCGGCAATCCGGCCCATGTCCACTTTGAAGTTGATCACTTTATTGATGTTTTCTTGTTGATTACAATTGATTACAGTGGATTACAGTGATGAATTTTCAGTACAACAATAGCCTTGAAGTGTAAAAATGAATTCGGCAGAGTCTGGACATAGAAGAATCCAAAGTCCCTTTTCCGTAGACCCTGTGATGCTATTTATAGGTATAGGATGCAAATATCTTGCTCAGATATTGGGAGACCTCTTCTGGCATGTGAGTGGGCCCACGTGATCGATCCCAGGTGATTTCGACTCGATTCATGATCGATACAAACAAATTTCGTATCGATCAAGATTTGATCCAATCGAGTTGAAATTTGGCATGAACATTCCTTAAGTCATACGTGAGCTCCTTTGAAAATTTCGTAGCATTTGGACTTGTGAATCGTGATTTATGATCGATGCAAACTTGTGCTTTCCGAAGGCCATTCCCTTCGTATCGATGCCCTTCATATCGCTCACTTCGTATCGGTCCGAGCACGTGCCTGCGAGTTGACGCGGCGCTAAATTCTTGGATTGATCCACTTTTTATGCCAAGTGACCGAGTCAACCACTTTCACGTGTTCCCATCGTATCGATTGTTGGAGGCTATGTTCGTGCCGATAGCTCGCAAGTCACTTTGTATCGATGCTGACATAATGTAATTCGTATCGCTTCTATTAATAATCGCTTCATATCCATGGGTGTGACATTATTTGTGTCGATGATTCAAAGGCGCTTCGAATTGATCGCCTCGCACATCATGCCTCGCATCGATTGTTTTACTAGTATTCTTCGTATCGATAAGCTAGGCGATCGATACGATTTAAGCTAGGGTGGCCAACTGATACGAAACACGATGAGATGGGGATCGATATGAAACATTACCTGTTGTTGGATACGAAATTTAGTAAATTCGATGGATATGAACTAGAGCGCATGTGATGGACACGAAGCAACGCATTTTGGTGGATACGAACTAGTGCTCAACTGATGGATGTGAACTAGCGATGCTTGATCGATATGAAGAGTGTAGTGTCAGTAAAACCGATGCGAAGAGAGCGATGAGATGGATACGGGCGAATCGATTTCCCTAGTTTTTATTGATCATATCTTGAGCATACGAGCCTGGGTTGACCAGAAATTTGGGACATTGGCTTCCACAGCTTTTATTATCATGTCTTGTCAATTGTAGCTCGATCCGAACTCGGGCAAAAATTTATCGACATCCATAACCGACCTGTACATAACTGGCAATCGAGAAGAACTATCTTTGGTTTCCAGTCAATCTTTTAGTGTCACGGCCTTGCTAAAAGGCGGAATAAGACTTGCCCCCAAAACATGCCTTGCGGTAGGAAGGTGTGTTTTGTAGTTCGATAAGCTGGATGTTCTTATCCTGTTGATGACCTGTAGAGAGATTGATAATCTTGACTGACTATGAATAATGATAGTTCACGATCATATGTCGTTCAGGGCAGTATGTGACCGTTTGTCGTCAGATGCCGTTCACGGTGAATGATGACCGTTCGCGGTCGGGTACCGTTCGAGGCGAGTTGTGACCATTTGCGGTCGGGAGCCGTTCGAGGCGAGTTGTCGCTGCTCGCGGTCGGGTGCTGTTCGAGGTGAATTGTGTATGTGTCCGGGGTGGACTTAGTATCAATAACGTCAGATTTCACATTCGAGTGAGTTTCTGAATTGTTTGTGGTGGTGGTTTGTCGCCATCTTAGAGCATGTCTGAGGACTGTTCGCGATCCCGTATATGTATAAGTGGCTTAGATGTTATAGAATTACAAATAGAAGATTTATATTTGAAATGAATCTTTTAAAAAAATGTCCAACAAGACCAAATCCAAACATGAGGAATAGAAAACAAAAGCAACACAGAGACGTCAAAGTGCAAACACCTACATCGATGCGATTAGTAGTCGTACCAGAGCATGCTTGAGTACGTTCGCGGTCCTGTACATGCGTAAATTACTTCATCGCATTGATGTGGAGTTTGCCACCTATTCGTCATTATTTCAATCAGTTGATAACAAGCTGACGCCTCGATCCTGAGCCATTCCCAGTTGATGCAGATGGTGGCCGCTCTCGTTCCACCATTGTTGCCCCCCTTCTCACATATAGCGATAGCAGACCATTCCGGATATGCCCCTCAGCCTCATCCTTCAAGTGCCTACAATCGTTCATGCTATGACCATTCAGCCCGTGGAATAAGCAATACTTGTCGAATCTTCTTTCATTGCTGGTCAGATCCCTTCCCATTGGCTTTCGATAAGGAATCTGCCCTCTGGTATCCTGTAGATTCACTCCAAAGTCTCATTCAACTCCGTATAAGAGGTAAATCTTGCTTCCTTTCATGACCGCTTTGGTCCATTATCGTTATCTTTGGCCTTCCGTTTCTCTTTATCAGTTCCTGAATCTTTTTCAGGAGGATTTCCACCCTTGACTGCATAAACATCAACTCCTTCTCTTTCCTCTCTTTTAGCATTTGCATCCTCTAATTGTACAAATCATTCATCCTTATGATAAAATTCTCCTAGATCCATGGGGGATCCCTTGTCAACGAATTCTTGAATTCTATGCAATCAGCTATGCTAGATACAGCTACCGTCAAAACCATGGATGGATCTGGTCAATCCATCGATGCTTCCACTGCATTGAATCACGCCAGAAAGCTTCTCAAAGATTTCTCGGTTCTTTGCTTTAATGTTGCCAAACTCATCACATTCTTGGGTCTCGAAATATGAACTCTGAATTGCCTCATAAATTTCTCAGTCAAATCAATCCATGTTCCAATGGGACCACTCTCCAGTTGTCTAAACCATAGTGCCGCAATGTCTGTCAAATACAATGGGAAGCATCGGGCCATGAACTCCTCCGATGCCCCCAACACCTCCATAAGCCTCATGTATCATGTCAGATGAACTGCAGGATCCATCCTCCCATCATATGTCTCTAATGTTGGTAGCTTGAACTCTGGTGGGTTTCTAGCCTGTCTAATTACGGGAGCGAAGGGGCTCTTGTTCACGTCTTCCAGATCTCTATTCACTAGTCCGCCTCTCATGGCTCGTTTGACCATCTCCACCAGTCTATCGCTATTGCCAAGCAGTGTTCCTTGTCCGTTGCCTTTGATCTGCTTCCCGAGTCCACGAGGAAATTTCAAAATCTGTTCTACTGGACGAGCATCCATTTCTCTATTAACACCATGTCGAATAGTTCTATCTTGTATCCTGCCGGAGGATGGATCAACATACTCCATGGGAATGCCCGCTAGCTCTGGGGCTTCTCCTGATAGTCCCGCTCCGTTCTGAATTCTGGTTGCTCCGGGCTCCCGATCCCTACCACCAACATCTCTTGTGGTTGCATTCCCTTGATTTTGTGCTCCAAGCTACCCAACCTGTCGGAACAAATTCTGGATCATCTCCTATTGTCTTTTCGACATCGTCTCTATCTCATCCCTGGTGATGAAGACCTGGGCTTGGTTCGCTCTTGAGGAAGCCTCCTGACTCCCTTCATGTTTACTCCTTTTGGTCCTCTATCTTCTCGTTGATTGCTTGGCTATGATTGCTTCTAGATCTGATCCTCTAGCTTTCCAAATCCGAACTCCAAGCTTTAGAACACCTGAGTTTAGCCTTCTCAGTGAAAGCACCAAAATATTTGTGTCAAAATTGGTCACAAACACCCAATTGTCGATGAAAGCACCAATTCACAATGACAGATTGCAGATGACAAGTATGTAAAGAATAAAAAATGAAGATCGGCGGTAAAAAAATAGAATTTATAGTGGTTCGGTAATCCGACCTACGTCCACTTTGAAGTTGATCACTTTGTTGATGTTTTCTCGTTGATTACAATTGATTACAGTGGATTACAGTGATGAATTTCGAGTACAACAGTAGATTTGAAGTGCAAAAACGAATTCAGTAGAGTCTGGACGTAGAAGAATCCAAAGTCCCTTTCCTGTTGATCCTGGATGCTATTTATAGGCATAGGATGCAAATATCTTGCTCAGATCTCGAGTGACCTCTTATGGCACGTGAGTGGGCCCATGAGATCGATCCCAGGTGATTTCGACTCGATCCGTGATCGATACGAACGAATTTCATATCGATCAAAATTTGATCCAATCGAGTCGAAATTTGGCATGAACATTCCTTAGGTCGTACTGAGCCCCTGTGAAAATTTCTTAGCATTTGGACTTGTGGATCCCGAGACATAATCGATGCAAACTTGTGCTTTTCGAAAACCATTCCCTTCGTATCGATACCCTTTGTATCGCTCACTTATTATCGGTCCAAGCGCATCCCTATGAGGTGACGCGATGCTAAATTCTTGGATCGATCCACTTTTCATGCCGAGTGACCGAGTCAACCACTTTCACGTGTTCCCTTCATATCGATTGTTGAAGGCTCTGTTTGTATCAATAGCTCACAAGTCACTTTGTGTCGATGCTGGCATAGGTAATTCATATCGCTTCTATTAGTCATCGCTTCATATCCATAGGTGTGACATTATTTGTATCGATGATTCAAAGGCCCTTCGATTTGATTGCCTCGCACGTCATGCCTCGCATCGGTTGTTTTAATAGTCTTCTTCGTACAGATAAGCTAGGCGATCGACACGATTTAAGCTGGGGTGGCCAACTGATACGAAACATGATGAGATGGGGATTGATACGAAACATTGCCTATTGGTGGATAGAAATTTAGTTAATTCGATGGATACGAACCAGAGCTCATGTGATAGATATGAAGTAATGCACTTTGGTGGATACGAACTAGTGCTCAACTGATGGATGCGAACAAGCAAAGCTTGATCGATACGAATAGTGCAGTGTCGGCAGAACCGATGCGAAGAGAGCGATGAGATGGATACGGGAGAATTAATTTCCCTAGTTTATTTCGGTCATATCTGGAGCATACGAGCCCAGATTGACCTAAAATTTGGGATATTGGCTTCCACAGCTTTGATTGTCGTGTCTTGTCAATTGTAGCTCGATCCGGACTCGGGTAAAAATTTATCGACATCCATAACCGACCTGTACATAACTGGCATTCGAGAAGAACTGTCTTTGGTTTCCAATCAATCTTTTCGTGTCATGGCCTTGCTAAAAGACGAGATAACAATTAAAAATATGTTTAAGTTATTATTTAAAATATTGAAAACACTTTTATATTATCAACAACTCATTTTTAGATGAACAAATAGATTTTCAAGCTAGATTTAAATGTTAGAATTTATTAAATAAATACTTAATATTTGGAAATCTACTTACCGAAGTATTCCAATCCCAACTTGTAACGACCTATAAATTTTGATAACTAAATTAGTTATATTAATAAGTTTTTTGCAATTAAATTTAGAAGGAAATAAAATTTTTATAATTTATATTGAAGTGAATGTTAAGATGAAGTATAGCAATTGTTATTAAAAGTAATTATAGACACTTGAAGTGAAATCCCAATAAATAAATAGTGTTAATTGTTGCACTTGGGTATAAAATTTAAAATGAGTAAATAAAAGTAAGCATTTAATTAACCAATGCAATAATATATTGATTAATAGTAACTGAATGTTAATTTAGGTAATAAAGTTAATTAAAGCTGAATTTGTATAAATTAAATGAAATTGCAATAAATGAAATAATGTAAAATGGTATAACTTGGTTATAAGTTGAATGCAAGTAACAAATGTAAATGTTGATTTATTAATATAAATATGCATAATAAATGGGAATCAAGATTATTAATATAAATGTAATAAAGTGGATTAATCGAAATTTGATGTTTGAATATTACATAAATAAGAATTGAGATGAAATTGGGAAATATTAATGCATCAAGATATAACCAATGCTAATTTAAGGTTAATAATTAATGGATTGAATGAAATGGGATTAATGTAAATGTTATACTAGGCTATAAATCAAATGTAAGAAAACAAACGTAAATGTTGAATTTATTAATGAATTAATATATATTGAATAGTAATTGAATGTAAATTAATATAATAAGATCGATGCAAGTTGATAAGTAACTAAATTTGTGCAATACCTATTAACTGGAAACAAATTGTAAAGTTATAATTGATTGAAATTTGTAAATTGGGAATGAATTCAAAGTTATAGAAATTGATATAATAATACGTAATAAAGGGTAATTGAATAAAAATGAATGTTCAGTAAGAAATTATAATATTTGTAAATTAATAATTAAGTAGGAAGGTTAAATTAGGCAAATGGTAATAATTATTAATTGTTTACCCATTTATTTAATCTATTAAATTTGATCTAAATCCATTGCAATTAAACGTAATTAATTACAAGTTAATATGAATTAGCTGATAACTATAAACCATTAGGGCAATTGGATATTTAGTAGCGTTAAAGTTATCCATAAGTTAATGGTTGATTTAATAAAAGGTGTGAGAATCAAGATTTATTAACTTAAATTTAATAATTGGATTTATTGCAATTAAATGAAATTTAATATTTAATTACTGCGTTAATGAAGATTTAGATGAAATTTGAGAATAATAATGTAATAAGTCATGAACCAATGTTAATTTCATCCGTTGGATAATAATGAATTGAATAATAAGAATGGAAAGTAAATTCAGTGGGATTATTGAGAATTTAAATTATAATTTGTGAATAAAATGAAATTGAAAAATAAATATTGGAATTGATAAATTAATTAACTTTAAATTGACATCCAAATTTGTTAAATTAGTGTGAATGATTTGGAAATATAAAAATGATAAGAGTTGTCAATTTTAGAATTGAAATTGGAAATTTGATTTAATTAATCAATTATTAATTTATTTAATTAATGTAAAAATAGCCATTTTGGCCACTGGATCGGATTTCGACGAAACCAGTTTCATCGGATCCGTTGTAGGATTTCATGTTTCGTGACGATAGGACGTGTCGTTTGATCGTACGGACTCGAAACGACCAGAAATCAATGAAATTGAAATCAGTTGAAATCAATTTGAAATAATTTGATTTTAGCACAACTTATTCATACGGTCGAATTTAGACTTGAAACCTGTTCCATCGCATTTAAAATATTTTAAAACATCTATTTTGACATATGGGCTGACCCAATTTCGTTCCGGAGTCGAAACGGGCTTTTCGGGCCATTTATCGTTCAACACGTTTATAAATCGGGTCCATCTATTCTATTTCAAATTTGTCTATAAATATCCTGTTATAAACCCTAGCATACCTCTATTTCTTATTTGTCTGTGCGTACAATTCCTCTTTACCTCCTCATCTCAATGGCAGACAATTCCAAATCCAATTGCAATTCAAAAATCAAAGTGAAATTTCAAACTCCTCAAAAAAATTCAGAAAAATTATATATTGTATATCTCGACAATAGAATCAATGTCTGGTGTTCTTTTTTTGGAATTGTGCTTCAATCAATCGAAAACCACGGTCAAACCCTCGAATTTTCGAAACCCTAAGCCGATTTGGGAACTTTTGATTTGGGCTCTAATCAATGAAATTGGAATATGGGTTTTGAAGAGTGCAGCGTGGGGAGTCGATTGACGGTGGTCTCGTGACCTAAAACTACCGGAGGCAGTCGAAATTGGCGAACTAGGGTTCGAAAACCCTAGCTTCCAAGTGGCGGCGCGCAGCATCTGGGACAGCCAGAGGGGGTGCGCTGGATGGAAGAGGGGGAGGCGTGAAGATTGGTGGTCGCGGCTTGTCGAATAGTGGTTCAAAGCGGTCGTGATTCTGGTCAAAGAGGGAGGCGGGTGGAGCTTGATGGGTTCTCAGTTGCGTGTACAGCTGGAGAAGAACGCGATAATTCACGTGCAAGGACTGACATGGCCATATGTTTTGTTTATTATTTCTCTTTTATTTAAATTTCGTTTTCAATTGTTCTGATCGCAATAAGTTTTGCATACGAGGCCCGTTTCACGTCGGTTTCTTCCGCTGCGATCCTATCAAAATTCCGGACATTTTGGCATTTGTTTGGATGAATTCGGAGACTTTTGGAATTTTGGATTTAAATTGGATTTAAATTCAATTTGAATTCAAAAGGTGAGTGTTTTAAGCCACTCACAACTTCTAAAATTTCTTATGTTTGTTAAATTGATTTATGATGTGATTTGAAATTTATTTTAGCTATTTGGCATATTTTTAATCATCATCTCAGTTAGATAGAATTTATTGAATTAAATTGTAATTTAATATAATCTGCCAGTTAATAGTTATTTAATTTATTATTGGACATAAACTGATAGTTGATACCTGCTATTTATTATCTGTTATATATTGTTGATATTTTTTGAATTGGATGATTGTTGTGGTAAATGGTTGATGATTGATATTGGATGAATGGATGTTGTGTGTTATATTGTTATAAACTGCAAGTTGTTATGCATTATCATTTCATTCGGGATTGCGGTTTGAAATGATATATAGCCGTATTTTTATTTTAAACTATGGATTGAAATGATCAATATCCGTATCACTTGACCATAGGATAGAAAATTATATGCAAACACCGTCGGTCTATATATATAAATATTTTGAAAATGATTTCTATGGTTTTGGAAAGAAATATACGGTTAATAAATATTAAAATTTGATATTATATAAATATTATTTTTCTATATATAGTTAAATTCTTGAATTTAAGCAATGTATAAATTTGTGTAATAAAAATAAGTTTATTCATGGAGTTTGATTGTTTTATATTATATGGTTAAGTACCTGTTTAAGATATTGTATATATAGAGTTTTAATGACTTGAATAAAAATTAAGTTGGAAGATAAATATGAATTGGTTTAATTTGAATTAATTAAGAATTTTACTCGAATAAATTTGATTTGAAATTTAAATAAAATTGAGATTTAAAGGGTGGGATTCTTATAACTTGATTTGGCTTAGAGTGATTTAACTGAATATAAAGTTGATTTAAATGAATATATCAGGTTAATTAAATTGAAAGAATATCAAGTTGTTTGAAGTTGAAGGTTTTACTTAAATGATATTGGATTTATTAAGTAAATATTTCAAATCTAAATAATAGTAATGGAAATTTATATATATGGAATTATCAAAGAATTAGTTTTGAAATGGTGGAATATTTAAAGCTTGGAAATATATGGAAATTTGAAATGGTTCATTTGGAGGTTTAAATCGAAATTTGAAATTTATTGGTGAAATTTAAGAAGCTATTTGATTATATAAATTAATTTAATATTTAAACCATTTAAGTACTAGAAGTTATGTTTCAAAGCTACGGGTTTCAAGGTATATAGATTTCAAAGTGCTATGATTTTGGAAAAAGGATATATTTTGAAATAAAAATGATATCATATTGATTTGAGTTTTAAAACGGAAATGATATCGTATTTATATGGTTTTGAAATGGATATTATATTCTGGTTTTGAAGTATAAATTATTTTGAAATGACCGTGGTGTTATAATAACGTTTGGTTGTTAAAGAGACCGGGATCGAAAGTTGTCATACTCTCTGCCAACTCCGAAAACCACTTTAACAACCGTTTACGCGGTGGAGACTCCAGAATGAAGTAGGATGGCGGCGGCGTTTCCTTTAAGGTAAATACATGGACCGACTCCCGTGAGTTGGCATAAGGTGCTAAAACTGGAGCGATCGACGGACTAATGAGGTATCACCTTTGATCGGACACATCCCTTCGACATTATACTCTGACTTTTGGATGATTCGGTGGCCACTTTTGATTTTTTATTATTTGGAGGCATGGCTCGAGGTGGGCGGTAGCTGCGGCTATGCTTTACCACCGGCCCGGAAGCGTAATTGGTATATCTACCTTGGCATTGCCTAGTTGTGCCGTGTCACCTACCCTAGCATGCCTTATACGATTTTGTTTTGTACCATACCTATGGAGTGCCCTCTGACGACGCCCAGTACGGGAGAGACTACGGTACTGTGTAGACTATGGGAATATAAAAGTGTGTTAAGGTGGAAAATGTAAAGCCTTAATGCTACTTTCAGTATATTATACTTTACTTTAGACACTATTATAATAGCGTATGTTACTAAATAGTGATAGTTTAATGGATCCTTAGGAGGTGTGAATCCCGAACATCTCTTAAGTTACCGCACTCACGTTAGACACTGGATAGGAGATGTCAAATCCCGTGAACATCTCTGACACCATTCCACTCATATTTTACCGTTGATTTAACTTACTTAAGATCTTTTAGTTCTGACTCGAGTGTTTTGTCTTTTCAATTCGCTCGGGTCAGCCTGAGCATTTCAGGATTTAGAAGACCGTATTCTGAAGGACGAAGACGAAGATTTATTATTATATATTATAGTATTCCACTACATACATACTGTTCCGCTGCATTATTTATTGTTTTCTGGTATGTGTAACTCTGATATGTATTGTATAAGTATAATCGAATATTTTGTAAAACAACATCTTGAACTATATATTTGATTATTATATTTTATCGTTCCGCTGCAAGATTCTTTTTTGTTCTTTTCTTTCTCTGCTTTTTCTTATTTACCCCATAACAATCCGCCCTTCTGTATGGTTTAAGTCTGACGTGTGTGGTTTATTGTCGATTTAAAGCATCCGAAGAGGCAGGACATTACATCTGGTATCAGAGCGAGGTTTAGCGATAAGCCTTAGCTATGTGGGGTCTGAATCTTTACTAATAGGGTAGTAATACCCTATGGGAGTCGCTGAGTGTATATATATGAGACTGCATATTTGTTAGTGTTATAAAAAGTTTTAATATTGTGTTAATTTGTTCCGTTTTGTATTTATAAATTCTGGTTGGTGCATGGGACGCTATGACATCAACAGGGATTTCTAAACACTTAAAAGGACAGACCGACATAATATTTGTTTTGAATATAGGTGAATGAAATAATTTTGCTATTATATTTTCTATATATGAAATAAAATTTTATAAACGATATATATATATATATATTTGGTTGAAATATATTGGTTGTTAGGTAATGAAATTTATAAATAATAGTTGAAATAAGATTGAAAATAAAATTATTGATAATTGGAAATTTAGAACTTAAGTTCCGGGGTTTTGAAAATTCTTTTGAATGATTTTGAAATATAATAATAGTATTATTAGAAGTATTTTCTGATATAAGTATTTCAGTATAATTTGAAAGAAATGTTTTAAAAAGAAATTTTGGAAAGAAATAAGTTTTGTGCTCCCCTCTCTGTCGTTAGAAAATAATTTCGGTGATGAGTGCACGCATCATCGACATTCATTTTCGAGTTCTAAGTGGGCAGACCACTTAGTATTTTACTGCAGACTTATTTTGATAACAAATATAAAATTTTAATTATTTTAAATATAATTGGATATATTAATATGTTTATCTATTATTTTAAAATGATTTGAAATTTAACCCGGTATTTAGTTCTTAAGTTTCCGTTAATTAATAGTTCAATTAGTGTAGTGAAATGGAATTTAACTAATAATTGAAACCCTAAATGAAATAAGAGATTTAATGCTAAGTTATAAATGGAAATAAAAGAAAGTCGAAATTGTAACTTATAAGACTAAAGATAAAATTAATGGACTATGAATTAATGGAAAGAAATGAGATAAACTTGTATAAATTTCAATTGCATTCTTAAACGCATATATATAACTTACCAAAGATCTAAAAGTTGAAATGTTAATAAGAAATTGTAATGGATATTATACAAGTAAAACTTAAAAGTAATAAATAAGATTTGATGTGTAGATGAAATGCTACTAATTAAATATAATAGAAATGTAAGTATTATGAATAAATAATAATAAATTTAATTAAATGGTTGAAGATAATTATAAATAAAATAAGTAAAAAATATGAATGCATTAAATATATGATTGTAGACTAAAGTTAATGTATTGAGATGCTAAGTAAATGAAAGTGAGAAATAAATGAATGTAATGCAAATAAATAAATAAATGAAATGAAAATTTGCAAGAAATAAATGTGAATTAAAAGAAATCATTATATGAATAAAAAGGAAATCAAACAAAAAAGGTTATCAAGTGAAATTAATAAGAATGAACTTAATTTATTGTTTGGATTTGTTGTTCGTTTTGGTTTATAGTGGTCTGGGTAAGGATACTTTAAATTTTCTTAGATGTATGAATAATCTATCTAGTTTATCTAAGACTGATGAGTAAGTGGAATACTTCATAGTTATTCGTCATTCTATGTGATATAAAGTGTCTTAACCCGAACAAACCAATTGTTTGTCTTGCTTGGATGGTTGATTTGTGTTTGATGTGGATGATGTTTCTTGCAATTGATTGTGGTCGTATTGATTGTTTGCTTGTGGTTGAAACAACTTTAGATATTTTATTTTATATAATTGTTAACCTTTTTGGATTATATAAGTGAAATACAGGTTATGGAAGCAATTACTACTGCTTTTGGGTTCATAATTAAGCGTTGTTTGCCCGACAAATAGGTACGTTTTCGGATTTCGGTTTATACCGCTATTATATTATTTTTTCCGTTTTGGGATATATTATTTTGGAAAATAAATGTTATATATTATTATATTTGATATTATATTTTCTATCGAGCCTCTCCGTACAAAGGAGACTCTACCGAAATTTTCTGTAAATTTTGGACATAGAAATTTTTTGAAAATGTTTTCCAAACTTTATTAATTTGAGTATAAAGATTTAATGGTTATAAATTGGTATATTTTATTTAAATTAATTTATTTTGTAAATTTATTTGTCTATAAATTTAATATTTAAGTAAGATATATTGATTTCTTAATTATTCTTTTCCCTTCTTTTTCCTTTTCGGGGACGAAAAGTTTTGAGTGGAGGAGAGTGTAACGACCCGTAAAATTTGATAACTAAATTAGTTATATTAATAAGATTTTTGTAATTAAATTTAGAAGGAAATTAAATTTTTATAATTATATTGAAGTAAATGTTAAGATGAAGTATAGCAATTGTTATTAAAACTAATTATAGACAATTGAAGTGGAATCCCAATAAAGAAATAGTATTAATTGTTGCACTTAGGTATAAAATTTAAAATGAGTAAATAAAAGTAAGCATTTATTAACCAGTGCAATAATATATTGACTAATAGTAACTGAATGTAAATTTAGGTAATAAAGTTAATTAAAGCTAAATTTGTATAAATTAATTAAATTGCAATAAATGAAATAAAGTAAAATGGTATAACTTGGTTATAAGTTGAATGCAAGTAACAAATGTAAATGTTGATTTATTAATATAAATCTGCGTCATAAATGGGAATCAAGATTATTAATATAAATGTAATAAAGTGGATTAATCGAAATTTGATGTTTGAATATTACGTAAATAAGAATTGGGATGAAATTGGGAAATATTAACGCATCAAGTTATAACCAATGCTAATTTAAGGTTAATAATTAATGGATTGAATGAAATGGGATTAATGTAAATGTTATACTAGGTCATAAATCAAATGTAAGAAAACAAACGTAAATATTGAATTTGTTAATGAGTTAATATATATTGAATAGTAATTGAATGTAAATTAATGTAATAAGATTGATGCAAGTTGATAAGTAACTAAATTTGTGCAATACCTATTAATTGGAAACAAATTGTAAAGTTATAATTGATTGAAATTTATAAATTGGGAATGAATTCAAGTTATAGATATTGATGTAATAATACGTAATAAAGGGTAATTGAATAAAAATCAATGTTTAGTAAGAAATTATAATATCTGTAAATTGATAATTAAGTAGGAATGGGTTAAATTAGGCAAATGGTAATAATTATTAATTGTTTACCCATTTATTTAATCTATTAAATTTGATCTAAATCCATAGCAATTAAACGTAATTAATTACAAGTTAATATGAATTTAGCTGATAAATATAAACCATTAGAGCAATTGGATAAATAGTAGCATTAAAGTTATCCATAAGTTAATGGCTGATTTAATAAAAGGGGTGAGAATCAAGATTTATTAACTTAAATTTAATAATTGGATTTATTACAATAAAATGAAATTTACTATTTAATTATTGCGTTAATTGAGATTTAGATGAAATTTGAGAATAATAATGTAATAAGCCATGAACTAATGTTAATTTCATCCGTTGGATAATAATGAATTGAATAATAAGAATGAAAAGTAAATTCAATGGGATTATTGAGAATTTAAATTATAATTTGTGAATATAATGAAATTGAAAATTTAACACTGGAATTGATAAATTAATTAACTTTAAATTGACATCCAAATTTGTTAAATTAGTGTGAATAATTTGGAAATGTAAAAATGATAAGAATTGTCAATTTTAGAATTGAAATTGGAAATTTGATTTAATTATCAATTATTAATTTATTTAATTAATGTGAAAATAGCCATTCTGGCCACTAACTCGGATTTCGACGAAACTAGTTTCATAGGATCCGTAACGGTGAATTATTGTAGGATTTCAAGTTTCGTGACGATCGGACGTGTCTTTTGATCGTACGGACTCGAAACACCCAGAAATCAATGAAATTGAAATCAATTAAAATCAATTTGAAATAATTTGATTTTAGCACAACTTCTTCATACGATGGAATTTGGAATTGAAACCTGTTCCATCGCGTTTAAAATATTTCAAAACATCAATTTTGATATATGGGATGACCCAATTTCGTTCCGTAGTCGAAATGGGCTTTTCGGGACATTTATCGTTCAGCGCGTTTATAAATCGGGTCCATCTATTCTATTTCAAATTTGTCTATAAATACCCTGTTATAAACCCTAGCCTACCTCTATTTCTCATTTGTCTGTGCGTACAATTCCTCTTCACCTCCTCATTTCAATGGCAGACAATTCCGAATCCAATTGCAATTCAAAAATCAAAGTGAAATTTCAAACTCCTCGAAAAAATTCAGAAAAATTATATATCGTGTATCTCGACAATATGAATCAACATCTGTTGTTCGTTTGTCGGAATTGTGCTTCAATCAATCGGAAATCGTGATCAAACCCTCGAATTTTCGAAACCCTAAGCCGATTTGGGACCTTTTGATCTTGGGCTCTATTCGATGAAATTGGAAAATGGGTTTTGAAGAGTGCAGCGTGGGGAGTCGATTGACGGTGGTGTCATGACCTAAAACTACGGAGGCGGTCGAAATTGGCGAACTAGGGTTCGAAAACCCTAGCTTCCAAGTGGCGGCGCGAGGCATCTGGGACGGCCAGATGGGGTGCGCTGGATGGAGGAGGGGGAGGCGTGAAGATTGGTGGCTACGGCTTGTCGAATAGTGGTCCGAGGCGGTCGTGATTCTGGTCAAAGGGGGAGGTGGGTGGAGCTTGATGGGTTCTCAGTTGCGTGTACAGCTGCAGAAGAACGCGACAATTCGCGTGCAAAGGATGACGTGGCCGTATGTTTTGTTTATTATTATTCTTTTATTTAAATTTCGTTTTCAATTGTTCTGAACGCAATATGTTTTGCATGCGAGGTCCGTTTCACGCGCGGTTTCTTTGACTGCGATCCTATCGAAATTCCGTACATTTTGGCATTGGTTTGGACGAATTCGAAGACTGTTGGAATTTTGGGTTTAAATTGGATTTAAATTCAAAAGGTGAGTGTTTTAACCCACTCACAATTTCTAAAATTTCTTATGTTTGTTAAATTGATTTACGATATGATTTGAAATTTATTTATAGCTGTTCGGCATATTTTTAATCATCATTTCAGTTAGATAGAATTTATTGAATAAAATTGTTATTTAATATAATATGCCAGTTAAATAGTTATTTAATTTATTATTGGATATAAATTGACAGTTGAGACATGCTATTTATTATCTGTTATATATTGTTGATATTGTTTGAATTGGACGATGTTGTGATAAATGGTTGATGATTGATATTGGATAAATGGATGTTGTATGTTATATTGTTATAAATTGCAAGTTGTTATGCATTATCATTTCCTTAGGGATTGCGGTTTGAAATGATATATAACCGTATTTTTATTTTAAATTACGGATTGAAATGATAAATATCTGTATCACTTAACCATAGGATAGAAAATTATATACAGACACCGTCGGTCTATATATATAAATATTTTGAGAATGATTTCTATGGTTTTGGAAAGAAATATACGGTTTAATAAATATTAAATTTTGATATTATATAAATATTATTTTTATATATATATAGTTAAATTCTTGAATTTAAGCTATGTATAAATTTGTGTTTATTCATGGAGTTTGATTGTTTTATATTATATGGTTAAGTACCTGTTTAAGATATTTTGTATAGAGAGTTTTAATGACTTAAATAAAAATTAAGTTGGAAGATAAATATGAAATTGGTTTAATTTGAATTAATTAAGAATTTTACTTGAATAAATTTGATTTAAAATTTAAATAAAATTGAGAGTTAAAGGGTGGGATTCTTATAACTTGATTTGGTTTAGAGTGATTTAAGTGAATATAAAGTTGATTTAAATGAATATATCAGGTTAATTAAATTGAAAGAATATCGAGTTGTTTGAAGTTGAAGGTTTTACTTAAATGATACTGGATTTATTAAGTAAACATTTCAAATCTAAATAATAGTAATGGAAATTTATATATATGGAATTATCAAAGAATTAGTTTTGAAATGGTGGAATATTTAAAGCTTGGAAATATATGGAAATTTGAAATGGTTCATTTGGAGGTTTAAATCGAAATTTGGAATTTATTGGTGAAATTTAAGAAGCTATTTGATTATATAAATTAATTTAATATTTAAACCATTTAAGTACTAGAAGTTATGTTTCAAAGCTACGGGTTTCAAGGTATATAGATTTGAAAGTGCTATGATTTTGGAAAAAGGATATATTTTGAAATAAGAATGATATCATATTGATTTGAGTTTTAAAACGGAAATGATATCGTATTTATATGGTTTTGAAATGGATATTATATTCTGGTTTTGAAGTATAAATTATTTTGAAATGACCGTGGTGTTATAATAACGTTTGGTTGTTAAAGAGACCGGGATCGGAAGTTGTCATACTCTCTGCCAACTCCGAAAACCACTTTAACAACCATTTACGCGGTGGAGACTCCAGAATGAAGTAGGATGGTGGCGGCATTTCCTTTAAGGTAAATACGTGGACCCGACTCCCGTGAGATGGCATAAGGTGCTAAAACTCGAGCGATCGACGGACTAATGAGGTAGCACCTTTGATCGGACACATCCCTTCGATATTATACTCTGACTTTTGGATTGATTCGGTGGCAACTTTTGATTTATTTTTTATTTAGGGGTGTGGCTCGAGGTGGGCGGTAGCTGCGGCTATGCGTTACCATCGGCCCGGAAGCGTAATTGGTATATCTACCTTGGCATTGCCTAGTTGTGTCGTGTCACCTACCCTAGCATGCCTTATACGATTTTGTGTTGTACCATACCTGTGGAGTGCCCTCTGACGACTCCCAGTACGGAGGAGACTACGGTACTGTATAGACTATGGGAATATAAAAGTGTGTTAAGGTGGAAAATGTAAAGCCTTAACGCTATTTTCCGTATATTATACTTTACTTTAGACACTATTATAATAGCGTATATTACTACATAGTAGATAGTTTAACGGATCCTTAGGAGGTGTGAATCCCCAACATCTCTTAAGTTACCGCACTCATGTTAGACACTGGATATGAGATGTCAAATCCCGTAAACATCTCTGATGCCGTTCCACTCATATTTTACCGTTGATTTAACTTACTTAAGATCTTTTAGTTCTGACTCGAGTTTTTTGTCTTTTCAATTTGCTCGGGTCAGCCTGAGCATTTCAGGATTTAGAAGACCGTATCATGGAGGACGAAGATTTATTGTTATTTATTATTATATTCCACTACATTCATACTGTTCCGCTGCATTATTTATTGTTTTTTGGTATGTGTAACTCTGATATGTATTGTATAAGTATAATCAAATATTTTGTAAAACAGCTTCATGAACCGTATATTTGATTATTATATTTTATCGTTCGCTGCAAGATTCTATTTTGTTCTTTTATTTCTCTGCTTTTTCTTATTTACCCCATAATAATCCGCCCTTTTGTATGGTTTAAGTCTGACGTGTGTGGCTTATGTCGATTTAAAGCATCCGAAGAGGCGGGACGTTACACAACTTGTTTAAAATTCCATAATTTTTAAATAATAAAATTTTCCTTTTAAAACAAACTTACTTCTTAAAATTTCAAATATACTTTTAAAATCTCAATAACCAATTCAACTTATAAATTCCTCTCGATTTCCATCACATCACTTTCTTAGCCAGTTTCACTTTTCAAAAATAGCAATCCACTATTTTCCTCACCCTATTTCCATATTCTAATATAATTTCACTTATGAATTTTATATTTCCAGTTTATCATCCTGATATCAATTTTCTTTATTTATAAACATCATTTATAAAAAAATTATAACCCCTTTGAGTTTTTTCTAGTTTATAAAAACAAATTTATTCATAAAATTCCATTTTATAAATCCATTCTTTATAAAACTATTTATAACTTCCAGTCTATTTTCAATATCGGTTTCAACTTCTTTTCATATTTCCATAATACCATTTATAAATTCTTTAAATTCTTTATATAATTCATTTTTAAAATCTTCATTTAATAACTCACAATAGTTAAGTATACCCAAAAATCAAATATATTTTTTTCCTATTTCAATTTCTTTAAAATAACTCCAATCCCAATATACATATTTTTATATCGAAAATTCCATTTTATTCCCTAAATTTGAAAATATATTTATGGTATCTAAATTATCAAAATTCAGGCCAGTGCTACAATAGCATCCAATAATTCCAATCACTACAATAATCTATAATAGATTATACTACACAATCCATATATCACAATATTTGAAATTAAGTTTAGCATTTTGAGGAATCCAGTTGAATGCCTCCAACCTGTTTTCCCTGCATCCATCAGTGTTAATACAATATAAAAATACCAATCCCACTTCGAGGGGATATCGCGGTATATATGGTCATCCGCTATTATGCGGGGAGCATAGGATCTCATCCGCTATAATATGCAGGAATATCACTCCAAATACTAATAGATATACTACGATATATATATATATATATATATATATATATATAACAATATCATCCAACAAACAATAATTTATAAATCAAGCAACCAATAATTTCAAATTCAACGTTTTTTAAATTATTCTAGAAATCCAAATAAGTGAGATTTTACTCACCTTGATCTTCCAAAATTGTTAATTGTTCCAATTCCAATTTTTATTCCACTGTGTAGTATTTGCCGCTGCGAATCCAACGTGGCCCGACACGTTATTTTTTTTCCTCGTATAAGAGTTACACAAATCATAAGCGTTTGATTTTAATGAATCAATTAAAATCATTAACAGCTAATTAACCTTAAATTAATTTAAAATTTTAATTAACTTAACCAAAATTTTAAAATTAACCTCACCTCCTCATCTTCTCACATAGGCTGCCAGGCATGAGACCACCGCCTCGACCATCACATCAAAGCTCGTCGAACCTCTAACGCCCACCGGAAGGAAATCCATCGACATCTGCTTCACCTCATTCCTCCCTGACGTCGAGCTCGAAACCCCCTAACACAACAGCTGGAATCCCCACGTCATGACAGGGAGAAGTCACACTTCCCATTCAATGTCGTGCTCCACCTTTTGCCACACGCCTTCAGCTTCGCAACCCCCTTCCTCCACTGCCGTGCGCGACCCACCACTGCATCTCCATCCTGTCATTGAGTCGTCGAGCTCGACCATGCACCCAAGCCTCTCCTCTCCCACACATCTCGAGATCCCCCCACGTATACAACCGCCGACGTCCTACCTCATCAACCAGTCGTGCACCATCGATGTCGCAATGCATTACCATTCGTGCCTCACTACATCGCCAAATCGAACCCTCTACCTCATTACTGTTGAAGTTCACTCGATCGAAATTGCAATGCGATTTAAATCACGTGATGTTCTTCCACTTTTATTTTTATATATTTTTTGAACTGAAGAGGTTTCGTTCGTTTCGATTTTTCTAAAGAGAATAAAATAGGAGGTCGTATTTTAAAAGGGGAAAGGTGCTATAGGGAATAGGTTAGGTTGACTGATGGATGTAATATGTTTGACCGCTGATTTGATTTCATACCTATCCCTTCAAAATATCCTGAACCCCTAGTCAGGGGTGCTACCTGGCCTTCGTAATGTTATACCACTATCCCGAACCCTATGGAACAAGTCTTAAGGTCTAGTTCGATGGTATGGAGAAGATATGTTTTTGGATCCAATTATTATATTAAATTTCGATATTAATTTCAACGTGCTTTTATCCTGTATGATCAAGCAATAACTCCGAAAGCAACGAAATTTGAAACCGATAATAATTCACTATTGTGGATCCAATGGAAATAGTTTCACCGAATTCCAAGACTGTGCCTTGGATCGTTATTTTAACGCGTCGATTAAATCAACAATTTCAAAAATCGTCCAATCACTTGAAATTCTAGTTTTAAATTCTTACTAACTCAATTATAATCCCAAATCCAATATCTAAAACCATTTAAATATTTAAAACTGAAGGACAGAAAGATCCGGGCCATTACATTCCTCCTTTCCTAAAAGAATTTCGTCCTCGAAATTTGCTAATGCAGAAAAGTGCTCCAAACCCATTAGCTTATTAAAACCCACTTAGTGAAAATTTGATATTTCACTTTCATAATCTTTTACCTTCAACCTAAACAATTAGTTTCCAATTCTAATTCCAAAACCCTTTATTTCAATTACAATTTGAAATCAAATTGTCGTTAACAAAAATTTTCCAAAAATATCAAAAAATTTCTAACACCTAAAATTTTCGAATTTTTTGGCAGAGTCTCCTTTGTACGGAGGACCTTTTGCAATATGACAAGGGAGATAAATATATATACATCAACCCACATGGTCGAAAAACAAAAATATAAATCAATATTTTATAATCTGCGATATTTAATCTGGAAACATACCTTATTTTAGCGTTTTAAGCATTATTAAGCGAGCATTTACTTCATTTGCAAATACGCAACCCAAATTTAGGCAAATAGTCCCTTTGTGCCAGTACTTACTCAACTTTAAACACATGAGTAACAAAATTATGAAATTTTATAACATTTCATTCATTTAAATGGATAAACATATAGATTTCATAAACATTGCATTTTAACACATAATTATAAGCAATTATAATGTTCCAACACCAATTTAATTACTTCCAGTCAATCCATATATCATTTATTTCAATTCAAATGATTTACTACCAAATTATTTGCATTTAATTTATTTCATACCAAACAAACCATATCCACTCCAAATTGATTAAAAAATCAATTTATTCACATTCTATTTATTCATATAATTTTATTTACTTTAGTTTACGTCGAATGAAAATTTTTCTATGTAAATTTGGCACTATTTATTTAATAAAATAACAATTTTAGCTTATAATTATTTTAAATTGATTCCAAATCAATTTATATTTTATTTTATACCATTTCAAATTTATTCTCAGCTAATTCACTTACATTTCTTTCATATCCACATTCATTGTATTCAAATATATTCTACTGAGCTTGGAATCATTTCATGTTAATTAAATAACCATTTCACAAATTTATTCGAGTCAAACCTCCATCCAAAATAATTGACAACAGTTAATTTGTTTATTTTCAATATATTCAACTATATAACATAAGTCTATTTCCTTTCCAACAAATTCCATTTCAAACATAGATTGATTCTTCTTCACTCAAATTCTATTCCATTCATTAATTAATTTTATTAGTTTTCCCTACTTGATCCACTAATTTTTTTAATTTCACATAGTAAATTTCATTCTCAAATTCCTTTAAAATTATATTCAAGGCCAAATTCAATTTATTTACACTCACATTGAATTTATTTATAAGCCGAGTTATCACCTTTTTTGACTATTTCCATTGTTAGCACCAGAACAGGTCACTAACACCCTTAAGAGAGATTGTGTAGAGAGATTAATGAAGAAAGTAAAGTTAAACAGAGGACAGTACGTAAATTTAAATGCAGAAAAAACAAACACCAGATTTATAGTGCTTCGGCGTAATTACCTACGTCCACTTTGAGGTAGATCTTTATTGCTTTTCTCGATAATCGATTACAGATACAATCCATATGTCAATCACTCAAATACAATTGCTAAGCAAAAAAGATTAAGTCTTGAATGAGTCTTGAATGCGACAGAGTCTCCTCGGTGTTCTCGAAAAATTGTCCCTTTCATTGTGCCCATGCCTCTCTATTTATAGGCGAAAATGGATTGGACTTCCCTGGTGGGCCAGGTAGCTAAGTAGCTTGGCCCAAAAAGAGTGATCTCTGTGTGCCGATCCATAGAGGCCGAACGGAAAAATATCGAGCAAGGCATGAATGCCGAACGATATTCTCATGCCGAACGAAGTGATGCCGAACACCCTGAATGCCGAACGACATTCTTATGTCGAACGAAGTGATGCCGTACACCCTGAATGCCGAACACCCTGAATGCCGAACAATATTCTCATGCTGAACAAAGTGATGCCGAACATCTTGAATGCCGAACGAGGTATTTGTGCCGAACAAGGTTTGGATGCCGAGCAGTATGGAATGCCGAATGACTCTGCCATGCCGAACGTCCATATATGTCGAACGATATACAATACCGAATGTCTCTCAATGCTGAACGCTCTCACATGCCGAACACTCTCGCATGCCAAACGTCCCATAGATGTCGATCGAACTTGATTGCCGAACGAATCATATGTGCTGGACGACTCTAGAAGCCGAGCGCTTTCTAATGCCAAACGCTCCTAAATGCCGAGCGTTCCTGAATGCCGAGCGTTCCCTAATGCCAAACGATCTGGATGCCGAACGACTCATAAATGCCGAACAGTATGTTAATGTCGAGTACTTAGTTGCCTGGTCAAATCTCCAGGTAACACTTGCCCCCCAAAGTGCATCACGTGGTCGAACGTGGTGCGCTTTGAATCACGTGTCCACTGTACTTTTCTTCGAGATGTGGTTTAGTTTCCTCGATGGTGGTATTTTCTCGTGAATTATGGATGAGGCAATGCATGCCGAACGTTACGCAAATGACGATCAGCATAGCCGAAGTCGAGCGTCCTGGATGGCGAACACTCTTGAATGCCGATGCCGAACGATGTTGTTTTGACCATTTCTACCAGTCATTGTCTCTTCGACTTTCCCTCTTCACCTATAAAGTCGGCATTTTCCTTCTTCTTCTCTTTTCACTTTCACCTCCGTTATATAGTATTCACAAACCTCGGCTTTTAACAAACTCTAAGAATTTGACTACCCTTCCTTCCTCGAGCATCATACCCTGCATTACCCATTTCTCGAGTCATTCGGAATTAATTCAAGCCGTGACCTTAACTCCAGAATTCTCCCGAGCTTCAATCTATTTGCTAGGTATCGACCCCTTCCATTTAAATGCTTTCCCTGACTAAAAGTTTTAGTACGAGGCTTAAGTTCGTAAATTAGAACCGTGGCCAATAGGTATTTCGTGGATGAAAGGATCGAACTGCGATTAGGGCACGTTCTAGGGCTAGATGACGTAGAGAAAAGGGGAAGTGGTCAGAGGCAAGCACATGAGGGCGTTGATGGAAGATGTACTATGGTTCGGTATGGTTCTCTCATGGCGAACGAGATTGGAGGGAAGAGTAGAGGAGGAGTAGGAATTGGCTAGAGCACCGAACAACACGGTCCGGTATGACTTGCCGAACGACTTGACCACGTCGTTGGTTTGGATGAAGGAGAAAGATAAAACCATTGTTAAGGGAGAAGTGCCGAGCGTTGGGGCTCGGATAACCTCGACTCGGCATGATTCGCCACGTGCCGAGCAGCGAAGTGGAAAAATAGGGAGGAAGTACGAATTGGATAGGATGTCGAACGATATTTCGGCCGAACAACGCGTAGGCTGAACGGTCATGAATGCCGACCGATAGTTAGGCCGAACAGCATTTTGACCGAACGATACTTAGGCCGAACAACATTTTGACCGAACGATACTTAGGCCAAACAACATTTCACCTTGCCAAATCATAAGAAAAAAACAAAGACACAAACCTAAGCATACTGGCATACCGAACTATTCTGGATTGATAACTTCCTAGTTCCAATTATCATAAGCCTAAACTGAAATCGATAAAAATAGATAAAAGCTTTTGGCATACAGTGCCAATGTCCGAGTCCAAAATTGAAAACATTGCAAGGATGGTTTTTGAAGACGGTCAGCGATTATAATTTCTCAGCGCTTATACTTGAATTATCACACTAGTTCACACACCACATGGGGGAGGGGGGAATATTTATGTTGTTAAGTCTAACGTCGATTGTTTTTCAAGTATAGTTCAAACAGGTACTCTACTAGATTCAATTTCTATCAAAGATGTCTAGGAAATCTAGCTCCGCCATGATCTCAGATAGACCTGGGCCGTCTTCTAAACAAGGAGTTACAGATACTTCAAACCCGTCGACTTCCCCCGCTCATAACTTAGCTCCCGATGCCCTGGAGGCATCAATTTCCTTAGAAAATCCAGTCGATTCACAGGATTTGAAGATTAATGAAAGTGCACTCTGTCGGATATGCTCCGTCCACGGAATCCCCTTTGACGACGTATTAGTTCCATCAGGGCACGATCGTCCACACTTTCCCCCAGTTGGATATACAGCTTGTAATAAGTTTATGTGCTGGGTCAGCAGTGTGCCGCCGTTCAACTTATTTCTTCGAGACACGCTGCAATACATCGACATTGCCCCATCATAATTGCACTCGAACGGTCACGCCTTCAGCTACGGTACCTACATCCTCTTCATGAATGTCCTCTCCAGGCCTCCAACCCTGGGTGACATCAGATATATATATATATATATATATATATATATATGATCAAGAAGCGCAGAGATAGCCCCTCTTTCATGTTTCTCGAGCCGCACCACAAATGCCAAATCTTAACTGGGGCATGCAGCAAGTTCGCCCTGTACAAGCAGGAATGGTTTTATGTGTGTTGCCCTCCTGGTTTCAGGAGGAGATGGGTGGAAGGAAGTAAGTCTTTTTTTTGGATCGATATTCATTCTTGGTCAAAGTCGTGCCTCTTCTAACTCTTTTTTCGTCTTTTCAGGTATCAAGGCACGGATATTCTGAAGCCGTCGAAGCTATTAGAGCCCTTCCTGCCGACGAACGGGACATCCGAACTCTCATTTCAAATGAGTCACTTTCGAGTTTTGGACTGTTGGCAGAAGGCCATCGGATAAGCCTTCCTCAGGGCGTTTCCATACCCAGGCCCGCCTCCGGCAAAGGGAAAAACAAGCTGAGTCTTCAGCACGCAACGCTCCTGGTGCACTAGAATAAGGAGAAATAAAAGAAAATGAAACATCTGAAGCACAAGATGAGAACGTCGGTCTTACTCAGGACCCACTAATTGAAGTTCATGACATCGAAACATCTTGCCCCTCTTCGAAGAGGAAAAAGAAACTTACATACAAGATAAGGAGGGAAAAAGTTGGTGCAATCTCTAAAGTTACTTTTATTCGAACAGAGAAAGAGGCTTCCTCACAATGTTTAGAAAGTTCTTTAAAGGGCCTTTCGAACCTCTCGATACTTGACGATATGCTTAGTTATGATTTCGATGATCCGGAAGCACTTAAACTTCACTAGCCCATCAGAGGTGATGGAGGCGTTCAAGCCCAAACTCAGGGAGAAAAAACTCCCATTAATAAAGAAACTGGTCCATCGGGGGGAAACACTAGGACACACATAAACACATGCACTTCTCCTTGCAGTTAAATTTCCGTCGTCACACTACTCTTTGCTATTTCGTTGTTTTTTTCAGTTCTGTGCAGGTGACATGGGGTGTACACACGGAATCGATCGTCTCCACGGGTCGTCCATCTTTCATCACACTGGACGGGACTCAGGTTCCGGAAGACGTCAGGATAGAGACGGTGATGGCGATAGGGATTACCATTCCCGAGACTCATCATCTCGGAAGTAAACATATTATCAGTCCAAGTACCACCAACATCCTTCTTCTCACTCGGAACAAAGCAAAGATAAGCACAGCCATAAGGGGTCGCAATTCGATGTCCCCTTAGATCAACACTCCGATTCCACTTCCACACGACAATCCCGGGATCCTCACAGGAGAGATGAACTTTCAAAGCCATCTCCTTCTATTCCCGCAACAGATCCAACAGTATCGGAGATACTGGCCGAGCTTAAAGTTAAATTTCCAAAGATCTTCTTTGATGGTCTGAAGTTCCTCCCGGCGATCCACCATATACCTGGAGATGTTAAGTAGAGCGCTATCGCATGTACCAACAGCGTCTATGTCCAACATGACGCGTTTGTTCATCTCGCTGAGACAGTGTCGTAAGTCTCCATAGAACGCCAACATGAGATTTATCTCCTGAAGCTTGAGACTATTCATGACAAAGACATTATCAAAGCTCAGGATAAAGAGATTGCATCTTACAAATCTCAACTTGAGGCCGCCCAGCAGAGCGCCAACGATACCGTTGAAGCCGTAACTCGTTTGGAATCAACTCACAAAAAAGAAATCGATGAGCCAGTACAACGTTGTGGGGCTTTAGCTTTGGAGAAAGACTCAGTGCAAAAAGGGAGGGATGCATTTTGTCTCCAAGTTAAAGAACTTGAGGAGAGACTCCGCAAAGAGAAAGAAGAGAATATTACTGCCCAAGAAGAGTCGCAACGGTATTGCGACGAGATCGTTGCAACGCGACTCCTAAAGGAGAAACTTGAGGGCAAGATTTCTAAAGTTGAGGTGCTGAAGAACGAAGCCCGCGAAGAGGGCAAAAAGATAGCATCTGTGGAAATCGACTCCCGTCTTAAGGCGGCTGAGGAAGAAGGTAGAGAAGAAGTCAAAACCATGTTCTACCCGCTTATTGCCGAATTCAATGCCCACGTTTTCATGCACCGGGACGTAACTTTCTAGGCATCTCGAATCTTTGGCCGAGGCATGGGATACCTTAATTAAATCAAGAAGGCCGAACACGGTATCGAGGTGGTTGATGATGGGGCTTTGATAAAAGAATTCCCTAAGGGAAACGAGCCTTCGGACCTGTCAGCGGCTAAAGCCCATTATTGCAAAGGCTTCCCCTCAACGAAAGGGAAAGAAGTTATCGCCTGTCCATCCGGGATTGAGTCTCCAGCTCGTGTGCCTACCCAACCGGCCGGTCGGCCGATACTCGATCCTTTTGAACATCACATCGGCTATGACCCGAAGGACCCCGGCCTTGGCATTCACGTTTTGTCCCCTATTCCAGAGGGTGGGACCCCCTGATGGCTGAGCCAGTCGGAACCTGGTAGGCAACTCTTTTGCTTTAACATTCTAAGAGTTTTCGCTTTTTACCAGAAGTTATCACATTCTAATACTTGATTTTCGTGATTTTGTGCAGGCCATTTTGATCTTGAGCCCACTCCGAGGAGCGATATCGCCAAGGTGGTGAGGGAAAAAATGAGTGAAGCCACTCATGCAGGAGAGGCCCCCGGTCCCGATGCTCAAGTGATCGGAGCGCTTGATGAAGACAAATATGAGACTTCCTCTCCCATAGATGGGAGTTATATAGTTGAAATTACAGACGTCTTTAAGCACACATCCGGACTGAGCATGAAGGAGCAGCTTAAGGAAGAGAAGGAAAAGACGGTCAAGATCAAGGTCGAACTTCAAGCTGTGGACCTGGACGATCCTTTGAACAAGCCGTTGAAGGTCATTCTCCCAGGCAGGTCCAAACCCATGGATGTTCCTCGTACCTCTTCAGTTGCCACTCCCCCGTCAAAGAAAGCTTTCAAGGGTAAACGTATCGGGGAGGAGTCATCGAGCAAAAATTCAAAGAAGTCAAAGAAGTAGTCTTCGCTCTCGTTCAACAAGAGCTAGTTTAGATTATGTAATTATTATTATTTTCGTAGTTCATGTAAATAAAATTACTTGTGATGGATAAAACTTAGCTCTTTTTCCTCTTAGAGGACTGTTGTTGTTTGGTTTTTTGGTATAACCGTGGTCAAAACCCGAGCTACTGCGCGTTACATGAACTTCTCGATTCATCTTCAAACAAGTTGACAACTTCTTTGGTATTTGCCCATACTTTTATCCCACGCTCTGGGGACTTAGAATATTTTCCAATCCATACGCCAAGGGCTCGATGACTTCAAGTCATTTATATCAAGTCCGCCTTCAGGGGACTTGGACATTTAAATCGTTTATACTCGAGTCTGCACTCTGAGGACTTTGAGTACTCCAGTCCGCACTCTGGGGACATGGAGATTTCGTGTCGTTTATACTCGATTTCGCACTCTGGGGACTTAGAGTACTCTAGTCCGCACTCCGGGACTTGGAGATTTAGAGTCGTTTATACTCGAGTCTGCACTCTAGGGACTTAGAGTACTCCAGTCTGCACTCCGGGACTTGGAGATTTCGAGTCGTTTATACTCGAGTCCGCATCTAGGGACTTAGAGTACTCCAGTCGGCGCTCCGAGGAGTTGGAGATTTTGAATCATTTATACTCAAGTCTGCACTCTGGGGACTTAGAGTACTCCAGTCCGCACTCCGGGGACTTGTAGATTCTGAATCGTTTATACTCGAGTCCGCACTCTGCGGACTTAGAGTACTCCAGTCCGCACTCCCGGGACTTGGAGATTTCGAATCGTTTATACTCGAGTCCACACTCTGAGGACTTAGAGTACTCCAGTCCGTGCTCCGGGGACTTGGAGATTTTGAATCATTTATACTCAAGTCCGTACTCTGGGGACTTAGAGTACTCCAGTCCGCACTCCGGAGACTTAGAGGTTTCGAGTCGTTTATACTCGAGTCCACACTCTAGGGACTTAGAGTACTCCAGTCCGCACTCCGGGGACTTGGAGATTTGGAGTCGTTTATACTCGAGTCCGCACTCTGGGGACTTAGAGTACTCCAGTCCGCGCTCCGAGGACTTGGAGATTTCGAATCGTTTATACTCAAGTCCGCACTCTGGGGACTTAGAGTACTCTAGTCCACGCTCCGGGGACTTAGAGATTTCGAATCGTTTATACTCGAGTCCGCACTCTGGGGACTTAGAGTACTCCAGTTCGCGCTCTGGGTACTTGGAGATTTAGAAACATTTATACTCAAGTCCGCACTCTTGGGACTTAGAGTACTCCAATCCGCACTCCAGGGACTTGGAGGTTTCGAGTCATTTATACTCGAGTCCGCACTTTGGGGACTTAGAGTACTCCAGTCCGCACTCTGGGGACTTGGAGATTTCGAGTCATTTATACTCGAGTCCGTACTCTGGGGACTTAGAGTACTCCAGTCTGCACTCCGGGGACTTGGAGATTTCGAGTCGTTTATACTCGAGTCCGCACTCTGGGGGCTTAGAGTACTCCAGTCCGCGCTTTGGGGACTTGGAGATTTTGAATCGTTTATACTCAAGTCCGCACTATGGGGACTTAGAGTACTCCAATCCGCACTCTGGGGACTTGACGATTTCGAAATGTTTATAGCGTTATCATACACAGAAACATCGACAATTCATGGGAAAAAGAAATAGCTTCAAGCCTTTATTAATGCAAATAAGCTAAATTGTCTTTCTACATGCCGTAAACTAGGAATAAAAACTTGCTAGAAATAAATGCAACTAAAAAATGAACTAAGTGTAATAATGCCGCAACTGTTCACCATTCCATGCTCGGGGGAGTATCTCACCATCGAAGGTCGCTAGCTTGAAAGTTCCTTCTCTAAGCTTCCGTTCAATGACGTATGGACCTTCCCATGCGGGGCTCATGTGTGATGGAACTGGAAAAACTCGTTCCAAAACGAGATCACCCACGCCAAAGATTCTCGGTTGGACTTTTTCATTACAATATCGAGCAATTCGGTGCCTATATGCAGCCGCTTTTAAATTAGCTTCTTCGCGTTTTTCATCAATGAAGTCCAACGATTCCAGCAAGAGATCTTGATTTGACTTAGGGTCATAATAAGTTACCCGATGTGATGGGACTTCAAGTTCCATGGGTATGACAGCTTCCATGCCATATGCTAATGCAAATGGAGTGTGGCCAGTCGCACACTTGTGGGTGATTCTGTAAGCCCAAAGTGCCGTCGGAAGCTCATCCACCCACTTGCCTCTAGCCTTTTCCAAACGTTTTTTCAATATGGATTTGATTATCTTGTTTACGGCCTCCACTTGTCCATTAGCTTTCGGATGAGCAACTGCTGCAAACTTTTTCTCAATACCATATTTTTGGCAAAATTCCCTAAACTCTTTGCTTTCAAACTGAGTTCGATTGTCCGCAACGATGGTTCGTGGCAGGCCAAAGCGGCATATGATATTTCGTACAACGAAATTAATGACTTTTTTGGTGGTGATAGTGGCCAAAGGCTCTGCTTCTTCCCACTTGGTAAATAATCAACCGCAAGAATCGCGTATTTTGATCACCTTTGGATAGGGGTGAGGAACCGACTATATCGATTCCCCACAATACAAATGGTCAAGGACTAACTATTTGTGTGAGTTTCGTCGACGGAGCTCTTGGGATTTTTGCATACTTCAGGCATTTGTCACATCTTCTCACGTAGTCTGCGGTATCCCGATTTACAGTTGGCTAATATTATCCATAGCAAAGGATTTTCTTTGCTAACATTTGCCCCCGGTATGGTCGCCACATTCACCTTCATGGACATCCGTCAGGACTCGTTTTATCTCATCACGGGCAATGCACCGGAGCAATGGGGTCGAGAATCCCCTCCGATACATTATTCCATCCTGCATTGCGTAACGAGAAGCCTTACGAATGACTTGTCATCTTTCTCTCCTTCTTTCGGGCACGACCCCGTGTAACAAATACTGCTTGAATGGGGTCATCCATGAATCCTTTTCGATTTCTGTTTCTAACACGAAATCAACCTCCATCATATTTATGCTCGGAACATGTATGGTTTCAACGGGATACAACCCCATCTGTTGCGCATCACCAGCGCTTGCGAATTTTGCCAACGAATCAGCTGCGCTGTTTTGTTCATGCGGAACATGTGAAATATCATAATACTCGAGACTCGCTAGCAGCTCCTGAACTTAGGCCAAATACGGGGCAAGTCTCTGCCTCCGTGCTTGGTAGTTTCCATGCACTTGATACACCACCAGTTGCAAGTCGCAAAAAATTTCAACCGATCTTATTCCCAGTTCTTTGACGAGTCTTAAGCCGGCAATCAATGCTTTATACTCGGCCTCGTTATTCGTTTCTGTGAGTTCCAGCGTCAAAGCATAGCAAACCGATCGGTTTTTAGGAGTTACAAGAACTATGCCAACCCTGGAACAACGGTTGTAGATGCCCATCTGTGTACATCTTCCATCGGACGGGAGGTATGACATTGCGACCGTTTGATTCGTCTGTCATGGTGAATTCAGCGATGAAATCAGCTAGCGCTTGTCCATGTATGGCCTTTCGCTGTAGGTAAGTAATATCGAACTGACTGAGCTCGATATTCCATTTTAACATTCTTCCAGAAGTTTTCGGTCGTTGGAGTATCTGACGCATGGGTTTATCAATGTAAACACTTATTGTGTGTGCCTGAAAATATGGGCGAAGCTTGCGTGATGCAATCACCAAGCAATAGGCTAATTTCTCGATCTTGGGATAGTTTCTTTCTGCCCCGTTAAACGTTTACTAACATAGTAAATTGGCTTTTGAACTCGGTCCTCCTCACGAACCAAAGCCGTACTGATAGCATGTACTGCCAAGTACACATACAACATTTCATGGTCTATTGGTTTCGATAGCACTGGGGGGATCTCCAAATGTCTTACCAGAGCTCGGAATGCTTCCTCACAGTCGGATGTCCACTTGAAATTCCCTTTTCCCTTCTTTATCACATCAAAGAAAGGAATTCACTTATCTGTGGCTCTGGATATGAATCGGCTCAGCGCTGCCACCTTTCCGTTCAAGCTTTGTACTTGCCTCATAGTTCTAGGCACTTGTATGTCCCGAATAGCCTGAATCTTTTCCAGGTTAGCTTCAATTCCACGTGCATTCATAATAAAACCCAAGAACTTTCCTGATGCCACGCCAAAAGAGAACTTCAAGGGGTTGATCTTCATACCGTATTGTCTGAGTATATCAAACATTTCTGCTAAATCTCGGATGTGGTTGTTTGACTGCCATGACTTCACCAGCATGTCATCCACATAGACTTCGATCGTCTTACCGATATGGTCCTTAAACATTCGATTCACCCGACACTGATAAGTTGCTCCCGCGTTTTTCAATCCAAATGGCATTACTACATAGCAATATAGCCCCATATTTGTGACAAAACTGGTGTGCTCTTGGTCTGGAATATGCATCGGGATCTGATTGTATCCTAAGTACGCATCCATAAATGACAATAATTCATGTCCAGCGGTAGAGTCGACGAGCTGGTTAATTCTAGGTGAAGGGAAATTATCCTTCGGGCATGCTTTATTCAGATCAGAGTAATCAACACAAGTTCTCCACTTCCCATTTGCTTTCTTCACTAGCACTGCGTTAGATACCCATTCAGGGTAGAGGGCGTCATGGATGAACCCATTGGCTTTGAGTTTGTCCACCTCTTCTTTGAGAGCCGCGGACCTTTCCGGGTCCATACCTTTCCTTTCCTGTTTTACGGGAACGTATTTCAGGTCTTTGTTCAACATATGACTCGCGATTGTTGGAGAAATCCCGCACATATCAGAGTGTGTCCAAGCGAAAACGTCCAGATTCGCCCGGAGAAAATCAGTAAGATTCTCAGCCACTGAAGGATCGAGTTGCGATCCAATCTTAAGAACTCGTGATGGGTCATCCCAGCCGACTAAGATGTCGATCGTCAGCTCAGCCGGTGCTGCATTCGTTTTCATGGGTTCCCGATCATCGTCTCTCGGATCTATGTCTCTAAGGATCCGAGAATGTTGCCCGAGCCAGGGCTCGGGCACTACTTGTCAATTATCAGTCTTTAGGATGCGGATGAAGTTATGCACAACCTTTCCCTTCTCTCTCCGTTGAGCTTCTCTCAGTTCAGCCACATAACATGCGCGACCGGTCGCCTGATCGCCATGTACAACACCGACTCCTTTGTCTGTCGGAAATTTTAATGTCAAACACCATGAGGCCAAAGCAGCCTTAAATTCTGCCAAGGCTGGGCGACCCAAAAAGACATTGTATGGAGAGTCAACATCCATTACTATGAACGGTAGGACTCGCACTCTCCTAGCTCACCTTCTCCCAGTTCAACTGGTAGCTCTATATACCCCATCGCATTGGTTGCAGCACCGTTAAAGCCGTGGATACGGGATTTGCATGGTTTCAAATCTTTCATTTCCATCTTCATTTGGTCATAAGCTTTCTTGAAGATGATGTTGACAGAGCTTCCATAATCAATCAAGATTCTTTTAACGTAAGCTGGCCTGATTGTTGTAGATATAACCATCGGGTCGATAGTAGGAGCCTCCATCTTGTCCGCGTCTTGACTCCTAAACACTATATCGTCAGTCATCATGCGTTGTTGTTTTGTGGGGGTTCCATCTTCCACATTCAAACAACATTCATAATCCGCATGCCTCAAGGAGGTAGCATATCGTTCCATCTCATGCCAATTCTTTTTTTCAGGATGTGGTTCTTCGACAATAGTATTTATGATCAATCTACCCACAGTCCGAGCAGGTTGTTTTGGTTGGCGTGGAGCCGGCCCGCGTCTGGGGTCTGACGTTCCTTCCCTTCCATCTTGTGGGTTTTTGACAAATTCCTGCAGTTTTTTCTGTCTGATCAACTTCTCTATGGCGTCATGGAGGTGTCTACACTCCACAGTATTGTGCCCATGGGTCTCATGGAAGCAACAGTACTTCCCTATCCGTTTCTGTTCTTCAGTGGACTCCTTTGGGCATGGCTTTCTGTATTTAAAGGTGTTACAGGTAGATAGATAAATGTTTTCAAGAGAAGTATTCAGCGGGGTGCATTTATTGTAGGTCCGAATCCTTGACTTCCATTTCCCTACTTCTCTTTTCTTTCCAGGATTCCCACCTCCAGATCCTTTGGACTACCCAGGCTTGTTCTGGACGTTGACTTGAACTTTTCCTGAACTATCGCCGGACTGCTTCACGGCGATGTTACTTTTCACAATCTCCTGAACAGACCCTAATGCCTTATCTCGTCTCGTCCATCGAGCCTCCTCCTCCGTATGAACTGATGGGCTTTGGAATTGAATCGTTCCAATGTTGTTGGGGGCTTTCCCGCCAACCAATCTCCAAACACCGAGCCTGGATCTACACCTTGCATTACCACCATCAAAATTGCGTGGTTGTTAGGATTACTAAATTCAGTGGCGGCAACATGAAACCTCTGTAAGTATACTTTCAAAGACTCTTTCGGAGCCTGGATTGTGCTTGATAATGACATTACGTCCCTTGGACGGGTAGCATGTATCCTGAATTGTTCAACAAATTTCTTCGCTAATGGGTTCTCTTGAATTTAGAGCTAGAAGTTGGATTTGCTAATGAAGACTAGGGCTTGGAGTTTTAATTTCCTCTTCTTTCCCCCATTTTTTCTTTAGCTTGAAGTGTTAGGAATATGAAATGAAGTAATGAAGAGTTGGAGTGGAGCTAGAGTCTTAAGATGGAACATTGGGCTGAAACCCAAACTCAAACCCAAAGTGAAAAAGTAGCAAAACTTTACTAACTCCAAACATATCGAAACTTATACTAAAAAAGGTTGCAAATGACATTTTGAACTCGATGGAAGGGGTCTCGAGTCCCAATTCAACTGTTTGCAAAAAGTAGCTTCTCGGACCAAAATTCGATGAACGATAAAATATTTAAATAAAATATGTAAATATACAATCGATAAATATGCAGGTTGTTACAGACTCCCCTCCTTAAAGAAATTGCGTCCTCGCAATACTTAAGAAGAAAATAAAGAGTAACAACCATAAAAGTATATCAACGCAAAAGAAATTTGAAATAGGAAGTTCACCATAAAGAGCATGAAAGAGTAAGCCTGAACGGGATCGCTCGATGACTTCCCAGGATTCCCAAGAGCAATCCTTAGGATCTGAGAACTATCGAACTTTCACAAGAAGAACATCTTTATTTCGAAGGCGCTCAACCTCCGAAGTAATGATGCGAATGGAATGTTGCTCATAAGTCAAATCTGGTGAAGCTTCAATTTCATCAATAACACCGGACTCAAGAATAAAAATAGGAAACCTAAAAGCATTTCCATAGTTAAAAGACGCGGAAAACGTCAAGAATAGCAGAAAATTGAGCCAGTGCAACGGCGTAGTACAAGAACGGTACGCCCGAGAAATGAGGAACTCGAATAATTTGGAACAACGACGTAGTATAATAACGGTACGTCAAATGATCCAAAATTCAAATAATTCGGAACACCGACGTAGTACAAAAACGGTACGTCCAATGAGCCGAACACCATAAAAGAACATCGGACTCTAGTCCATAAAAGAAATGGGATAAAGCTCAATAAAATGAAGTATATCAAAATGTCCGATGAACTTGATAAAAAGATAATTCCATTCAAACATCATCAAAGAATCAACCACTTGTTGCTTACGACTAAGCGCATTTGGCAACACGATTTCCCTTCCGGGAATAAAAAGAATATCAAAATCATAAGATGCAAGGATCTCTAGCCAACATTAAGTTCCTTATGAGAAAATAAATATTCCAAAGATTTATGATCGGGGTAGAGAACAAATTTCTCATCCAAAATGATGATGCCAAATTCTAAAAGTAAAAACAATAGCCGTGAGCACTAGATCATGAGCGGCATATCTAGTCTCGATAAGCTATAACGATTTAGAAGCACAAGTGATAGCACATTCTCATTTGCAAGAGAGCGGCATCCAAACCAATACGATTAGCATTGGGACAAAAGATAAAGTCTTGGTTCCCCACGGTAATCACAAGAATAAGAGTATCGAAAAGAAAGAACTTCTTTTAAATAATTTTCTTTCCCGAAAAGCTAAAACTTTCAAAATCACAATTATCTCAATGTAAAAATCTTTCTAGAAAAATTTACATTTTACAAGTCGATATATCGTGTCTGATTGTCTCATCAAAGCGTTTAGGAAATTCCTATCGATAACGTTGATCAAGCGCATCGACCAAAATTCTTAAAACATTAAATGGGCAATACAATCACAAAATCATCTTTTATAGATAAACATGTTTCTAAAAACTTTTTGAAAATTCTCTTTGTTCATTCTAAAAACAGAAATCCTATTTATACTTATAAATAAATCTTATGAAAAAGATTTGCAAAAAATTTTAAATTGCTATTTTCATCCAAAATCAATAAATACAAGAATGGTCTCATCGAAATTCATAGAATATTCGATTTATAAAATGGATGAAATAAGCTGGACAAACTGAATGACAAAATAAGTCATTCATAAGAATCGTAACGAGTGTGGAATGCGAGCTCCCGTGACTAATAGCCAAATGAAAATCGGTGGCAAGGTCAAACTAGAGAGACCTTAACACCACACAAAAGATTTCTTAGGTGATAATCCTAAGACAAACTCATAAATACCAGAAAGTTTCACAAATTATTTAGATAAGAGAAATAACACTTTTCTCATCTTTAGGGCTTAAAGAATAAAATGATGCCTTCAAAAATTTGAAATCGGAATCACAAGAAAAAAATAGAAATCTGCTTAACAGATTGAAAATGTCGAAGATGAATAGTCCACACGGAAAATAGGATATGGGCTTCACAACGATTAAGCCAATCCTTACAAAAATCAATTCCGAAGCCTAAGTAAAAAAATATCGGCTCGGAAAGAAAAATCACATAAAATAATTTCAACATCAATAAAAATCAAGTTGAGTGTTGCGGATCTATTATCAGGATTCGCAATCCTCAAACAAGTCAACAAGCCCAAAAATGTTTAAAGGAAAAGAATCAACAAGTTCTTTTGATATAAAAATAATGAGATGAAACCCATATCAAAAAGAACTCGAATATGAAGATCACGAAATAAAATAACGCCATCAAGGATTGAATGTAAAATACCTTGACTAAGAGAAGAGTTGCTAGGGGCTTGCAGCTTTCCTTCTCTCTTGCTTTGACTCTTGGGACACGAAGATGTATAATGATCCGCGCTTTTGCAATAGCGGCAAGAAATAGGCCTTGGACACCTATTTATATAGTGGTCCCTAGAGCCACAATTGTAGCATTCTCCGCGATTAGGGATGGGAGTATTTGCTATAGAAGCCTCTTGCTTCGCCCTCTTGTTAGGATTAGGACTTTCGAACCTAATAAAGGGATGCCTCTTCTTGTCGTTATTGGAGTTCGATTTGGCACTCCCAACCTCGACATCACTTTCTCTATCGGCCTCTTCAAGACGAAGAGCGATATCAATAAGCTGATCAAATGAAACCTCAAGTTTCAGGAGTAATGGCTTCTTAAGATTTTTATTCAAGCCATAGACAAATCTCTAATTTTTCTTCAATGGGTTGTTAATGTATTCAACCCCGTATTTGGAAAGAGATTCAAAAGATGCGACATAGTCTGTCACAGAAGATCCACCTTGAACAAGGTCAATAAAATGCCGTGCTAAAGTTACTTTTTCATCCTCCGGCACGAATTTCAATTCGAATCTTTCTCGGAATTGCTCCCAAGTGAGATCCGCTCCAACGATTTCAGAAATTAAAAGCTCATACCAATCTAATGCTCTTTCTTAGAGCATGCTAGAAGCCACTTGGACTCGATGTAGATCAATAAGGTTCATGCAAGAAAAGATGCGATCACATGATTTGAGCCAAGCCTGAATTTCTATAACACTCTCGGATCCTTTGAATGGCCTTCCACCCAAATCGGTATAGTCTCTGCACAAGCGTGCAAAACCAGATCTAGAATGAGTAGGCTCTGGATTGGTTCCTGCAGCTTGAGCATTCTTCACGAGATCTAAAAGCTGCCGAGCAGACATGAATGCTCCACATTGGGGAGTAGCACTGGACTGACCCGCACTAGGTCGGTTAGACCTAACCATTCTTCTTCTTTAAGAAAGAAAGAAGGAGAAAAGTTGTTCTCAAAATAAATATCAAGCAATCTTGATAGATAAAACAAGGATTCACAAAAGAAAATAGCATAGGACGGTACGAAGACCCGAATAAAATCCTAAAGCACGACTCCTAAGATGGACTTAGGACGATGATCCTTGTCAAATTATTCTACATTGTTCCAAAGTTTGGCTTTGATACCAAGCTGTGACGCCCCACCTCTATACCCACGCTAGCCAAGGACACTACGGGGTAGTGCCATCAACTAGCACGGAGAATAAGGCTGTTGAGGAGCGACCATCCGTGTAATTGCTTTGTGCAAGCACCGATATGCCAGATAAAATATAACATACATTTCATCTCAAGAGGAAATCCGACATACCGACGCAAATTCAAAGCTACTACACAGTGGCTATATATAATCTTCGGAAACAAATATAGAAATAAATATAACATAAATCAGTCACAGGCAATTCATATCACAAAGGCGGAAATAGATATGAATATTACACATAAAAGTGTATATCAGAGTAGTGGTCAAACAAGATCCATAATATCAAAAAGAATAGATACAAGTGCAAGACAAAAGAATGTGTATACATCAAGGAGTCTACATGTCAAATGTATACAACAAAAACTACTAGACTAAAGTAGTTAAGCAAAAGTCAGAAGATGGTTCCAGATAGGAAGTCATGAGGAAGCACCTGCAATATCTCAGTCTGACCCGAGTATTATTTAAGAAGAAAATAATAAATGGATCAGTTTAGCTATAATTATCAGATAAAATGAGTTATAAGAAGAGATGTAGTAAAAACGTATGATAACCAAAAATGTCATACTGCGACAAGTATACATAGAAAAATCAACAAAGGAAAATCATACAAATATCTCAAGAATTTCATAGCACCAAAAAGAATATCATATTCTTTATTTCATTCACCAAGCCACAGTAAATGACATACATATCAATGCCAATCGTAAAAGTTGGTGAAACATAAATTCCAGAAATCAATAATTAGAAATCCAGAAATCACAAGAAAAGGATGGCCAATCCCAGAAAAATGAGCCGGAGCTCCTCCAGACAGAGTATAGTCCCCCATTGCGGACTTTGAGCCGAAGCTCCTCCTAGTGAGTCAAAACTCCTCCTGACAGGGTATAGTCCCCCATTGCGGACTTTGAGCCGAAGCTCCTCCTGGTGAGTCAAAACTCCTCCTGACAGGGTATAGTCCCCCATTGCGGACTTTGAGCTGAAGCTCCTCCTGGTGAGCCGAAGCTCCTCATGACAGGGTATAGTCCCCCATTGTGGACTTTGAGCCGAAGCTCCTCCTGGTGAGCCGAAGCTCAATAAAAATGAGGTACAGTCCTCCACGTGGACAAAGAGACATGTGTGAGTCGAAATCACACAGATGAGGTCTAGACTAACCTTGCAAACAAAGAGGTATGTGTGAGTCGAAATCACACAGATGGTGTCTAGTCTAGCCTTACAGACAAAGAGACATCGCACAATTGCTAGTCTAAATCATAAAAATGATCTTCATCGACCATCGAGAAGTGTCAATTACAATAAGCTAGTAAATATATGAGCTTAGCTTCATGTCCCATAACCACTAGCTTAACTTAAATATTTGCAAAAAAATTGTAGATCTCCACCAGAAAATTGTCACAAGAGATTCAATCGAACAAGTCCAAGAATTAACCGACGAAGTAAACGCAAGCTTTTCATACCACTTGTTTTACTAAGCCGTTTAATTAGATTTCTCATCCGAGTGAGGTAAAGGTTTGTATATACTAGTAGATTGGAAAACGGTTTAAGAAAAGAGCTTCGTTATTGAAAATAGGGTTGAAATCATTTTGTTGGAAGAGTTTTGATATTTACTACTAGTATTGAAACCTTTATATTTTTAAAGTGACAAATCATAGGAAGGATTGTAGAAACAATCAATCATCAAAATTTACATTCGAAGACGTGAATAAAATCCAAAGAAATCGATTACGGAATCTATCGAAATGGATATTCCCAAAAATCACGAAGAAAATGTCATCAGAGTCGATAATAAGTGATAATAACAAAAGGGAATCAACACGAATCGATTAAAGTTGGAATTCTCAAGCGAATAGGCAAATAGGCAAAAAGAGTGCATATTTAGACGTCTGAAATCAAGGATTCAGACGTCTGAATCTGGAAAACCAAAAGTTTTCCAGAGTATATTTCAGACGTCTGAACCCTATATTTCAAACGTCTGAAATAGGCAATTTTTAGCCTATTTCCTTTCTGGTCCAAAACAAACTAATTCAGACATCTGAAATATAGATTCAGACGTCTGAATCTGGAAATACAAATCTTCCCAGTATAATATTCAGATGTCTGAATCTAATGTTTCAGACGTCTGAAACTGGGGTTCAGGGCATTCCCTGAACCTAGACCAAAAATGGCCGAAATAAATACCGGAAGCGATCGGACGAGCAACGATGACTAAGGATTTACGTCGAGCGACAACCCAGTCTTAACGGCTCCTCGATACGCCTCAAATATCAGTGTCTAAATACCCATAAAAGGATTTTCATAGATTTTGATTTCAAAACATCAAAAATTGGAATATACACCAAATCAATCCAAACCAAAATCAATTGCACAAGAATAAGTGTTAGGAATTCATACCTAACAATCGAAGATAATTTTAGACAAAGATGTGAGATAAAAATCTCACCTTTGAACCCAAATCAATGAAGAAGAAGCTTGAAAACAAAGGAGGATCAACCACTCTTCAATCCCAACTCAAGAAGCTTGATTCTAAGCTTAAAAGAGAAATATTTTCCAAATTAGGTTTAGGAAATTTCTGAAATTGGAAGGAGAATGAGTTGGAGAAGAAGAAGGAGATGCTTACCAATGGGTTCTCTTGAATTTGGAGCTAGAAGTTGGATTTGCTAATGAAGACTAGGGTTTGGAGTTCTAATTTCCTCTTCTTTCCCCCATTATTGCTTTAGCTTGAAGTGTTAGGAATATGAAATGAAGTAATGAAGAGTTGGAGTGGAGCTAGAGTCTTAAGATGGAACATTGGGTTGAAACCCAAACTCAAACCCAAAGTGAAAAAGTAGCAAAACTTTACTAACTCCAAACATATCGAAGCTTATACTCAAAAAGGTTGCAAATGGCATTTTGAACTCAATGGAAGCGGTCTCGAGTCCCAATTCGACTGTTTGCAAAAAGTAGCTTCTCGGACCAAAATCCGATGAACGATAAAATATTTAAATAAAATATGTAAATATACAATCGATAAATATGCGGGTTGTTACAAAACACGTTTATAAATTTGTTGTTTATAGACCAGAGTAATAAATATCTTACATAAATAAATGACTTTTCTTTTCTTGTAGTCAATATGTATGCTAAAACACAATTAAAATAAACATATGTTTCTTCCTTTAATCAAATCATTATATTCTTTATTTTAATGAAATTAAACTTTTATTCACAAATGAAACATTCATTTATTTGATAAAAATGTTCTTTTCATTAACTCAAACCTTCCTTTTATTTTCACAAACATAAGCTACATTTAATTACATCAATTAATTTACAATCTAGTGTCCTCTCTCCTATTAATTGAAATTATTCAATTACGTTAATTTGAATTGATCACCAAGGTGAATTTCAAAAACGGACATGATAAATATGATGGTAAATAATCAATCATATCCTTTATAAATTTAAAATCATTGTACCTAAACAAGAGTTATAATTTCTTACTAAATAAGATCTATTATTTTTGTAATCAATATCTAAGCTACAACACATTTCAAATAAATAAACATGTGATTTTTCTTTTAATACAAAAACATTCATATTTCTTATTAAAGTAAATATTTGTTATTTCAAGTCTTATGTAAATATGCAACCCAACATTGTTTTACATCCATAAACCATAAATTCTTAATTTTTGACAATTTTGAATTTCAATGCCTTATTAATTTAATATTTTCAATTGTCAAAAATATGGGTTGTTACATTTGTAATGTAATTGATATATGTACCTATATATCTTATTTGTCATGTTAACCATTTATTACCACATTTCCTATAAATATTGATTAGTCATAATTATAGTCGAACATTTTCAAAAGAGGAATGTGTGATCAATTGTTGATACCACCTTTTCATCTTTCCCTTTTAGATCTTAATATAATTACATTTATTAATAATATATTCATCCACCTTTTGCACCTTTTAGATATGTGAATATATTTGTGTACATTGATAGATTTAAACTTTATACATAGAAGATATAGATTTAATAGTTTAAACAAGAAAATTAAACAAAATTGAAATTTTCTTAAAACTGTATTAGATTGGATCTAACATACCTTTAGGTTTCCTAATCCCAAAAGATCTAAAGTAAACTTTTTTCTTGAATTCTGCCTAACTATTCGCTTTCGACTGGCCTGGTTCCTTCAATAGTGTCAGAGCCCAATAGTCTTGTGGTCTAAATTAGCAATTTTGGGGCTAATTGATCAAAGTCTACTCATTTGTAGGGTGTCTATAAAGGTAGCGTCGAATGATTGAATTTGGGTAACATGCATTCTACTTTACCTAGCTACTAGCTAGGCCTAAAGGATGAAGAAAGCCTAAAGGTTATCCCCAATATAAAGGCTCAAATTGGTTTTGGGTCTTGAATTAATTTTCAAAATTTATTTGAAATTTTAAAAAGATATTTAAAATTCACAATATAAAAGTGAAATTTTACAAAACTTATAAAATACATTCAGAATTTTCAAATTGTGTTAAGAAATGAAATAATTAATTATGAAGTTTCAACACTTAAAAATAAACATGATTAATTGAACTAAGTAAAATAATCAATTAAAAGTTAGCTTATATATATATATATATATATATATATATATATATCTGTGTGTGTGTAACTATAATTATTGTAGTTATTGGTTTATCTTAAAAGTTTATGATAAACTAAATTAAAATTTCAAATTAGTTAAATTTTTAATAAAATAAAATATATTAAACAAAATTAATTAAAAGTTAATTAATTAAAATGTATACATATTTAATATATATATATACATAAGATACTTTAAGTTAAGTAATCGAATTTTTTTGAAATTTTATATAATATAAAGTAAGTTAATTAAAAATGATTTATTTAATAAGAATTAAAATAAAATAAATAAGATTCAATTAATAAGATACACATATATTTGATATAAGTGTATCAAAGTTATAAATAAATTAATACTTATATAACTATATGTGTATAAAATTAAGTGGAATTGGAAAGAAACCCAAAATTATATGTAAGGATTAACTACATGCGCATAGTATGTATACGTGATTTCAGACGTGTCTAACACTTGAATCATGATAGTATTTCAAAAGAAATAAATTATCCCCTAAATCGATATCACTCAATTAAATATAATAAAAATTATTAATATATAATATAAAAGTTATCCTCTACTATTCGTATATTAATAAATTACTTGCATTCTTTATAGTTGTTGATATTTCTCAAGTTAGAAATGTTATGTGTAGTACCATTAATATATTGACGAGATGATGTAAGATACAAGCACCTATCTATTGATATTCCTTAAGGTACGTGCATTATAATTAGGCCGTTGCAAAATGGTAATATCAAGTGAATAATTTTTTTTGATTTGTTGATATTCCTTACGCCCGATAGGAGATTAGGACAAGAACCACTGGTTAAGAGCTGTATATGATACAACCGATAAGGAGTTATCTAACGCATGCAGGCCTATGATTTATTGATATTTCTCAAGGTTAAAGTCCCAAGGCATGTAAGTCCTAATTCCCACTAGAGTATTCAAATTATTTCTATGTTTGTCTTAAGGCTTTGAGAAATATAAAAATCTAGTGGGAGAGCTTGGTAGAAAAGTGAAATGGTAATATTTAACCTTTCTAATATTGTAAGAACATTTGTTATAGAAAGTTAAAATAATCTACATCAATAAATTTATGCAACTAATGAAATTGATAAAATATTTATTGGTTAAGGTATACAAATGAACAAGATTAAAGGTTGATAAAGAAACATAATATATACTTAGCTTAAATATTTTGGTATGTTGTCCCTTCGAGACGCATGCAAGAACCTAAATATACACTACTAAACACATTCGTAACATGGACGCTTAAGTGTTTATTTTCCTAAGACTCTGTATTGCTTCCATGGGTTTTGAACCTTTAAGCAATACAAGAAGACATTTGATCCATATCCGATCACATATAAATGTTATATAGTGAACGGTCGTAGTTTATAATGCACGGAACTTCACCGAAATTAGTTCATTGGGAATAAGAAAATAATCCATTATGCAAAATCGTGTATTCAGTATGATTGCTTATAATAAGGATTTTAATGGTTTGACAATTTTAGAAAAAGAAAGCAAATGTACCAGATTGGATGTAGAGGCATAGTTGAGATGAAAAGCGTGAATATCCAGCTCTGCTTCATGGAGGGATATCGGAAACTATAGTTGTATAAAAGACTAAAAAAATACTTAATATGGAATGAGAAATGTGATATCTATTCCAAATTGTGCTATGATATAGAAAATTATTTTCTGTAAAAGTCATTTCTATGAGTTTAAAATATTTGATCGAAAAATCTTAACTATAAACTAATTATAGTAAAAGAAATAGATAGCCCATAATAAGTAGTTAAATGGAGCTTGAAATTTTTTTACATTATTATAATAATGACAAAAATAGTGGAAGCATACCATATAATACTTATCAATGGATGAATCAAGATAGAAAAATATTTTTAGTATATATACCAAATATTATTTATGAAATAGTAACCAACTTCATTATTGATTGAAAATGAATATACTTTTATTTTATTATAAATGTTTTGAATATTTTGTATGAAATTAATCAATTAAATTAACAGTATTTATTGCATTCTCTACATAACATAAAGGTATCAATAATTTCATTTTACAATTATTATGGAGCTAAGGAAAAAGAACCTGTTTAGTGGAAGCGACATAAGAGTTGGTGAACTCTTTAGATTGGTACATAAAAATATATGCAGTCGAAAGTCCAATTATACAAAAATGGTCATGCATACATCGTCTAATTGAATTAACATAAATTGAATAGGCGTATTAATACATAAGTAATGTATTTATGATGAGTTCATTGAGTATAAAATAGAAGTAGAAAATGTTAGAACCTCAAATTTTAATGTTTTGATTGTCACAACTATATAAGTAAATATTATATGAACTAACCAAGTTTGCAGTAGAAGATAATCACAAACATATGAAGTCCAGATTCCAAATTATCACTACAATGTGTTGTTAAGTATAGAGTTTGAGTCTAGATGTAGAACTATGTTAAAATCTCTCTGAATGGTATACACATACACACATAACAAAAGAATTGGCAAAACAAGGGAAATGCACAAAAAACACTACATTCAGCCAGATGAAAGGTCTCTCTCATCCATTTGAATGATGTATATGCACACAAGAAATAAGAACATTCAACCGACCGACTTACAATATTCAGACGGTTGAATTCTATCTGTTTTGCACTAATTCTCGATGTTTCAAATTTTACTAGATTCAGCAGGCTGGAATATTTAATTCAGATGGTTGAAACTTCATAACCGCTAGTTTTTGAAAAAGTGCTTCTCTTCCAAGAACAATAAAGACTCTTGATTCGGAAGATACTTCTATATCTCTTCATGGTTGCTCTTCATGAACGCATACAACCCTTTTTCTATAAACAGCGAAGAAATCCAACATTTATTAATAAATTTTCTATTTCTTAACTCTATCCGTTCTTGCTATTTACACTCAAAGTCATTCTACGCATAAAATCTCTATTGATCACTTACATATTCAAATTTATTCTTTTATGATTAAATAAACTTCCATTCTTCATGAAATACACGATATACCACAAAGGAGAAAAATATAGAAATGGTGTACTCTAAAGACTTATCTGTGCTATTCAAAGAGCATAATCACTCAGATTGGTGGCTCAGGTGTTTAAAGCCCTACTTTTTTGCTTAGGCGGTTGAATACCTATTAGGTTGCTCAGGCGGTGTAACGCCTATTCCTCTGGGTTAAGAGATGGTTGATAGTTGAATTACAGAAGGAGTCTGGGACTGGACGTAGAATGGGAAGTTCGAACTAATATAAAAATTCTTAGTGTCAGTAACTTTACTGCTTCACTTTTGTACTTACATTCTATACAAGTAGATAGATTGTTTTAAAGGAACTGGGCTAGCCCGTAGCAGAAGAAATGTGTGAATTTCAAAAAAAAATAGCCATTTTGAATCTTTAATGGGCCTATGAAGTCTAAATATATCAAGAAGTTTTCTAAATTTCTTTTAAATAAAATCAATATTTTATTTAATTTTATAAATAGCATTTTTGTAACGACCCGCATTTTTCTATCGTTTAATTTAAATATTTAAATGGTTTTAGATATTGAATTTAGGATTATAATTGGGTTAGTAAGAATTTCAAGTGATCGGATAATTTTTGAAATCGTCGATTTAATCGACGCGTTAAAATAGCGATCCAAGGCACAATTTCGGAAATTGATGAAACCAGTTCCATTGGATCCGTAATAATGAATTATTATTGGATTTCAAATTTTGTAGCTTTTGGAGTTATCGTTTGATTGTACGGGATAGAAAACGCGTTGAAATTAATATCGAAATTTACTATAATAGTTGGATCCAAAAAGCCATCTTCTCCATACGATTGAATTTGACGTCGAGATTTGTTCCATAGGGTTTGAGATAGTGGTATAATATTACTAAGGCCAGGCGGCATGCCTAAATAGGGGTTTAGGATATTTTGAAAGGATAGGCATGAAATCAAATCAGCGGTCAAACATATTACGTCTATCAGTCAACCTAACCTATTCGCTATAGTACCTTTCCCCTTTTAAAATATGACCTACTACTCAATTCTCTTTAGAAAAATCGAAATGACCAAAATCTCTTTAGTTCAAAAAAAAGTATAAAAATAAAAGAAGAAGAACATCTGATTTAAATCGCGTTAAAATTTCGATCGAGTGAACTTCAGTAGTAGCGAGGTGGAGGGCTCGATTTGGCAATGCAGTGAGGCACGAACGGTGAGGCATGGCGGGTTTAATGGCGCACGACTGGACAATGAGGTAGGATGGCAATGACCGTATACGTGGGAGATCTCGAGACGTACAGAAGTGGAGAGCATTAGGAGCGTGGTCGAGCTCGGCGACTCGGTGACAAGACAGAGATGCAATGATGGGTCGCATGCGACAGTGAAGGAAGCGGGTCGCGAAACTACAGGCATGTGGCAAAAGGTGGAGCACGACGTTGAATGGGAAGTGCGACATCTCCCTATCGCGACATTGTGATTCCAGCTGTTGTGTTAGGGGGTTTCGAGCTCAACGTTAAGGAGTAATGAAGTGAAGCAAATGTCGATGGATTTCCTGTCGGTGGGAGCTGGAGGTTCGATGAGCTCTGATGTGATGGTCGAGGCGGTGGTCTCGTTCCTGATAGCATGTGTGAGCAGATGAGTGTAACGATCTAAATTTTTCTTCATTTAATTTGGAATATTTAATGGTTTTAAAAATTGATTTGAAATATAAATTGATTTTGAATATGAAAAATTGATTTCCATTTATAAAATAATTTCAGAGTTTAAATATAGCAATTTACTGGATAATTTGATTTTTAAATTTTATAAGTGAATATGGGATAAATTATTTTATCTTTGAGTTTTAAGCTTGATAAAAATAATTTAAAGGCTTGTAAAATTTATATTATTAATAATGAAGATAATAAAAGTTTTAAAATTGAATTTAAAAGCGATATGTTCAATTTTAAAAATAGTTCGTTCAAATTGACATTTAAAAAAGCAATCCAGAGCACAGTCTCGGATTTCAACGAGACCATTTCCATTGGATTCGTAATAGTGTATTGTTATTGGATTTCAAATTTCATAGCTTTTAAGGTTATCGTTTAATCATACGGTAAATAAACGCGTTGAAATTAACATCAAAATTTAATATAATAATGGGTCCAAAAGGCTATCTTCTCCATACGATCGAGTTAAGACTCGAAATCTTTTCCATTGTGTTTAGAATAGGGGTATAACATTATAAACACCTAGCGGCACGCCTCGATAGGAGGTCAAGATCTTAAGCTACGGATTCGAGAAGATTTAATAATTTAAAAAATATATGTATGATCGATTGGACAAAATATTTCACATCAGAACTTTTTCCCTTCTCTTTAAAGCACTGTAGCTTATCACCTACATGCAAATATTTTCAAACACACAACCTTTTTTTAAGAGGGTCGAAAATCTCCTTTCTTTCCTCTTTTAGAATGAACTCAGAAAAAGAAACCAAAATAAATTCAAAGTTTAAATTGCGGTGCCTTCCTTCATTCTTATCGAAATCTTCAAAAAAAAGATGGCAAGTAATAAGCGAATTGAAATCAAATTCGACTCAGGTAAAAAAGAACGCAGGGAACCACGAGCTCGTATTCGAGCGCATGGGGACAAGGGAACTCGAGTTAGGCAGTGCGGCCAAAGGGATTGCGTGGTCAAGTCAGAGGACAGGGAGGCGCCAAGTAGGTGGAGGTCGAAGTCAAGTGAGGCACGCGCTAAGGTGGGGGATGGAGACGAAGGCGGCGATGGTCGATGGGATGTGGTGGTCGACTTGGGGTATGGCCGAGGCTATGAGCAAGCGTGGTTGGGTTGGGGGAAGGTCGCGAGGAGGCAATGGTGGTGGATGACTCGCTTAGAGCCTGAGGTCATGAAATCGATTTGGGGAAGGTTGCGGTTTTTGCCTTAGGAAACTGGTAAGGAGGTGATGTAACTGATTTTAATTAAATGGGAATAAATTAGTGAATATATAAAAAAAGGAGTGTTTGTTAATTGATTTTTTTAATCAGTAGAAACATGAATTTTATGGCTGTATGTTCCAAAACCTGTTACATCTTATTTAACTATACCGAACTTTATTTTAGTTTCCAGAAAAAAAAATACTTGATTCATGACCCTTTGATTAGTTGCATTGAAAGAAAGCTAACTTTAGCATGATTACAGATGGTAAGATAGTAGCAAAATAAAATTTGGTTTTTTATTTTTGGAGTCAACCGGTATTTTAAATTAAGTGGAACATAGTTCTATTCAATAAACATTGAGACGGGTTGCTAATTTAATCAAAGTGAGTAAATCTCACTCATTTTGATTACTGCAATTAATTTTAAATAGTTAAAATTAATTCTTGGACGCCGAGTTGGATTATAAATTATTGCATGTTGAATGATGTTATATATATAGTAGTATATATATTAGTAGTTGGATTGATACTCCCGTCGCTTGGAGCGGATGAGACCCTATACGCCTCGCATAATAACGGATGATCCTATATACCGCAATATGCCCCTCGAAGTGGGATTAATATTTATTTTATTTTGTATTAACATCCGTGGATGACGGGAAACAGGTTGGAGGGATCCAACTGAGTTCCTTAAATTTATTGTTTATTTATCATATATAGTGATATATGATTTGTGTAGAATAATCTATTTTAGATTATTGTAGTGATTGGAATTATTGGATGTTATTGTAGCACTGGCCTAAATTTTGATAAATTAAATACTATGAATATTTTTTTAAAATTTATGGAATTTAAAAATAAATTTGATATAAAAATATATGTATTGGAATTGGAGTTATTTTAAAGAAATTGAATTAGAAAATATATTTGAGTTCGGCCATACTTAACTATTGTGATTTAGTAAACGGAAATTTTTATTTAAAAAAAGAAATATATAACAGAATTTATAAATGATATCTTGGAAATAATATAAAAAGGAGTCAAAATCAATATTGAAAATAGATTGGAAGTGTAAAAATAAATTTATAAGAAATGAATGTATATAACGGAATTTTATATGATTTGTTTTATAAACAGGTAAAATAAAAAGGGTTATAGAATTGATAACGATAGTTATAAATAAAGGAATTTGATATCAGAAGATAATTGGAATATAAATTCATAGGGTAAATTTATATTCGAATATGGAAACAGGGTTGAGAAAAATAGTAGATTCTATTTTTGAAATGGAAAATGGTAGGGGAAATGAAAATAAATCGAGATATTATGAAATCGAGAGGAAGTTATAAATTAAATTGGTTATTGAGATTTTAAAAATATTTTTTTTTACTTTAAGAGGTGAGTTTGTTTAAAAGGAAAATTTATTCATTTTAAAATTATGAAATTTTAAGCTAGTTGAGATTGAAATATTTTAGTAAGTAGATAGCAAATATCAAATATTAAGTATTTTTTAATAAATTCGAACTTTTAAAATCAACTTTGAAGATTATTTGTTTAGCGAAAGATGAGTTATTAATGTTATAAAAGTGTTTTCGATATTTTAAATAATTTCTTGAACATATTTTAAAAATAAATTATTAATCTTTTAATTACTTATTATATATATAAATAGAGTTTTAAAGTAATTGAAAACTTTATATTATAAATTCTCCCAAGATTCGAAAAAAGGGATTTTAAAGGATATGATTTTGAGGAAGGGAAATTTATTTGTGATTCCAGAGATTTTTAGAATAAGTTATTGAGTAATTCTCTACAACGTTAAGATTGAAAGGATTTTGAAAAAATAAGACTTGTAATATTTTCCTAAGTATAGAAAATAGAAATTGGGAATATTTCTAAGTGTTGAGATGTTTGGAACTATCCTTTTACAAATTTAAGTATTTGAAAAATTGTTTTCAACTATTGGTAGGAATTGATATGTCTTTAAAGATATTTCGAAAGTAAATATTTTGGGGAAATTTTTTATTAAGGCCAGATAATTGCTTGTAGATGTTTATTTGATAGTTAAATAACCGACTACCAATGATCATCTAATTTCGTTAATCATTTCGAAGAGATCGGGATCAGATTTAGTTATTCAAAAACAACTTCGATATGGTTTGAACGTAATGAAAGAATACCGTGAACATGATAAAGACGGTGAATCCGTTTGTCCAGACCCAAGACAAGTTGTATGATGAATGCTATCAGAACATCGTCATTGGAAGACGATGAGGATTCTAAGTAAAATTGTTCTTGAAAGGTAATGCTTAGCCTCATCAATCGGGAATGACTAAAATTGGGGAGATGCAGCAAGGCTAAGTGGGTCGCACCCAAGTAGGGTAAGGTTACCCCTTTCTAGAGTCCCTTTTATTCGGCTGTGTGGTGTGGCTGCAGATCCCAACCGTGGGTAATATTACTCGGACTATCCAGGTTAGGGGCAGTCTGTCTTGTGTAGTAAGAGATCTCGACGTGGTCCTCAATACATTGTTCTAAAGGTGTATTGTGGTAAGCGGTAGCCTAGTGGCCCAGTCATTCGTTGGAATCCATTCTCCAATACGAGCTTACAGTTTTATTTGTAGAGCCTAGTATGCTGGAATTTAATTAATGTAACAATTTCAGCTATTTGAATAAGTATTTAGATAAGTATTAATGTATTTAGATACTATTATAATACCATTGGTTTTCTATAAAAATGTTTTGGTTATCGTAAGGTAAAAACCCATCGTGTTTATGTGTGACACGGTCTTACGAGATATCTTTGTTTTTAAAAGGATTTTAATAACTCTATTAATTCAAAATGAGTGTGTTTTCTCACGCTGGTTTTCTAGACTAACTCGGATGTTATTTTATTATAATGCTCGAGTCAGACCTAGTATTACAGGTTCAGGTTAAATGCTATGGAGCTCAGGAGGCTAGGTGAGGAAGTTTCAGACCTATTTCCGTATTTGACGTATATTCCGCTATATAAAGACAAGTTATATAACTGTCCAATTTGATGCATTGATTGATGTACTATGATGATTGTAAGTATATAAACTGTTACAGGTTCTTTTTTATGAAAATATGTTGTTATACATTATATTTTGTTCTGCTGCGATTGTGAGATTCTATTGTTGTTGTTCTTCTTCTTCTACCTTACTTCTTCTTACCCTAAAGATTCGTATTTCTGTCCAAATTGAGTTGAGCTGATGTGAAATATTGTCGACTAAAAAGGGTACGGATTTGTGGGTCGTCACAATTGGTATCAGAGCTGAAGGTTAAGCGAGAACCTTGGCTTTGTTGGAGATTACTCATTAGAGATAGAGTTAATAGTACTCTAGAATGAGTTTGAGCGTATTAATAGATATGAGCGGGTATTTGTTAGTGAATATAAAGTTGTTTTATATTGTGTTGACTTATCAGTTGAGTGGTATATAAATTATGATTGAAAAGTGGGACGCCACTAACTCGATAGGAGTTTATAAATACTTGAACGCGATAAACTGACACAGTATGGTTTTGAAGTGGGTAAATGCAATAATTTTACCCAAATTTATTTTTATAAAGGAATGATTTTCTAAAATTATTATGGTATATTTGGAGTGTTTGGATGATAGTGTTATAATCAAAACACGATTATAAATAGTTAAAAATTGTTTAAATATGAATTATACAATTGAATTAAAACTAAGATTTGATTAAAACCAGAGTTTGAAAATATATAAATCTCGAATTTTTTTGGAAATGTTTTCCTAAATGTTTGAAAACGAATAATAGTAGTATTATTTTTGAAAGGATTTTGAAAGTTAAATATAGTACTGAACTCACTTCAGTCGCTGGATAATAATTCTGATGATGACGGCCGCATCATCAGTATTCATTTTCGAGTTTTTAAGTGACAGATTGCTACTACAATTGATTTATTCAGAATTGTTGGGAAAAACAAGTTTTGTTTTGGAAATTTCGAAGGTAATTTGTTTTGAACAAAAATCTGGTTTTGTTTAAATTTTAAAATTGTGATTTTGGGATATTTATGATTTCAAAATGACTTGAAATAAATACCGGGTGTTTGAATTCTAGATTTAAATAGTTTAAAATTCATCAGAAGATAAGTTATAAACGTATAAATTGGAAATGATTTCAAATAAGAAAGGAAAGTATGGAAATTGAATTTCAAAAATAAATTGTAACTTGATAAAAGTTAAAATAAACAAATTAAACTTAAGAAAAGTAAATAGAATAAATAAATATAAGTAAGATAGTGGAAAATTCTAATTTAGAATTAAAATCTTACTTGATTAATTTCATATGAATTGCGTAAAATTAGAATTTAACTTATATAAGTTAAATAAACTAAATTAGTGAAAGAAAATGGTATGGGTTTGAATTTAACTTAAGCTAAGAAAATAAAATTGAGTTGAATTTAAATTGAATTGAAATGAAATTAAATTGAGTTATAGGTAATATTGAATGGAATCAGATTCTTACTTAAAATAAATTAAAGAATAGTATGAATTTTGAAATTTAACTTTGTTAAGTTAAGAATTGGATGGTGATTAAAAAGGGATATTGGAAATAGAACTTAAGTCTAAAATAAAATTCGACATATATTGCAAGTGAATTAAATATAATTGGAAACATGTCGGATGAAATGGAATTGGATTGAAATGGAAAAGGGTAGAGTTATAAATAAATCTAATTAAGGTATAAATAATTGAATATGACCTTGAATATTATTTTAATAAATTTTTGAATTAATTCAAATATGGGAGTTAAAATTAAAATGGATGAAGTGAATGAATCAATAAAATTTATTATTAAATGAAATGTAATTTGATAGAATAAGAATCAAATTTAAATGAAAAGGAAATTGTTGCACAAAGAAATGAACTTAAGTTGTTGGTTAAGATGACTGAAATAAATAACTTAAGTTAATATTTAAAGGAATCTTGGCTTAAATTTATTTGTGAAATGACGACGTGGAATGGTTCCGAGTTTAAATAGAAATAGATTTGAATGTGGTGAATGTGAATATAAATGGAATGAAAATAAATCGATCGAGAATAAATTTAAAAGGGGAAGAGTCGAATATAAATTGATTTGGAATCAATTTAAAATAGTTATAAACTAAGTGGATATTTTATTAAATAGATATCAACAAAATTTGAATGGAAAAAAATTGTCTTTTGACGTAAACGGAAGTAAATAAAAATTCTATGAATTAATAAAATATGAATAAAAATTATTTTTGAAATCAAATTGGAATGGATATGAGTTTGTTGGCATAAAATAAGTTGAATACGTGTAAAGTAAGTAACAAACCATTCTAATGGAATGAAAATGATATATGAATTGGTTGAAAGCAATTAAAATTAGTACCGAAACCTTATTAATTGCTTATAAACATTGTTTAATATGCATTGCTTGTGGAATCCATGTGTTTGGCTATTTAAAATAAGCGAAATGTTATTAATTTCATATATTTGCTACTTACGTGTTTAAATAGAGTAAGTACAGGTATCTGGAGCTGTTGTGCTTGACTTTGATTGCGCGTATTCCAAAATAAAAAGGTGGCTTGCTAAAAATGCTAAAATAAGGTACGTTTTCGGATTAAATACTGTGAAAAATATAAAATATTGTTATATATTTTGTTTTCCGACTGTGTGGGTCGATATATATATATATTTATCTCTCTTGTCATTTTGCAAAAAGGTCCTCCATACAAGGAAAACTCTGCTTAAAAATTTCAGAAATTTAGAGAGTTAAAAAATTTGAAAATGTTTGGGAAATTTTTGTTAATGACGAAGTGATTTCAAATTGGAATTGAAATAAGAGATTTTGGAATTGGATTTAAAACTAATTGTTTAGTTTGAAACTAAAGCTTTAGAAAAGTAAAATGTTGAGTTTTCACTAAGTGGGTTTCGGTAAGTTAATGGGTTGAGAGCATTCTCCTGTCTTAGCAATTTCGGGGACGAAATACTTTTAAGGGGGGAGGAATGTAACGGACCGGATTTTTCATCGTTTAATTTGGAATATTTAATGGTTTTAAATATTGATTTAAAATATAAATTGATTTTTTATATGAAAATTTGGTTTCCATTTACAAAATAAATTTAGAGTTTAAATATAGTGATCTGCTGGATAATTTGATTTTTGAATTTTATAAGTGAATATGAAATAAATTATTTTATCTTAAGTTTTAAGCTCGATAAAAATAATTTAAAGGCATGTAAAATTTATGTTATTAATAATGAAGATAGTAAAAATTCTAAAATTAAATTTAAAAGTGATCTGTTAAATTTTAAAAATAGTTTGTTCAAATTGATATTTAAAAATAGCAATCTGAGGCACTATCTTGGATTTCGACGAGACCAGTTCCTTTGGATCCGTAATAGTGTATTATTATCGGATTTCAAATTTCGTAGCTTTTAGCGTCATCGTTTGGTCGTACGGCAAATAAACGCGTTGAAATTAACATCGAAATTTAATATAATAATAGGGTCCAAAAAGCTATCTTCTCCGTACGATTTAGTTAGGACTCGAAACCTTTTCCATTGTGTTTGAAATAGGGTATAACTTTATGAACGCCTAGTGGCACGCCTCGATAGGAGGTCAAGATTTTAAGCAACGGATTTGAGATGATTTAATAATTTAAATAATATATATATACACTTATAATGTATATATAATCGATTGGATAAATATTTCACATCAGAACTTTTCCCTCCTCTTCAAAGCACTGTAGCTTATCATCTACACGCAAATATTTTCAAACATGAAACCTTTTTTTTAAAAAAGGGACGAACCTCCTTTCTTTCCTCTTTGAGAATGAACTTAGAAAAAGAAACCGCAATAAATTTAAAGTTTAAATTGCGATGCCTTCCTTCATTCTTATCGAAATCTTTAAAAAAGGTGATAGATAATAAGGAAATTCAAATCAAATTCGACTCGGAAAAAAAAAAGTAGGGAATCGCGAGCTCGTATTCGAGCGCATGAGGGCAAGGGAACTCGAGATAGGCGGCGCGGCCAACGGAATTGTGTGGTCAAGTCAGAGGACAGGGAGGCGATAAGTTGGTGGAGGTCAAAGTCGCATGAGCCACGCGCTAAGGTGGGGGATGGAGACGAAGGCGGCGATGGTCGATGGGGTGTGAGGGTCAACTTGGGATGTGGCCGAGGCTGTGGGCAGGCATGGTTAGGTTGGGGGAATGTCCCCAGGAAGCAATGGTGGTGGACGACTTGCATGGAGGCTGAGGTCGTGAAATCGATTTGGTGAAGGTTGGGGTTTCTGCCTGAGGAAATTGGTAAGGAGGTAATGTAACCGACTTTTATTAAATGGGAATAAATTGGTGAACATATATTAAAAAAAGAAGAAGGAGAGTTTGTTAATCGATTTATTTTTTAGTCGGTAGAAACATGAATTTTATGGTTGTATGTTCTAAACATGTTACATCTTATTTCACTATATTGAACTTTATCTCAGTTTCCAGAAAAAGAAAAAAGAAAAAAAAATACTTAATTCATGACCCATTGATTACAGTAGCATTGAAAGAAAGCTAATGTAAAAAAGATTACAGATTGTCAGATAGCAGCAAAAGAAAATTTGGTTTTGGATTTTTGGAGACAACCAGGATTTTAAATTAAGTTGAACATAGCTTGATTCAATTTAAAAATTTGAGACGGGTAGCTAATTGGATCAAGGTGAGTAAATCTCACTCATTTGGATTACTGCAATTAATTTTAAATAGTTAAAATTAATTATGAGATGCCGGGTTTGATTATAAATTATTGCCTGTTGAATGATAATATATATATAGCAGTATATATATTAGTAGTGGATTGATACTCCCACCGTTTGGAGCGGATTAGACCCTATATGCCCCGCATAATAGCAGATGACCCTATATACCGTGATATCCCCCTCGAAGTGGGATTGATATTTATTTTATGTTGTATTAACATATATGAATGCAGGGAAACAATTTGGACGGATCTAACTGGGTTCCTCAAATTTATTGTTTATTTATCATATATAGTGATATATGATTTGTGTAGAGTAATCTATTTTAGATTATTGTAGTGATTAGAATTATTGCATGTTATTGTAGCACTAGCCTGAATTTTGATAAATTAAATACTATTAATATATTTTAAAAAAATTATGGAATTTATAGGGAATTTGATATAAAAATATATGTACTTGAGTTGGAGTTATTTTAAAGAAATTGAATTAGAGAATATATTTGAGTTTGGTTATACTTAACTATTGTGATTTAGTAAATGGAGATTTTTTTAAAAAGAATTATATAAGAGAATTTATAAATGATATCCTGGAAATAATATAAAAAGGAGTCAAAATCAATATTGAAAATAGATTGGAAGTGTAAAAAGAAATTTATAAGAAATGAATGTATATAACAGAATTTTATAAGATTTTTTGACAAACATGGTTATAAAATTGATAACGATATTTACAAATAAAGAAATTCGATACCAGGTATAACTGGAATATAAATTCATAGGGTGAATTTATATTGGAATATGGAAACAAAGTTGAGAAAAATAGTAGATTCTATTTTTGAAATGAAAAATGGTTAGGGAAGCGAAAATAAATCGGGATATTGTGAAATCAAGAGAAAGTTATAAATTGAATTGATTATTGATATTTTAAAAATATATTTTTAATTTTAAGAGGTGAGTTTGTTTAAAAGGAAAATTTATTCATTTTAAAATAATGAAATTTTAAGCTAGTTGAGATTGACATACTTTAGTAAGTAGATTTCAAATATTAAGTATTTTTTTCAATAAATTCTAACTTTTAAAATCAGCTTTGAAGATTATTTGTTTAACCAAAGATGAGTTATTAATGTTATAAAAGTGTTTTCGATACTTTAAATAATTAATTGAACATATTTTTAAAAATAAATTATTAATCTTTTAAATACTTATTATATATATATATAGAGTTTTAAAGTAATTGAAATTTTGTATTATAAATTCTCTTGTGATTCGAAAAAGGGGCTTATAAAGGATATGATTTTGAGGAAGGGAAATTTATTTGCGATTCTAGAGATTTTTAGAATAAGTTACGGAATAATTCTCTGAAACCTAAGGTTGAAAGGATTTTGGAAAAATAAGACTTGTGATATTTTCCTAAGTATAGAAAATAGAAATTGGGAATATTTCTAAATGTTGAGATGTTTGGAAGTATCCTGTTACGAATTTAAGTATTTGAAAATTTGTTTTCAAATGTTAGAAGGAATTGATACGTCTTTAAAGATATTTCGAAAGTAAATATTTTGGGGAAAAATTATATTAAGGCCAGATGATTGCTTATGGATGTTTATTTGATAGTTAAATAACCGATTATCAATGATTGGCCAATTTCGTTAATCGTTTCGAAGAGACCGGGATCAGATTTAATTATCCGAAAACAACTTTGATCCGGTTTGACGTAACGAAAGAATAACGTGAAGATGATGAAGATGATGAAGACGATAAGCATTCTAAGTAAAATTGTTCTTGAAAGGTAACGCTTAGCCTCAAGCCTCATCAACCGGGAATGACTAAAACAGGGGAGATGCAGCAAGGCTAAGTGGGCCGCACCTAAGTAGGATAAGGTTACCTCGTTCTAGAGTCCCTTTTATTCGGCTGTGTGGTGCGGTTTGAAAGTGTGATATGGATTGTGTAATATGGATATATGACAATATAGAGTATAGTGATGATAGTTATACGGTAATCAATGTGGAATATAAAAGCAGTAAAGTAAAACGACACTAGGAATTTTTATACTGGTTCGGAGCATCGTCCTACGTACAGTCCCAGACTCCTTTTGGAATTTCACTAAAACAACAACCCTCACTTAACCCGAAGAATAGGTTTATACAACCCCTAAGCAGCCGCACAAGGACCTGAGCAATCGAACAGGGACCTGAGCAACCGAACAGGATTTTGCCTCAACAGCTGAAGAGGACTTCACACGCCTGAGCAGCAGAACAAGACTTCAACAAATACAAAAGATTGTTTTGACTTTGTGTGTTCTAATAACACGGATTTGTCACTTGTAGTACACCATTCCTATAATCTTCTCCTCGACTGTGTGTGTGTGTGTGTGTATATATATATATTTGAAGTTTATGAAGAATGGAAAGGTATAATATTGCTTTAATACAGAATATTTGAAAGTATAGTTGCAAGTGGATTCAAGAGTTTTAGCTTAGAAAGATAAGAAAATTCGGTGATTTGGAATCAAGTTAGAGTATGTATTTACAGAGGTTAGAAAGCATCGACTGTTGATGAAGAGTTTCGATTGAAGTGTTGCATCCAAATCTTTTCGTAGAGGTTCGTAACTCTTCACAAATAGTCGTGTCTTTTCAAAAAGTAGCTGTTGTAGAAATTCAGACAATTGACCCTCTGGGTCAGTCGACTGAATATTCAAATGAATTTTTAAATATATATTTGTAAATTTGAGCACCTGTGCAAGTTGCACAGAAATTTCTAGGTCAGTCGACTGAGCCTGTCAAGACCCGCCTTCCACTACCCAGAAAGACGCGTCATGATTTAAGAAAGAAAAGGATATAAAAGAGAAAAGACAGAGAAGAAGAAAGAAACAACATCAGAATCTAAACAGCGGAACGAATAAATTATATTAATCACATAATACTTTACATAGTATCATATACATCAGAGATACACAGCATAATCAACTCATACTAGATAGTTATAAACACCTGTCTAGTTATACAACTTAATACAACTCAAAAACAACAACTCAGAGAACACACAGCGGAATACTCTATAGCTATACGCAGAAGCCTCCTGCTCTATTGCTCCTTCCGAATTCATCAAGCCAACTTAAAATCCTAACCTGAATCCCTTGGCTACTCGTAAAAATTTGAGTACCCAAGAGTTTAAGAAAACAGAATAAACTCCGGGTCAGACATGGGTCTGGTGTGAGAAAACGGTTAAAGTTGCTTAACTTTAAAAACCTTTTGAAAGAAAAGGTATCACGTAAGACTTCCTACACATAAACATGGAAAAGTTTTTACCTTACGCTAACCAAAACATTTGATAGGAAATCCGATGATATTATAATAGTGTCTAGGGTTTTCAAATAAATAAGAAATAGCTGAAATTGTTACATTATTAAATTCCAGCTACTAGCCACAAAAGTGGGTAATACAATCAAAACCGTTGGCACTTATTGGATTTCGGATTCCATACAATGGAAGGGCTACTGGGGTACCGCCCGTCACAGTACGTGGCCTAGATCACCGTACCAAGGAGTACTCCCACTCCCCTGCACCACAAGGCCGGGACCAATCCTTACTGAACAGTCCCGAACAAGACCGCCCCGGCGATTCTAGCTAGCAACCGCCCCACACAGCTGAAATAAAAAGGGACATCTAGACAGAGATGTATCTCGCTCTCCAGTGGGAGCTACCCACGAAGCCTTGCTGCACCTCCCCTGTTTTAGCCATTTCCGGTTGATGAGGCTTGAGGCTGCGATTACCTTTATAGAACACATCTCTTAGAATGCTCATCGTCCACCTGACGATGTTCTGAAAGCATTCAATCCATACAAGTTCGTTTCGGGTTCGAACGAAACCGAAGGCATTATCTCGTTACACTCATTTTGGAATCACCCTCAGAGTTAACGACAATAACCCTTGCACTCTAAACCACCATCTCGAATCTATAAGTACTATTCCATCAAACTCATTATGGAATCGCCCACAGAGTTATACTGACTTATAGCCCTTACACCTCGAGTCTTCACAAAGCTCCACTTTGACTCACGACCTAACGTTATTTGGAATCGATGTGGTTTTCGGATATCCAAATATGGAAACCCGATCCCAGTCTCATCGAAATCCAAAGCGTGTCTTTTAAGTCCAAGTTGTTTTAAAGGTTTTAAAACAATTAAATTCAACTATCTATATACACATAGAATAGATAATTCACAAATCACAATTGATAATCAACATTATCAAATAACAGGTAATCCACATTATCAATATCAAAATAGATAATCCATATATCAACATCCCAATTGATAATCTATGAAATCATCACAATGCAACCAAGCATTCATATCACACAAACATACTTATCTCATTACTGAGATCTCAAAGCATTCAATACAATCAATGTCATCCAATCATACATAAGCAACGATTTACTCATACCATAACATAATTAATTTAAAATGAATTAAATTAACTATCTCTAATTAATTTAAAATTAATTAAATTAATTACCTTCATCACAATAAATTTTGCTTAAACAAACATTGTTTAAATCAATTAATTAATCCTAATCAACCTTGATTAATTAACTCTTAATAAAGTAGTTAATCCTTAACTATTTTCATTAATCATATCAATTAATGAACCTTAATTAATTAATCATGCTTAGATTAATTACTTAAATTTAATCAACTTAAATACAGTAATTAATTATTCCTAATTACTTCTTAATTACTTTATAAATCCTTTGATTTATTACCCAAGTAATAAACCTTTAATTACTTTAACCAGTAATTACCCATTTAAAATTACTTTCCAATCAGTAATTTACCTAACTCAATTAGCTCTGTAATTTATCAATTACTTATCTTAAGTAATTTAACCTTATCAAAACTTATTAAGTAATAATACTTAACCATTTATCAAGTGACCATATTTAATTAATTAACAAATTAATTAACCTACTTGATTTCACTCATCTCATAAAACAAAATTGAGTAATTCATCCCTAATTACTCATTAACTCAAATTAATCTTCAATTATCAGATTAATTATCTCCAACTATTAATTAATAAACCTTAATTATTAATCAATTCTTTAATTCAAAAGTAATTAATCACTAATTACTTTTTATAATTATTTAATTAAACTTAATTAATTAATCAACTTCTAATCATTAATTAATAAACTTAATTATTAATTAACAATCATAATTACAAATTAATTAATCCATAATTGTAATTAATTAATCCTTAATTAAAATTAATTAACCTTAAATAAAAATAGTTAATTGATTCTTAATTAACTAGCATTATCCTTTAATTATTAATTAAGAAAACCCATTTAAAATTTAATAAAACCTTTATTAATTAATTACTATTTTCATTAACTCTTAATTACTTAGTTAATAAGCAATTACAATTTAATTAATCATTTGTCATTAATTAAATCATCATCTTAATTAATAGTTAATTAAATAATTAATTATACTTAATTAATTACTTAATTAACCCCTTTTAAAATAATAATTAAATAATTTAATTAAACTTGAAATTCCTTAATAAATCAACTAATTACAAATTATTAATACTTAATTAATTATTTTAAGATAAAACATTATCCTAAATAAATCTTGAAATCTTTAACTTAAACTAATTCTTAAATTAAATTAAATTATAAAGAAATCATTAATTACTTTCTCTAATTATTAATTAACAAATCTAATTCCAAGTTAATATGTTATCTTAAACTTTATTTGTTAATTAATAAAAACAATTATAAATTTCCTTTATTATTTCCAAAATAAGTTCGAAAACAACATTAGCTAAAACATTTAAACAAATCATATAAATTTCATTTATAAAACAATTCAATTTCAAAAAAAACAAGAATTTTACTTTAATTTAAACTATTAAAAGTTTAAAACTTATTCATTTAAATTTGAAAATTTTGTTAACACTTTAGTTTGGATTCAAACTATGTTTACTGGAAACTAAGGAAACAAAGCACATGGATTTTTGATCTTTAAAAAACTGTTTAAAATAAAACTAAAAAAAATAAAACTGTTTTAATTTAAAATGTTAAAACTGTTAAAATTAAACAGTTTAACACTGTACAAAAATTGCCCAGATCAACACGGGTATAACCCCGAGCCACATCCAAAAATGCGCGAGTTTCCCCCGAGCTAAAACCAGTACCCAAACCCAAACAAAACCCAAAACAACCCTGACACCACCATTTCCACCGTGCAACCTGCACCGTTGCCCGGCCTCCTCCAGTCAACGGCAATACCTCCGACAAGTCACCCAAACACCCCGCAATCCTCTACGACCAACAACATATCACCTCGTGCCTCAACTCAAAATCGAGCCCATCAGGTGAGTCTGAACCCAAACACCCTCATCAGAAAAACCAAATTCCACGACTCCGATCAACCCTAATCGCCACCACTCCGGCCATAGGTCACTGACCCACCATGCTCCCTTCACACCAATTTTCACCAAACTCGATGCAATATTGGGGATTCAGTAAATCAATTAACAGTATGAACCCAAAAATTAGGTCACAACCAATCTCTGACCAAAATCAAACATCACAATGATTTAAAAATTTTGTAACCATTTTTACAATTCTCACTGATGCAACACCTAACTTAATATAGAAATTTGCATAAACCCAAATTTCAGTTAAACCCCAATTTCTAACTTAATACAAATTTAAAAAATTGTGAATTTCCTTTCAAAATTCAAAATTTTCAATGACACTTAAGTTTCCATAATCATTTTGACCAAATTTAATCCTTGGTATCATACATTGATGTTAAGTTTTTACTGCATTCTTGGTTTCCAGATAAACTTCAAAATCCAGGAAACTTTGATCTTTTTTTTTCTCTCTGTTTATACTTGAGTTAACTTGTTTTAGTTTGAATCTAAGACTTAACAACTTTTAAATAGGATTGTTTTGAAAAATTTAAACTTTGTCTCAGATTATATAGTAAAATACAGAGAAGGGAAAAGAATTGAAAATCAATCCTGCACAGTTTAAACTTAACGAACTTACTGCATAATCATATTTCTACTCAGAGGCATCTCATATTCACCATCACTACTTAATTGCAACAAATAATTACTATTTTAAATTTTAAATAAAAGTTTACTCACCTCAACCTAGTGCAGAGTTTAAAGATGACTGGAACAAGAAGTTTGCAAAAGAATTTGAATCTTGAAGCTTTAAAAACTGGAGCCTAGAAACTTGCATGCATACTTGACAGAGAGTTACAGGCCTTAGTGATTAATCAAAGCTTGCAAACATGTTTGAAACATGATGCAGATCTAGTTTGAAAATTAGCAAATCTGGGTTTTAAACTGTGGTGCTTCTAGGTTAACAAATTACAGAATTTGTTGCATTGAAGATTGATCAGGTTTTTGTGATTTGAACATGGGAAAGTTTGTACAGGTAACAAAATTGCAAATTTATTTTGAGGAGGATTTTGTTTTGAGAATAACTGCAGATATACAGTTTTGTTTAAGGATTGATCATATTTCATTTTGAGGAATTGATTTCTTTTGAACATTGTCTTATATTTGCAAATTTGAAAGATTACAGGTTTTGAATTAGTAAGATTTTGCAAATGCTTCAGATTTTTGTTTGAATATTTTTTTCTGGTTTGGGTGTTTGAGTGAAGGTTGCATGAAGATTTAGTTTTCTTTTAAGCATGATCCAAGATTTTAAAGAAGAAAGAAAGATGAGAAAGAATGTTGAAATAGGAAAATTTCAGATTTTATAAATTTAAAAGAAAATTTAAAAAGAAATTGGACACTTGTCTTTATTTACATTAAAGGTTGTAACACTTGTTATCAAAGTGTTTAGGAATTAAACATTTGTCACTATTGAGTTTATTTTTAATTTAAAAGAAAATTTAAAAGCTTTTTAAAATTATTTTTCCTAATTACTAATGTGTTTTCTAAATTTAAAAATGCTTTTCTTATTAAATATCAAATAAACAAATTCACTTACACATTTATAAATGTATGTTATTTTATATAAAATAAAATCTTTAAAAAGAAATGAAACCAAATAAAATTTAAATAAAATTATACAACATCTCAAACTTACTTTAAAATATTATTTCAAAAGCCTTGCATTTATCTTATAAAATAAATACAAATCAAATTTGTTTAGACAAACTTCTATAAAAGAAAAATAAAAAAAATCTTATTTCTAATTAAAATATTATCTATATATTTCAAAACCAAATTATATATATATATATATATATATATTATTTATTTAAAAATGTATGTATACTCTTGAATTCAAATTTATATTCATTTTCAAAGTCAAATCAAATCTAAATAAATTTAAATGAATATAAACATCTATTTAAAATAAGCTCATTATTTATTACAAATAATATATCCTATTTTAAAATAAATTTAAAATACACAGATTAAATACACAGATATAAATGTATTTAAACATACTTATGAATTTTGAAAACAATATACCAATTTAGAATTTATTTATACAATAAAATAATTATTCTTAATATAAAACCAATTTATAACAATAATTAAAACATTACTTGATTAATTATCTTTTGAAAATAACAATTTTAACAATTTTAAATAATTTAAATAAGAGATTATCAACATTTTAAACTCCTGGAAATTCTGGGATATTACAGAGCCTCTGGGTCAGTCGACTGAGCCTCTGGGTCAGTCGACTGAGCCTCTGTGTTAGGCAACTGACCTGGTAATATCTATGCAATTTGCACAGTTTGCGCAGGTATAATACACACACACACACACACACACACACACACAAATATATATATATTATATAATGATTCTAACTTTAAAAACTTATATTATATATATATATATATTATATGCTTATATATGTATAAATTTATTGGAAATAAGATGATTAAATATATAAGCTAATATATACGTAAACGAGGAGAGATTTTAACAAAATTGACCTAAGACTCAAAAGTAAGAATAATATAATTGATGCACCGATTTTGATGTCTTGTCTCCTTGTTGTATATATTCTCTTTTTGTCATAGCAGTCATTAAATCTATATGTTGTAGCGATAGCTTTGTGTCATGAATCAAAGTCAAGTCTCAACATTCTCCCCCTTTTTGATTGATGACAACCTATAAATAGATATAGATTTCGACTGTATATATATAATATAAATACTAACTCCCCCAGAATCTTTGACACTCTATATCCTGCATTCTTAACGTTAGTAATAATATTTCTCCCCCTTTGTCATCGACAAAAAGGAATAAGGAATATAAAAGTATGAAGCCATAATGTCATAGACATTATGAAGGAAACGATCATTCATACATTAAAGTACCATAAACATGAGTCTTGAAATAATCCGAATAGAGTGACTATTTAATAAAAGCTAAAATGTTATGAAATAAAGACTAATGTTTTCATAAGAAAAAAATAATGCCTTACTCCATTTTTTACCCCTATCACCATGTGATGTTTGATCACCACTATCGCCTCCATCTCCGCCATTGTCGCTACTACTTGCTCGATCATCGGAAGAGGAAGACTAAGTGAACACGAATTGCTTACCTTGATCATCTAGTGTAGCCGTTGAAGTGCCGAATGAACACAAGATAGCTTTCCATAACTTTGTAAAGAATCCTTTAACTTTATCAAGCTTTTTATCAACTTTAATGATATGAGATTGAAGTATTTGTTTATTACGGCATATCATGGAAATTGATTCATGAGATGGAAGACCCGGATTAGGAATCAAAATTTTGTCTTATTGATGACGAGTTGATCTTTGGCGAGTTGGATGGTGAGATGCTTCGACTTGTTGTTGTTGTGGTTGATTTTGAGATAGTTGTCGTTGAGTTCATTCTCCAAAAGTAATGATAGGTGGAGGTCGAGCAAGCAATAGCTTCATTGATGCTAAAATAAGAGAGTTTAAGTACCCGATAGTAGAAACTGGTGGGTCAGGTTCCGGAATCCTACATGCTTTTAGCAATCGCATAATATGCTCACCATAGTAGATAACATTCATTCGACCATTGTTGAAGCATAAGAATTCATCAAGAATTAATCGTAGCCAATTGACTTTAATATTTCCGAAGATAGCATACAAGGCTTTAAAGTTATGTTCATAAACAAGTTCATAACTCCCGGTTCGTAGAGTTACTGTTTTCATTAAAGCACGGTGTATAATTCTTGCTTTTGGTCTTAAGAACATGGACTTGAGTTGGTGCATATCGTCTTCCAAAAATAAATGATTTATATGGTCTCGAACAAACATATCACAATCAACATTGCTCAATTCTATACCATCATTTTCAGATCTTAAAATGTGAGCCATTCGATCTAAGGAGAAAAAGACGGATTTTCCACAAACCAGACTCAATACAAAATCTTCTTGGTTTTGAACGTTTTGGTGACCTAAGTTAAGATTAGCATAGAATAGTTTGATCATAATTTGATTAATTTTATACTTATTTTCATCAATATTGAATAAAGATTCCAAATTGCTCCTACGAGCTGATTCTTATATATGGTACGGAGAAAAATCGGTAGATTTTACAAACGAACCTTCAAAGATGCAAGAATCTTGCATTCTCCTCCATCTTCTAATTGCGGTATCATCGAATAGTCATTATTGGATCCACTCATTGGAAGGAGGTTGAGAGGATGAAGATGCTTGTCCTTTTCTCTTTGGTGCCACTAAATAGATTGTTTGGAGGTTAAAAAATTGAGTTTTTGTAGAGCTAGGGTTTTTGAAAATTTGAAAATCTGAAATGAGAGTGGTGAGAGAAGGGGAAAGTGAAGGATAAAAGGTGAAAAGTGAGTGGGTAGGAGCAGTAATGTTGCTCAGATTCACGAATCAGTCCACTGAATCAGTGGTTCAATCGACTGAACCTGAAATTCAAAATTTTTGAACTTCTGGTTCAGTCAACTGAATACCTGATTCAGTTGACTGAATCTGGGTTATATATATTTCGTCTTCTGGACTAGTCGACTGAGCCTCTAAGACAGTCGACTGACCCCTTTTTAAAAAAAATTACTTCTGTGTCAATCGACTGGCACCCTGGTTCAGTCGACTGACTTGGGTGAATTTTCTCAATCAATTTTTGTTGAGTAAATTTTCATATATTTTCATACTTAGGAACGTTGTAAATTCTTGAACATTAGAACTAGTTAGAAGTGTTTGATAATACGAGACAGAAGAAATGAACTACTCCAAAACAAAATTGTACATACTTTAGTTAAATTATTCAGATAAATAACAAATAATAACAACTACTTTTATTTTGAAGGGCTAGGAGTTTTATAGCCCTATAGTTGTTTGCGATGAACACTTGATGCTTCATTTCGATCACATGAATTTGGTGAGACCGATGGTCGTGGCGGGGATGAAGTAGAAGGTCATCGAATAGGCGAAAGGGCTGTTCGTCTATCGGATGTGATGAAGCACCGCAAAATTTCATAGCAATATGTTCGATAATTCCTAGACATCTCGTGTTGATTTTTTGCTCGTAATATATTTAACGTTGAAGCATCAACGATTCTTGTTGATAGTGACGCAAATCATCTATTTTTTGTTTAGTGTTTGGAGAGATTTCAATCATCATCTTCCTCCCTTTCATTTTCTTCGGAGTATATCTGGTATGATCATGATAGGTAGAAGATGGTGTAGTATGATGAATGGAAGTTTTTGGTGAATCGGTAGAGGCTAGAATTTCAATGGAGTCAGTTGATAAAGAAGTTGACAAATTGAGTGTTAGTTTGTATTTCTGTTCGATTGTATGAATAACACAGAATAGACATACCTATTTATAGTCTATTGTTGGGAAAAAGATGGATGAAGTGAATGGTTTGTCTTCACTTTAGCTATAAAATGGTTGTTAGTTAGGAAAGTTAGTTACTGTTCCGTTGGTTTACTGTTTTTGTGCTTTATCTAGGAAATGTAATATGCATAAAGTATATTTATAAAGGTAACTGTTATACATAATTTAGTAAATAGTTGTCACCATATAATAGAGTCCCCGACCTAGACTGTAATGAAAATAATCAATAGCTCAGTTGGTTAAGACATCTGGGCTATTCACAATAGGTCATAGGTTCGAGTCTCGGCATGGTCAAAAAAATGAATTTTGGAAGAAATTTTTTTTTTAAGTTTTTTTAGTCAAAATTTCGTATTTTATCATTTATATATCTTTAACTGACATTATACCAAGTTCTCGACGTAATTTTATAAAAGTGTTTTCTAACAATGGTTTAGTAAAAATATCAGCTAATTGATTTTCAAATGGAACGTAGTCTAAATTTATCACTTCTTTTTCTATGTTGTCGCATAGAAAGTGATGTCTAATATCTATGTGTTTAGTTCTAGAGTGGTTTATTGGATTTTTGGATAGATTTACTGCACTGGAATTATCGTACTAAATTGTTGATTTTGATAAATTGACTCTGAAATCTTAAGTGTCTGTTGCATGTAAATTACTTGTGCGCAAGCTAATGCCGTAGAAATATATTCTACCTCACAAGTTGATAGTGAGACACGGTTTTGCTTCTTGCTAAACAATAATATTAATGATTTGTACTTTTTCTATCTATTCGTGATCCTCCGAAATTAGCATCGCTGTATATACTAATTCGAATGAGCACTCTTTTGAATAGAAAAGTCTGAAATCTGTAGTATTACTAAGATAATGTAGTATTCGTTTTACGGCTCGTAAATGTAATTCTTTTGGGTCAGTTTGAAATCGTGCATATAGACTTACACTCATCATTATATCGGGTCTACTCACTGTTAGGTAAAGTAGTGATCCTAACATACTACGATATAATTTTTGGTCTATGCTCTTGCCATTTTCATCTTTATCAAGATGTGTTGTTGTGCTCATAGGTGTTGGTTTGGCAGAAGTGTTTTCCATTTCGAAACGATTGATAAGATTATTACAATATTTTTCTTGATTTATAAATATTCCATTTGAAACTTGTTTTATTTGAAGTCCAAGAAAAGACGATAATTCTCCCATATGGGACATTTCAAATTCTCTAGTCATTATTTCAGAAAATCTTTACATAATTTATTATTGGTTGAACCAAATATAATGTCATCTACATATATTTGAACTATCAAAATATTAGTTTTAGAATGTTTTATAAATAAAGTTCGATCTACTTTTCCTATTTTGAATCCTGATTCAATTAAATAACATTTAAGGCGTTCATACCAAGCATGTGGTGCTTGTTTTAAACCATATAATGCTTTCTTAAGTTTATAGATATGATCTGGGTATTTTTCATAAATAAATAAAGGAGGTTCTTTAACAAAAACATTTTCTTTAATATAACCATATAAAAATGCACTTTTAACATCTATTTGATAGAGTTTAAAGTTGTTAAAACATGCGTACGCCAATAAGATTCGTACTGCTTCTAGTCTAGCGACTGAAGCAAACATTTCTTCGTAGTCTATTCCTTCTTATTGGTTATACCCTTGTGCTACTAGTCTCGCTTTGTTTCTGGTTACATTTCCTAATTCGTCTGCTTTATTTTTATAAACCCATTTAGTTCCTATAACAGTCTGATCGATCGATCTGGGTACTAGTTCTCAAACTTTATTTCGTTCAAACTGATTTAGTTCTTCTTGCATAGCAATAATCCAATTTTCATCGGATGATGCTTCCTTAGTATTTTTAGGTTCTATAGTAGAGAGAAAACCTACATTACCCATTAAATTTAGTTGATTTCTAGTTCGAATGTAACGACCCAGAATTTTGAACAATTTAAATTGAAAATATTTAATTAATTTTAAATATTTGAATAATGGTTTGGATTGAATTTTCAATATAACTTTGAATTTGGTGATTAAATTATAAAATTTAATCTATTGAAAGTTGAATAAGAATTTGAATCTTCAATCTTAAGCCGAAGAAAAATATTTTCAACAGCTTGTAAAATCCATATTGATAATACTGAAGATAATAGAAGCTTCAGAATTTAATTTGAAACTGCTTTGTTCAGTTTTGAAATTACATCGTTTGAATCGATATTTAAAAAATAGCCGTCCGAGGCACAGTCTTGGAATTCGACGAAACCAGTTCCATTGGGTCCGTAATATCGAATTATTATCGGATTTCAAATTTCGTATTTTTCGGAGATGATATGTGAACACACGGTTAGTAAACGCATTGAATTAAGTCAAATTCAATTTAAATTTAAATCTTTAACTGGTCAACATCAGCCACCCTAGGTTTTCTTAAGCAGACCTACCTCTGAAGCATTGTCTCCCTCGTACAGTCCTTTGTTTTCTTGTTCCCTTTGTTCGTTCTTAAAATGTAGGCTTGTTTGATAATATCTCGTTCAAAAGCAAATCCTCTGAGAAAAAAAAATGATAATGGCCGCTCGTTCGAATTTAAAAACTTCGTGCCTTTTCAATCTGTTTCAAAATCGAAGCCCCTTCCTCTCTAAAATTCATTCGAACGAAATCAAGAAATAAAATGATCGGCCCTGTTCAAATTAAAATTCGTGATTCCCTCTTTCCCAATTTCTAATTCACCAGAATCAAAATCAAAATCGGCCGAAGCCCTCTCTCAGTTCTAAAACGAAAAAAATAGGGGGGACCGCGTTCGAAGCCTGGGAGTCGAGAGCGAGCAGAGGCGAGAGGAGCATTGGAAGATTAAGGCTTGGGCTTTGTTCGATCATTATTTGGTGAAGGGGGTTTTGCCGAAGTCGCGGCGCTCGCGAGTTGTTGCAGTGGCGGCGGCGGCTTCAAGCAGCGACTGCGACTTGGTGGCCGCGAATTTGTGGGGTTTGGCCGCGAGCAGGCGGCAACGACACTGAGGAGCGTGGGTAGGAGCTCGTGCTTGAGCTCTGGCATCGGGAAGAGTGCTCTGTTCGTGGTGACGGCGTGGTGTAGCCTGTGTTCGTTTTCGTTCCAGTAAGGTATATTTGTTTTTTTTGGCTTTTATTTTAATTTAAATGTATATATATACTTATAAAGATAAATGAGAAAATAATGTGTTATAGTGGAAGTATGTATGTATGCAGGAAGAAGATAATAATAATAAGAAATGTTATTAATTCGATTTTAATTTTTTTTTATAAAACAAAATTTGTTAAATGAAAATAAATATTCATGCAAATCGATTGATAATTGTTGAAGTTAAAATTTTAAAGACAGGAATATTATTTTTAGAATGTGAAAAGTTTATATAAAAGGTGAATTAGTTAAAAATATAAATTTGGTAAGTAAAAAAAGAAATTTAATTCATTGGTTGGAAGAAAATAAATAAATATTGAAAATAAATTTAGTTTAAATGTAAAATATTTTGTAAAAGAAGATTTACTTAATTATTTTTATATGTGAAAAGAAATTTGGTTTAATTGAACTTTTGTTAATTTAATTATCAAAAGAAAATATTATTTATTATTGGAAAAAAAATGGGTAATTAAGGACTAAAAGATATTGTATTAAAAATAGGAGATTTGTTTAAAAATCGAAATTATTGAACGATAATTAATTATTCAATTTGGTCAAATATTAATAAATTTGTGCAATTGTTTATACAAGGTTAAAATTATGAAGAAACAAGCAGGGTTGGAAAATGGATTGCAAATAAAACAAAGGTGAGAACTTCTCACTCAAAAAGGGTTATTTTAAATTTTAAATAGTTATATTTAAAATTTGCTGATTGATTGATTGTTTGCTTGATTGTGATATTAGATATTGTAGGATATATCTATATATATAGCAAGATATATATATTGGCATATGTATATATTGCAGTTGATTGATTTCCCGCATTGTATAGCGGATGAGACCCTATTGCGCTGTTAGTAAGCGGATAATATTTTATAAAATCCCATATACCGCGATATTCCACCTCGAAGTGGAATGGGTATTGTGCTAACTCTGTGGATGCAGGGAAACAGGTTGGAGGGATCCAACTGGATTCCTCACAAATATTTATTTATTTCAGATATTGTGATATTTGATTGTTTATCATATTGATATATGATGTTTGGATGCATTGATCTGTTATTTGGATGTTGTGGCATAATCGGATCCATTTTTTTTTTAAAAGTTGAAAATAACGATTTTTGATTTTTAAAGGATTTTAAAGTGATTTTCAAAGTATATGTTTTTATTTAAAATTTTGAATTGATTCATTTTTAATAAATTAAGATCTCAATTTTTAAAGCTATAGGAATTAATATTTCTTGTAAAATATAACAAAAATGTTATTTTTGAGATAAGTAGTTAATAAATTTATGTAATGGATTAAAGTTGGATTTTTGAATAATTATTATAAAGGATGAATATAAAAGATTTTAAAAATTGATATTTATAAATTAAAAATAGTGGAATTATAAAACGAGTTTATTAAGTGTTAAAATGAAGTATAAAAATGGATTTCAATGAAAATTATAGATTTATAAATTGTGAAATTATAAATGAACAGGTTTTTGCAGAATAAAAGATTTATAAGAAATTAACTTATAAATAAGATTTTAGGCATAAATTGAGTTATATAAATTGAATTGGAGAAGTAAAGGAGATTTATGAATCGAAGTTATAAATAGAAATAGAATTTATAAAACATTGTTTATAAATTCAAAATCAATGGAATTTGGCAAATCGAATATAAAAATTTGGTTAGGGAAGTATATTCGCGATTTTATAGCGACTTTTTTTTATTTATGTAAAAATGTGGGGAAAATATTAAAAATTTGGTTAGGGAAGTATATTCACTATTTTAGGCAGTGAATATGTTATTAAATGAAATGGAAAATGTTTGGGGAATGGATGTTTTAAAAATGGAATTTAAAACGATTTAAAGACGTTTTAAAATGCATCAAGTATTGAAAACATAGATTTCAACATTTATTGTTGAAATAGACGTTTTCGAGAAATAAAAGGGAATGCAAACATAGATTTCAACATTTATTATTGAAATAGACGTTTTCGAGGAATAGAAAGAAATGGTGGACTATAACACTGTTGTTATAGTAAATGATTTCCGAAAAGAAAATATATAGTATTGGGATTTATATATCTATTTTAAATTTCAAATCCCTATACTAGTGATTTTGGGTCGTCGTAACGATGTTTTACGCAACATTCGTTTTGACCCAAGTAAATGTAAATAAAAGAATGATTTCCTTAAAGAATGAAATATATACTTAACTATGGTTTAAGTATATCGAATATTTTCAAATTGTTGAAAATAAATAAGATTTTGTGAAAATACGTATTATTAAATAAGTATGGAAATGTTTTCCCAATACGAAATAAAACGTTTTGAGAATTTATCTTTTTAAAAAAAAAAGATAAATAGAAAGTGAATATTTGGAATCTATTGAAAACCATATATCAATAGATATTTTGAAATATAAATTCACTATGGAATTTATAAATGGAAAGGGAAAATTGGTTTCAAAATAAACGTTGTTTATTTTTAAAGTATGGAAAATTATATATCTTGTAAAGATAGTTTTGGGAAAATAAATAATTTGGAAAATTATTTGGAATCTGATGATGTGGCGCATCTTTATTGATAGTTAAATAACCGACTATCAATATTTACCCTTGAATAGGTAATTGTTGTGATTGCTTGAATTGGATGCCACACTTATTTTTAAAATAAGCGCTCACTATTCGGGTTAACCGGGAAAGGACCATGGGGTCGTATAACCCATTCCGAATAGTGATACGTCGTTATAAATTGCATTTGAAGACCGGTGTTGAAGACCGGATATTTGTGAAAACAGATGGATTACCGTCGAGTTACTCTGCATCGGCTGATCTCCGATACAGAGGTTTATCACCCTTAGTGACGGGATGCCCGGACGTGATTAGTGAATATTCGGATTTGCAAGGGCTTCTTTGGAAGTGCCTTCGGTTCCGTTCGATCCCGGAACGGACTTGTATGGATTGTATGTCTGACGTTACAATTTGAGATGTAAAGCTTGTTTCTATCAAATATATTTCTGTTGGTGGCGGAGAATTTATTCTCTTAGCTTAACACCCTTCTCTAAGACGTACGAGCTCAGAGGTTATATAGTTGATGGTTACTAGTGATACATTCCCGAATTGGTAATGTGGCATACTGAGCGATGCTGTGAAATGATCATTGGTTGATCGTTTGTGATAGGATCATTTGTTTGATCGTCTATCTTGATGATCATTGCTTTGATCATTTGTTGACCCAAAGCACTGCTTTTGTAAAGCGTGGCTTTGTGGACGAGACTTGCTTGTCTTAGTGAAATGTGATGGGGGGCTCTCGCTTCGCGGTTTGGTGGCGAACGGGAGACTCTTAACCCCACACGGCCTCTTTACGGGGTTGGTTAGGCGTAAGCCATGACAGTCGAGAGGCTGGCCGTAAAAGCAAGTTTCGGGTGCCAGTGTAAGCCACGGTGGGGCTGGGATGGTTGAAAAGCCTACCGGTTGTGACCACCAAACGTTACATGTGGTATCAGAGCATATGGTTAAGCGACAACCATGGCTCTGTTGGGTGTTACTCATTAGAGATAGAGTCAGCAGTACTCTAGAATGATTTTAAGTGTAATAATAGATATGAGCGCGTATTTGTTAGTGAATATAAAATTTGTTTTATATTGTGATGATTGGTTTATTGAGTGGCATATGAACCTTCGTCGGCACAGTCTGTACAACTGGATCGAAGGGGTTTCTAAACACTTGAATAGAACAATTCGACACAGTATTGTTTTAAAAAAAATCGGGTAGATGAAATAATTTTTGCCCAAAACTATTTTTGTAGATAAAGAAAATTATCTTTATAAATTATTGTAGTATATGGATGCATGGTTGTTAGGTAGTAATAATATTAAACTATTACCATTGAAATTGAAATATAATTGAAGTCATTGTTATATGAAAATTTAGATAAAAAGATAAGAAAATGAAATCCATATACAAATGAAATTTGAGAATGTAAATTATAAATGTGATTTATAATTATAAATAGAATTCCAGAGAAGTTTTGGAAATGTTTTTTTTTAAGAATTTGGAAATTTTGGGAATTAAATTCCTGTTTGGTTTGGAAATAATTTTCAAAGGTTTTTGGAAAAATGTTTGAAGGAATGAAAAGCTCTAAACTCTTTTCGGTCGCTGGAAAATAATTCCGATGATGACCGCGGCATCATCGGTGTTCATTTTCGGGTTTTCAAAAGAGGTATTGCTGTTAAATTGTTTTGGAATGAAAATAAGTTGATACCTGTTAAATTGTTTTGGAATGAAAATAAGTTGATAACTTATAGAATATTTGAAATTTGATTGGAATGAGATTTGATTTGAATCAAGTTGAATAAAAATCCAAACTTGGAAAATAAAATAAAGTGGATTGAATTCAAGTAAATTAACTTGATAATTTATTAATTTGTGAAATAATTTCGAATGGAATGAATGTGAATATGGAATGTAAATAAAATTGAATAGAATCAATTGGAAAATTAAAATAAATTGAATTGGTATCAATTTAAATTAGTTATAAACTAGAATGAATATGAATTCGTTTTGCTTAGAAATGAATAGAATGAAGAAAATGAATTGTAAACTATTGAATTAAATGGAAAATGGCATATGAATTGGTCGTAAGCAACTAAAGATGAATTAAAACTTTAGGAATTCCAAATGTAATTGAAAATGTAAAATTGATTGAAAATGAATGAAATTGGATATGTAACTTCAATAGTAAAGCTAAAGATGGTATAAGTAGTATATATTGAAAATTTTGAAATGGAATGTGCAAAATGATTTGAATGTTAGAATTGGATACTACTACTAGCAGGTTATACAGGTGTATTAAAAGAAATGGAATTGGGATTTTGATTTCAAAGATAAAAATTGAATTGCTCGACAAAAAGGTACGTATTTCAATTTTAGTATGAGATTTGATGATTTTCTTCTCCAGCCACTTGGCTTTCTCTTTTCTTTTTGATTCTGAGGGGCCGTGGTGCCATTTTGTAGTCGTACCGATCGAGCCACAATAAGGAGACGCTGGCGAAATTTTTCGAAAATTTAGGGTGTTAGAAAATTTTTGAGAAAATTTGAATTTGAATTTAAATTTAAATTTTGAAGTAAACAATGTTGTTTGAAACTTGTAAGTGAAGTTGGAAAGCTAGTTGAAATGATAGTGAATCTTTAATAAAAAGATCTAGGTTAGTAAGTTGATAAAACTATTTGAATTGTGAAAAATAGTAGACGAGTTAAGGACCATTCTTCCTAACTTGTAATTTCGGGACGAAATTCTTTTAAGGGGGGAAGATTGTAACGACCCAGAATTTTGAACAATTTAAATTGAAAATATTTAATTAATTTTAAATATTTGAATAATGGTTTGGATTGAATTTTCAATATAACTTTGAATTTGGCGATTAAATTATAAAATTTAATCTATTGAAAGTTGAATAAGAATTTGAATCTTCAATCTTAAGCTGAAGAAAAATATTTTCAACACCTTGTAAAATCCATATTGATAATACTGAAGATAATAGAAGCTTCAGAATTTAATTTGAAACTGCTTTGTTCAGTTTTGAAATTACATCGTTTGAATCGATATTTAAAAAATAGCCGTCCGAGGCACAGTCTCGGAATTCGACGAAACTAGTTCCATTGGGTCCGTAATATCGAATTATTATCGGATTTCAAATTTCGTATTTTTCGGAGATGATATGTGAACACACGGTTAGTAAATGCATTGAATTTAAGTAAAATTCAATTTAAATTTAAATCTTTAACTGGTCAACATCAGCCACCCTAGGTTTTCTTAAGCAGACCTACCTCTGAAGCATTGTCTCCCTCGTACACTCCTTTGTTTTCTTGTTCCCTCTGTTCGTTCTTAAAATGTAGGCTTGTTTGATAATATCTCGTTCAAAAGCAAATCCTCTGAGAGAGAAAAAATGATAATGGCCGCTCGTTCGAATTTAAAAACTTCGTGCCTTTTCAATCTGTTTCAAAATCGAAGCCCCTTCCTCTCTAAAATTCATTCGAACGAAATCAAGAAATAAAATGGCCAGCCCTGTTCAAATTAAAATTCGTGATTCCCTCTTTCCCAATTTCTAATTCACCAGAATCAAAATCAAAATCGGCCGAAGCCCTCTCTCAGTTCTAAAACGAAAAAAATAGGGGGGACCGCGTTCGAAGCCTGGGAGTCGAGAGCGAGCAGAGGCGAGAGGAGCATTGGAAGATTAGGGCTTGGGCTTTGTTCGATCGTTATTTGGTGAAAGGGGTTTTGCCGAAGTCGCGGCGCTCGCGAGTTGTTGCAGTGGCGGCGGCGGCTTCAAGCAGCGACTGCGACTTGGTGGTCGCGAATTTGTGGGGTTTGGCCGCGAGCAGGCGGCAACGACACTGAGGAGCGTGGGTAGGAGCTCGTGCTCGAGCTCTGGCATCGGGAAGAGTGCTCTGTTCGTGGTGACGACGTGGTGTAGCCTGTGTTCGTTTTCGTTCCAGTAAGGTATATTTGTTTTTTTTGGCTTTTATTTTAATTTAAATGTATATATATACTTATAAAGATAAACGAGAAAATAATGTGTTATAGTGGAAGTATGTATGTATGCAGGAAGAAGATAATAATAATAAGAAATGTTATTAATTCGATTTTAATTTTTTTTTATAAAACAAAATTTGTTAAATGAAAATAAATATTCATGCAAATCGATTGATAATTGTTGAAGTTAAAATTTTAAAGACAGGAATATTATTTTTAGAATGTGAAAAGTTTATATAAAAGGTGAATTAGTTAAAAATATAAATTTGCTAAGTAAAAAAAGAAATTTAATTCATTAGTTGGAAGAAAATAAATAAATATTGAAAATAAATTTAGTATAAATGTAAAATATTTTGTAAAAGAAGATTTACTTAATTATTTTTATATGTGAAGAAATTTAGTTTAATTGAACTTTTGTTAATTTAATTATCAAAAGAAAATATTATTTATTATTGGAAAAAAATGGGTAATTAAGGACTAAAAGATATTGTATTAAAAATAGGAGATTTGTTTAAAAATCGAAATTATTAAACGATGATTAATTATTCAATTTGGTCAAATATTAATAAATTTGTGTAATTGTTTATACAAGGTTAAAATTGTGAAGAAACAATCAGGGTTGGAAAATGGATTGCAAATAAAAGCAAAGGTGAGAACTTCTCACTCAAAAAGGGTTATTTTAAATTTTAAATAGTTATATTTAAAATTTGCTGATTGATTGATTGTTTGCTTGATTGTGATATTAGATATTGTAGGATATATCTATATATATAGCAATATATATATATATTGGCATATGTATATATTGCAGTTGATTGATTTCCCGCATTGTATAGCGGATGAGACCCTATTGCGCCGTTAGTAAGCGGATAATATTTTATAAAATCCCATATACCGCGATATTCCACCTCGAAGTGGAATGGGTATTGTGCTAACTCTGTGGATGCAGGGAAACAGGTTGGAGGGATCCAACTGGATTCCTCACAAATATTTATTTATTTTAGATATTGTGATATTTGATTGTTTATCATATTGATATATGATGTTTGGATGCATTGATCTGTTATTTGGATGTTGTGGCATCATTGGATCCATTTTTTTTTTAAAAGTTGAAAATAACGATTTTTGATTTTTAAAGGATTTTAAAGTGATTTTCAAAGTATATGTTTTTATTTAAAATTTTAAATTGATTCGTTTTTAATAAATTAAGATCTCAATTTTTAAAGCTATAGGAATTAATATTTTTTGTAAAATATAACAAAAATGTTATTTTTGAGATAAGTAGTTAATAAATTTATGTAATGGATTAAAGTTGGATTTTTAAATAATTATTATAAAGGATGAATATAAAAGATTTTAAAAATTGATATTTATAAATTAAAAATAGTGGAATTATAAAATGAGTTTATTAAGTGTTAAAATGAAGTATAAAAATGGATTTCAATGAAAATTATAGATTTATAAATTGTGAAATTATAAATGAACAGGTTTTTGCAGAATAAAAGATTTATAAGAAATTAACTTATAAATAAGATTTTAGGCATAAATTGAGTTATATAAATTGAATTGGAGAAGTAAAGGAGATTTATGAATCGAAGTTATAAATAGAAATAGAATTTATAAAACATTGTTTATAAATTCAAAATCAATGGAATTTGGCAAATCGAATATAAAAATTTGGTTAGGGAAGTATATTCGCGATTTTATAGCGACTTTTTTTTATTTATGTAAAAATGTGGGGAAAATATTAAAAATTTGGTTAGGGAAGTATATTCACTATTTTAGGCAGTGAATATATTATTAAATGAAATGGAAAATGTTTGGGGAATGGATGTTTTAAAAATGGAATTTAAAACGATTTAAAGACGTTTTAAAATGCATCAAGTATTGAAAACATAGATTTCAACATTTATTGTTGAAATAGACGTTTTCGAGAAATAAAAGGGAATGCAAACATAGATTTCAACATTTATTATTGAAATAGACGTTTTCGAGGAATAGAAAGAAATGGTGGACTATAACACTGTTGTTATAGTAAATGATTTCCGAAAAGAAAATATATAGTATTGGGATTTATATATCTATTTTAAATTTCAAATCCCTATACTAGTGATTTTGGGTCGTCGTAACGATGTTTTACGCAACATTCGTTTTGACCCAAGTAAATGTAAATAAAAGAATGATTTCCTTAAAGAATGAAATATATACTTAACTATGGTTTAAGTATATCGAATATTTTCAAATTGTTGAAAATAAATAAGATTTTGTGAAAATACGTATTATTAAATAAGTATGGAAATGTTTTCCCAATACGAAATAAAACGTTTTGAGAATTTATCTTTTTTAAAAAAAAGATAAATAGAAAGTGAATATTTGGAATCTATTGAAAACCATATATCAGTAGATATTTTGAAATATAAATTCACTATGGAATTTATAAATGGAAAGGGAAAATTGGTTTCAGAATAAACGTTGTTTATTTTTGAAGTGTGGAAAATTATATATCTTGTAAAGATAGTTTTGGGAAAATAAATAATTTGGAAAATTATTTGGAATCTGATGATGTGGCGCATCTTTATTGATAGTTAAATAACCGACTATCAATATTTACCCTTGAATAGGTAATTGTTGTGATTGCTTGAATTGGATGCCACACTTATTTTTAAAATAAGCGCTCACTATTCGGGTTAACCGGGAAAGGACCATGGGGTCGTATAACCCATTCCGAATAGTGATACGTCGTTATAAATTGCATTTGAAGACCGGTGTTGAAGACCGGATATTTGTGAAAACAGATGGATTACCGTCGAGTTACTCTGCATCGGCTGATCTCCGATACAGAGGTTTATCACCCTTAGTGACGGGATGCCCGGACGTGATTAGTGAATATTCGGATTTGCAAGGGCTTCTTTGGAAGTGCCTTCGGTTCCGTTCGATCCCGGAACGGACTTGTATGGATTGTATGTCTGACGTTACAATTTGAGATGTAAAGCTTGTTTCTATCAAATATATTTCTGTTGGTGGCGGAGAATTTATTCTCTTAGCTTAACACCCTTCTCTAAGACGTACGAGCTCAGAGGTTATATAGTTGATGGTTACTAGTGATACATTCCCGAATTGGTAATGTGGCATACTGAGCGATGCTGTGAAATGATCATTGGTTGATCGTTTGTGATAGGATCATTTGTTTGATCGTCTATCTTGATGATCATTGCTTTGATCATTTGTTGACCCAAAGCACTGCTTTTGTAAAGCGTGGCTTTGTGGACGAGACTTCGTCGGACCTCACACCCCGGAAATGGTCAAAACAGGAAGAATGCGGCAAGGTTATTAGGGGGTAGCACCCCTTTAGTGTATGTCATTCCTTCTGGATAGAGGTGGTATCATGGTATGGAGCCCAGATACTTAACCTATGTGGTTACTGCAAATTTATTACTTTGTGGTTGTTGGAAATCGGGGATCCTCGGATATAGATCGGTTACGATCGGGGAATGACATATTCGTGTCAGTAGTTACCCAGTTAGGGGTAACCCGGCCTTGTGTTGGCAGAGATCCGGTTAGGTTCTCGGGACGTCATTCCAGAGGCATTTCCATGTGGCAATGGGAAGTTCCTTGGCCTGACCATTTGTTGGAAATCGAAAGAAACAATACGAGCCTTGTACGGTTTTAGTTTATTACCTGCTATGGAATGTGGCGGTAACTTGCTATTGAACATAGTAGCTATAGTAGGCATACGATAATGGTCGTATGTTGGCTAAGATTTATATTCTACCTTCGAAATTGTTTTCTACACTATGCACTAATAATAATATCAAAAAAAAATGATTTCATTTTATGCGCATCAAGCATCTTTGACTATCATAAGGAGAAATCTCCTCCGATTCTGTGTTTGCATTGTGTGTGTGCGGGAGGCCTTATGGTAGTCTCATTTTCTAAAAAGCATTGCGAATTTCTTTAAAAATTATCCTATCCTTTGTTTTAAAGATGAATAAACTGTTTTAAGTTCTCACACCAGTCCCATGACTGACCTGGAGTTTATTGTTCCCTTCCTAAACTCTGGGTGCCCACCAATTTCCACACGGGCAGTCAAGAGTCAGGTTTATCAGGTTATTCTGGACTTTGGAGTGCTATGGAGCTCAGGAGGCGAGCTGCATATCGAAACGTACCACTTGTATATGATATTATACTATTTATTATTCCGCTGTATATTCTGTATGAGGACAAGTTTATATAACTGTCCATTGATGTATTGACTATGTTGTCTATTGTTGTTGTAAATTCTGATAATGTAATGTGATGTAATGTAATAACTGATATATTTCTTTGTTTTAAAGATTATTCATTTATCTATTATATGTTGTTCCGCTGCGACTGTGAGATTCTGATATTGTTTCTGTTGCTGTTCTGTTCTTCTTTTTCTTTCTTTATCTCTCTTCTTTTACCTCTTTCTTCTTTCTTAAACCCTAACATTTCGGTTTTTCGGCAACGAAAAATCGCAAACGTTACATCGAACATTTGAATTTATTCTCCAATTATATTTTCTGTAGGATGATTTCGTAAGATTCTTCGAGGAGATCTTATTGTATTAGTAATATTTCTATTTTCTAAATTATTAATAATGTTTTCATCTTCTCTAGAGTTATAAACAATATCTTTATCTTCTCTTGAATTGTTTATTATTATATTTGTTTTATTATTAAGTAAATCATCATTATTATTTTTGAAATAAGTTTAGAGTTCCCATCAAAAGATACATGGAGTGTCTCTTCAACAGTATTAGTTCGTTTATTAAAAATTCGATAAGCTTTGCTTCGATTCGAATATCCAAGAAATATACCTTTGTCACGTTTTGAATCGAATTTGCCAAGCTGATCTTTGATACTTAATACAAAACATTTTGATCCAAATATTTTACAATAAGATATGTTTGGTTTTCTACCGTTAAAAAGTTTGTAAGGTGTATTCTTAGTGAGGGGTCTAATAGAAACACGATTTAAAACATAACAGGCAGTTGCAACAGCTTCTGCCCAAAAATGTTTTGGTAACGTGCTTTCGTTTAGTAAGGTTCTTGCACATTCTTGTAGAGTTCGATTCTTTCGTTCTACAACTCCATTTTGTTGTAGAGTTCTTGGAAACGAAAAATTATGAAATATTCCTTCCTTTTTAAAATAGTTATTAAACTGTTCGTTTTCAAATTCACCACCGTGATCACTTTTAATATTTTTAATTTTAGTACTTTTAAATATTGAATTCGTTTAACACATATTTTGAAATTTTCAAAAGTATCACTTTTATTTTTCATAAAGATAGTCCATTATATCTAGAAAAATCATCAACTATTACAAATACAAATTTATTGTGAATTATGGATTGAACTTGAGTAGGTCCAAATAAATCCATACGAAGTAATTCAAGCGGTTATAGTGTCGAAACGACTTTCTTTAATTTAAATGAGGATTTAGTTAATTTACCTAACTGACACGAGTCACATGTATTATTAACTGTAAAACTCATCTTTGGTAATCCTTATGACAGACTCATTGATATGACAGTATTATTAACTGTAAAACTCATCTTTGATTAGTAACTGTAAAACTCATCTTTAGTTTATTTATATTTTTGAAATTGATATGACAGAATCATTTATGTCATATCCAGGGATCATTTTCTTTGGCTATTAAACACATGTTTGAGTTATGATTAACTTTGATATTCAAAACGTAGATGTGTTTATCTCTATTTCCTTTGAAAATAAGATTTTGATTTTGATCAAAGATACTACATTTATTTTCAGAGAAGGATATTTTAAAATCTTTATCGCATAATTTACTTATACTTAATGATTTATTTTAGATTCTTAACTAATAAAATGTTTATAATAAGAGGTAAATTAGATGTACCGTAATTGCTCACATCGCCTTTGCCGATGATATAGCCCTTGGAATTATCTCCAAAAGTGACAGAACATCCATCTAAGTTTGTAATATTTATCAGCATATCTTTGTCTTCTTTCATGTGTTTTGAGCAACCACTGTCGAGTATCCATTTTCCTCTTTTCTTGAGTGGGACTTGCAAAAAATACGAGATAACGTTGGTACCCACCTTTTTAATAGGGTCCTAAGAGTTAGGTCTTAGGAAACAAACCCAAGTGGGTTTAGTATCCCTTTTATAAATATAATTTTTATTATTATGAACATTTGCTATGAATGAATTAATTTACTTTTTCCTTATTAACTTGTTATTAGTTTTAGGTACATATATATTTATAGTTTTAGAAACTAGTCTTTTTGAAGATGTGACTATTTTATTAGACTTAACATTGTTTAAATTACTAGATTGTGAATTCTTGACTTTCTTCTTATAACCTAAACCATTTTTATTGTTAACAGGTTGTGAATTCTCAATAATTATAGATAAATTTTCTTTTCCTTTTAAAATTTGAAACGTTGTAGTGGTTCCTTCTAGTTTGGTCTTTTAGACTTGAATTTTCTAGTTCTACCATTTTAATATTAGTTTATAAAACATGATTTTTCAGAAACAAGAACATCATTCTTTTCTTTTTGAGTTTCAATTTCTTGATTCAAGTGTTATGTCCAAATCTTTTCGTAGAGGTTCGTAACTCTTCACAAATAGTTGTGTCTTTTCAAAAAATAGTTGTTATAGAAATTTAGTCAACTGAATCTCTGGGTCAGTCGACTAAATATTCAAACGAATTTTTAAATATATATTTGTGTATTTGTGTACTTGTGCATGTTGCATAGAAATTTCCGGGTCAGTCGATTGAGCCTTAGGGTCAGTCGACTGACCTGGTAATATCTGTGCAATTTGCACAGTTTACACAGGTGTTGTGACGACCCGGAATTTTTGAGCATTTGAAATCGGAATATTTAATTGATTTTAAATATTTAAAAGTTAATTTTTAACTTGAATTCAAATATTACTATTTATTGGGTAATTCAATTATTAAATTAAATTATTTGAATTTGGGAAAATGTTGAATCTGGAGTTTTAAGCCGGTTAAAAATAATTGGAAAGCTTGTAAAATATATGTTGATAGTGTTGAAGATAGTAAAAGCGTTAAGCTTGAATTTGGAAGTGTTTTGTTCAGTTTTGAAAATATACAGTTTAAATTGAATTTAAAAATAGCCTTCCGAGGCGTAGTCTCGGAATTCGACGAAACCAGTTCCATTAGATCTGTAATAGTGTATTATTATCGGATTTCAATTTTTGTATTGGTTGGAGTTGTTGGGTGAGCGTACGATATATAAACGCGTTGAAATTTGTATTGAAAATTCAATATAATAACTAGGTCCAAAAAGCTATCTTCTCCATACGATCGAATTAGGAATCGAAACCCTTTCCCGTACATTCGAAATAGGGGTATAATATTGTAAACGCCTAGTGGCACACCTCGGTAGGAGGTCGGGATTTTAAGCTACGTAATTCGGAACGATTTAAATTTAAACATACACGCTTATATATATACACACACACATTTCAAAATTAAAAAAAAATCTGCATTTCCATCAGCCGAAAATATATCCACCTCAAAACTTTTCTCCACTTCAGCTTTTACGCTCTTCAAGTGTAATGCCCCAAAATTTTATGGAAAAATTATTTTGATAAAATAATTCAGCTTAAAAAAAATATATATTTGGATTAAACATTGATGGAATTTCTGAATTTTATGATGTGCAAGGGTATGTGTGCATATGCACACTGGAAATGGCACAAGAAAAGATTTAAAAATATATTTGTATACTGAAATTAAAAATATGAAACATATGTGTATGAATATTTTTATAGCGAAGCAAGGAAGAATTAAATAAAAATACATATATAACTATATACATGTATATTTTCCTTAGAGCATAAATGTGTTAGAACTAAGCAAGAAAATAATATCAAAATGACATGAGATGCAATATAAGTAAGTATGTACGTATAGGTAAAAATAGCAAAGAGGATTTTCAAGAATAAGTAAAAGTATAAAATATAGTAGTCACACTTTCATCATGACCTGAATGAGTGAGAAATATTCAGAAACAACCATTTTCTGAAAAAGCAAAAGGAGGGAAGTACTGTCCATAACTAGCTAATGCAGCCGGGGTAATTAAGGATGGAAATGCGAAAATATAAAATGCAAAATGCATGATGTTAGTCAGGACAAAAATGGAATTTTTTCCTGATAAAACCCTAGTGAGAATATGCATATAAATAAGTGGTATGGCCAGAAAATCATTTTACCCGAGTTACTTTAAAAAAAAATATGAGAAAGGAGGAAAATATTTAAAAGGAAGGATAAACATTTAAGGGTTTTCTGGATCAGATAGGAAGAAAACTTAGGTGAGTAATCTCACTAGATCCATGGCATTAAAACCTGATACGAGACAGCCAGACTTTTATGTTATTATTTGTATTTTTTCTGGTTTTGTTAAACACAGTCTTATGAATATTCTTTGAATGGTTTTTGATTTGATATAATGTTTTATGATGGATGTTCTTTGGATGGATTTTTGATCTGATATAATGTTGTTATGGATGTGCAACCCACTGTTTTATTATACTCAGAAAAGTTAAGGCACAAAACCTTAAAATCAAAGGAAGAATACTCACAACTGATGTGGATCTATGGCATGGAAATTTTAAATAAAAGAAATATTATGAGCTGCATTATACTTTGTATAAGTGCTGAGGCTTAAAAATAAGGTATTAGGGGTGCAATTGTGTGCTGAGCCCCTGATCAAAAAAAAGAGAAAAACCCACAAGTAAAAAAAATTATGGTTAAGCTAGATCATGGATCTGGTTCAACCATAGTTACTTGCAGATCAAAATTAACTTAACATGCCATGAATCTTTTTATAGTTGAAAATATTCTTGTATTAATTTAAGATCAAGATATCTCATGACAATATTCTTGAAAATAATTATTTACTTGTCTTTCAAAATTATGCTTGCAAGATGCATAGGATGTTCTCATGTATGCAGTGACATGTTCACCTAGCTGTCTGATGATAGAATCAAATAAATGCTTCTAGTAAATAAACTAGGAATGATGAGCCAAGAAGGCTGCTGGAATGCTTGACATATTTGAAGTATGCAAGTTGGCACATGGTTTGTTTAAGCCCTGAGATCTTTGTGCAGTGACGTGAATTAGTTCATTGCAATGTGTCCCCGTGATTCCTTGATAGCAGATGAGGCGAGGAATTTAAATTGATTTATATATATATATATATATATATATATATATATATATATATATATAACCTATAAATGAAGAAATAGGAACTTGAGTATTTCCTAGGTTGGTTGGAATGGAACTATGGTAGTTCCAGTGCAACTATATGTCACTAATAAATGTTCATGTTTGCATAATTATTTATATGTATATGGTTGATTGCTGAAGATAACATACTTGCACAAATTTATCTGAAATATAGTAAAACAATTGAAAGAAGCAATAGCATAGGCAACAAGTCTGTACTCATGCATCATGTAATTGTCTAATGCTATGAATATTTTGTTATTGCTCATACCAGATCATAGATCTGACCCTTGTTTGCTCATCAGGCAGGAACTAGTGCACCACAAATGCTTGATATGCAAGAGTTTTTAAGGGTTTTAAGGGATGGATTGGGCATAGGCCTGAGAATCCACATGAGGAACTTTCAAAACTATTAAAGGCTTATACAAATTTGGGAGGCAAAAGTCTTGAAGGGACTGAGAATGTGATGGAAATTCAAGCATGATTGAGGACATTGGATAGGATTTTCAATGACATGCAGCTTGATGACCAAAGGAAGAGGCAAGTGGCTTCAAGACAGCTGGAAGGAGTAGCTTTAGGCTGGTGGGAGGTGATCATAGCTGGGAGAATTGAAAATGAAATCACTTGGAATCAATTCAAGGAAATGTTGGAGGCAAGATTTGTACCAGCATCAGCTAAGACCACTTTACTTGAAGAATTTATTAGACTCGGGAAGGGAAATTTGAATGTCACCGAGTATACTCAAAAGTTTGAGGGATTATCCAAATATGGAGCAATGCTAGTGGCAGATGAAGCATCCAAAAATGACAGGTACATTAAAGGTTTGAACCCAGGACTTAGCAGAGCCACGTTCCTTATGCTGACAGGACTTTTGATCAAGTATAGACTTGGATTTGAAACTCGAGCAGCATGACAAGGAAAGGGAGAAGTATAGAAATTTTATGAGCAACAACAACAAGAAGAATAAGAGAAGATACCACCCCTATGACAAGAAGAAGGAGGAAGCAGACACCAAAAAGGCCAGTGATACCAAGGCCAGTGATGCTAAGAAGAAATTGGTTTGCCATCAATGTGGAAAGGAAGGACACATCAAACCAAGGTGCCCAGAATTAAAAGGAGGGGCTTTCAAGTGCTATCTATGTGGGAAAGAGGGGCATATAAAGAGAAACTGTCCTGAGTATAAACAGCAAGGGAAATTGGCAAATTTGGAAGGCAAAGGCAAACTCACAGTGGAAATTAATGCTGAAAATCATGGTCAAGTGGAAGGTACACTACTTATTTGTACCATACCCATAGCAGTAGTATATGATACTGGGGCAACCCACTCTTTAATTTCTTATGAAAAGGTTAAGATGCTAAAATTGAACTGCATATTAGTTGAAACCCCATTGCTTGTACAAAGTCCACTAGGGAGTTCTAGTGTTTTAAATATGATTTGTGTGGATGTGGAATTAAACATAGGAGGAGATACTTTTATTTCCAATTTATATGTTTTAAACTACCCAAATATAGGTGTTATATTGGGAGTAGACTGGTTAAGGCAATTTAAAGCCATAATTAATTTAGATTCATCCACCGTATCATTGCAAAACTTTAGAGGCCAGAGAATCACAATTTTATGTAAAGTGTCTAAAGAGAGGAAATTGTATCATTTAATTGGCTTGGAAAAAGATTTCAGCGAACCATCCATTGAAGAAATTCCCATAGTCAATGAATACTTGGATGTGTTTGGGGAGGTTAAGGGTGTTCCACACCATAGACCAGTAGAGTTTCAAATCAATCTCATTCCAGGAGCAAGCCAATAATTAAGAAGCCGACCAGAATGGGGCCAAGTGAGTTAAAAGAATTGAAAAACCAGTTAGAGAAATTAGAAAGTAAAGGGTTTATAAGGCCAAGTAACTCATGCTGGGGTGCTCTAGTGGTATTTGTAAGGAAGCATGATGGTTCTTTGAGGATGTGCATAGATTACAGAGAACTAAATAAGGTCACCATCAAAATAAATACCCATTGCCTAGGATAGATGATCTCTTTGATCAACTCAGTGAAGCTAAGATATTTTCTAGATTAGACTTAGCATCAAGGTTTCATCAGATGAAGGTTGAAGACTCAAGTGTTAAGTAAACTGCATTTAACACTAGACATGGTTTATATGAGTTTATGGTTATGCCATTTGGGTTGACAAATGCCCCCTCATATTTTGTAGATTTAATGAATAGAATATTCAGAGATTATTTAGACAAGTTTGTGTTGATTTTAATTGATGATATTTTGGTTTATTCCAAAACAGTGGAAGAGCATAAAAATCATTTGCATTTGGTTTTGTCTAGATTGAGGGAAAAAGATTTAAAGGCAAAATTTTCAAAATGTGCATTTTGGAAACAGGAAGTACATTTTCTTGGCCATGTCATTTCTGCCAAAGGAATTTCAGTGAACCCCAATAAAGTAGTAGCTATTCAAGCATTGAAGAGGCCTAGCATAGTGAGTGAAGTAAGATCATTTATGGGGATGGCAGGATATTATAAGAGATTTATAAAAGATTTTTCAAAAATACCATCACCACTTACCAATTTAACTAAAAAGAATCAAGCCTTTGTGTGGACTGAAAAATGTGAACAAGCTTTTATCAAGATAAAGGAAGCCTTAGTTAATGCACCAGTGTTAAGAGTACCTGAAGGAAATGAGGGATTAATTGTGTATACTGATGCATGTGGCTCGGGGCTAGGGGCTGTGTTGATGCAGCAAGACCAAGTGATAGCCTATGCATCCAGACAATTAAAACCACATAAAACTAAATATGCAACCCATGATCTTGAATTAGCAGCAGTGGTGTATGCATTGAAACTTTGGAGACATTATTTATTAGATGCCAAACTTAATTTGTACACAGATCATAAAGCATTGAAATATCTTTTCTCATAAAAAGATTTGAATATGAGGCAACATAGATGGGTGGAGTTCCTAGCTGCCTATGATCTAGACATACTCTATACACCAGGCAAAGCAAACAAAGTTGCAAATGCCTTAAGTAGACAACATGCTAAGGTGGCCAAGTTGATGATGGAAGAATTTAAGGATTTATCTATACTTGTTGACTTAGATATTGAAGCAAACAGTGAGATACATATGATGACAACTGAAGAGGATGAAAGTAAAGGGAAACTGAGTTTAATAACTTTACATTCAGATTTAATTTTAAAAGTAGGAAAAATGCAAGAACAAGACACAGACCTCTTGGAGAAGAAAACCCTTATAAGGGGGAAGAAGTGATAAACTACCATATTGATAAAAATGGTTACTTAAAGAATAAGGATAGAATATGTGTTCCAGAGAACATAAAGTTGAAGGAGGAAATATTGAATGAATACCACAGAAGTAAGTACTCCATACACCCAGGCAGTACAAAGATGTACCAAAACTTAAAAAGAAATTTTTGGTGGAAGGGAATGAAGTCAGATGTAGCCAAATATATTGCAAGATGTATGACTTGTCAACAAGTCAAGGAAGAAACACAAAGGCCATCAGGGTTGTTACAACCTCTTAGCATACCACAGTGGAAATGGGAGGATATATTTATGGATTTCATAGATGGACTGCCTAGATCTAAAAGAGGAAACACAAGCATATAGGTAATAGTGGATAGGCTAACTAAAGTGGCACATTTTATCCCAGTCAAATCAGAAAGGAATGCACCAAAATTAGCTCAAGTATTCATGAGGGAGGTGGTAGGATTACATGGCATTCCCAAAACCAACGTGAGTGATAGGGATACCATCTTCGCCTCAAGATTTTGGAAAAGTTTTCAAGAAGCCTTGGGAAGTGAATTATGCTTAAGCACTGCCTATCATCCACAATCAGATGGACAGACTGAGGTGGTGAACAAAGTTTTAGAGGACTTGTTAAGGGCATGTGCACTGGATTTTGGAGGTAACTGGGAAGACTATCTCCATTTAGCTGAATTTACATGCAATAACAGCTATCAAAGCACTATAGGGATGGCTCCATTTGAAGCCTTATATGGCAAGCCATGTCTATCACCTGTATGTTGGGTAGAGACAAGAGAAAGAGCTATTTTAGGGCCTGAGTACATACAAGAAACTATAGAGAAAATTGAGCTGGTAAGGAGGAGAATGGCAGCAGCTCAAGACAGGCAAAAGAAATTTGCAGACATGAAAAGGAAGCAGGTGGAATATGAAGTAGGAGACTATGTTTTCATCAAGATTTCACATATGAAAAAGGTCTTGAGATTTGGCAAGCAAGGAAAACTCACACCAAGGTATGTTGGACCCTATAAAATTCTGGAAAGAATAGGCACTTTAGCATACAAATTGGAACTACCAGAGGAAATAAAAGCAATGCATAATGTTTTTCATGTGTCACAACTTAGAAGATGGGTACACGATAAAGAAGAAATTCTGGAAAAGCCTACCCAAATTCAAATAAATCCTAATTTGGTTTATGAGAAAGAACCAGTGGGGATTTTAGCTAAAGAAGAAAAGAAATTGAGAAGCAAAACTTTAAAACTGGTGAAGATCCAGTGTAGTCTTGATCCTAATGATTGTACGTGGGAGTTAGAAGACAAGATTAGGATGGATTATCCCAAACTTTTTGCAAATTAAAAGTAATTTTTAATTTCTGGAGAATTTAATATGTATGGATGTTAAGGTTGAATTAGTTTGGTCATGCATGTGTTTGATAAATTCTCAAAAAAAAATCAGTGAATGCTTGTTATAAATATTAGATATTGTGACGACACAATTCCTAAAAGGAGGGTGAATGTAATGCCCCAAAATTTTATGGAAAAATTATTTTAATAAAATAACTCAGTTTAAAAAAATATTTGGATTAAAAATTGATGGAATTTCTGAATTTTATGATGTGCAAGGGTATGTGTGCATATGCACACTGGAAATGGCACAAGAAAAGATTTAAAAATATATTTGTATACTGAAATTAAAAATATGAAATATATGTGAATGAATATTTTTACAGTGAAGCAAGGAAGAATTAAATAAAAATACATGTATAACTATATACATGTATATTTTCCTTAGAGTAGAAATGTGTTAGAACTAAGCAAGAAAATAATATCAAAATGACATGAGATGCAATATAAGTAAATATGTAAGTATAGGTAAAAATAGCAAAGAGGATTTTCAGGAATAAGAAAAGGTATAAAATATAGTAGTCACACTTTCATCATGACCTGAATAAGTGAGAGATATTCAAAAACAACCATTTTCTGAAAAAGCAAAAGGAGGGAAGTACTGTCCATAACTAGCTAATGCAGCCGGGGTAATTAAGGATGGAAATGTGAAAAATATAAAATGCAAAATGCATGATGTTAGTCAGGACAAAAATGGAATTTTGTCCTGATAAAACCCTAATGAGAATATGCATATAAATAAGAGGTATGGCCAGAAAATCATTTTACCCGAGTTACTTTAAAAAAATGAGAAAGGAGGAAAATATTTAAAAGGAAGGAGAAACATTTAAGGGTTTTCTGGATCAGATGGGAAGGAAAACTTAGGTGAGTAATCTCACTAGATCCATGGCATTAAAACCTGATATGAGGCAGCCAGACTTTTATGTTATTATTTGTATTTTTTCTGGTTTTGTTAAACACAGTCTCATGGACATTCTTTGAATGGTTTTTGATTTGATATAATGTTTTATTATGGATGTTCTTTGGATGGATTTTTGATCTGATATAATGTTGTTATGGATGTGCAACCCACTGTTTTATTATACTCAGAAAAGTTAAGGCACAAAATCTTAAAATCAAAGGAAGAATACTCACAACTGATGTGGATCTATGGCATGGAAATTTTAAATAAAAGAAAATATTATGAGCTGCATGATACTTTGTATAAGTGCTGAGGCTTAAAAATAAGGTATTAGGGGTGCAGTTGAGTGCTGAGCTCCTGATAAAAAAAAAGAAGAGAAAAACCGACAAGTAAAAAAAAATTATGGTTAAGCTAGATCATGGATCTGGTTCAACCATAGTTACTTGTAGATCAAAATTAACTTAACATGCCATGAATCTTTTTATAGTTATAAATATTCTTGTATTAATTTAAGATCAAGATATCTCATGACAATATTCTTGAAAATAATTATTTACTTGTCTTTGAAAATTATGCTTGCAAGATGCATAGGATGTTCTCATGTATGCAGTGACATGTTTACCTAGCAATCTGATGATAGAATCAAATAAATGCTTCTAGTAAATAAACTAGGAATGATGAGCCAAGAAGGCTGCTGGAATGCTTGACGTATTTGTAGTATGCAAGTTGGCACATGGTTTGTTTAAGCCCAGAGGTCTTTGTGCAGTGATGTGAATTAGTTCATTGCAATGTGTCCCCGTGATTCCTTGATAGCATATGAGGCTAGGAATTTGAATTGATTTATATATATATAACCCATAAATGAAGAAATAGGAACTTGAGTATTTCCTAGGTTGGTTGGAATGGAACCATGGTAGTTCCAGTGAAACTATATGTCACTAATAAATGTTCATGTTTGCATAATTATTTATATGTATATGGTTGATTGCTGAAGATAACATACTTGCACAAATTTATCTGAAATATAGTAAAACAATTGAAAGAAGCAATAGCATAGGCAACAAGTCTGTACTCATGCATCATGTAATTGTCTAATGCTATGAATATTTTGTTATTGCTCATACCAGATCATAGATCTGACCCTTGTTTGCTTATGGTATATGGGGGTGTCTCATTTTTAAAATGAGTCACTAATGCTCTTTCAGGAAATGCAGGAACTAAGTAGGAAGGAAGATTATGGCAGTAGAAAAATGAATGACCATGCTTACTAGTTTTAATAAGAGCATATGATGATTTTATCTGCATGTATTCATAAGAAGTGTGTTTTTAAATTTGTTGTTCTGTAATGAACCTGCTATCTTGGTTAAGCTAGTTGCTTATGTTGAATTCTGTGATTTGAAAACTAAAAGAAACATCTGATTTGAATCAAGGAAAAATAAGCTTAAAAATTATCTGTGAAAATCTGAGAAAAGAGTATAACCATATTGAGCATTTGTCATACAAAAGTTATATGTATTAGTCAAGTTTTAGTAATTCAAAAGCAGATGGTTTTGAAGAAAAATCTGGTTTTAATTTGGAATAATCTTTGGTATTTATTCACTTTTGGTTGATATATCTTTTGAAAGAATTCAAGTTCATCTATGAGTTGTTTTGTGAAGTATACATATACTTTAAAAAGGCTTCAAGTACATTGCAAGTGAAAGGCATTTTAAAATTGACATGGATTAAAATGTGTGACTGGTTGACATAGCCGCATGGTTCAGCCAGCTTCAAAAGAGTGGGGTCTTGGTTGATCATGTTGGTCTGCAAATTGAAAGTAAAATACATTTCAAAATCCTATTTTACTTTAGCCAGTATCTCACCTAAAACTTTTTTTTTCAAATACTAATGACAAATGTGCATTTCAATTGGTTAGTATCATCAATCCAGGAATCATTTTGAACTCAAAACCTGGATCACATTAAAACCTAATGGTTACATACATTTTAGGCATTCTCAAATCAAGTATTTTTGTCCTGAAAAACTCAAAAGTAAGTAAATGAACAACCCATGGCGAGTCATAATGTTTGAGTCAAGAACAGGATAGGCTCAAAGAAAATTATGAATGGAAAATGATAAATATAAATATCATTTTCTGGCTTTAATTAAATAGCATATATTTGAACTATACAATAAAAAAAGGGGCTTTAAATTCTGAGATTAGGATCTGCTCATATATTATAAGTATAAAAAAAACATGAAAATTCATAATGGGTGGAAATTCAAATTCAAATTCCAAACAAACAGAACATGCTCTCTTGTTTAATTACCTTAACTCTGATTTAAACAAGAGGGGCATATTCATCTTCATATTTATGTGCATATCTTAAGAATACACTGATATATCTATATTAGTAGAAATTTTGAATCCTGGATAAATTGATTAAAAAGGAAATGACTCTGAGAATTTAAACTAAGTTTAATTGAGCAAATGTATGTGCACATATATACAAAAAAAAATCACAGAAAATATAGGTAAAATAGGAGGGTCATTCCATCAAGGCATTGTAGCCTGGGAAAATTTTCACGTCTGTCTCCCTTTCTCAAAACATCATCGGCCTTCCCTTCTCCTTTAATTAAAGCACACATCTTTTCTTCACAGTTGTAAACGAAAAAAATAATGGTGAGCCCTCTTTTCCTCGTAATGGCATGTCTCCTTTGGTCTCCCCACTCTTTATATATTATCACGCGTTCTTTCTCCCCTCTCAAAAACAAAAATCAAATCCGAAATTAAATCGTGCTTGCACTTCCCTTTTATTTAAAATTCGTGAATGTCCTTCTCCTTTCTCCTAATCAGTTTGAATGAACAACTCATATAAAAAAAAGGGGAGGGGGAATTCGCGATGATTGACCGAATCGAGCAAAGCGGGCGATTAGGGCTTGAGCTCAATGTCGCGATCTTCGAGGGCAGTGGGGCTGAGGCTAGGGTGGTTCGACTTTGTGTAAGGGATGTTGTGGAGAGGAAGCGCGATTCTAGAGTGTGACAATTTGGGCAAGGCATTCTAGGGTTTGGAGATGGATTTGTTCGCGCGTGATGTGGAATCGAACTGGGGCACGATAGCGGTAGATCCGTCGAAGTGGTGATGTCGCGATGAATTTCAGAGTGGTGCGATAGCTAGTGGTAGCAGCGATTTTCGTTCGATCTGGGGCGACGTGGTCGCATGCTGTGATGGGTTTGGAGCTAGTCAATAAAGCAAGGGAAGAAGAGTCAGTGAGGTATAATCTTTGTTTAGAGCTGAGCATTTGATTTAGTTTGGTTTTAGAGTAAAGTATAATATATATATATATATATATATATATATATATGTATATGTATGTATATGTATGTATGTAAGTATGTATAGCAGAAAGTTATATGTAAAATTTCAAAATAAAATAATACGCCTACACATCTTAATTTGCTTGTTGTTTTAAGTTTAAAGGGATTTGGTGGATAAGTGTAAAATTCACTTATTTAGTTATTTTAATTATTAAGATAATTTATTAAAGGAAAATTAGTTTAAAATCAATCTATTAGTCTAAAACCAAATGATCAGTTTAAATTAAATTATGGGTCAATCCAATTTATTTATTGGTAAATTATTGGTGGACTATCTCAGGTGTTAATAAACCACATAATATTTCTACAAGGTTTAAACTATGAATAAAACGAGTCGAGTCCTGGATTGGGATTGGAAAAAAATCAAAGGTGAGTTAGTCTCATTCATCTGGTTTAATTCAAATTTAAATAGTTAAATTTAAATAATTGGTTGGATGATTGATTTGATGTGCTATATTATAGTATATAATACATCTTGGAATGAGTGATTTCCCGCATTATATAACGGATGAGACCCTATGCGCCGCATAATAGAGGATGTTATTATATTTAATCCCATATACCGCGATATACCACCTCGAAGTGGAATTGGTATTTTATGTTGTGCTAACGTCTGTGGATGCAAGGAAAACAGGTTAGAGGGATCCAAATGGATTCCTCAACATTTATTTAAATTATTTAATATTCTCTGTTATGATTATTTGATACTCTGATGAATTATATTGGAATATTGAATGTTATAGTTTGTTTGAACATTTCGGTACACTGAGTTATCAAAATATATAAATTGGATTTTTCGAAAAGACAATAAAAGAGTGGAGTTTTAAGTAAAATAATTATAGCGAATTTGAATAACTTAAGAATGAATTAAAAAGGAATGAAAGTGATATTAAGATACTGATAAATGAAATAATTTCGAGTATGGAAAAAGGATTTTGAATAAACAGAAATTGATGAATTGTAAACTTAAGTGATATCAATTAAAGGAATAAAGAATTATTCTATAGTTCAAAGTTTAAATTTATTTAAAAGGGTAAAGAAGAAATTTGAGAAATCTAAAATTGGTATTTTCAGTTAAAAGAATTTTAAATCATAATTAAGGAATAAAATCTGAAATTAATGGATTTTGAAATAAATGGAGTAAATTGGAAATCAATTTGGAAATTGATTTAAATATGTAAAATCAGGATTTTTAAAGGAGAATGTGGCTATGGAATTTATAAACTGGGTTTATAAAGGTAAAGTAAAATACATCAGTAGATATTTAGGAAGAATAAATTCAAGGTGGGAATTTATTAAAGGAATGATAAGATTTGTTTAAAAATAAATAGTGATTTGTTTTTAAAGAATGCGCAGAGAAGTATATTTCCCTAGATAGCCAATTACGGTTTCAAAGTAAATTTTAAATAAAAGTTAAAGGCTTTAATGTTATTTTAAAAAGACGTGTTTTAGAAATTTGTTAATTCAAAATGTTCAAATTCTTAAGTAAATATTTTTTAAATCTATTATCGTAATAATTATTTAAAGGTGACTTGGTATTTTGTTTTAAAGAAGAAAATTTAGTTTTATATTGTATAAAGCAACCTCATTTTCAAATATTCCTATAGTATATATTTTTAATTAAGTATTGAAGTAGTTTTATTTTAAATATTCTTAAAGTATATATATTTTAAATAAGTATTGAAATAATTTTAAATGTAAATGTTTTAAAGGATAATTTATATTAAAGTGTTTTTAAATTATTTTAAAAATCTAAAGTTTTGTGCTTGGTGATTTCAGTGGAAATAGAAAATATTTGGGAAATTTATTCTGTAAAAGGAAGATAGTTTGAAACTGTTTTCAAAAGGAATTGAAAAGTGGAAATATATCTTACGAAGATATTTTGAGAATAATAAATAATTTTGGAGAAATTATTTATGGTTGGTGGTTATTGTGAACGTTAATTGATAGTTAAATAACCGACTATCAATATTGGCCAAATGCGTTGATCGTTTCAAAGAGACCGGGATCGGGATTTATTTCTCGAAAACCACTTCGATCTGGTTTGTACGTTTCGTGGAAAAACGAGTTTGGATTCGAAGATGGAGCAGTGAAGTGCAAGGGCTAGTCGCTACTAATCCTGAGGATATTTCCAAAATGGATGTAGTAGGAGTAATGCCTCGATTCCGTTCGAACCCGGGCCGGACTTGTATGGATGAGTGCTTTCAGAACATCGTCAGGTGGGCGATGGGCATTCTAAGGGATATGTTCTAAAAGGTAACGCTTAGCCTCATGCCTCATCAACCGGAAATGACTGAAAATCAGGGGTTATGCAGCAAGGCTTGGTGGGTAGCACCCATTTCCAGGTAAGGTCATCCTTGTCTAGATGTCCCTTTTTATTTCAGCTTGGTGGCGCGGTTGCTGATCCCAACCGCGGGGTGATCTTACTCGGGATTATCCAGTAAGGGATAGTCCAGGTCTTGTGTTGCAGGGGGTTGGGAGTGATCCTCGGTACTATGATCTAGGCCACGTACCGTGACAAGTGGTACCCCAGTGCCTAGTCATTAGTTGGAAATCCATTCTCCGTACGCGCCTTGTATGAGTTTTGTTTGTATTACCCACTTTGTGGCTAATAGCTGGAATTTAATAATGTAACAATTTCGGCTATTTTAATAAGTATTTGTAAATAGACCCTATTATAATATCAGAGGATTTTATAAGAAAATGTTTTAGCTATCGTAAGGTAAAAACCCGACATGTTTATTTGTGGCGTGGTCTTACGAGATGCTTTGTTTTCAAAGGATTTTGAAACTTTAATAATCAATCTGAGTGTGGTTTTCTCACGCTGGTTTTCCAGACCGACTCGGGTTTATTTAACTATAATGCTCGGGTCAGACCGAGTATTATAGGATACATGATATGATGCTGTGGAGCTCAGGAGACGAGCTGGATGGCGATACGTACTTCCATACTTGATTATTATTCCGCTGTGTATCCAGTTGTATGTTATTGATGTGAAACTCTGATGGTGTACTTTGATGATGTATGTATAAACAGATATAGTATTTGTTTGGTGTAAAATTATTGAATATCTATTATATTTTATTTCCACGATGGTAAGATTCTATTGTTGTTTTCTCTTTTCTCTTCTTCTACCTCTTCTTCTTTAACCCAAATGGTTCGTATTTCTGTTCAATTTGAGTTGATTGATGTAGAATAGTGTCGACTCAAGGGGTACGGATTTGCGGGTCGTTACACTTGGTATCAGAGCTTAGGTTGGTGATAACCTTGGCTCTGGTAGGGATTACTCATTAAATAGAGTTTGAAGTACTCTAGAGTGAGTTTGAGAGTATTAATAGATATGAGTGCGTATTTGTTAGTGAATATAAAATTCTTTTTATATTGTGTCGACTTATCTGTTGAGTGTTTACGTATTCTGGTCGATGTGTGGGACGTCATTTTATCGATAGGAATTTCTAAACTCTTAAACAAGATAAACCGACACAGTATTGTTTTTAAAGTGGGTAGATGAAATAATTTTATCCAAAATTGTATTTTGACATAAAAGAAATATTTTTCTGAAATTATTATATATATTTGGATGTTTGGTTGTTAATACTACAATCAAATAAAAAAAAATCTAAAATTTTAGTGGTTTATAGCCAAATAGAATTGTCTAAGTATGGTTTAAATAAAAAGAAATATAACTAAAATTTGATTGAAACTAGAATTTAAGTCCCGGAAATTTGGAAAGTGTTTTAATGAATTTAAACAAAAGGGTTTGGGAATTTAAAATCTTGGGAATGTTTGAAATGCTTTTCCAAAAGATTTGCAGGCAATAGTGGAGTATTGTTTTGGAAAATATTATTGAATGGAAATTGTTTTGGGAGGAATTTATGGAAGTAAGGAAGCACTGAACTCACTTCAGTCGCTGGAAAATAATCCTGATGATGATGGCCACATCATCAGTATTCATTTTCAAGTTTCTAAAGTGATGGATTGCTGCCAGGATAGTTGGTTATGATATTGTTTGGGCTTGTTGGGTATACAAGTTGATTTGATATACCAAGTGGGTATGTGTAGTTATCATTTCAAAATGGTTTTGGAAATGAAAACGGGCAATTGAATTCTAAGAAATTCTATTTAAATAATGTGAAAAGTTTAAATGAATCAACTATTGAACTTATAAAGTAAAGTTGATATTAATAAGAAGAAATTGGAAATTTTAATCCGGGAATTAAAATTTAACTTAAGTGAATGAAAGTGAAGAAAATATATTTGAATTTAACTTGAGATAAGTTAAATAAAATTGAAATTGAAATTGAATTAAATTGGATATAAAATTGAAAGGTAAAATGATTATAATTGTGAAATGAAAATTTATACCTTAAGCTAGTAAGTGTTATATATATAATCTGGAATTGTGGTTATGAGGTGAAATGACTCAAATGAGCAATATAAGCTTTTAAGTAAATAAATAAGTTTTGAACACATATATTGAGAAATAAAATTTAGTTAATTTGGATTGAATTGAATCAAAATTCAGTTGTGTCATGAATGATATTAAATGGAATTAAGTCCTTGTTTAACAAAATTCAAAAGGATGGTATGTAGCTAGATTTAACTGGATTTAAGCTAAATAAAATTGAATTTAAATGAATTCAGTCGAGTTATAGATAATATTGAATGGAATAAAATTCTTACTTAAATAAATAATTGTAAACTAAGTAAGTGTTGAATTGGATTAAAATAGAATTGTTATGAGTTGTAAACAAATCCAATTCAAGCATAAATTGAATGACCTTATTATAAATAAGTTCAATAATGAATTATTAATGTGAACTAAAATTTAAAAATGGATAAAAGAATAAACTAATCGAATAAATTAGTAAAATGGTTAGGATTTGATTAAAGGAAAACCAAATCAAAGATTTGAATGGAAGTTGGTTGAATAATCTAAACTTATGTTATTGGGTGGAATAGTTCGAAGAAAATAAATAACTAAATTAAATTATGAGATGGATATTTAATATATTGGCTGTCGACTTTAATAAAATGGTTTGGAATCAAATTTTTAGACATGAAAGCAATGAAAAGATTGTGAATACACTAAAATGGGATGGAACCAAGTGCAAATTTAGTTGGAATCTATTTAAATGGTTAAAAAGCTTAAGTAATTATTTATTCCCATTAATATTGTCAAATTGCATTAAAAAAATGAATCGTTTGATGTAATGAGGTTAGATAAAATCCTATTAGTTATTAGAAGTGAAATAGGATGATTTTGAAATCAATTGGAATGAAAATGAGTTTGTTTTGCTTAGATTGAATTAAATATAAGCGAGTAAGTTGTAAATCACTTAAACTGAATGGAATGGTTTGAGAATTGGTTGTAAGCAATTGTAATGAGTGTCAGAACCTTATTTGTGCTTATGTGAAACGACCCGACTTTCTTACCACATAAAATCGCATTACTTTTAAGAAAGAAAGGGATAGAATGAGAAAAGAAAGAAGAGAAGAAAGAAACAACATCAGAATCTAAACAGCGGAACGAATAAATTATATAGATCACATAAACATTACATAGTTTACAAACACTATCAGAGTTACATAGATATACATCACATACTAGATAGTTATAAACACCTGTCTAGTTATACAACTCAATACGGTACAAGAAACAACTCAGAGAAATCTACACAGCGGAATACTACATATCTATACGCAGAAGCCTCCTGCTCCATTGTTCCTCCTCAATTCGTCAAAGCTAACCTGAATCTCTTGGCTACTTGTAAAAATTTGAGTACCCAAGAGTTTAAGAAAACAGAAGATAAACTCCGGGCCAGACATGAGTCTGGTGTGAGTAACAGGTTAAGGTTGCTTAACTTTAAAAACCTTTTGAAAAGAAAGGTATCACGTAAGACTTCCCACACACAAACATGGAAAAGTTTTTACCTTACGCTAACCAACACATTTGATAGGAAATCCGATGATATTATAATGGGTCTAGGGTTTTCAAATAAATATAAAGTAGCCAAAATTGTTACATTATTAAATTCCAGCTACTAGCCACAAAAGTGGGTAATACAATCAAAACCGTTGGCACTTATTGGATTTTGGATTCCATACAATGGCAGGGCTACTGGGTACCGCCCGTCACAGTACGTGGCCTAGATCAACGTACCGAGGAGTACGCCCACTCCCTGCAACACAAGGCCGAAACCATTCCTTACTGAACAGTTCCGAACAAGACAACCCCGCGGTTGTAGCTAGCAACCGCCCACACAACCGAATATAAAGGAACCTCTAGACAGGGGTAAATCTCACTCTCAAGTGGGGGCTACCCACGAAGACTTGCTGCACCTCCCCTGTTTTAGCCATTCCCGGTTGATGAGGCTTGAGGATACGATTACATTTAGTGAACACATTACTTAGAATGCTCATCGTCCACCTGACGATGTTCTGAAAGCATTCAATCCATACAAGTTCGTTCCGGGTTCGAATGAAACCGAAGGCATTATCTCGTTACACTCATTTTAGAATCACCCTCAGAGTTAACAACGATAACCCTTGCACTCTGAACCACCATCTCGAGCTTGTAAGTACTATTTCCGTAAAACTCATCATGGAATCACCCCCAGAGTTATTCTGACGAATAGTTCTTACACCTCGAGTCTTCACAAAGCTCTACTTGGATTCACGACCTAACGTTTAATTGGAATCGATGTGGTTTTCGGATATCCAAATATGAAAACCCGATCCCGATCTCATCGAAATCCAAAGCGTGTCTTTTAGGTCCAAGTTGTTTTAAGGTTTAAAACAATTCAATACAATATCTATATACAGATAGATAACTCACAGATCACAATTGATAATCCACATTATCAAATAAACAGGTAATCCATAATTTATTTCAATATGTAATCCATATCACCATCACAATAGATAATCTATATTATCATCACAATGCAACTAAGCATTTATATCACACAACATTACTTATCTCATTACTGAGATCACAATCATTCATGGCAATCAATGGCATCCATTCATACATAAGCAAAGATTTACTCATACCACATCTATAATTAATTTAAAATGAATTAAATTAACTATCTCTATCTCTAATTAATCTAAAATGAATTAAATTAATTACTTTTCCTTAGTTAATTTAAAATAAATTAAATTAATTACTTCATCAATATATATCTTACTTACTCAACCATTTAATTGATTACAATCAATTAATCATTTATTATTAATCACCCTAATTAATCATCCTTGATTATTTATTCTTAATTACATTCATGTAGTTATCCTCAATTAATTTCACAAATTAATTATTCACAACCAAACAGTAATTAACCTTTAATTACTTCAATTAGTTAATTAACTATAATTAATTACATTAATCCTTAATTAATTACATTAATTAATTACCTTTAATTACTTATCATCGATTAATTAATCATAATTAATCAACTTTAGTTACATCATTAATTATAATAATTAATAATACTTAATTATATTTAATAAAATTATCTTCCTAAATTAATTACCTCAAGTAATTAACTCATAATTATTAATCATCACAGATTAATTACATTCAGTAATTAACTAGCGTAATTACTTTATTAAACCAAATTAATTATCCTTTAATTAGTTTCTTAATTAATCCCTTGATTAATTACTAAGTAATTTAATCCAAATTACTTCATTCTTAAACATCTTCAATTAATTACAACCTGTAATTATCAATCAATCACTTCACCGGGTAATTTCCAAATCATTAATTACATAAAGTAATTATCTTTAAAACCTCAAGTGTTTAAAATTAATTAAACTTAATTAATTAAATTAAACAATCACATTGAACTTAATTAATTACCTTAAGTAATTAATTTATTAATTACTTCATTAAGTAATTTTACTCAAACCATTCACAAATGATTATTATTAAATTAATTAATCTAATTAATTATAAAAATTAACCACATTAATTAATTGTTAAATAATCCTGGTTAAGACCTTCATTAACCATTCTTTAATTATTTTCATTAAGTAATTAACTTAGATTAATTACAAGTAAAATTATCTTTAATTATCCATTAATTAAGTCTAATTATTTAATTAATTAAGTGTTAATTATCACTTAATTCATCCTTAATATTTAATTAATTAACCTTGATTAAAACTTAATTACTTAATTAATAATCCTTTAATCATTAATAAAATAATCTAATTAATGATCTTAATTATAAATTGATTAATCATTAATCAATATTCATTAATTTCAAATCATTAATTAATTAAATTAATTAACCATTCCTTAATTACTCCATTAATTAAATTAATTTCAAAACATTAATCTAAATTAATTTAATATAAAATATTTCTAAATTATTTTTAAAAACAAATTTATTTAAAACAAAGTACTTTTGAACTTGCTTTCAAATTTCATTTTAAATACAAGTTTTAAAATAAGAATAATTTAAACTTATCAAAGTTTAAACAATTTAGAACTTTTTAAATTGCAAGACAAACAAGTGTTTGTCTTAGAATTTAAATTTCATAAAAAATTTGAAACTAAATTCACTTCAAAATTTAAAAAATTTCAATTTACATTTTGTCAAAATCTTTCAAATTTAAACCTTCTTTAATTTCAAAAACTAAAATTCATTTTCTAAATTTCTAGATTTAAACTTCATTTAAACTTGCTCCTATTATAACAAGAACTTCATTTTTAAAAAGTTCAAACTACTTTTACCAAAATAAAGTAGTTAATTAAGTTTAATTTTTAAAACTTTATTTTTATTTAAAATTGAGATTTAAATTTAAACCTGAGTTTCAAAAATTCAAACCTGAATTTAAACTAGGTTTAAACCAGTTTTTTTTTAAAAAACTTCAGGTTCTAAAAATTATACAAACTGGGTACAGGTTTGTCAAAACCTGTAACATCACTTGAAACCCGAGACACCCCAACCTGCTTCGAGTTTTATGCCTGGCTTTCCCGAGCCAACTACGCACTTACTTCGAGCAAAACCAAAACTTCCCCTGCTTTAACTAAACCCAAACACTTCATCAGTAAACCCATCACCGTGCATATGCACGACGACCACAGCCACAATAGACCACCGCCGATGATCTCAACAACTCAAAGGATGACACCGCAACCCTCCATAATCATCAATTCGAACAACTATCCTCGAAATCAAAAACGACCACCCACTACAAAACCTGGAACAGAAAAATCAGGTTTTCTTCAAAACCTGTCAACGGCAAGCCTTCACCGCTCCGTCCACCAGATGATCAACCCTTCCGGCCTCGAACTCATCCACACACCAACTACCGATCCTCAAAAGATTGAAGCACTCGGTCACTTATTCAGATCAAAATGACCAATTCTTTAAAACCATAACAAACTAGGGTTTAAAAATAAATATCAGAACTGCACCTTACCCAAAGATAACCATCGCCGTCACTGATTTTTCCAACCTTCCCCTAATCCTCCTCCATCACTCATAAGAATCCCAAGCTTCCTCAAGTCATAGATCACCATGATTTGCTTAAAATCCATTTTTAGTTCAATAATTAACTGCAACCTTAACTATACTCTAAAAATTCTAATTCTTGATTTAAAAATCAAGTTATAGTTTATGCTTTATATTTAGAAACTGCATTACAAGATTAACATATTTTAATTTTGGTTAAAAATTATCATGCACTGATGTTCTTGTGTTTTCCAGAGACAAACACTTATATTTTTACTTACTTAAATTTTAAGTATTGACTTAAGAAAATCAAACAACATTGCTTTATAAATCTAATCCTATCAGAAACTGAATTAAAAGATAAGTGTTATAAATGGAGTTTTGTGCCAAGAAAATAAAATAAAAACAGAACAGGCAATTAAGTAACAACATGCACACATAACATCTTCACATCAGATTTTCAAAAATACACAAACAATACCCATTTGTCAAACCAAACTAGCATGCAACCTAAATTTAGCTTTTAAATTTTTAAAATGTTACTCACCTCTTTTTTTTTTAAAATGATAGCAGACCCTCTGTTTGTCCTTTTTGAAATTTGCAGAATAAAAAGCAGGCATGATCCTATTTTAAAAATTGAGTTGCAAGCCTGTTCAAATTGGAATGCTTATGTTTCCTAACTGGAACTACTTGCATGCAGATGCTTTTGAACAGGCTTCAATCAGGCTTCAATTTGAGGTTGTGCAGATAACACCAAGTTTCGGATTGCAGAGAAAAGAAAATTGCAGATTTGTTCATTTCCAGCTTTTATAAAAAAGAATGTAGACCTATTGATTTTGAGGAAGTTGAATATGTAGATTTTTTGAAGATGAGGGAGTTGTGAAATGGTAATGATCATGATTTGTTTACAGATTTGATTTTGATGAGGAGTTACTGATTTTAGATATAAAGAATTTTGAAGTTTTCTTTTTGATCAAGGAAATGGAAAAAAAACAAGTATGAATGAAATGCAAGTTTATACATAGATGTAGTTTTCAGATTTAATTAAATAAAAGAAAAATTAAAACAAAACACTTGTACATAATCCTAACATTTGTCACATAGTTATATTAATCTTTTAACACTTGTTCAATTAATGCTTTAGAGTGCAACACTTGTCTTATTTAGAGTAATTAACATTTAATTTACAAGTTATTATGTATATTAAGCTTAATTGATTAATTAATTAGAATTTAAATATGTATATAAATCTATAAAAAGAAATAAAAACAAACCATACTTATAAATAAAACTTATACATATAAAAATTAAAACAATTAAGATTTATACTTTGGAATATTAAATTCAAATCAAATACAAAAATCAATTATTTTCAAATCAAGTTATGTATATAAATTTAATTTGAAATAACAATTGCAAATTTTATTCAAAATTTATTTGTAAAACAATACACTATTTATATTATTTTTAAAAATACCTCATTATTAAAATAAGATTATTTTAAAGAATTATGTTTTAATCAATAAATTATCTATTTTATTAAGCCACAAAACTTTTTGTTTGTTCATTCTAAATTTAAAACTCAAGCCACATTATTTTAAAACATTCAAATATTTTTCCTTATCAACTTTAAAATCATATATTTACTTATTAAATAGTTTTGAAAACTCAATACTAATTTAAATCAAAATTTCCAAATTAAAATGTATATATTAAAAATTTTAAAACATGATTCACTTATTAAGTTTAAACCAAGATTTATTTTTTTAACTTTGGAAAGCTTAAATATTAAATAAAAACAAATTTTCAAATTACTACAAATATTAGAATTAGAAAAATATGTTTTATTTATTAAAATAAAACAATGCTAATCTATTTAAAATATAAACCATATATTTATATTATAAATAGAAACCAATCTATTATTTTTAAAAGATAAAATAACCAATTAAATAATTATTGAAGAATATTATTAAATCTATTTGAATTATTATTAACAAAATTTCAATATCAATTTAATTTTTAATACAGATTATTAAATTGATATTGTTAAAAATTCCGTGATATTACATTATGGAAATTATATAACATGCATTATATGTGAAATTTATTTGTTTGCTTTTGAAAGTACGAGAAATGTTAATAAATTTCATATATTTAGTACTTATATGTTGAATTGATTAAGTATAGGTACTGGGAAGTCGTTTGGCTGGATTTGGACGCGCTAAATGCTAAAATAATAAGCTGCTTGCTTAAAATGCTAAATAAAGGTACGCCTACGCAATAAAAATAGGAAATATGAAATGTTTTTGGTTTTTCCGACCGTGTGGGTCGATGTATATATATTTATATCTTTTGTCAAATTGCAGAAGCTCCTTCGTACAAAGGAGACTCTGCCAAAATTTTCTGAAAATTTTGGGTGTTAGAATTTTTTTTTAAAAATTTTCACTAACGGCAAAGGATTTAAAATTAGTAAGAAAATAGATTTAAAACTGAATATTGAAATCTAATTTAAAATTGTGTATTATAGATTTAAAACTGAATATTGAAACCTAATTTAAAATTGTGTATGTAAAGTAAGGTGAAATTAAAGAGATTGTTTGAAGAAACTAAAGGAAGAAAAAGCTGCAAGTAAACTTTTATTTGAAATTTTAAATAAATTAGTAAGCGGAACTAATAAAAGAAAATGGTTAATTACATATGGGTTGAGATAAGGCGAATACAATTTAATATTCGAAGTTTGAAGACAGAATTGAATTCAAGTAGAATCGGAAGATGGAAATCTGACTGGAAATTTGGAAAAATATTTAGATTTGAAAGCAATTAGTAAATTGAAGAAAATTGAATTCAAATGGGATTGTAAAGGCGTAGTGAATAGAAATGGATGTAAACTTCAATAGTAAAGTAAAAATAAATAAAGAAGCATATGAAATGCTTATACTAAACTTAAAAAAAAGAATGGTGAATGCTTAATTGGAAATTGATACTACAAATATATTCTAAGTTAATATTTGAATGAATAAATATTGACATTTTGTAAGGAAGTCGATAAAATGTTTTTGAATGTTGTGATTGGATATTATTGCTAAGTAAGATATGAAGGTATTATAAAGGGAAAGGAAATTTGGTTTTGATTTCAGAAGATAAATTTGAATTGCTCGACAAAAAGGTATGTGTTTAAATTTCTGTATGAAATTTGATTGGATTTTTGATCTAGCCACTTGGCCTTTGTTTTCTTTAGAAATTTGGGAGCCCGTAGAGGCATTTTGTAGTTGTACCGAGCTAGCCGCGCAAAGGAGACACTGACGAAATTTTTCAAAAATTTAGGGAGTTAGAAAATTTTTAAGAAAAATTTAAAATTTAAAACTTGATTTTAAATTATAATTTGAATGATTGAATAAATGAAGTTGTTTGAAAACTATGGGGAAGTTGAGAAGTTAGTAAGAATGATAATGGTTCTTTTATAAAAGATAGTTGGTAGGATGTTGAATTGTTGGTTTTTTTGGGAAAAAAGTAAACGGGTATTGGACCATTCTTCCTAACTAGTAATTTCGGAGACGAAATTCTTTTAAGGGGGAGGAATGTGACAACCCGGAAATTTTGAGCATTTGAAATCGGAATATTTAATTGATTTTAAATATTTAAAAGTTAATTTTTAACCTAAATCCCTTGGCTACTCGTAAAAATTTGAGTACCCAAGAGTTTAAGAAAAAACAGAAGATAAACTCCGAGTTAGACATGGGTCTGGTGTGAGTAATTCAATTATTAAATTAAATTATTTGAAGTTGGGAAAATGTTGAATCTGGAGTTTTAAGCCGGTTAAAAATAATTTGAAGGCTTGTAAAATTTATATTGATAGTGCTGAAGATAGTAAAAGCATTAAACTTGAATTTGAAAGTGTTTTGTTCAGTTTTGAAAATATACAGTTTAAACTGAATTTAAAAATAGCCTTCCGAGGCGCAGTCTCGGAATTCGACGAAACCAGTTCCAATGGATCTGTAATAGTGTATTATTATCGGATTTCAATTTTCGTATTGGTTGGGGTTGTTGGGTGAGCGTACGATATATGAACGCGTTGAAATTTGTATCAAAAATTCAATATAATAATTGGGTCCAAAAAGCTATCTTCTCCATACGATCGAATTAGGACTCGAAACCCTTTCCAGTACGTTCAAAATAGGGGTATAATATTGTAAACGTCTAGCGGCACACCACGGTTGGAGGTCGGGATTTTAAGCTACGTAATTCGGAATGATTTAAATTTAAACATACACACTTATATATGTACACATTTCAAAATTAAGAAAAAAAATCTACATTTCCATTGGCGGAAAATATATCCACCTCAAAACTTTTCTCCACTTTAGCTTTTACGTTCTTCAAGACAATGTAGCCTGGGAAATTTTTCACGTATGTCTCCCTTTTTCAAAACATCATCTGCCTTCCCTTCTCCTTTAATTAAAGCACACATCTTTTCTTCACAGTTGTAAACGAAAAAAATAATGGCGAACCCTCTTTTCCTATAATGGCGCATCTCCTCTGGTCTCCCCACTCTTTATATATTATCACGCGTTCTTTCTCCCCTCTCAAAAACAAAATCAAATCCGAAATTAAATCGTGCTTGCACTTCCCTTGTATTTAAAATTCGTGAGTGTCCTTATCCTTTCTCTTAATCAGTTCAAATGAACAACTCATATAAAAAAGAGGGGAATTCGCGATGATTGATTGAATCGAGCAAAGCGGGTGATTAGGGCATGAGCTCAATGTCACGATCTTCGAGGGCAGTGGGCCCGAGGCTAGGGTAGTTCGACTTTGTGTAAGGGATGTTGTGGAGGGGAAGCGCGATTCTAGAGTGTGACAATTTGGGCAAAGCATTCTAGGTTTTGGAGATGGATTCGTTCGCGCGTGACGTGGAATCGAACTGGGGCACGATGGCGGTAGATCTGTCGAAGTGGTGATGTCGCAGTGAATTTCAAGATGGCGCGAGAGCTAGTGGTAGCAGCGATTTGCGTTCGATCTGGGGCGACGTGGTCGCGTGCTGTGATGGGTTTGGAGCTGGTCAATGAAGCAATGGAAGAAGAGTCAGTGAGGTATAATCTTTGTTTGGAGCTGAGCATTTGATTTAGTTTGATTTTAGAGTAAAGTATAATATATATATATATATATATATATATATATATGTTAACGATAAGTTATTTGTAAAATTTCAAAATAAAATAATACGCCTATACATCTTAATTTGCTTGCTGTTTTAAATTTAAAGGGATTTGGTGGATACGTGTTAAATTCACATTTAGTTATTTTAATTACCAAGATAATTTATTAAAGGAAAATTAGTTTAAAATCAATCTATTAGTCTAAAACCAAATGATTAGTTTAAATTAAATTATGGGTCGATCCAATTTTTATTAGTAAATTATTGGTGGATTATCTCAGGTGTTAATAAACCATATAATTTTTCTACAAGGTTTAAACTATGAAGAAAACGAGTCGAGTCCTGGATTGGGATTGCAAAAAATCCAAAGGTAAGTTAATCTCACTCATCTAGTTTAATTTAAATTTAAATAGTTACATTTAAATAATTGGTTGGATGATTGATTTGATGTGCTATATTATAGTATATAATACATCTTGGAATGAGTGATTTCCCGCATTATATAGCGGATGAGACCTTATGCGCCACATAATAGTGGATGTTATTATATTTAATCCCATATACCGTGATATTCCACCTCAAAGTGGAATTGGTATTTTATGTTGCTAACGTCTGTGGATGCAGGGAAAACAGGTTGGAGGGATCCAACTGGATTCCTCAACATTTATTTAAATTATTTAATATTCTCTGCTATGATTATTTGATACTCTGATGAATTATATTGGAATATTGAATGTATAGTTTGTTTGAACATTTCAGTACACTGAGTTATCAAAATATATAAATGGATTTTTTGGAAAGACAATAAAAGAGTGGAGTTTTTAAGTAAAATAATTATAGCGAATTTGAATAAATTAAGAATGAATTAAAAAGGAATGAAAGTGATATTAAGATACTAATAAATGAAATAATTTCGTGTATAGAAAAAGGATTTTGAATAAACAGAAATTGATGACTTGTAAACTTAAGTGATATCAATTAAAGGAATAAAGAATTATTCTATAGTTCAAAGTTTAAATTTATTTAAAAGGGTAAAGAAGAAATTTGAGAAATCTAAAATTGGTATTTTCAGTTAAATGAATTTTAAATCATAATTAAGGAATAAAATCTGAAATTAATGGATTTTGAAATAAATGGAGTAAATTGGAAATCAATTTGGAAATTGATTTAAATATGTAAAATCAGGATTTTTAAAGGAGAATGTGGCTATGGAATTTATAAACTGGGTTTATAAAGGTAAAGTAAAATACATCAGTAGATATTTAGGAAGAATAAATTCAAGGTGGGAATTTATTAAAGGAATGATAAGATTTGTTTAAAAATAAATAGTAATTTGTTTTTAAAGAATGCGAAGAGAAGTATATTTCCCTAGATAGCCAAGTATGGTTTCAAAGTAAATTTTAAATAAAAGTTAAAGGCTTTAATGTTGTTTCAAAAAGACATGTTTTAGAATTTATTAATTCTAAATGTTCAAATTCTTAAGTAAATATTTTTCAAATCTATTATCGTAATAATTATTTAAAGGTGACTTGGTATTTTGTTCTAAAGAAGAAAATTTAGTTTTATATTGTATAAAACAACCTCATTTTCAAATATTCCTATAGTATATATTTTTAATTAAGTATTGTAGTTGTTTTATTTTAAATATTCATAAAGTATATATATTTTAAATAAGTATTAAAATAATTTTGAATGTAAATGTTTTAAAGGATAATTTATAATAAAGTGTTTTTAAATTATTTTCAAAATCTGAAGTTTTATGCTTGGTGATTTCAGTGGAAGTAGAAAATATTTGGGAAATTTATTCTGTAAAAGGAAGATGGTTTGAAACTGTTTTCAAAAGGAATTGAAAAGTGGAAATATATCTTGCGAAGATATTTTGAGAATAATAAATAATTTTGGAGAAATTATTTTTGGTTGGTGGTTGTTGTGAATGTTAATTAATAGTTAAATAACCGACTATCAATATTGGCCAAATGCGTTGATCGTTTCGAAGAGACTGGGATCGGGATTTATTTACCGAAAACCACTTCGATCCGGTTTGTTCGTTTCGTGGAAAAATGAGTTTGGATTCGAAGATGGAGCAGTGAAGTGCAAGGGTTAGTCGCTACTAATCCTGAGGATATTTCCAAAATGGATGTAGTAGGAGTAGTATGTTCGGTTCCGTTCGAACCCGGGACGGACTTGTATGGATGAATGCTTGCGGAACATCGTCAGGTTGGCGATGGGCATTCTAAGGGATATGTTCTAAAAGGTAACGCTTAGCCACAAGCCTCATCAACCGGGAATGACTGAAAATCAGGGGATTATGCAGCAAGGCTTGGTGGGCAGCACCCATTTCTGGGTAAGGTTATCCCTGTCTAGATGTACCTTTTTATTTTGGCTTAGTGGTGCGGTTGCTGATCCCAACTGCGGGGTGATCTTACTCGGGATTATCCAGTAAGGGATAGTCCGGGTCTTGTGCTGCAGGGGGTCGGGAGTGATCCTCGGTACTATGATCTAGGCCACGTACCGTGATAGGTGGTACCCCAATGCCTAGTCATTAGTTGGAAATCCATTCTCCCTACACGCCTTGTACGAGTTTTGTTTGTATTACCCACTTATTGGCTAGTAGCTGGAATTTAATAATGTAACAATTTCGGCTATTTTAATAAGTATTTGTAAATATACCCTATTATAATATCAGAGGATTTTATAAGAAAATGTTTTAGCCATCGTAAGGTAAAAACCCAACATGTTTATTTGTGGCGTGGTCTTACGAGATGCTTTGTTTTCAAAGGGTTTTGAAACTTTAATAATCAATCTAAGTGTAGTTTTCTCACGCTGGTTTTCCAGACTGACTCGGGTGTTATTTAACTATAATGCTCGGGTCAGACCGAGTATTATAGGATACAGGATATGATGCTGTGGAGCTCTAGAGACGAGCTGGATGGCGATACGTACTTGATTATTATTCCGCTGTGTATCCAGTTGTATGTTATTGATGTGAAACTCTAATGATGTACTTTGATGATGTATGTATAAACAGATATAGTATTTGTTTGGTGTAAAGATTATTGAATGCGATGGTAAGATTCTGTTGTTGTTTTCTGTTTTCTCTTCTTCTACCTCTTCTTCTTTAACCCAAATGGTTCGTATTTCTGTTCAACTTGAGTTAATTGATGTAGAATAGTGTCGACTTAAGGGGTACGGATTTGCGGGTCGTTACAGGTGTAATAATATATATATATATATAATGATTCTAACTTTAAAAACTTTTATAATATATATATATATATTATGCTTATATATGTATAAATTTATTGGAAATAAGATGATTAAATATATAAGCTAATATATACGTAAACGAGGCGAGATTTTAACAAAATTGACCTAAGACTCAAAAATAAGAATGATATAATTGGTGCACCGATTTTGATATCTTGTCTCCTTGTAGAATATATTCTCTTTTTGTCGTAGCAGTCGTCAAATCTGTATATCGTAGTGATAGCTTTGTGTCATGAATCAAAACCAAGTCTCAATATGGTTGCCGATCCCAACCGTGGGGTAATCTTACTCAGACTACCCAGGATAGAGGTAGTCTGGCCTTGTGTAGCAGGGGATCCCGGCATGGTCCTCGATACATTGTTTTAGAGGTGTACTGTGGTGGACGGTATCCTAGTGGCCCAATCATTCATTGGAATCCATTCTCCAATACGAGCTTATGATTTTGTTTGTAGAGCCTAGTATGCTGGAATTTAATTAATGTAACAATTTTAGCTATTTGAATAAGTATTTGTATTTAGCATTATTATAATATCGCTAGTTTTTTTGTCGTGACGTGGGGATTCCAGCTGTTATGTTAGGTGGTTTCGAGCTCGACTTCAGGGAGGAATGAGGTAAAGTAGATGTCGATGGATTTCCTATCATGGGCACTAGAGGTTCGACGAGCTCTAATGTGATGGTCAAGGCGGTGGTCTCGTGCCTGGTTGCCTATGTAAGCAGATGAGGTGGTGAGGTTAATTTTAAAATTTTTGTTAAGTTAATTAAAATTTTAAATTAATTTAGGGTTACTTAGATGTTTATGATTTAATTGATTCATTAAGTCAAATGCTTATGAGATTTGTATAACTCTTATACGATGGGAAAAAATAACATGTCGGGCCACGTTGGCTTCACAGCGGAGAATACTACGCAGTGGAATATAAATTGGAATTGGAACAATTAACAATTCTGAAAGATCAAGGTGAGTAAAATCTCACTCACTTGGATTTATAGAATAATTTGAAAAATGTTGAATTCGAAATTATTGGTTGCTTGATTTTATAAATTATTGTCTGTTAGATGATATTATATATATATGGTAGTATACCTATTAGTATTTGGAGTGATATTTCCATATATTATAGCGAATGAGACCCTATGCATCCCGCATAATAGCGGATGACCCTATATACCACTATATCCCCCTCTAAGTGGGATTGGTATTTTTATATTTTATTAACATCTTTGATGCAGGAAAACAGGTTGGAGGGATCCAACAGGATTCCTAAAAATGTTAAATTTAATTTCATATATTGTGATATATGGTTGTGTTGGATAATCTATTATAGATTATTGTAGCGATTGGAATTATTGGATGCTATTGTAGCACTGGCCTAAATTTTGATGATTTAAATACCATAAAATATTTTCAAAATTAAAGGAATAAAATGGAATTTTGTTATATATATATATACATACATACATACATATATATATATATATTAGAATTGGAGTTATTTTAAAGAAATTGAATTAGGAAAAAACATATTTGATTTTTATGTATACTTAACTATTGTGAATTTTTAAATGGAGATTTTAAAAATGAATTGTATAAAGAATTTATAAATGTATTTTGGAAATATGAAAAGAAGTTGAAATTGATATTAAAAATAGATTGGAAATTATAAATAGATTTATAAAGAATGGATTTATAAAATGGAATTTTACGAATAAAGTTGTTTTTATAAATAAGAAAAAACTCAAAGGAGTTATAAAAAATTTATAAACGATGTTTATAAATAAAGGAAATCGATATCAGGATGATAAATTGGAAATATAAAATTCATAGGTGAAATTAAATTAGAATATGGAAAAAGGATGAGGAAAATAGTGGATTACTATTTTTGAAAAGTGAAAATGGTTATGGAAATCGGAATGGTAGCAATGTGATGGAAATCGAGAGGAATTTATAAGTTGAATTGGTTATTGAGATTTTAAAAGTATATTTGAAATTTTAAGAATTAATTTTGTTTTAAAAGGAAAATTTTATTATTTAAAAATTATGGAATTTTAAACTAGTTAGGATTGGAATACTTCGGTAAGTAGATTTTCATATATTAAGTATTTATTTAGTTAATTCTACCTTTTAAATCCAACTTGAAAATCTATTTGCTCATCTAAAAATGAGTTATTGATAATATAAAAGTGTTTACAATATTTTAAATAAAAACATAAATATATTTTAAATCAATTACTGTTCTTTAAAGAATATACTCGTTATATATGTGTATAGTTTGAAATGATTGCATATTTATTTATAAATTCTCTCGAAATGTGTAAACGGGTTTATCAAAGGATGAGATTTTATAAGAGAAATCTTATAAATGAAATGTTAGGGACTTAAAGAAAATTTTCGATGTCTAGATGCGATAATTTCAGGAAGATTTTGAATTCATTTAAAGGAGTTATAAGTGGTTGGTTGGGATTATAATTAAGTATGATCGGTTTGGAAATCGTAGGAAGAATTTATTAAAATTCCAGAGACTTATGCGATAAGTTGTGAAATAATTCCAAGTTAAATCTTAAAACTGGTTTTTAAAAATTATACGTATGAATATTTTCCTAAGTACTGGAAGGAAGGTTTTGGAAAAATATTTTTAGTGGTAAAGATTTGGAATAGAAATATTTTCTAAGTGTTATAAAAATGGAAGTTGGAAAATATTTCTGAGTATTGAACATGGTGAAATGTCCTGTTATGGATACATGTGGTGAAATTTGTTTTCAAATATAGAAATATTAAAAGAGATTGAATATATATATCTGGTGAAGATGTTTTCGGAATAAATATTTTGGATATTTATAAAATTGGGCCTAGTGATTGCTTATGGATGCTTCATTAATAGTTAAATAACCAACTTGTTTCGAAGAGACTGGTATCGGATTTAATTATCCGAAAACGATTTCGATCTGGTTTGAACGTTACAAATGAACACCGTAAAGATGAAGAAGACGGTGATTTGGTTAGTCCAAACCCAGCACAACTTGTATGAACGAATTCTATCAGAACATAGTCTTTGGAGGATGATGTGAATTCTAAGTAAAATTGTTTTCTTGAAAGGTAACGCTTAGCCTCGAACCTCATCAATCGAAAATGACTAAAACAGGTGAGATGCAGCAAGGCTAAGTGGGTCGCACCTAATTAGGGTATGTTATCACTTTTCTAGATGTCCTCGGAAACCAATTTATTATGCAAGAAGGAGCGCTTGATAGTAAGAGTGGTTATACGGAGGGTGATAACATATTCGGTCTTTCCGGGTTAGGGGTAGGCCGATCTGGTGTAGCAAGGGATCCCGACGTGGTCCTCGGTACATTGTTCTAGAGATGTACTGTGGTGGGCGGTACCCCAATGGCCAGTCATTCATTGGAATCCATCATGCAATACAAGCTTATTGTTTTGTTTGTAGAGGCTAGTATGCTAGAATTTAATTAATGTAACAATTTCAGCTATTTGAATAAGTACTTGTATTTAGACACCATTATAATGACGTTGGATCTTCTATAAAATGTTTTGGTTATTGTAAGCTAAAAGCCCGTCATGTTTATGTGTGACGCGGTCTAACGAGATACTTTTGTTTTTCAAAGGATTTTGATAACTCTAATAATTCAGATTGAGTGTGTTTTCTCATGCTGGTTTTCCAGACTGACTCGGTGTTATTTTATTATAACGCTCGAGCCAGACCGAGTATTACAGATTCAGTATAAAATGCTTTGGAGCTCAAGAGGCGAGCTAGAGGAGTAGAGACGTATCTTTGTACTTGATTTATGTTTCCGCTGTATGAAGACAAGTTAGTAAACTGTCCAGATTGATTATTGTATATTGTACTCTGATAATGGTATGTATATTAACGGCACAATTCTTGTATTTAAATCTGTTATTATATATTATAATTTGTTCCGTTTCGATTGTGAGATTCTATTGCTATTGTTCTATTTTTCTTCTACCTTTTCCTCTTCACCCTAAAGATTCGTATTTTTCGTTCAATTTGAGTCGAACTAATGTGAATTATGGTTGATTCAAGGGGTCCAGATTTGCGGGCCTTTATATTTGGTATCAGAGAGCAAGGTTGAGCAAGAATCTTGGCTTTGGTAGGGATTACTGATTAGAAATAGAGTCGGTAGTACTCTAGAATGAGTTGAGTATAATAATTGATATGAGCACGTATTTGTTAGTGAATATAAATGCCTTTGTATTGTGTTGATTTGTCTTTGAGTGGTATATAAATTTTATTCGAATAGTTGGACGCCACTAAACCGATAGGGATTTATGAACGCTTGAATAGAGTAATTCGACACAGTATGATTTTGAAGCAGGTAAACGAAATAATTTTTCCCAAGTTATATTTCCATATAAGAGGAATGATTTTCTAAAATTATTATGCTATATTTGGAGTGTTTGAATGATAATATTATAAGTAAAACAAGATTATAAAATCTAGAATTAGTTATATATAACCAAATGGAAATGGTATAAGTATGGATTATACAATTGAATTAAAACTAAGACTTGATTAAAACCAGAGTTCGAAAATTTAAATCCCGAGGGTTTTTGGAAGTGTTTTCCAATGTATTTTGAAATAAAAAGTAGTATTATTATTTTGGAGATATTTTTGAATAGGAAAATGTTTTTAAATGGATTTTGAAAAGTGATATTAGCATTGAACTCACTTCAGTCACTGGAAAATAATCCTGATGATGACTACGCAGCATCATCAGTATTCATTTTTGAGTTTCTAATTGACGGATTGTTATCGTAGTTGATTTCTTCGGATGGGTTGGGCAAACCAGTTTTGTTTTGGAAATTCTGAAGGGAATTTTTTTGAATAAAAACAAAGGGTTGGTTTAAAATTTAGAAAGTGTGATTTGGGATATTGAGATTTCAAAATATTTTGGAATAAGTGCCGAGTATTTGAATTCTGGAGTCCTTATTTAAATAATTTAGTGATCATCATGAGATAAGTTATAAACTTATAAATTAAGAATTATTCTAAATAAGAAAATAAAATAAGGAAATTAAGTTTTGGAAATGAATTTTAACTTGAGTAAAGTTAAAGTAGATAAAATTAAACTTAAGCAAAGCAAATTGTAAATAAAATAAATTGAATTTGACTCATGAAAATTAAATAGATTGAATTGGTAGAAGAGAATTTGAATTTAACATAAGTAAAGTAAATGAAATCAATAAATGAAGTGATTATAATAAATGGGATTTTAACTTAAGTGAGTTCAATAAAATTGAACAAATTAAAATTTAACTTATGCTAAGTTAAAAAAATTGAATTAAATTTGGATTGAATTGAAAATAAAATTGAATTGAGTTATAGATGATATTGAATTTTTATTTAAATAAATTAAAAAGGAATGGTATGAAGTTTAAATTTAACTTAAGTTAAGTTAAATAAAATTTGAAATAGAATAAATAAATTTCAAAAGCTTATAGAATTAGGAATTTATGAAAATAAATTACATATTAAGCTATTAAGTGATGTAGATCTTGAGTTAAAAATAAAATGGGAATGCGTTCATATTAAATTGATGAAAATGTGAAAAATAAGTTGTAAGACTTATAAAATTGAAAAGTGAACTAGAAAACACGAAATAAAAATGGTGTAATATTTTAAAGTGAAGAAATAAAGCCCAAACTTGAATTATAAAAAGGAATTTGAACTTAAGAAAACAAGAAGAGGTGATTTTTGAAATAAAAATCGGACATTGAATTGTAAATGAAAGTGAACCAATTAGATAATTAATCAGTTAATTGGATATAGAATAGATATTAACTTGGTTAAATTATTGGATTGTGGATTAAAAGGGAATATTGGGATTGAAACTTGAGTTATAAATAAAATTCGACTTAAATGTAAGTGAATCAAATAAAATTGGAACAAGTCGAATAAAATGGATGTTAGCACCAGAATTGGTCGCTAACACCCTTAAGAGAGATTGTGCAGAGAGATTAATGTAGAAAGTAAAGTTAAACAGAGGACAGTATGTAAATTTAAATGCAGAATTAACGAACACCAGATTTATAGTGGTTCGGCGTAATTGCCTACGTCCACTTTGAGGTAGATCTTTATTGCTTTTCCCGATAATCGATTACAAATACAATCCGTATGTCAATCACTCAAATACAATTGCTAAGAAAAAAAGATTAAGTCTTGAATGAGTCTTGAATGCAGTAGAGTCTCCTCGGTGTTCTCGAAAAAAGGTGCCTTTCACTGTGCCCCTGCCTCTCTATTTATAGGCGAAAATGGGTTGGACTTTCCTAGTGGGCCGGGTAACTAAGTAGCTTGGCCCAAAAAGAGTGATCTCTGTGTGCCGATCCAAAGAGGCCGAATGGAAAAATTTCGAGCAAGGCATGAATGCCGAACGATATTCTCATGCCGAACGAAGTGATGCTGAACACCCTGAATGCCGAATGACAATCTCATGCCGAACGAAGTGATGCCGAACACCCTGAATGCCGAATGACAATCTCATGCCGAACGAAGTGATGCCGAACACCCTGAATGTCGAACACCCTGAATGCCGAACGATATTCTCATGCCGAAGAAAGTGATGCCGAACATCCTGAATGCCGAACGAGGTATTTGTGTCGAACAAGGTTTGGATGCCGAGCAGTATGGAATGCCGAATGACTCTGCCATGCCGAACATCCATAGATGCCGAACGATATACAATACGGAACGTCTCTCAGTGCCGAACGCTCTTGCATGTCGAACGCCTATTGATGCCGATCGAACTTGAGTGCCGAACGAATCATATGTGTCGGATGACTCTGGAAGTCGAGCGCTTTCTAATGCCGAATGCTCCTAAATGCCGAGCGTTCCTGAATGCCAAGCGTTCTCTAATGCCGAACGATCTGGATGCCGAACGACTCATAAATGCCAAACAGTATGTTAATGACGAGTACTTAGTTGCCTGGTCAAATCTCCAGGTAACAATACTTTTCAAACATTATAAATAAATTAATAAGCATTTACTTTAAATATGTTTTATTTAATTAATAACTTCTAAAATATTTACAATATCAATAATTTTCTATTAAACCATGTTGTATATAAATAAATAATATTTTAAACATTTTAAATTATTTAGAAAGGAAAAATGATCAAAATATCCTTTATTGTTATAAAATTAAAAAAGTAGAAGCCATTAGAGAGAACAATTTTATTCATTCAGAGATTAGTAATCCATTTTCATTACACTAGCACCTTTATATAAAGACCTAGAAGCTTGGGATAGAACTAATCGCACGATGTGGGACTAAATACAAAATAGTATATAGCATATTCACAATTTATATTATAACACTCCCCCTTGAATATGCGCCTTCAAAATCTTGAATCCTCTGATAACTTGAAATTGTCTCTTTTGTAATGTGTATGATAATTGCTTCCCCTCATTGTTATCTTGCTTGCACTTATTCGTTCAGTCGATCGAGATATTGTCCATTTCCTCATTAAAAAAACCTCTATTAGGAAAACCTAATGGAAAAACCTAGAACGAGGAAAAGAGTGCAACTTGAGATCATGATATCATACAATGATATTCCTTCTAAGAGTTTGATACTTCAGGATCAATATAATGCCTCATTAAAACCCTTACTAAGAAAAACCCATTGGGAAAAACCTTAGTGAAGGAAAAAAAAAGAGCACAATGACATATCTTATTTTCTCATTTCTTCAATGAAGTTTGATACTTCTGGATCAAACTAATGCGTCATTAAAATCTTACTAAGAAAAACCCAATGGGAAAAGTCTTAGTGTAGGAAAAAAAAGTACAATAACATATGTTATTTTCTCATTTCTTCGAATGAAGTTTGATACTTCTGCATCAAACTAATGCCTCATTAAAACCTTACTAAGAAAAACCCTATGGGAAAAATCTTAGTGAAGGAAAAGGAGTACAATATAGTATTACATATTTCAATAATTTATAGAATCAAATAGAATTTGATACTTCTGGATCAATACAATACTTCATTAAAAACCTTACAAAGGAAAACCCGATGGGAAAAACCTTAGTCAAGGATAAAAATACAATTTAACTTAAATAACATATTTGAGATGTTATTTCTTGAAAATACGTTTGATTCTTCTAGATCAAGACAATGTCTCGTTAAAACCTTAGTAAGAAAAACTCAGTGGGAAAAATCTTAAATAAGGGAAAAGAGTACATTGTAACTTATTTTCAAATGTTACTGAGGAGTTGATACTTCTGGATCAAAATAATGCCTCATTAAAACCTTACTAATAAAAACCCAGTGGGAAAAATCTTAGTTAAGGAAAAAGATTGCATTATAAAATACTTATGGATGCTCCCCATGATTTAAAGTTTCCTCTGAATTTGTATTCGTCTTTCGATAACTTAAATTGGTTATAGATACTTCTGGATTCATAAATATGTATCTCGTTAATAATACAATTTATTAATAGTTTCCTTCGATACAATCAAAATTTCCAATCCAAATATGATTTGCATTTTATGCATTTTGTTTTCTACCTTTATGAAAAACACATCATGTGTTTTCATTTTTATGCTTCAAATCATTTTTGCATATTGCAACTACATCTTTGATGAATATTAAAAGTTCTATTACAACAATGCATAAAAGCAGGAAGTAATCTGCCCATCTTAAAGTGCATCAAGATTTTCATTACAACAATACTTAGAAGAAGGTTGTAGTCTACATTCCTTGTTCTTTGCATTCTTTATAATCATCGTAGTTATTTATGTTCTTCAGGAATAATTTTTGCATATCGCAAATAACATTTCAATGCATATTAAAAGTTTCATTACAACGATACTTAAAAATAGGAAGTAATCTACTCATCATGAATTATATCAAGATTTTCATCACAACAATACGCAAAGTAGGTTGTAATCTATGCTTCTTGTTCTTTGCATTCTTTATAACCACAGAAGTTATTTATATTCTTCAGGAATTTGTATACTTTCATCATTTAATACGATTCAAACCATATTTATATCTTCGAGGTATATTAAGCATTTCAAGTACTTTCGCTACTTTGCGAACTACATGTCCATATTTCTCTATTGGTAAAGGATTCGTGATGGCCAGTTATGTTTCCCCTAATTCAAGATATTTAATCTTTTTATAAACATAAGCTCTTTATTACTTATAAATTTATCATCAATAATTATTTCTTGTCAGTTCTAGACATGATTTATTGAGATCTCTTCAATTATCATGTTTTATATACCTAAACCACTTCTAGAGTAATTTGACAATCATGTCATTAGTCTCTTCAAGATCACCCTTAAGTGTTTCTACAAGAACACTCATCTCTTTTATTTGACATCTTTATTACTTACTCCAAAATTATTTCAAACTGACTTTTGTACCATATTTCAGATGTGGTTTACACATTTTGATCCTTCAGGGATTCAAATCTATATTGGAGAAAGTCTACCAGGGATATTATTGATAATTTATTCAAGTTACTTAATATTTTGCATCATTTTATATTTTAACAAATATTTAATACTGAAGATCAAAATGAACATGTATCGCTTTATCCTCCCCTTTAATATTAACAAATATTTTCACATTAAATAATAATCAATTTTGGATTCTCATTTTGATCCATTATCATATTGCTACTAGCAAATACACCATAGATATTAACGATAAGAGGATAATTCTTTTATCAATTGATAAGATGCACTCAAGTGATATTTGTAAGCTTCTGGCTCATATTTAAATATGAGATTCAATTATGCCCAATTTTCATGAAATATAATCCAGTTAAAAATATACTAAATTTTCTAAAATAAGCTTCTAGCTTTCAATTTTAGAAATAACGCAAATATATTCTTTGACGTTTTCATTATAATTTCAATATGATAGCTATTCATTTATATATCCTCAAAACTCAACAAATTTCTTTTAAGTTTTCTTGAGTATAATGTATTTTGAATTAAGATATATGTACCATTTGGTAATACTATACGGGCTCTTCCGGACCCTTCAATTATATTAGCAAATTTGCTATGGTTGAAATTTTTAGCTAAATATTTTCGGATAGTTTGGAGAAAAACCTTCTGTTTTTCAAAATAATTTGAGTAGTTGCATAATCTAGTAGGCATGTGTTATCACTCAAATATTGATGGTCCATATCTTAAAAACTAAAGGACAATATAGTTAGTCAACTACTAAATTTATAAGCATAAATAAATGCTAGTACTTTCCAAAATTTTAGAATAGACTACTGATTAAAGCCAACATTATCGGTACATTATTTCAATTAATTATGAAAGGAAAAACATACAAGCACCAACTTCCAACTGATTTATTGAACTGAAACAAAATAAAATCCACATAGCAGACTTCAGGCTGCTACTATTGATCAATTCGACCATATCATTTATTATTGCACTTAGATTTTCATCATTAATGAAGTTTCCATCATCAACTTCGAAGACATGATTTAACTTCAGGTTAGTATTACTAGATAATCCTTTTACATAATTTTAGTTTAGAAGTAATTTTAAATATAGAGGAATTGTATTTCCTAACAGATTTAAAGACTTGAAACTTCAAGTTCAACCACTCGTGTCTAGTGTTTAGAAGTGTGACCATATTTTGGTGGTCATAACGCTCCTTCAGCGAGTTCCATAGGTAAAGATGATCTTTTTCAGTTAAATGTTTTATTTTAATTTTGTCATGGATATGATACCTTAAAAATATAAGAGTCATTATTTTATCCCATTGGATCATCATTTTTATGGCATTTTCTAAGCAACGAGATTGTAATTGGATGTCAACATCCAATAACCATGACAAAAAGTTATCTTCTAATAAGTCCAAAGCTTTAAATTCAAGCTTGGATATGTTTGTCATATTACCAACTATAAGTGGAAATAAAAATAGTAAATGATATGGAAAATAGTAAAAGACAACCAAATATAATCTATAAAAGCGACTATAATTTCTTGTTTACATCCTTTTGATAGCTCTAGATTCAATCTCGTTTATTCATTCATTAATTTCCTTGAAAATGCAAAATTACCCTTGAAAATATGGAAAGACCTTTATATGGGTTGATTGGTGGAGATATGAGGAATTATAATCAAAAAATTATGCTGACTTTATCATGTTTATTTTTATAATATAGGCAGATTTAAGAATATGAATAGGTAGTATTAAATACCATTTATTAATTCATAACAACTGCAATAGTGAGAAACAGAAATATATATCATGTATATCTGTTATGATCCTTGTCTACAATAAGAGATATAAAAGAAGAATAAATGTATGAATTATTCATATGCATCTTTAGTGGACCATTCTCATTAATCAATTAAGTTTATTTATAGATGTATTAATTGCTACAGATTAATATATGAATTAATATATATGGCTACTTACATATTGTAAGTATAGAGAGAGGAAATTTGTACATCACACAATGTATGAATAATATCATGAAAAACAAAGTAGTTTGACTTGACAACTAAAAAGTATATTGTATGAGTTACAGCTATTGATAACAATCAATAAGTATATTCTAGTGTCATTACAATAATAGGTAAAAGATTAAGCATATGAAATTACAAACATTGGAATACCTCTTTGCTGAAAGAGGAAAGATAGTATAACAGAATTAATGGGTGTATAAATACTAACATTCATTTTATGAAGAATCCAAAATACTTATTTGATAAGCCAAAGGAAAGAAACTTGATCTATTACATATTTTACCTTTTGGAAGGCATGATTGGATGAATGGAAGAAGGAAAAAATTAGGAAATAAACTTCCTGCTAGAATACCTTATTTTCTATTAAAAAGAAAGAGAGCGGGAGAGTAGATATATTTCTATATATTAATTAGTTTAATAAAAATGCCAGATATATCAACAAATCTCTTCTAGAGACGTTTTATCATTACTAAATATAAAAATCTCTTCTGGAGATTTTTTATTATTATCACCAATTTTGGAGTGAACAAATTTGTATACATTTATTTCGTTTAGTAGTTAATACTATTGGAAAATATTTTTAGAACTTCAGGTTCCAATTTTACTTTAAAGTAAAGTCTTTGTTTAGTACTTTAGATCATAAATGGTACAGCTTTATTTTCATTATCAAACTTCAGCTTTGATTGCAAACATGGTTAGAATTTACCATAAACTGAATTACCTTTTCTAATAATTCCACGCTTCACATCTCAAATTTAAAGAGTTTTGATATATAATCCCCTTTTTTTAGGAATACAAACTCATATGGATAAATTTTATATGAGAATTTCAGGTCTCCAATATTAGATAAACATTATGAAACAAGAAGACTCTTCATAACTGCATTCGAACATAAGAATCATAATACTATTTCTCTTCGAGGAAATAGTATTTACTGTATTTGTAATGTTATTCCAACATATTGTTTTTATGTTATGTCTTTTGGACATATCAACAAACTATTTCTTCTGGAATTGCTCGTTTATTTTTTCAAGGCTTTATTTCAGCTTGTGAAATCTTTAATCTTTCACCTTCGCACAAATGAACTTCAGGTTCTTATTCTTTCATATAAACTTAATACGATCTTCTAGACACGTATTATCCTTATATTTGTTTCTCTAAGAAACAATAAAATATTTCTTTTGGAAATATACAACATGTAGCAAAATCATTTCTATAGTTCTTATTCGAACCGAAATCCAAACAAAAAAATTTCAAAATGAAAACCCCCCTTTTTATTTTTACCAAACAACGGAATGAGATCTAAAAATTTAGATCTAAGGTAAAATGAGATCTAAAATGATAATATTAACAGAGCAAAATCTACAATATGTATATATATATATATAATGAAATCTGGAAAATTAGATATATGATGGATAAGATCTAAAAAGAATACTAACAGAATAAGGTCTAAAATTATACTTTAGTCTATGAAACAATTTTAGTTTCAGATCAAATTCAAAATTATCACAAAAAATGGATATACATTTATAAAAAATTAATTAGAGATTTGATGATTAAAATCTACAGATCTAAAAAATATATCATTTGAACATGATATTAAGATCTACAAGAGATCTGAAAAATTAGAAAAAAAATATAAGATCTGCAACAAAACAAGATCTAAAATACAGGAACAAAAAATAAAATGTACAAATAGAATCAAATCTAAATAATTAGATCAATGACACAATGAGATCTAAAAGAAATAAAATTAATAGAATAAGATCTGAAAGATTTGATTAATCGGATCAGAAATAGCTTACCGCTTTGAAGATTTATAATCAGATCTGAAATTTTCCTTTTATTTAGAGATCATACTGATAACGTGTTATATAAAGAAAGCAGAAGCCATTAGAGAGAACAACTTTATTCATTCAGATATTAGTAATCCATTTTCATTACATTAGCACCTTTATATAAAGGCCTTGGAGCTTGGGATAGAACTAATCTCACGATGTGGGACTAAATACAAAATAGTATATAGCATATTCACAATTTATATTATAACATTTATATAATACTTTATCAAAATACTTTTATAACTCGATATCTTAACAAGTTTATCCTTGTTCTTGCAGACTCTGGCCATGCGTTGATCAGGCGCAAGGCTAGAATTCTCCAAGTACTTAGTAGATCTGTTCCAACAATCAGTGAAAATACTTGAAAAACTTTCAAAAATGATATGGAAAGTAAAATCCAAGCAAATCACCAAGATCGAAGATACACAATGGTAATGCCTGGATCCCCCAGGAAACATCCATACCCTTAAGCAATCACTACCTTGCGAATTACGCCATGATAACCAAAACTGGGGACCGTAGGATACATAACAATGGTTACGCCTGGATCTCCTAGGAAACATCCATACCCTATAAGCAATCTCTGCCTTGCGGATTATTCCACGATAACAAAACCAGTAGACTGTAGGATACATAACAATGGTTACACCTAGATCCCCCAGGAAACATCCATACCCTTTAAGCAATCTCTGCCTTGCGGACGATGCTACCCAAAAAAACGACCATGGGTTACGCCATGGTAGGAAACTCGAGTATCATATCCAAAAAACCAAAATCATGGAGAATAATATCGATAAAATGAATCCACAATGTGGCCACAAAGCAGATATCAAGTAGAAGGCACTTTCCATATCTTTACTTCGAAAATATGTATCATATAGTACCTTTTCAAATCAGTTTCAAATATCATACTTATATGAAGTCCATTATATATAAGATTCCATTTTCAAATCGAATACTTTCCAAATCAATAGTATCAAATCATACTTATATACACTTCGATTATATAAGATTTCGCTTTCAAATTGAGTACCTTTCCAAATTAATAGTTTTCAAATCAACTTCATACTTAATATTTGTTTCATAGAATTTCTCCTTTTGATATAAACATTAATATATCTATTCTCATAATATTGCTTATATTTCTTTTTAGTTTAAATTACACTCATTTCACATGTAATATTTCTCATTTAATACTACATTTATTAGCAAATCATTTCATAAGGAATTTTCTTACGTTTATAACAAATTTATTAAACTTAATTCTTTTTTATAAAACATTGTTCGAGTTTAAAGTTATCACAACTTTATTTATAACCATTTATTGCAACATCCATTTATTTCATAATAATTTATAAGTCGTGGCTTTATTTGAAATCATTTCACTTTTAATTCATATTTGCTTATTCCATTTAATTTCACCTTTACCATTCAATTTATTTATGACACGTTTCATAAATGTTAATTAAGTTTATAAACATATTTTTCCAATTTAATCTCATTTACAACATTTCCTTAATCATAATTTCAATTTAAAGATCCCAAGGCTTAAAGTTCACACTTTTATATTATTACATTACATGCTAAGAATGTATACCCCAATTCTATTCATTTCTAAACATAGATATAACAAATTAAACCTTGTTTTACTTGCTTTAAAATTAAGGTTATCAATTCAACTATATAGTTCAACCCAACTATCAAGTTCAACTCATGTATTAATTCAAAAGGTTTCGATTATCCAAAATATCCAAATATTCCCTTTTTTCAATAGTCGAGACTACATGTCAACAAACAACAAAATTCATAACAACATTTCAATTTCATAACAATATCCTAATTATTCATTTTATTCTCTTTAATACACCATTATTAAACTAGTGTTTAGTTCATTAATTGAATCAACAATAATTAGCCAATGTCTATAATTTGATTGAATACGACAAGTTAACAAAAATGGTAATATTAAATATTACCATTTCATAAATCAAACACATTACAGATAATTATATTAGTCATAAAATACTATTCCTTTATATATATCATATAATATTAGGAAAAATAATTTCATTTCAAAATTTATACAAAATATTTTTATAACACTAACAATTACGCGCTCTCGAATATACACTCAGACAACTCATTCTAGGGTATTACTACCCTATCCCTAATGAGTTAACCCCAACAGGCTAAGGTATGTCTAAACTTCGCTCTGATACCAACTGTAAGACCCACCTTTTTGGACGGTTTAAATCAATAATAAACCACACATGTCTAATTCAAGCCATTCAAAAGGGAGGATTATTAATGGGGTAAATAAGAAAATAAAAGAAAAGAAGGTAAAAGAAAACACAGAATCTCGCAGCGGAATGACAAAATATAATAATCAAATAAACAGTTCATGAAGCTATTTTACAAATAACATATGATTACACTTTTACAATTCAAATCAGAGTCATACATACAGCAGGAATAAACAAATAATGCAGCAGAATACATGATGTAGTGGAATAATTATAATAAATAGTAATAATATACTGAATCTTCGTCTTCGTCCTCTAGAAAATAGTCTTCAATACACTTAAAAGCTCAGACTGACCCGAGCATAATGAAAAAAAAGACACTTGAGTCAGAACTAAAACATCTTATGTAAGTAAAATTAATCTAAAACAAAAGGTGAGTGCAATGGCTTCAGAGATGTTAGGGGATTTTCCATCTCCTATCAAGTGTACAACGTTAATATAATTATCAAAAGATTTAAAACAATTCGAGGTATTAATTTTAACCACTTTAATTTAAAAAAATTCGAAGTTTAACTTAAACCCTTTACATAATTCAATCTAATACATAATCCAAATTCAAGAATTTTATGGATATATATATCATTTCAACCAATATCTAAAATTAAAATTTTCAAATCAATGAAAACTGCTCGGTTTTATCATTTCAACCCAAAATGATTTCCCTAATCTCCAAGATCGTTTAGGTATGTATTATTTCAATCCATAGTGATAACAGAGATATAAGCATAAATAAATGTCCAATCATCTAAAATTTCAACCAATAGCATACATCACAATCAACATCCAAATTAGCAAATAAATCACAACAATTAATTGGTTACAATTATTAGGTAACTATAAATTATATTCAATATTTATTACATGGCTATAAAATTCAATATCAATTCAAATTAAATCTAAATGACAAATTAAAACACCAAACAATAGTTAATAAACTTCTAATCACATCATAAATCTAATTTAACCAACATAAGATAATTTAGTAGTTGTGAGTGGGTTAAAATACTCACCTTTGATTTGTCGACGATTAAAAATCCAATTAAATGCCCGAATTTGAACAGGGACAAACCAAAAACTAGGCCATCTTTACGAAAATATACGGACCAACATATTATTACTGAATCTGTGACGCCCCACCTCTATACCCACGCTAGCCAAGAACACTACGGAGTAATGCTGTCAACTAGCACGGAGAATAAGGCTGTTGAGGAGCGACCATCCGTGCAATATCTTTGTGCGAGCACCGATATGTCAGATAGTAGAGGAAATCCGACATACCGATGCAAACTCAAAGCTATAACACAGTGGCTATATATAATCTTTGGAAACAAATATAGAAATAAACATAACACAAAACAGTCACAGACATCCATATCACAAGGGCGGAAAAAGATATGAATATATAACACATAAAAGTGTACATCAGAGTAGTGGTCTGAAAGATCGACAATAACCCAAAAGAATAGCAACATGTGCTATACAAAAGAATAAGTATACATCATAGAGTCTATATCTCAACTGTATACATCCAAAAACTACTAATCTAAGTAGTTAGCCAAAAGTCAGAGTAATGAATCCCTGGGGAGAAGTCAAGCAGAAGCACCTGTAACATCTCGGTCTGACCCGAGCATTATTTCATAAGAAAATAATAAATGGACCAGTCTAGCTATGAATATCAGATGACATGATATAGAATAAGAGATATGGCATAAACATATGATAACCATAAGGCATACTACTATAAGTATGTAATTGAAAATCAACATGAGATTAATCAATATCACAAGAATCTTCTCAATGATCCAAAAAGGGTTTCATACCCAAGGCTTGTATTCACAATAAGTCAATGACACACGAATTCACCAATGCACAAAAATTGATAAATGATATCAATGAAAATTACTAAAAGTGAAGCATAAAATTCCAGAAATCAACACACGAAATCCAGAAATCATAAAAAGGGGAAGACCTATCACACGAACGGGAGCATGAAAACTCACCAACATATGTATAACACGAACGAGATGCTATCTCATGGTAGCTAGCCATTAATTTTTGACACACGAACGTCCCGAAGACCATGGGGTGCTACCCCACATGTGTGAGTCGAAATCACACTGAAACGGGGTCTAGTCTCCCTCACAGACAAAGAGACATCGCACAATTGCTAGTCTAAATCACAAAAATGATCATCATCGATCATCAAGAAGTGTCAATTACAGTAAGCTAGTAAATATATGAGCTTAGCTTCGTGTCCCATAACCACTAGCTTAACTTAAATATTTACGAACAAATTGTAGATTCCACTAGAAAATTGTCACAAGAGATTCAATCGAACAAGTCCAAGAATTAACCGACGAAGTAAACGCAAGCGTTTAATACCACTTGTTTTACTAAGTCGTTTAATTAGATTTCTCATACGAATGAGGTAAAGGTTTGTATATGCTAGTAGATTGGAAAACGGTTTAAGAAACAAGCTTTGTAATAAAATAGTGTTGAAATCGTTTTGATGAAAGAGTTTTGATATTTACTACTAATATTGAAACCTTTGTATATTTTGAAGTGACAAATCACAAAGATGATAGTAGAACAATCGATCATCAAAATTCACATAGGAAGACGTGAATAAATTCCAAACAAATCGATAAGAATCCATCGAAATGGATATTCAAAAATCCCTAAAAAGGAGTCATCAAAGTCATAATAAAGGATAACAACAAATAGGATCATCACGAATCGATTCAAATTGGAGATTCAATCCTAAAAGGCAAAGTGGGCTGAAACAACAAATTCAGTTGACTAAACAGAGATTTTTAGTTGACTAAACAGCAAATTCAGTTGACTAAACAGAGATTTTCAGTTGACTGAATTCTGCCTGTAAACTTTCTGTTTCCAGGTTCAGTCGACTGAACAGAGATTTCAGTCGACTAAACCCTGCCTGGAAACTTTCGGGTTCCAGATTCAATCGACTGAATAGAGATTTCAGTCGACCGAATCATGCCTGGGCTGTTTTTCAGCCTATCCAAATGAAGAGCAAACTCTTCCAAAATGCAACCGGACGAACATTGGCTCTAAGGGTTTATGCCAATCGGCAACCCGGCCCTATATGCTCCTCGATGCATCATCCAAAGCACGATCAAACATCCATAAAAGGATTTTCACACAAATTTGACTTAAAAACCCCAAAAATTGGAATGTTCACAAAACCAATCCAAATCAAGAGCAAATGCACATGAAGAAGTGTTAAGGATTCATACCCAACAACCAAAGATAATTATAGTCATAGATGTGAGATAAAAATCTCACCTTTTCACAAAAACAATAAAGAAGAAGCTTGAAAGCAAAAGGGAGAATCAACCACTCTACCACACAACCCAAATGAGCTTGAATCTATGCTCAAAAAGAAGAACATTCCCAAAGTTAGGTTTAGGAATTTCTGAAATTGATAAAAGAATGAGTTAGAGAAGAAGAAGAGAGGTTTACCAAAGTTTCTTCTAGTAGTTTGGAGCTAGAGCTTGATTTGCAAAAGAAAACTAGGGCTTGAGTTTTAATTTCCCATTCCACTCTCCATTATGTAAAAGCTTGAGTATAAGGAAAATAGAAAGGAAGTAAATGAAGAGGAGAGGGTTGGGACTGAGTTAATAAGTGGGGTTAGTGGGCTCAGCCCAAACCAAAGCCCTAAGTGAAAAGTGGCAAAATTCTGCTAACTCCAAACATATCAAAGTTTATACTCAAAAGGATCGCAAATGGCGTTTTGAACTCAACGTAAGTGGTCCCGAGTCCTAATTCGTCTGTATGCAAAAAGTAGCTTTTCGAACTAAATTCTGAGTATCGATAAAATATTTAAATATAAAATCGATAAATATGCGGGTTGTTATAGACTCCTCTCCTTAAAGAAATTGCGTCCTCGCAATATTTAAGAAGAAGATATATAGTAACAACCATGAGAGCATATTCATCACAAAAGAAATTTGAAATAAAAGGTTCACCTTAAAGAGCACGGGAAAGTAAGTCCGGATGTGTTCGCTCGATGAACTCTCTAGATTCCCAAGAGCAATCTTTAGGATTTGAAGACCATTAAACTTTCACAAGCGGGACATCTTTATTTCGAAGGCGTTTAACCTCCGAAGCAATAATTCGAATAGGATGTTGCTCATAAGTTAAATTAGGCGAAACTTCAATTTCTTCCACAGCACCGGGCTCAAGAATAGAATCAAAATCTCGAAGACATTTCCGTAATTGAGAAACGTGAAACACGTCATGAATAGCAGAAAATTGAGCCGGTAATAAGAGGCGATAAGCCACGGAACCAATACGTTCGGTGATGGGAAATGGACCAATATATCGAGGTGCTAATTTCCCCGATCGACTGAAATGTACAACAACCTTCATAGGTGAAATACGAATAAACACAATATCTCCACAGAAAATTCTAATTTCCTTCTCCGATTATCGGCATAGGATCTTTGTCTACTTTGGGCTTCTTTCATCCTATGACGAATAAGGTCAATCTTTTCTATGGAATCACGAATAAAATCTGGACCTAAAATCAGCTTCTCACCGGCCTCAAGCCAACAAGAAGGAGCGGCATGGCCTTCCATAGAGTGCCTCAAAAGGTGCCATACCAATACTAGATTGTAAGCTATTATTATAGGAAAATTCAACAAGTGAAATATGATCTTCCCAACTTCCACCAAAATCAAGAACACATGCACGAAGAAGATCTTCAAGAGTTTGATTCACACGCTCGGTTTATCCATCGGACTGGGGATGATAAGCGGTGCTAAAATTTAGCTTCGTTCTCAAAGCTTTTTGAAGACTCTTCCAAAATCCACTAGTAAACAATGGATCATGATCACTGACAATAGAAGTAGGAACTCCATGCAATTTAACAATTTCTTTAATAAAAAGTTTGGCCAAAAGAGGTACGGTCCGATTGGACCGAACGGGAATAAAATGGGAGGATTTAGTAAGTCTATCGACTATAACCCATAAGCTATCATGACCCGAACGAGAACGGGGAAGGCTGTCTATAAAATCCATGGAAATTTGATCCCACTTTCAAATTAGAATTTCTAAAGGTTGCAATAACCCACCGGGCCTTTGATGTTCGGCCTTAATGAGTTGACAAGTCATGCAACACTTAACAAAGTTAGCAATATCAGATTTCATTCCCTTCCAATAATAAAGCCGCTTCATATCCGCCTACATTTTACTACTACCGGGATGAATGGTAAATTTAGAACAATGAGAATCTTCTAAAATATCTTTACGAAGATCACTACTATTTGGCATGATAAGTCTACCAAATTTCCGAATGCCGCCACGAGAATCGACATCAAAGTCTTTCAAACCTTCAATATCAATTTTATCCTTAATATTTTGGCCAAGAAGAGCCAATTCGGGATCTAGCCTTTGAGCTTCAAGAATGCGGTCTAAAAGAGAAGGTTGAGCCTCAAGGCTACATAAAACAAGAGATGAACATAAATCGAAAACACGGTCTCGAATTTCACTAGTGGATAAAACCTCGAGATCATTCCATTCGGATATCATCATGGAAACAATCGCTTGTTGCTTGTGACTAAGTGCATCGGCAACTCGATTTTCCTTTCCGGGAGTATAAAGAATATCAAGATCATAAAATGCAAGGAATTCGAGCCAACGCTGTTGACGCAAATTAAGTTCCTTTTGAGAGAATAAATACTTCAAGGACTTATGATCGGTATAAAGAAAAAAATTCTCTCCTAAAAGATAATGACGCCAAATACGAAGGGCGAAAACAATAGTCGCGAGCTCTATATCGTGAATGGCATATCTAGTCTTAGCAGGCTTTAATTGCCTAGATGCATAAGCAATAACACGTTCTCTTTGCATAAGAACGACACCCAAACCAACGCGACTAGCATCGGTATAAACAACGAAATCTTGATTCCCCTTTCTTGTTAGGATTGGGGCCTTTCAATTTAATAGGCCGCTTCATATTATTGTTGAAGTTTTGTTTGGCACTGACAACCTCAACATCGCTTTCCTTATCGGCCTCTTCAAGTCGAAGAGCGATATCAATAAGCTGATCAAAAGAAACTTCTAGTTTCATAAGTAATGACTTCTTGAGGTTCTTATTCAACCCATAGACGAATCTCTGATTTTTCTTCAATGGGGTATTAATATACTCGACCCCATACTTGGAGAGAGATTCGAAAGATGCGACGTAATCCGTCACAGAAGATTCACCTTGAACAAGGTCAATAAAACGTCGGGCCAAAGTTACTTTTTCAGCCTCCGGCACAAATTTCAATTCGAATCTTTCCCGAAATCGCTCCCAAGTAAGATCTGCTTCAACGATTTCAGAAACCAAAAGCTCATACTAATCTAATGCTCTTTCTTGGAGCATACTAGAAGCCACTTGGACTCGATGTAGATCAATAAGGTTCATGCGAGAAAAGATGCGATCGCATGATTTGAGCAAAGCTTGAATTTCTATAACACTCTCGGATCCCATGAATGGCCTTCCACCCAAATCGGTGTAGTCTCTGCACAAGCATGCAAAACCGGATCTAGGATGAGTAGGCTCTAGAATGGGTCCGGCTACTTGAGCGTTCTTTACTAGATCAAGAAGCTGCTGGGCAGACATAAAAACTCCATCTTGGGGAGTAGCACTAGATTGACCGACGCTGGGACGACCAGGTCTAACCATTTCTCTTCCTTAAGAAAGAAAGAAGGAAGAAGAAGAAGGTTATTCACAAAATTAATATCAAGCAATCTTGATAGATAAAACAAGGAATCATAAAGAAAATAGGATGAATCGGTACGAAGACACGAATTAAATCCTAAGGCACGACTCCTAAGACGGACTTAGGATGATGATCCTTGTTAAATTATTCTACATTGTTCCGAAGTTTGGCTTTGATACCAAGCTGTGATGCCCCACCTCTATACCCACGCTAGCCAAGAACACTACGGAGTAATGCTGTCAACTAGCACAGAGAATAAGGCTGTTGAGGAGCGACCATCCCTGTAATATCTTTGTGCGAGCACCGATTTGTCAGATAGTAGATGAAATCCGACATACCGATACAAACTCAAAGCTATCACACAGTGGCTATATATAATTTTCGGAAACAAATATAGAAATAAACATAACACAAAACAGTCACAGACATCCATATCACAAGGGAGGAAAAAGATATGAATATATAACACATAAAAGTGTACATCAGAGTAGTGGTCTGAAAGATCCACAATAACCCAAAAGAATAGCAACATGTGCTATACGAAAGAATAAGTATACATCATAGAGTCTATATCTCAACTGTATACATCCAAAAACTACTAATCTAAGTAGTTAGCCAAAAGTCAGAGTAATGAATCCCTGGGGAGAAGTCAAGCAGAAGCACCTGTAACATCTCGGTCTGACCCGAGCATTATTTCATAAGAAAATAATAAATGGACCAGTCTAGCTATGAATATCAGATGACATGATATAGAATAAGAGATATGGCATAAACATATGATAACCATAATGGCATACTTCTATAAGTATGTAATTTAAAATCAACATGAGATTAATCAATATCACAAGAATCTTCTTAAAGATCCAAAAAGGGTTTCATACCCAAGGCTTGTATTCACAACAAGTCAATGACACACGAATTCACCAATGCACAAAAATTGATAAATCATATCAATGAAAATCACTAAAATTGGTGAAGCATAAAATTTCCAGAAATCAACACACGAAATCCAGAAATCATAAAAAGGGGGAGGCCTATCACACGAACGGGAGTATGAAAGCTCACCAACATATGTATCACACGAACGAGATGCTATCTCATGGTAGCTAGCCATTAATTTTTGACACACGAACGTCCCGAAGACCATGGGGTGCTACCCTACATGTGTGAGTCGAAATCACACTAAAACGGGGTCTAGTCTCCCTTGCAGACAAAGAGACATCGCACAATTGCTAGTCTAAATCACAAAAATGATCATCATCGATCATCAAGAAGTGTCAATTACAGTAAGCTAGTAAATATATGAGCTAAGCTTCATGTCCCATAACCACTAGCTTAACTTAAATATTTACGAACAAATTGTAGATCTTCACTAGAAAATTGTCACAAGAGATTCAATCGAACAAGTCCAAGAATTAACCGACAAAGTAAACGCAAGCGTTTCATACCACTTGTTTTACTAAGCCGTTTAATTAGATTTCTCATACGAATGAGGTAAAGGTTTGTATATGCTAGTAGATTGGAAAACGGTTTAAGAAACGAGGTTTGTAATAAAATAGTGTTGAAATCGTTTTAATGAAAGAGTTTTGATATTTACTACTAGTATTGAAACCTTTGTATATTTTGAAGTGACAAATCACAAAGATGATAGTAGAACAATCGATCATCAAAATTCACATAGGAAGACATGAATAAATTCCAAACAAATCGATAAGAATCCATCGAAATGGTTATTCAAAAATCCCTAAAAAGGAGTCATTAAAGTCATAATAAAGGATAACAACAAATAGGATCATCACGAATCGATTCAAATTGGAAATTCAATCCTAAAAGGCAAAGTGGGCTGAAACAACAAATTCAGTTGACTAAACAGAGATTTTCAGTTGACTAAACAGCAAATTCAGTTGACTAAACAGAGATTTTCAGTTGATTGAATTCTGCTTGGAAACTTTCTGTTTCCAGGTTCAGTCGACTGAACAGAGATTTCAGTCGACTAAACCCTACCTGGAAACTTTAGGGTTCCAGATTCAGTCGACTGAATAGAGATTTCAGTCGACTGAATCATGCCTGGGCTGTTTTTCAACCTATCCAAATGAAGAGCAAACTCTTCCAAAATGCAACCGGACGAACATTGGCTCTAAGGGTTTATGCCAATCGGCAACCCGGCCCTATATGCTTCTCGATGCATTATCCAAAGCATGATCAAACATCCATAAAAGGATTTTCACACAAATTTGACTTAAAAACCCAAAAAAGGGAATATTCACAAAACCAATCCAAATCAAGAGCAAATGCACATGAAGAAGTGTTAGGAATTCATACCCAACAACCAAAGATAATTATAGTCATAGATGTGAGATAAAAATCTCACCCTTTCATAAAAACAATGAAGAAGAAGCTTGAAAGAAAAAGGGAGAATCAACAACTCTTCCACACAACCCAAATGAGCTTGAATCTATGCTCAAAAAGAAGAACATTCCCAAAGTTAGGTTTAGGAATTTCTGAAATTGATAAAAGAATGAGTTGGAGAAGAAGTAGAGAGGCTTACCAAAGTTTCTTCTATTAGTTTGGAGCTAGAGCTTGATTTGCAAAAGAAAACTAGGGCTTGATTTTTAATTTCCCATTCCACTCTCCATTGATGCAAAAGCTTAAGTATAAGGAAAATAGAAAGGAAGTAAATGAAGAGGAGAGGGTTGGGACTGAGTTAATAAGTGGGGTTAATGGGCTCAGCCCAAACCAAAGCCCTAAGTGAAAAGTGGCAAAATTCCGTTAACTCCAAACATATCAAAGTTTATACTCAAAAAGATCGCAAATGGCGTTTTGAACTGTAACAAACGGAAATTTTCGACTTTCGAAAATTCAACATCGGCACTCACTTTATCGACTGCCGAGAAATCGAAGGCCAAAAACCTGAAATGTTATGGTTTAAGAAAAAGAAAAGAAGAAGAAAGAAAGATAGAAATTAGGGAGGAGAGAAAATAGAAATTTTTAAAATAGAAAGAAAAAGAGAATAGAGAACATTTTGAAAACATAGAACGGAACAGAAAACAACAGAACAACATCAGAATCTCACAATTCGCAGCGGAACAACATATAATAATAAATGAATAATCTTTAAACAAAGAACCATATCGGTTATTACATTACATCACATTTCATTACATCATATCATATCATATCATCAGAGTGTACAACATCAAACAACAACAATAACAGTGCAGCGGAAAAAGAAATACTATATACTAGTAATACGCCATGTCATCCATCTTGCCTCCAGCAACTCCAGAATATCCAGAATATCCTGATAAACCTTAACTCTTGACTGCCCGTGTGGAAATTGGTGGGCACCCAGAGTTTAGGAAGGAAAACAATAAACTCCAAGTCAGTCATGTGACTGGTGTGAGAACTCAAAAACAGTTTATTTATCTTTAAAATCAAAAATAGAGGGATATTTTTAAATTCAATTCGTAATGCTTTTAAAAATGAGACTACCATAAGACCTCCTGCCACACACACAATGCAAACGCAGACTTGGAGAAGATTTCTCCTTATGATAGCCAAAGATGCTTGATACGCATTTTAAAGAACATTTCATATTATTATTAGTGCATAGTGTAGGAAAAATTCATTTCGAAAGTAGAATATAAATCTTAGCCAGCATAGGTACCATTATATTGTGCCTACTATAGCTACCTCCTGAGGAAGCAGGTTCTACAACTAAAACCGTACAAGTTTCGTATTATTTCTTTGGATTTCCAACAAATGGTCAGGCCAAGGAACTTCCCATTGCCACATGAGAATGCCTCTGGAAAGACATCCCCGAGAACCAAACCGGAACTCTGCCAACACAAGGCCGGGTTACCCCTAACTGGGTAACTACTGACACGAGCACGCCATTCCCCGATCGTAAACGACCTTTCTCACGGGATCCCGATAACCAACAACCACAAAGTAATAAATTCGTAGTAACCACATAGGTTAAATATCTGGGCTCCATACCATGATACCACCTCTATCCAGAAGGAAATGTACATACCCTAAAGGGAGCTACCCCTCATAACCTTGCCGCATCTTTCCTGTTTTGACCATTTCCGGGGTGTGAGGTTCGACGAAGTCACGTCCACAAAAACATACTTTATACAAAAGCCATGCTTTGGGTCAACAAATGATCAACACGATGATCACCAAGATAGACGATCAAATAAACGATCCTATCACAATAATCAACACAATGATCATTTCAGCAACACTCAGCATATCACATTACCAAATTGGGAATATATCGCTGATAACATTCAACTACATAACCTCTGAGCTCGTACGTCTCAGAGAAGGGTGTTAAGCTAAAAGAATAAATTCTCCGCCACCAACAGAAATATATTTGAAAGAAATCGGCTTTATATCTCAACTTGTAATGTCAGACATACAATCCATACAAGTCTGTTCCGGGATCGAACAAAACCGAAGGCACTTACAAAGAAGTCCTTGCAATCCGGATATTCACAATCCTGATCGGATTCACCATCACATATGGAGAACTCTATACCGGAGCAACTCGGTGCAGAGTAAATCGACAGGTCATCCTATCGCTCTCGCAAATACCGGGTCTTCAACACCGATCTTCAATGCAATTATAACGACGTATCACATATTCGGAATGGGTTATACGACCCCATGGTCCTTTCCCGGTTAACCCGAATAGTGAGCGCTTATTTAAAAATAAGTGTAGTATTCACATTCAAACAAATCACATCAATTACCCATTCAAAGGGAAATATTGATAGTCGGTTATTGAACTATCACTGGATATGCACACATCACCAGATTCCAAATAATTTTCCAAATTATTTATTTTCCAAAATATCTTCACAAGATATATTATTTTCACACTTTAAAAATAAATCAACATTTATTTTTTTAAACAAATTCCACTTTCCTTTATAAATTCAATAGTGAATTTATATTTCACAATATCTATTGATATATGTTTTCAATTATTCATTTCAATTTATCTTCAAAAAGATAAATTCTCTAAACGTTTCATTTCACATTGGAAAAACATTTCCATACTTATTTATTCATAAGTAATTCACAAATTTTATTTATTTTCAACACTTAGAAGATATTCAATATACTTAAATCAAAAATAAGTATATATTTCATTCTTTAAGGAAATCATTCTCTTAAACATATTTATTTGGGCCAAAACGAATGTTACGTAAAACATCGTTACGACAACCCAAAATCACTAGTATAGGGATTCGAAATTAAAATAGATATATAATCCCAATACTATACAAAACATTTCCTTTCGGAAATCATTTACTATAACAACAGTGTTATAGTCCATTATTTCCTTCTATTTCTCGAAAACGTCTATTTCAACAATTAATGTTGAAATCTATGGTTTCGAATCTCAACACAATTAAAACTTCGTTAGATCGTTTTAATTCAATTTAAACATCTCATTCAAAACATTTCCTTTAACATATTATTCACTATTCAAAAACGTGAATATATTTTGTTAACAACTTCCATCCTTTTATACATTTTATTTAAAAGAATTATTCACTATTCAAAAACGTGAATATAACTCCATTAATAGGTTTCAACAATTTACTTATCAAAATAAGTCATTTGCGAATTTATAAAACAACGTTTATAAATTCCATTTCTATTCATTTATAAAAACTTCCTTTTTATAAATTCTTTTATTAACCTATTCCAGTTTATAACTCAATTATAAACTAAAAGTTCATACTATAAGTCAAATGCTTATAAAACGATTATTTTACAAAATCGTTCTTTCAAAGACTTTCCAAATCATAAATCTTATAACTTATAAGATTCATTTATTTATCCAAAATTCGTTCTTTCAATAACTTCACAAATTTATAATTCTTACTATTTATAAATTTCATTTATAACTTCACCGTTTATAATTCTATAAATTTCATTCTTTAATGAAATTCATTTTCACTTCATTCAAACACTTATAAAAACTCGTTTTATAATTCAAATGTTTTAACTTATAAATATCAATTTATAAATCCTTTATAAAATCAATTTATACTATTATTTTAAAACATCTTTAATCTCCTTTATAATTTCATCATTCTCTTGATTTATAAAATAATCAAATTTTATAAATCCTATATTTAAACTTTTCACAATGAATTCTAAAATCCCGATTAAACTATTTTATAAAATCATTAGCATCGTATTCTCAAAAATCAGTTTTTAACTATTTTTCTCAAAAATCATAATTTTTATAACATTAAAAATTATAACGTTTATTTATTTAAAATGGATCAATTCCAAAATTATTTTATAAAACGTATACTTTCTAAAATCACTTTAAAATCATTTTAAAATCCCAAAATCTGGGTCCAATGATGCTACACACCAAATAGTCAATCACGACTACAACGATATCATATATCGATATGATAATCAATCAAATATCAAAATATCTGAAATTAAATAAAAACTGTTGAGGAATCCAGTTGGATCCCTCCAACCTGTTTTCCTGCATCCACAAACATTAGCACAATACCAATTTCGCTCCAGTGCGAAATTATCGCGGTATATGTTCTTATTAAATATTATCCGCTTAATAACGGCGCAATAGGGTCTCATCCGCTAAACAAATAAATGCGGGAAATCAATAACTCCAATATATACATATGCCAATATATATATATATTGCTACTATATATAATACCAATTTCACTGTTTATGAAATATTCGCGGTATATGTTTTTAATAAATAACATCCGCTTACTAACGGCGTATAATGTCTATTTTAACAATCAATACATAACAATCATCATTCAAACATGCATTCAAATATTTTAAATCTAACTATTTAAAATAAAATTGAAACTGATTCGATTGAGTGAGAAATTCTCACCTTGATTTTAAATTCCGTTTTAGCGATTTATTTCGAATAAAATTAAACGGACGTTTAATTTTACCCAAAATTCTCACTAACTCCAAACGACTCCAATCCAATTTCATCGCGTAGTGCTCGTCCATACGATTCCAACACAACTGGTTTCGCGCGTTTTCGACCTCGTATGAAAAAGTTATGATTTTATGAAGTTTGCACGATTTTATATATACCAATTACAATATAATCCTTTTAATTTTAAACCTTCTTCATTCAGAGCCATTGGATCCACACTGCAAATTGATCTTGGCCGTTCCCCTTCATCTCCTTCTCCTTCGTTTCCTCTACAGGTTGTTGCTGTAACAAATTGAACCCACTTGCTTAGATTAGGGTTTAATTTAGCAACTTCATCGTTCAACTTTACTTCGATCAAGATACTCCATCGCGTAGCCCTTCACTCCCCCTATGCATGGCCCCAGGCACATGAAGCTCGGCCACCTACCTCACCTTGGAGTGCATGCGCAGGCCATGGAGGACGCGGCCCAATATCTCCCTCTCTGGTGCTCCAAACTCCATCATCACCTTATGGATCTCTAGCTCTCTTCATGCTCTTCGATGTTGTAGTTAACAACTTTGGCTAATTCTTTGTAGATTGAGAGAGATTGAGGGAGAAGTGAGATTAAATTCTGGCCATTGAATAGGGTAGTGGCGGCTATGCATATAGAATTAGGGTTAGGGTTTTTATTTTCAAAAAAATGGTGAATGGTTGGTCTATTTATAGAATTTCAAACGACACTATTCACCCGGAAATTCCAAACTCCGATTTACGTGCCGTAACCAGCGTTTCTAGGGTTTACCCCGCGTTCCGGACACAATGGAACAGGTTTCGAAAGCTAATTCGGAAGTATGTGCGAGTTATGGCTGTAAACGCTCAATTTAAATTAAACCGATTTAAGCGATTTTCTAGGCGTTTTAATTTGTACCGGACAAACGGTAAATCCAATTGACTTAAAATTTGAAACCTTACAATAATATCACATTAGGATCCGATGAAACTAGTTTGGTCAAAATCCGAGACTTTTTGAAAAATGGCTATTTTCACTCGTCAAATTTAAATTAAAAATAATTCGATGCGTTTCGAGCTGCCACGATCAAACGATAACTCCGATTGACACGAAATTTGAAATCCGGTAATAACTAACTATTACGGATCCAATGGAACTGGTTTCGTTCAATTCTGAGACTGTCCAAAAATTGACTATTTTTACTAGTCGATTATAATATTAAAATATTCAATTTTCACAAATTAACTTTTAATTCGATTTTAAAAGTTCTAAAATATCGTTCTAACTCCCATATGATAAAATAAAATTTTACAAATCATTTTCAATCATATTTAACTCAATTTTTCAATTATTTCCATAATTTAACGTATTAAATTATCGATTTAATTATCCAATTAAATCCAATAATTCAAATAAAAATTTATTTGACTTATAAATTCACTTATTAATATTTAAAATTAATTAAATATTCATATTTTAATTTAATAAAAATTCTGGGTCGTTACATGAACTCAATGGAAGTGGTCCCGAGTACTAATTCGTCTGAATGCAAAAAGTAGCTTTTCGGACTAAATTCCGAATATCGATAAAATATTTAAATATAAAATCGATAAATATGCGGGTTGTTACAGAATCTATAAAGGTGACTAAATAGAAAGTTGTTGCAAATTCTTTTCTCTCCATTTAAAAAAAGAATCACTCAAAAAGATTTTTTCTTGAGGAAGCTATGGTCAAAACAAACGGAGGTGTTTTCTGAGTTGAAAATCTGAGTTTAAATATACTTCGAAAAGATTTGAGTTTTTGGCATAGAAATTAAGGAATTTGAAGAACTCATCTAAAAGAAAGTTGAAGCCATTGGAAAAATAAATGATTTGAAAAAAAATTACATAATTTGGTTCATTACTTAAGGAGATATGTTTGATACAATATGGTGTATTTTCGTCCAAAATTGGACTCGGGAAAGGAAATGAAAAGTAGAGTTTTTGATATAGAAATATTCGAAATGGAAAGAAGGGTTCAACAAAAAAGTTTTGCCATTGAAATTATACACGGTTTCAAAAAAAAATTTGATTTGGAGTAATTTATTAGAATATAGAAGCCATGGAAATAAGGGAAAAGAAGGGAAAAAAGAGAAAGAAGAGAAGAGGAAAGATAGGGCTTTGGCCATGGGTTACTGTCGTAGGTTATGATGGAGGTGGGTGGCGGTAATAGGAGAGAGGTAGGGTAGGGTTTTGAAGGAGGAAGGATCGAAATTGATTTTCAGATTTAGGATTTTTGGGGTTTGGAGTTTTCTGCAGATTTAAGGAAGAAGAAGAGTACGCAGAAAGTTTCTCAAATGAGCAATTTTTGTACGTATTTGGTTTTAGTCAGGTAGGAAAATAGAAGGTCAATGTGTGAGAAAATGAATGATCCAAAGTCTCTTAAGGTTCCTAGGGTCTCTTGACTTACTAAGGAGCCCATTAGTCTAAAACAAACGCGATAAAACTTTGCCAAAAAAAATAGAACACAAATATACACTACAAATGGAAGAAATAAGCTGCAAGTTATTTAATAATTAGGAAATTAAGGTGGAGAAAAAATAAATGTCACATTTTATTTTGAAAGCTTTAGGCACTAATAATGCATAAAGAAATGTACGTTGAAATGGAAAAGTTTGCAAACCAAAGGAAAGTGGAATTTTTTATACGTGAAAATATGGTGGCAATAATTAAATATAACCTAAAAGTCTAGGCTTATGTATTAAACAGAAGGAGAAATAAATGGATCAAATATTAATAATGAGGTAACTATTTTAAAACGTACATGCAACAATTAATAATAAAAGAAATGAAGGGACCATGTACATTGCACAACCTTTTTGAAATTCAATTTATGAAACGTAACCAAATTAACTTCACTAACTCATGAAATATTCAAACTTGTACGCATTTAATTTTTTTCCTATGCATAATAAATAAAATTACTTACCATAAAAATGAAAATGTTCAATTTGGTTTTCCTAAAATGATCTTTTATTTCCATTAAAACATCTTTTCTGTTTAACACGAAAGGTGCATTTCTTTTATTAGATCTATTAATTGCAATCAACGTTCTCTTTCCTTCTAATTGAAATATTTCAATTGCAATTACTTATAAAGTTAAATTTCAAAACAGACAACTAAAATGGATGAAAAATAGAATAATTATTTCCTTAATCATTTAAACACGTTTATAAATTTGTTGTTTATACAACAGAGTAATAAATAACTTACTTAAATAAATTATTCTTCTCCTCTTGTCCATCTATATGTTAAAACACAGTTCAAATATTCATATATTTCTTCCTTTAAATTAATCGTTCTATTCTATATTTTAATGAAACTAAACGTGCATTCACAAATGAAACATTCATTTTATTTGACATGAATGTTCTTTTCATTAAACCAACTTTCCTTTTATATTCACAAAATATAAGCTGCGTTTTACTACACCTATTAATTTACAATTTGTTGTCCTCTCTATCATTAATTGAAATTATTCAACTACATTATTTCAATTGTTTACAAAGATGAATTTCAAAATGGACAAAATAAATGTAATGAGAAATAGAACAATTATTTCCTAGTAATTTAAACATATTTATACACTATTGGATAATAACAAGAATTATATATTTCTTACCAAATAATTGTTTCTCATCTCTGCAATCAATCTTTCAACTACCAAACATTTCAAATAAATAAACATATGATTTCTTCTTTTATAAAGAAACCTTTATTATTCCTTATTAACATTTATTATTCCAATCAATTGGAAATTTACATTCAGACAATAGTTAATTTCACTCAAACCAATGTTATTAAAATACACACTAGAACTTGTTATCATCCTTACATTATTGCAAACATGTTTCATTAATAGAAATTTTATTTAAGCTCATAACTTGTATTATAATTTAATTTGTATCAGTAAAGTCTTAATTTTTTTCCTAATAATTTTATTCAAAAATCTTATTTAGTTTAATACTTTTAAATGTTTACAAATACGGGTCGTTACAGACCCCGACATTTGTGTCAATTTGATATTATTATATTAATTTTAACTCGATTATTGCACCTTTAAGGGGTTAGCAAACTTTAAGGGTCATCACCCCTTCTTATTATTATATTGATTTTAACTCGATTACTGCACCTTGATTTGATTTTCTGGGTGAGGGACTCGGTCGGCAGTCGTTGCAGCTATGTGTTACGACCTACCAAAAAGGGAAAACTGGTAGCCTACCTTGGGCATTGCCTCACATGCCTTGTCATGCTTTTATCCTTATATTGTCCACTATGATTTTGTTTTAGTATGGTACCTATAGGGGACCCGCTAGCTATCAATGCTACTGGTTGTGTTACAGGACTTGCATAGACTACCCGCTTAAAAATGTGTTAAGTGAGATCAATGTAAAGCCTTAACACTATTTTAATACCTTACTAATTGACACTACATATATAGTGTATCTTACTATATATATATATATAGTTTGACAGATCCTTAGAAGATGGAAAACCTCGTAACATCCCTTCTTGCACTCATGTTGTACATTTGATGCAAGATGGAAAATCTCATAAGCATCTCTGAAGCTATTACACTCATATTTACTTATCATTGATTTAACTTACATAAGAACTTTTAATTATGACTCTAGTATTTTGTCTTTTCGTTATGCTCGGGTCAGCCTGAGTATTTCAATGTCGAAGAAATTATTCCTTGAAGATGAAGATGGAGTTTACTAGACAGCATTTACTATTATTATTCCATTGCATTATTTTGATACGTTTATTAATTGTACTTTGATTATGTTGTAAAAATTGAAATCAAATGCATATTGTAAAATAGTTTCATGAACTATTTATTTGATTATTATATTTTATCATTCTGTTGCGAGATTCTGTGTATTACTTTCCTTCTTTTCTATTATTCAATGTCATTGATAATCTGCCTTTTAAATGGTTTGAGTTAGACATATGTGGTTTATTGTCGACTTGAATCGTCCAAAAAAGGTTGGTCATCACAGTTGGTATTAGAGCTTTGGTTTAGAGATACCTTAGCCTCTTGGAGTTAAACTCATTAAGAGATAGGGTAATGGAATGCCCTATTATGAGTTGAGAGTATATATATCAATAAGAGAACGTATTTTTTAGTACTATAAAAATGTTTGGTATTATGTTAAGCTGTTCTGTTGAGTATCTATGAATTCCAATTGGTACAGAGGACGTTATGGCATCGATAGGGATTTCTTAACAGTTGAACTAGGAAAACTGACACAATATTGTTTTGAAATTGGTAAATAAAATAATTTTTTACCTAGTATTATATTTTTTATTTAAAAGAATAAATTTTCATAAATTGATATTGTTATTTTTGCTGTTTTGGTTGTTAGGAAATGATAATATTTAATTATTGTCATTTATTGTTAGTTAGTCAAGGTTCTTAAAACTATTGACTATTTTATGTTATAAGAAATGTAATCTTATAAATATGATTTATAAATTATGATTTACAAATAAAATGAATTTAAATGGAAATTTGAGTACTTAAATTCTAGTGTTTTGAATTTGGTTTTCAAAGTTTTTGGAAAAAAATAATATTAGTATTATTGGGAAGTATTTTCGGATATGAATATTTTCAATGGGATTTGAAAGAAATGTTTTAAATGAATTTTAATGAAAATAAGTTCTATACTCCCCTCTTTTATCGCTGGAGAATAATTTCGATGATGATCACGACATCATCGATATTCATTTTCGAGTTTTAAAGTGAGAAAACTACTATAGTAGTGTTGCTACACTTTAGTTTTCAACACTACTATAGTTGTTTTGGTGAAACAAATTTAAATCTAAATTTCCTAAGTAAGATTTGATATACAAAAAAAATTATAAGCATATATTATTTCAAAATGATTTGAAATGAAACTCGGTATTTAGTTCTAAAGTCTTATGTTAATTAGTGATTTTCAATTATTGAAACGAAATGGAATTTTTGACGATTTTAAATGGTCGAAAACTTCCAAATTGAAATCTAAAATTAAAGCTAAGTGTTTAATGAAAATATAGAAGAGGAAGTTTTGTAACTCTTGAATTAAAAGATAACAAAAATTAAGAAGGTTTAAACTATTGAACATTATCGTTAAGTAAAATGATAAGATTACTTGTATATGCTCCTAGGATTCAATGAAATATTATGCAAGTAAAAACTAAGTAATAAAAATGTTTCAAAATGAAATTATGTTTGTAAATAAAGAATTAAGATGTACAAGAAATGTTATAAATTTATGTAAATGTTTTGAAATTCTTACTAATTAAATTGAATGGTAAAAAGTGAATACTATTTAAGAAATGATTATAAACTTAGGAAAATGCTGAAATGATCTGGTACTATATATGAAGGGATAAATGTGATTAAAAGGTAGAGGGACCTAAGTATGGGATGATTCATTAATGAATGTTAATATTAAATGGAACTAAGTTATATAAGTAAATAAATGTGAATTAAACCGCAAAGAAACATACGTAACACTTTAAGAATTTATTCATTATGATTTTAAATATTGAATGGGAAATTCCTTTAAGAAATTTAATGATTTAATAAAATATCAAATTTGATGATTTTAATGATTTAATGATTTAAGAAATTTAATCAGACCAAACACTTTAATGATTTTAATCAGACCTAATCACTTTAAGAAATTTGATATATTTTATTAAATATTAAATGGGTTTTAAATGGAACGTTTTCATTTTTAAGGCAAGTATAAATTTATTTATTGTGAGCTCCTAAAAAAATAAATGTGTACAAATTTAAGTATAATTTGAGTTAATGAAATTAATTTGGTTAAGAAGAATATGTTTCAAAAATTGAATTTCAAAAGGTTGTACGTGTATATGGTCCCTTCATTCCTTTTGTTATTAATTATTGCCGGTACGTTTTAAAATAGTTACGTCATTATTAATACTTGATCCGTTAATTCCTCCTTCTGTTTAATACCTAAGCCTAAACTTTTAGGTTGTATTTAGTTATTGCCGCCTCATTTTTTGGTTGTACAAAATTTCACTTTCCTTTAGTTTGCCAACTTTCTCATTCCTACGTAAATTTCCTTATGCATTGCGGGTATATATGCACGTCCATCTAGACCTGCATCTACTTACTTGACTATTTGGATTTTATATATCCTAACATCTATACTGTTATAATATAAATTGTGAATATGCTATATACTGTTTTGTATTTAGTCCCACATCGTGGGATTAGTTCTATCCCAAGCTCCTAGGCCTTTATATAAAGGTGTTAATGTAATGAAAATGGATTACTAATCTTTGAATGAATAAAACTGTTCTCTCTAATGGCGTATGCTTTCTTTATTTTATAACACGTTATCAGCATGATCTCAAAATAAAAGGAAAATTTCAAATCTTATTATAAATCTTCAAAGCGGTAAGCTATTTCTGATCTGATTAACCAAATCTTTTGGATTTCATTCTATTAATTTTATTTATTTTAGATCTCATTGTATCATTGATCTAATTATTTAGATATGATTTCATTTGTACATTTTATTTTTTGTCCCTGCATTTTAGATCTCGTTTTGTTGCAGATCTTATTTTTTTCTTCTAATTTTTCAGATCACTTGTAGATTTTAATATCATGTTCAAACGATATTTTTTTTTATATTTGTAGATTTTAATCATCAGATCTCTCATTAATTTTTATTAATATATATCTATTTTTTGCGATAATTTTGAGTTTGATCTGAAACTAAAATTGTTTCATAGACTAAAATGTAATTTCAGACCTTATTCTGTTAGTATTCTTTTTAGATTTTATCTATCATATATCTAATTTTCCAGATTTCATTATATGTGTGTGTGTGTGTGTGTGTGTGTTTATCTAATAGATCTTACTCTATTAATATTATCATTTTAGATCTCATTTTACCGTAGATCTAAACCTTTAAATATCATTCCATTGTTTGGTAAAAAAAAGGTTTTCATTTTTAAACTTTTTTGTTTGGGTTTCGGTTTGAATGAGAACTATAGAAATGATTTTGCTACATGATTTATATTTCCAAATGATATATTTTATTGTCTCTTAGAGAAACAAATAAGAGGATAATACGTATCTAGAAGATCGTATTAAGTTTATATGAAAGAATAGGAACCTGAAGTTCATTTGTGCGAAGGGGAAAGATTAAAGCTTTCATAAGCTGAAATAAAGCCTTGAAGAAAATAAGCGAGCAATTCCAGAAGAAGATGTTGATATGTCCAGAAGACATAACATAAAAACAATATGCTGGAATAACATTACAAATGTGGTAAATACTATTTCCTTGAAGAGAAATAGTATTATAATTCTCACATTCGAATACAATTATGAAGAGTCCTCTTGTTTCATTGTGTTTATTTAATATTGGAGACCTGAAGTTCTCAAATAAAATTTATGCATATAAGTTTGTATTCCTAAAAAGGGGATTATATATCAAAACTCTATAAATTTGAGATGTGAAGCATTGAATTATTAGAAAAACTAATATAGATTATGGTAAATTCTAACCATGTTTGCAATCAAACCTGAAGTTTGATAATGAAAATCAAGTTGTACCATTTAGAATCTAAAGTACTAAACAAAGACTTTACTATAAAGTAAAATTGGAACCTGAAGTTCTAAAAATATTTGCCAATAGTATTAACTATTAAACCAAATTAATGTATAGAAATTTGTTCACAACAGAAGTGGTGATAAATAATATAAAAAAATCTCTAGAAGAGATTTGTATATTCAGTAATAATAAAATATCTCTAGAAGAGATTTGTTGATATATTTGGTGCTTTAATTAAACCAAATAAACATAGAAATATATCTACTCTCCCGTTTTCTTTCTTTTTAATAGAAAATAAGGTGTTCTAACAGGAAGTTTATTTCCTATTTTTTTCCCTTCTTCCATTCATCCAATCATGCCTTTCGAAAGGTAAAATATGTAATAGATCAAGTTTCTTTCCTTTGGCTCATCATGTAAGTATTTTGGATTCTTCATAAAATGAATGTTAGCATGTGATGTACAAATTTGTCTCTCTGTACTTACAATATGTAAATAGTGCATATATTAATTCGTATATTAATTGGTAGCAATTAATAAATCAATAAATAAAATTTATTGATTAATGAGAATGGTCCAACAAAGATGTGTTTGAATGCTTCATACATTTATTCTTCTTTTATATCTCTTATTGTAGACAAGGATCATAACATATATACATGGTGTATATTTCTATCTCTCACTATTGCAGTTGTTATGAATTAATAAATGGTATTTAATACTACATATTCATATTCTTAAATCTGCCTTTATTATAAAAATAAACATGCTAAAGTCAGCATAATTTTTTATTATAATTCATCATTTCTCTACCAATCAATCCATATAAAGGCCTTTCCATGTTTTCAAGGGTAATTTTGCATTTTCAAGGAAATTAATGAATGAATAAATGAGATTGGGTCTAGAGCTATCAAAAGGATGTAAATAAGAAATTACAGTCGCTTTTATATATTATATTTGGTTGTCTTTTACTATTTTGCAGTAATGTTTTTCTTTCTTTCACTATAACTACTATTATATATGGGTTCTTATTTTATGAAATGCATTGATTATATACCCATGAACAATATTTTGATGCTTATGCATTTTTATTTCCACTTATAGTTGGTAATATGATAAACATAGCCAAGCTTGAATTTAAAGCTTTGGATATATTAGGAGATAACATTTTGTCATAGATATTGGATGTTGATATTCAATTACAATCTCATTGCTTAGAAAATGTCATTAATAATAATAATAATATGTCCCAGTAGGATAAAAAAAAGGCTCTTATATTTTTAAGGTGTCATATCCACGGCAATCTTAAAATAAAACATATAAGATCACCTTTACTTATGGTACTCCCTGAAGAAGTGTTATGACCACTAGAAGATGGTCACACTTCCAAGCACTAGACAAGAGTGGTTGAACCTGAAGTTTCAAGACTTTAAATCTGCTAGGAAATACAATTCCTTTATATTTAGAATTACTTCTAAATTGAAATTGTATGAAAGGATTGTCTGGTAATACTAACATGAAGTTAGATCATTTCTTCAAAGGTATTGATGAAACCTTCATTAATGATGAAAATCTAAGTGCAATAATAAATGATATGGTTGAATTGATCAACTAGTAGGAGCTTAAAGTCTGCTATGTAGATTTTGTTTTATTTTACTTTAGTTTAGTAAATCAGGTTGAAGTTGGTAAAACCCAAGTTTTGATAATTTTAGGGTGTTTTTTCCAAACTATATATTTGAAGAAGTACATTGTAATATCATCCAGAAGAGATAACCCATATGACATACTCTTAAAGAGATGTTTTATGATTTTTATATGGCAAAATCGAAACGTCCTAGAAGAGATGTTGTAGAATTATGTCAATTATGTAGAAAAAGATATCGAGTATTGATGACATCCCAAAAACAGTGTATATAAAGTATCTTTAGAAGTGATATGTACCACTCTAGAAGCGGTGTTTATAAAATATCCCCAGCAGAGCTATTATATCATCGTATAGGACTATAAAAGAATTGCCTATAGAATAGTGTCAAATATGATATAACACTTCAAAAAGTAATGTGATAATAAATTACCTAAAATTCAATCGTCTATTGTCATGGACCCGCAGCTCCATTAGACAAATTTAGAAGCATATAGTGATATGTAACCTTTTACTTTTTAGAAGTTATGATGAATCAAATGTTATATGCACAAGTATTCTTGAAGAAATATCTTTAGATACGCTCCTGAAGAGATAATCTATATGTCGTATCATAATTTTCGCTAAAGCTATATAAATACAATCTTGAACAAACCGTTATGTGCAACCAATATAATTTCTTATTTTTATAACATTTGAAGGGTCCGGAAGAGCCCATATAGTATTACCAAATGGTACATATATCTTAATTCAAAATACATTATACTCAAGCAAACTTAAAAGAAATTTGTTGAGTTTTGAGGATATATAAATGAGTAGCTACCATATTGAAACTATAATGAAAACGTCAAAGAATATCTTTGTGTTATTTCTAAAATTGAAAGCCAGAAGCTTATGTTAGAAAATTTAGTATAATTTCAAATGGATTATATTTCATGAAAATTGGGCATAATTGAATCTCATATTTAAACATGAGCCAGAAGCTCACAAATATCACTTGAATGCATCTTATCAATTGATAAAAGAATTATCCTCTTATCATTAATATGTATGGTGTATTTGCTAGTAGCAATATGATAATGGATCAAAATGAGAATCCAAAGATGATTATTATTTAATGTGACAATGTTTGTCAACATTGAGAGAGAGGATAAAGAGATACAAGCTTATTTTGATCTTCAGTGTTAAATATTTGTTAAAATATACAATGATGCAAAATATTATGTAACTTGAATGAATTATCAATAATATCCCTGGTAGACTTTCTTCAATATAGATTTGAATCCCTGAATGATCAAAATGTGTAAACCACATTTGACATATGGTACAAAAGTCGGTTTGAAATAATTTTGGAGTAAGTAATAAAGATGTCAAATAAAAAGAGATGAGTGTTCTTGAAGAAACACTTAAGGATGCTCTTGAAGAGACTAATGACATGATTGTCAAATTACCCTAGAAGTGGTTTAGGTACCTAAAACATGATAATTAAAGAGATCTCAATAAATCATGTCTAGCACTGACAAAGAAATAATCATCGATGATAAATTTATAAGTAATAAAGCGCTTACGTTTATAAAAAGATTTAATATCTTGAATTAGGGGAAACATGACTGGCCATTATGAATCCTTTACCAATAGAGAAATACGGACATGTAGTCCACAAAGTAGCGAAAGTACTTGAAATGTTTAATACACCCCGAAGGTATAAATATCGTTAGAATCATATTAAATGATGAAAGTATACAAATTCCTGAAGAATTTAAATAACTTTTGTGGTTATAAAGAATGCAAAGAACAAGAAGCATATATTACAACCTAATTTGAGTATTGTTGTAATGAAAATCTTGATATAATTCACGATAAGTAGATTACTTCCTATTTTTAAGTATCGTTGTAATGAAACTTTTAATATACATTGAAATGTTAGTTGCGATATGAAAAAATTATTCCTGAAGAATATAAATAACTATGATGATTATAAAGAATGCAAAGAACATGGAATGTAGACTACAACCTTCTTCTGAGTATTGTTGTAATGAAAATCTTGATGCACTTTAAGATGAGTGGCTTACTTCCTGCTTTTAAGTATTGTTCTAATAGAACTTTTAATATTCATCAAAGATGCAGTTGCAATATGCAAAACTGATTTGAAGCATAAAAATGAAAACACATGATGTGTTTTTCATTGAGGTAGCAAACAAAATGGATAAAATGCAAATCATATTTGGATTGGAAATTTTGATTGTATAGAAGGAAACTATTAATAAATTATATTATTAATGAGATACATATTTATGGATCCCGAAGTATCTATAACCAATTTAAGTTATCGAAAGACAAATATGAACTCAAAGGTAACTTTAAATTCGAGGGAGCATCCATAAGTATTTTATAATGCACTCTTTTTCCTTAACTAAGATTTTTCCCACTGGGTTATTATTAGTAAGGTTTTAATGAGGCATTATCTTGATGCAGAAGTATCAACTCCCCGGTAACATTTGAAAATAAGTTACAATGTACTCTTTTCCCTTATTTAAGATTTTTCCCACTGGGTTTTTCTTACTAAGGTTTTAACAAGGCGTTGTCTTGATCTAGAAGAATCAAACGTATTTTCAAGAAATAACATCTCAAATATGTTATTAAAGTTAAATTGTATTTTTATTTTTGACTAAGATTTTTCCCATCGCGTTTTCCTTTGTAAGGTTCTAATGAAGTATTATATTGATCCAGAAGTATCAAACTCTATTTAATTCTGTAAATTATTGAAATATCTCATACTATATTGTACTCTTTTTCCTTCACTAAGATTTTTCTCATAAGGTTTTTCTTAGTAAGGTATTAATGAGGCATTAGTTTTATCAAACTTCATTTGAAGAAATGAGAAAATAAGGTATGTCATTGTGCTCTTTTTTTTTCTTCACTAAGATTTTTTCCGTTGGGTTTTTCTTAGTAAAGGTTTTAATGAGGCATTATATTGATCCTGAAGTATCAAACTCTTAGAAGGAATATCATCGTATGTATCTACGATCTCAAGTTGCACTCTTTTCCTCATTCAGGGTTTTTCCATTAGGTTTTCCTAATAGTGATTTTTTTAATGACGCAACGGACAATATCTAGATCGATTGAACGAATAAGTGCAAGAAAGATAATAATGAGGGCGGGCAATCATAATATACATTACAAAAGAGACAATTTCAAGTTATCAGAGGATTCAAGATTTTGAAGACGCATATTCAAGGGGGAGTGTTATAATATAAATTGTGAATATGCTATATACTGTTTTGTATTTAGTCTTACATCATGGGATTAGTTCTATCCCAAGCTCCTAGGCCTTTATATAAAGGTGCTAATGTGACGAATATGGATTACTAATCTTCGAATGAATAAAATTGTTCTCTCTAATGGCTTCTGCTTTCTTTATTTTATAACATACTACCATTTTTAAGAAGCGCATCTTTTTCATTTCTTCATTACAACGTATGATGATTGCTATATTGATTGCTATTGACTCAGATATTAACTACGTTTTCTTTCTTCATGCAATATTTCAATGTTGGAATTAATTTTACTTAATTTTTCATTTATTACTTTTATGATAGACCAAAATTATTGTTCAATCAATGTCATTTAGCTCTTTCAATAAAAACATGGAGAACTTTATAACATATTTACAAATCGGGTGCTAGTTTCTGTATTTATCCCACGAATGTAATTAAGAAAAAACCATGCGTGTGCTCTTCATACTTACCATCAACTTATTCTACTACTGGATACAAAGATTTTGTACAAATTCATTGTTACTTCAAATTTATTTTTGACTCATAATAAATATACCCATTATTCAATAAAATTAAATATGGTTTGATGCATGACTAACAATATTTAACTAAGTATCACCTCAATGATCCTAACGTTAGTTCCCATTTAATACTAAATGTATCATATTACACATTCCAGTTGGCAAAAAATAGCAACAATGTCACTTTTTTGAAAATAAAGTTCCATATTCCTTATAAAGGAGGCAGACTACTAAATCCTTTGACGTGGTTTAATTAGTAAAGTTAATCCCTTCCATTAGCAGTTAAGATAAAATTTCATAATAGTTGAGTCAGTGATTATATAAAGCATAAAGCTCACTGTTTTAATACTTATACCAAACTTAAATAAGTAACATTTAACGACCATTGTAATATAAATAATACCTGCCATCATTTTTGAAAATCCACTAAATAAACCATAGAAACATCACTGAATAAATTCTGAAACATGTGAGGGAACGGTTTAGCAAACCTATACTCTGAAAGTATATCGGCTCAACTTAATAAATCATAAATTTAGATAGTAACATGTATAATGATTCATCACAAAATTCTTCCACTTCAGATAAAACATAACTTTTATTACTAAATTTATGTATTTACATCATAATTCAAGATCAATGCATAACCCATTATTATATTATCTAGAGGAGCGCATTCGTCATAGTACTCGGCATGGATACACTATCGAAATAGAATTACATTACAAGCTTAGTGTTTTTTCTTACTTTTGTACAAATAATTGATCTGTGCATGACTGTGAGCATCCACCTCTAATACATCAGAGTACATAATGATTAGAAAACAATTCATATTTATCATCAATGAAACTAAAAAATTGCAAATATATAATACATTATCAGATAGGTTTCAACAATAAAAGCACGAAGATAATATGCCCTTTCCACCGTTGCAATATCCACACTTTGTACTTATCAACGTCGAAAAATTTATGGTAAAACATCATCAGTTTCTCTTTTCTCTTTTGCCTTCTTAAGAACCTCTTTACTCGGTGGGTTTTGCTGAAGCCTAGTTCTCAACATCCTTAGTTGAACACTGCTTATAAGTTTCATGGCTCTCAATCATAACATAGTTATTAATAATAGAGATATTGAGATTTGTTGTCACATGTACATGTCTGTACGTAGAAGACTAAAATCTCAATAGGTAATATATTACACACACATATATCAAAATGGAAAAATATAGGAAGTATACTAAATTTCAAAGCTATTTTCTATATATGTGATATGCTAAGTTGTAAGCGATTTAAATTAAATTTAAGTATGTGAAAACAAAAAACACTTAAATATTATTATTTGAAGATAAAATATGAATAACATATTTTATGAAAACTGCAATAGGTGAAAATTTAGCTCATAACTATTAGTTATTTCTTTTACCACACAAAATCGAATTTTGATACTTTTATACCTATACGTAAAATGTGGCTCATAAAATTTAAATACCTAAAAGTTCTAGTAAATAAGCATGTTCTACTTGATAAATAAGTATTCAATTTAATATATAAACGAGTGACAATGAAAATGAAATGCATGATTAATGTAAGTTAGCAAAAAAAAAAATATCACATGTCATATTGACTTAACTTGACAAACATTAGACAATAACACTTTTTGAAATTGTAGGTTAGAAATTTGATACATTTCAGATCAGACAAACCTAAGAGTCAACAGTCAAGCAAGTAAATTAAGAAAATAAATTAAATAACTAAATTCAATTTGATCTCCTAAATTATTTTCTAGCACCCCTCTAGCAAAGTAAAATCGGAATTAAAGTAAGCATTTACAAAAGCGTAATCTAGCAATACTATCAATATTACAACAGCATCAACACTTAGAAAATAACTATTGCAGATATGGAAACTTTTTGTAAAGTAGATGGAACAACAATTATACATCCCTGAACCAATGGCCTAAATTTACCACTCATATTCCTCCTCAGTACCTATCAGAACATAGCCCTTTAATCACATTTCAAGCCTAGCAACTACCAAAGGTCCATCATCCTTTAATTTTTTTCAAAGATTGGACTACTGATACTAAGTTATTTTTTGATTAATTAAGAAGTTCTAACACTATAATACTTAACTACAATGCGACATAAATAATTCATACTAATGAAAACTTACTGTTATTTATATTTTTTATATATAACATGATTCTAAGTCATACCGTATCATAAGTTAAATATCATTGGTGTGATGAAATTTTACAGATTATAGTGCACCTATAACTTCACCATTTATAAATATAACGTATCGATTAATTAATACCAAAAAAGTAAAATATATACATGCATCCATTAGAAATATATGGTGATTATTTCCTCAGTAATGTTGCATGTACTTAATTCAAAACTGTAAGCTCTATGCTATTAATGAAAGAGTTGTCAACTATTTGCTTCAGAATCATAGGTTAGGCATTCATTCGTAGGATAATAGATTAGCAAGATATTTTGACTAATTCCATATCTAATACATATTCTTGTACCCAGCTGTTATCACTACTTAAATAATCACATTATCTTCTCTACTAATGTAACAACCCGAAAATTTTAACGGTTTTAATAATGTAATTAACTGAATTTTATGAGATTTTAAATATTTAAATTTTGAAATATAAATTTGATATTTGAAATACGTCTGTTTAAACATAGCAAGTGGTAAGTTTTCATCAGATAATATGGAAGTTTATTTTCTTGTGTAATTTTACTTAAATTCAAATCAATTAATATTTGATGGTAACAAAATAATTTTCAAACCTGGATATTTTATACAAAAAATTTGTAAATCATCTTCTGAGTGAGACGTTATATTTCGTTTCTCCAAATTTGAAATTTTCTAGCCCCGTTTATCTTATTTTCGACAGATTTGCAGCATTTTTCCATACCGGATATCGACTTTTGATCGGATGATCCTATTACTGATATATGTATACCATTTTGATCATCTCTTCGTGCTGATCTCTATGGTATATTCAATTCTGTGTTTTAAAATCTGATACATAGCGGAATTCGCGAAACCGGTAACCGTATCAGTACCGGATCCGTGACCTTTTGTTTTCTTTTGAATTTCAAACTTCATCCGTGTCATCCAAGCAACATTTAATTGCTTTAATAATTTTTCCAGTTCACGGATGGAATTTTTCCATTCCTAGCTATTAATAATTTTCGAAATCAACGTCCTTGTGTTTTGTTATTCTCCGGTACCTTTGAACTTTTTAAATAATAATTAATATATAGAGTATACCCCTTCGTTCAGTATATAGCTTTTCACACGTTTTATAATAATAAAGAAAGGTGTGAACAGATATTTACCTGAAGCCCACAGACATATTTGTATTTGTTTATATATATTTGTCCCCTTCTCCATTGCAATCCCAGATCCCACTTTCTTTTCTTCCCTGCCGATCATTCCCTCTCTTGCTCCCACCACCATCACCCGTCACTTGTCCACATGTTAACCTAAACAAGCTTCACTGAAATTCTTCACCAGCCTTGCACCCACCTAACCGACCTCCACCGATCCAAGCTACAGCCGCCTCTCACCACCACAGCCAAGATCACCGACGCGGCCACCGTCCATCACTTCCCGCACCTGAGCGAGCCACCTCGCCTCTTCTTTCCCTCTTTGATTCGGCCAGTGTGCCTTTGCTTTTATCCGTATCGAAGCTAGCGTAGGTGATAGGGGTGTGTGTGTGTGTGTATAGTTTTATGTGATAGCAATATGTTGTTCATATATAAATACATATATAAGTAGATAGCTGCGTTGTATACACAACTTGCTTACATTTTCTAAACGATTCTTGTGACTATATATATAGTTTTATATTCTTATATTATATATATGATTGGTTATATTTTTTTATACTTATGTCAACATTATCTCTATATTTTGTACATATATATATTTCTCAAAACCGAACACTTTAATCTTCGTTCTCCCTTTCTGATAACATTTTATACATATATTTTTGAAGTTTTACAAGTTGTTGTATTTTGCTATACTATGTAAAATCTGCCGTTATATTGGATCTGTTCTGTAGTTATATATAACATGTATATATATATATATAAATATATCCAAGCTTTCAAGTTATGCATTGGTCTGTAAATATATATTATTTATAACAGATTTGAAAGTAAATTTTAAGCATGTCTAAGTGGTATATGTTATAATGGTTACAGTATTATAATATATAAGTATTACACGCGCAAGTTTTAAGTTATACAATATATATAATATAAACTTTATTAAGTTATAAAAGTTCATACAGTTTATAACATATAAAGTATATAAAGTTATGGGTTGAGTGAGTTATATATATAATATTGCAGGCCTGTTAGTTTACCTGCAGTAGTTGAATGTGTATATATAAGTAATACACGCTATATATATTATGTTCGTTGTATATATATAAGTTTGTTAAGATATATTTATATGACACACGTGTATATAGACTTTTAGGGGCATTTCACTAAAAGGATAAACTTTGCAGTCCAATTATTTTCTAGAACACATCCACAGGAATTAATTTTAAGGCTAAAGTCAGTAGAATAATTACTTTTAAGGACAAAGTCAATAATCCAATTACTTTCAAGGACATAATTTCATAGGATTTTAGGCCTTAGAAACTAATTATTTTGCATTTTTTCCTTAAAAGTAATTATTTCGTTTGTGTGTCCTAGTAACTAACTGCACACGGTAAAGAGGCCCTTGTGGCTAATTTCCACTTTATAAAATTATTTTGTATAAATTATTAGTTTATATGCGATGTTGATAATATATGATATACCAGCTACAAGTCTATATATACCCAAGTCTAATTTCATATAGTTGTTGAGGTTACTTTATATATTCTAGATTTAATATTGAATTTTTAAGGTGCCTATATATTAATAATGAAGTAAGTCTATATTGGAAATTTTTATCTAGTGTCCGTATATATATGGTGTAAAACTATATGGAGATTTTAAGTTGTATATGTTTTAAATTTAATGTGGATTCTTATATATATATATATGTGTGTGTGTGTGTGTGTGTGTGTGTGTGTGTGTGTTAATTTGTTAAGTTCTAATGTACGGACAAAAAATTTATTTTTATATATATTTGACTTTAGTATTTAAGTTTTAGTAAAATAATGGATTTTTAAATTCCTATATATACATTTAATTTAATATATGTTTGGATTTAGAATTTGATTATATATATAGTTATATATAGTTATATATATAAATTCACTTATACCATTTATCATCATCGATCCAGTTCTGGTTTGATTTTGTCAAATTCCTATTTATCAACTTGCTCGTCAAAATTCGTGCCAACCTTGTTTGTTTTGGGTTCGTGCCTGGATTTCGTAACTCGACTTCATTGTCTATCTTTCTAGCCTCGAAAGGTGAGCAGTCACTCACGATTAACGTTCTTATATTTATTAAATTTAATTTCAATTTGAAACGACAATTGAAATATGCTGCTGTTAGTTATTCACATTTTTTATTTATATGCTATTATCTGTAACTGTTCACCTATGGGATATGACACCATATCCTGTTGTTTATATTTTGTCTAATCATTGATGATATATGCATGTTATATTATTATGTCTATTATCACTCTACAAGTTCCTTGTTAGTTTAGAATTCCTTATGGGTTTAAATGATACATACCCGAACGATCTGTAGAATAGGGGAAAATTGTTATGGGTTGAAATGATAAACCTAAGAGATTTTCATTTGAATTGAATTTGGGATTACGAGTTGAAATGATAGATACCCATACATATTTAAATTACGAATTGAAATGACAAATATCCGTATCACTCGACCATAGGATAGAAAATTATATACAGACATCGTTGGTCTATAGATATATATATTTTAAAAATGATTTCCAAGGTTTTGAAATGAATATCTTGGTTTTAATAAATATTTATTTTAAGATATTATATATATATATATATATATTATTTTATAAGGGTTTAAAAATTTAGATTTTTAAATTTATATGTTGAAATTTTAAGGTTATAAGTTAGTTTTTAAATTTTATTTTAAGATAGATTTATAATGATTTCATGAATAAGGTTGGGAAGATAAATTTGAATTTATTTGAAACTGTATTTAATTAAGAATTTTATATAATTAAATCGATTTGAAACTCATTGAATTTGAAATTTTAAGATATGATTTTATAACTTGATTTTTATTTTAAGTAATTTAATGAATATTCCACGTTTAGATTAAAATGTAATTTAAGGTTATTTAAATGATATTGAATTTATTAGGTGAATATTTCAAGACTAAATAATAATGAAGTAAATCAAGATCTATATGAAACTGTTAAATTTAGTTTTGAAAATGTTGAACATTTAAAGCTTTGAAATATACTGAAATTTAAATGGTTTATTTTGTGGTTCAAATCTGTATTTGAAATCGATATAATTTGAATTTGTTTATTTAGAAACTGAGTTGAATTGAAATTGAATTAAATTTAAATTTGGAATTCGAGTTAATTTGAATCGATTTGTGAAATTTGATTAAATTATAAATATTGTACTTTATAAATTATTTAATATATATATACTATTTTAATATAAAACTACTTTTAAAATAAACTATTTTAATATATTAATTATTTTAATATAAACAATTTTATTTTATATACTATTATTAAACTGTTTAAGTGGTGGAAGTTATGAATTTCAAAGATTATGGTTTTCCAAAGAATTATGATTTCAAAGTGTTTTGGGTTTCGAAAGTGTTGTAACTTTGAAAGTGCTGAAATTTGGAAATAGATATATTTGAAATGGAAATGATATTTTGGTTTTAAAGTATAAATTATTTTGAAATGACCACGGTGTTATAATGACGTTTGGTTGTTAATAGCGTATATTTCTACATAGTAGATAGTTCCACGGATTCTTGGAGGATGAGTATCCCAAACATCTTTTAAGTTAATTGTATTTCAGTTGATATTTCACTTGAGTCGAACTTATTGATATAAGAATGTTAATCTTGACTCGAGTATTTTGTGTTTTGGTTTACGCTCGGGTCAGACTGAGTGATACAGTATTGGAGACTCACCTTTGGAATTTGGAGCTTCGCTTGGAGATCCAACTATCGATTCAACTTTCAGCTTTCCAGTTGATTTGTTTAGAGATGTCATCAGTCTGTATTTGAGATATTCTATTGTATTTTATTTTAAACTCTGTTGTTTATATAGTAACTTCATGAACTACTATTTATCTATTCTGCTGCATTATTATTATATTAATCTGTGTCTGTGATTGATTTATTTACTGCATATAGTGAGTTTTGCCAAAAATAAATTAACAATCTGGTATTTTGAGCAATTCAAATCCGGCACGTGTGGATGCGAATGGTTGAAAATATCGGGATGTTACAACTAATCAGAATCCTGACAAAAGTTAGGAAAAATAAAGCAGGAGTACACGTGCATGTTATATGTAATCTTATTCTTCGTATGACTTATCATGTTATTGCCTATAGAGTTAGAAAAAAAATAGTCACAACAATAATATTGATCAAGACAATAATAATAACCATAAGAGAACACAAAAATAATATTGATCAAGACAGTTTTCAAACCTTTCAGAGATATGCTTTGCAAATCCGAAGTAATGCTCGGTGGAAGTACTTGCTTGTTATAGTTAATAACAAAACTAAAGTAAGCATATATCATTACAAAAAGCGTGTATGTTCACCATCATAGCATAGTTGAGACCATTACTCAAGTTACAACACCTAGGTGAGACATGGATAAGTACGCCTACCCGAGTTGACATTTGTTGTTAACCCTCCAACATGGTAAATAACATTAAAAATAAAATAATCCAATTTATCTTTCCAATATTTAATTTTTTTCCAATTTGCAATATTTTTTCTCATCCAACCTAATTTGGAAGTATTGTAATCGGTATAAAGTGGTATATATTTTAAGATTTTGGATTTACAAATGAGAGTTCTATATTTATGTATATAGACTATTTTTTGTTTCTTTTTTATTCACAAATAAATCCATTCATGTTAGAAGAAACATACATAGACACTTCTTTCTTTTTGGGATGTTTCTTTAAATTCACTTTAACATTAGTTTTTTGCTGCAAGTACATAATTCAATATTTGTAGGATGAATAATCCATTTGAGAATTTTAAAATAACTTTAGCATGATCAATAAACTTGGGAAAAAATGCTTAAACATTTGAGTAGTTAAGGTTGTGTATAAGCATGAATTATAAAAAGAGCCCAACTAAGGGAATTTTTTCCTTTTCATTTAGACTGTATATTTGATTTGTTGATTATACCAAGTTTGTTAGGTACTTCAACAAACAAATACCATGATACATTGCATATTTTACATATATCCTTGTATGTTTATACATGTTTTGTGCTTGAATATATTAACTCGAAAGGATCAACGATGATGTTCATGTCCATGTTCTAGTAAGGACTTCAAGTTGGTTATAAACAAAGAGAAATTAGCTAATGTGCATATCATCCCAGCACAATTGAAAAATTAGGCATAAATTTGACACTAAATTCAAATCAGTATCACTACCTCAATGCAATATGAAAGAAAGTAAGAAAATGCCCAAAACCGTAGGTGAACCGATTAAGGACTAATAATAAATTTAAACATAACGGAGAGTACTTAAAATCCATTTAGGTAAATTTTAACAGATAGCACTTAAAATTACCTATGATCGTAATTGAGGTTAGTCGCAATTAATTCCACTGGCTCGTTTTCGTTAATTGCAAATCAATACTACTACTGTGTAAGGTAACAGAATAAGAAAAATGGCCGAAACCGTCAACAAACATCGGTAGAGTAAGAGGTAACCGTGAATTTAAATTCAACAGGTCGAGGTTAAAATCCATTCGAGTATTTATGGTTGAAGTCTGATGGACATCAGTAAAGGATGGCTAAGCTTAGTCGTCGGTAAGTGCTAATCTTCGTTAATTGGTTAATCTGTCCGACAACCTAGGGTCGAAGTCCAATGGACAATGGCCAAGCGATGGTTGATCTTAGTCGTCGGTAAGTGCTAATCTTTGTTAATTAGTAATCTGCTGTTGCATAAGGTTTGGAAATCTACTTTGAGTTTTAGTTTTCGAGCCAATGGAATTAGGAACGGGGAATTAGGGTTTTCACTTTTAGGAATAGCATGGAAATGCGGGAATAAAATTTATAGGAAATAGTGAGAGCAAGGGCATATTTGGCATTTCAAAAGACACCATGCAAATGTATTCAAGGAATTCTCTCTGTTAGTAGTAAAGATTAATGCCTGAAGCTTTCAAAACAAAACATGATATTCATTTTTTGTCCCTCCACCTTTATTTTCTTATAATTAAATAACACGCCACTTTATTTCTTCATTTGTGTTTTGTTTCTCCTGACACCTCATATTAATTTGGTTCAAATTGTTCTTTGTTGAAGCTATATTCTCATCATCAGATTGTTCGCATTTTTAAACTTATCCTTTCTTTTTGTCACCACCTCATTTCCTATGTTAAGATCTCCATTTCAAATCTTGCTTTCCCTGAATCATTTTAACATGAGAATGCAAATTCAAAAGCTTTCTTTTATGAAACATGAGTTTCATTTTTCATTTTTCCCATACGTCCTTCCCTCATCTTAGTTTGTTCTTCCATCTTTGCCTGAAGTCTTATCTTAAGTAAAACTTGAGTATTAAACTTTATTTGTTTTTTTAAATGTGTACCAATTATTATCTTAATAATATTTCTTATAACAAGAATATCTTTCGCATATGAATTGCAATTCAAGTGTGGTTTCTTCCATTGAACTCGTATTGTAATTCCGGACAATATGATACAGGCTTGGTTGAATTTGAAGACTATTGAGATTTTGGGCTTTTGTTGGATTTTTAATGGGCTTTAAATAAAAAGTGAGTGATTAAACCCACATACGCAATACTAAATTTTCTGATGTTAATTGAGTTAAAATCATGAAGTGATAAAAATTTATTGATTGTCATTTGGTAATTTAAATTGACATTTAAATTGAATTTGAATTTTATGTTGAATTAAATAGACATTTAAACTAATATTGAATTTAATTGCTAGTTAAACACCAATAATTGATAATTAGTAACTGTTGTGATGTTGGTTGATTTGGATGTTGATTTCAATTGGATGCATATTGATTAATATATTAGATGTATGGTTGTTTATTTATTTGGACATATCACGTTATTACCCTATTTGTCACTTGACATCTTATAAATTAACACTTGCAATATTTGAAATGAACTAAGAAATAGGTTGAAATGATAGATACTTATGTCATTTAAAGATGATTTGAAATGATATACACACACACACACACACATACATGTAATTAAAATTGAAATAACCCATCACTAGGCCATATGGTAGAAAATTATATACGGACACCGGATTTGGTTAAATTACATGGTTTTAAATCTTGAATTTAGATTTTTTAAATGATATTGTTAAAGAAAATAAAAAATTAGATTTATCTATTGAATTATTTTCTAATTCGAGATTTGGAATGTTGAAACCTTCTAAATGAAATTGTTTATGGATTTAATTTGAAATCTCAAAGTTGAGATTGAAATATGATTTAAATATATCGAAAGTGAATTATTTTAAAGGTTTAGATTTTAATTTAAACTTTGAATTTACTTTAATTAAAATGGTTTAATTGGTCTTTCCATGTTTTGGATGTGAAATAGATTTAAACTAAATTGTTTAAAAATGAGAAATTGAATTGAAACTTTCAGTCATTTGAATGGAACCGTTAAATTTAATTTGAAGTAAAGTTTGAAATCATTTTGAACTGAGGCTGATTTATATTGAATTTTGAATGCGAAGTTGACTTGAATTGGAAGTCGAAAATTTGAATTCATTGTGATTTGGAATTTGAACCTGAGGTCAAATTGTTATGAAAGAAGAAACAGTATAATATAAACTATTTTAATATGAAAACTATTTTAATTATTAAATTACTTTAATATATAAACTATTTTAATTATTTAAACTACTTCCAATCTTTAAAACTATTTAAATTATTCCAAACTATTTTTGAATATTAAAACAATTTTAATTATCCAAAATATTTTTCAATATTAAAACTATATTACTTATCCAAGCTATTTTAATATTCAAACTATTTTAATTATTTAAATCCATTTTCAATATTCAAACTGTTTTAAAAAAGGAAAATATTTAGATTTAAATCATTGGTTTAAATACGAGAGTTTTGATATGAAGGTATAACTTATTTTGAATTCGAAATGATTTTGAAGTTAATCTGATATTTTGATATAAAATATGACTTGTTCTTAAAATTTAAAAGATCCAACCGGTGTATAAAACGATGTTTGGTTGTTAAAGAGACCGGGGCCGGATGAATGGCATACTCTCTATAACCACTTTAATAACCGTGTCCCCGGTTGATATTATCCATATTGAAGAGTTGACTTGGCAGCGTTTACTAGGATGAAGAAAGAGAATGATGATGGATGACCCCAACATTAGGTCAATTTGAAATGAGTAAAAGAGGAGCATATGTCTGGCCATGTTGTTAGCTACCTTTAGGGGTCATCACCCCTTCATATTATTATATTGATTTTGAGTCAATTGGTGCACCTTGATTTGATTTTGAGGGTGATGGACTCGGTCGACGGTTGTTGCATTGATATGCTACGACCAGTCAGAAAGGGTAAACTGGTAGAATTTTACCTCGGGCATTGCCTCACGTGCCTTATTTCACTTTTATCCTTATACGCATCCACCTCGATTTTGTTTTAGTATGGTACCTACAGGGGACTCACTGACTACCGACTTTACTGGTTGTGTTACAGGAACTACATAGACTACCTGTTTAAAAATGTGTTAAGGAGGATCAGTATAAATCCTTAACACTAATACTTTACGAATAGACACTACATATATAGTGTATCTTGCTATATATATATATATAGTTTAACGGATCCTTAGGAGATGAAAAATCTCGTAACATCTCTTAAGTTATTACACTCATGTTGTACACTTGATAGGAGATGGAAAATCCTATAAACATCTTTGAAGCTATTATACTCATATTTACTTGTTATTTATTTAACTTGCATAAGAACTTTTAGTTCTAACTCGAGTGTTTTGTCTTTTCGTTACGCTCGGGTCAGCCTAGGTATTTCAGTGTTGAAGACATTATTCCTTGAAGATGAAGATGGAGTTTGCTAGACCATGTTTACTATTATTATTCCGCTGCATTATTTTGGTACATTTGTTGATTGTACTCTGATTATATTGTAAAAATTGAAATCAAACGTATATTGTAAAATAGCTTCATGGACTGTTTATTCGATTATTATATTTTGTCATTCCGCTGCGAAATTTAGTGTATTGCTTTCCTTCTTTTCTCTTATTTTCTTATTAAACACATTGATAATCTGCATTCTGAATGGTTTGAGTTAGACATATATGGTTTATTGTCGACTTGAATCGTCCAAAAACAGTGGGCCGTCATAACAAATAACATAACAAGCAACTAGAATGAAAATAAATGTGTATATCAATTTCCTCAATTTGGTTTTGTTTTGTGAGATGTTTAATTGATTGAAAAATATGATAAGAGCTAAATATCAGTAACAATTATTCTTTAGATAAAAACTTCACATAAATTGATTAATACAAACATCAATATCCAAATTCAAAATAAGAAATTTAAGTTTGGTTTGGCAAGTTTTATTTAGAATTAAGATTTAGGTTACATCAGAAAAGAAACTTAATGGATTAAGTACTAACACTAGAATGTATATAGTGGGGAAATTGGAAATAGTTCCATTTGTTCAAAAAAATTATATCTTAAATCAGAAATTTTGTTCAACCATATTTATAAATGAACAAAAGAATCCAGTAATTTCAATTAAATAGTTTTGAAGTGAACATGAGATTGATATATTTCTAAATGCCTCTTATGTAATATATGTATGTATATGTATGTATGTATGTGGATGTATATAAAATATTAAATTTTATTTCTCGGGTTTAATCTAATCTAAAGCAGAGCAATCCAAAGAAATATTAAGATCAAAACATACATAAGTTTTGGACAAATATTATTGAACTTGTAGTTCAATTTGAGACCCATGTTTTGGTCACTAATCTATATTTTAAATCTTATATTCTATGATTAAATCACATACAAATTACCCTTAAAATATTATGCATATATTTAGAATCATATTTGTGGATAAATTTATAATTTTTTATATATAACATATTTGGTTTTAAATAAAAATTTGAATTAAACCATGTCATCCAGTTAGTTGTTTAAATCATGGTGTCAATTTCAGATCCAGATAAAGCAAGTATAGGGTCCAAACTTTATTAACATGGTGAACAAATTAACAAAATAAAATTAGAAGTTACCTAAAGATGAAGCAAAAGATTTGCACCTTTATAAAAGAATAAAACCCGAATTCGCTTGAATCATTCTATGGATTTTGGAAGGATCTAGAGACAAGGACTACCGCGAATTGAATTGATTTTTTTAAATTTGTTTTTTAAATTTTTTCAACTTAGGAGCCATGGAACTTTCGACTAAAAGAGAGGGAAAGAGGGCTGGAGGAAACGAATTACCAAAAAAAAATGAATGAAAAAAAATGAAGCAAAATTTGTTTTAAACGAATGATGGAAATCTTATTCCTTTCTTAAAATAGTTCATTTAATTATATATTAAATCTCAATAAAATCCTCTCCCTTCTTTACATGCATGGCAAGAAATAGATCATGCCATGTGGGCCATCAAATTTCCTAAAATCATACTAACATTGATCCCAATTAATTCCAATTTACATGTTTAGCTAATATCGTATATCGTTATGTGCATTTAAAACTTTTATATGCGCATTTTATTAACTAATTGTTTCGAACGTCAAATTAAATTTTAATGATTAATATTTCATAAATATTAATTAACTTGATTTATTTAAAAAACCCACTTAGTATTTATTTTGTTTAAATCCAATTTAAACATTCTACCGACATCGTATATTAGCACGCATGTTTATAGTTTTATATACGCACTTTATTAAATACTAATGGTATTTAAACAAATTTAATAATTAAAATTTCATAAATATTAATAATTTAATTAATTTACAATGGTAATAAATTAATTAAATTGTGTGGTTCATTCGGAGTGTTCATTATCTCGGTTATGCGACATGTGTAAATTCGGTCAACAATTAATATCGAACAATTCATATATTAACGTTCACATGTCATCTTACCCAGTGGTATGATATTTCGGTTGAATTATCGCTCATACATCTTTTGATAAAATCCAATTTTACTTATTATAAGCGGTACCTAGTAGTAACGATTATTTATACAAATTCCCTTCATCAAAACTATATCACATTAGGACTTATGGAATTTGGTTTTGGTCCAAACTCCATCATCGTCCACATTCAACTTGTAGTTCCAAACATAAAATATTTGGTTCAATATAACAATTATTATTAATAGTCTGGCCAAAGACTTTGGGTTTTAGTTGACTACAGTTGACCGTGATACTAAGCACATATAACTAAAGAGACTAATTCTTTATTGAAACAGTTTCACTTTCAGTGCTTCAACTCGGACCCAACTATAGTCATCAATGGATGTCATGCCATGATTTAATTATAATTAAAGTAGAGTATCCACAATGTTGTTTCATGATATTCTCAAGTTAAAGGAATTGGTAACATCGTCACTTCGAGATTATCTGTTTGACCTTAGTTATATGACCAATAGAGAACTCTCGAGTGAGTTATCCCATAGTTATCCAATACCTATCAACACATAACACTTTGGTGCCCCTAGCAATCATGAGTAATACGTTGCTCAGCAATTGAAAAGTTTTATACACGATAGTCTTAATAGATTTATCGATATCCCATTTTAAAACATCTTGACTAGGAATATTTAAAATAATATGTTAGTTTTAATGTGATAAATTTCTCATGATTACAACACATTATAATTGCTATCACATGACATATCACTTGGGGATTTTCTATTTAATATAGTTCACATCAATTACTTCAATAATATAACAAGTATAAATAGAAAGGAAACACATTTTACTTTGAACAAGGTTGGTTATCGAGTTAGATATATGTAACATATTATATAATTATCCCTAAAGCATACCCCTAACTCTACCTGAAAAACAAGCACTTTGTTGGGATGGAAAGCTAATCGACAAGGGTAATGGAGTTGAAAGCATGGATGTGATTTGGTGGGTTAAAATTCCTATCATATTTCTCATGCGCGGAAAGCATACCGCCGATGGATGTAAGTGTTCAAAATCTCATCGGAAAATGGCTCACCGTTCTCTTAATCAGAGAATGCCTCCCACCCTTGTATTTTTGGTTGCATTGTGTTAAGTTTTTGGCAAAAAAGTGCACTTCTTCACTAAGGCTGGCATCATCCTATTAAGGGATATTCTCGCCAACGATGGGTTGGGGACTCATCCTGCAACTGGATGGAATGGAAAATCAATGATAAGAGGGAAAGTGATGATAATGAGTTAGAGCGAGAGACCTTCTTTTCTCTTGTGCAAAGGGCGACCTTGAATGTCTGGCCCGCCCCTCCCTCGGTCTGTTCCTGGTCACACCCTATAAGATCTAGATTATGCCAAAAGAGCCACATGCTCCTTACCGGTGGCAGGAGCAGTGCCACTAAGACGGTCAGAAGCAGAAGTTCTTAGACGCTCAAAAGATGATGGCCATTCTGATAATGGGGAACGATGATGCCTTAGTTCTCTAGGCACGACCACATCTAGAGCAATATCAACATGGCTAGACACACGGTATACCTCTTTGGATGAACAACTTCCGTGAATGGGTTTTCAGGCACTACTATTCCCCCGACCTCATCGGTGGTCATGAGATGTAGGCATCGGGTAATGCAGGTTAATGAACAGGTGAGTCGATATGGTCGACAATGGGAGGAGCTGATGTGACAAAGTTTACAGTAGCTTGGGTACCTAACCATGTCCATGGACTTGGGATGGGTACAGTCGGTTAACCAAACCTATCGGTTAATTAACTGATTTAACCGACCAAAGTACACAGTTTGGTTAACCGAACCGAAAATAATTTTGGGTTGTTCATACCGTCCGAACCGTTCGAATTTAATCGCGGTTAACCGCTTATATCGATCAATTGATCGAAGTTAACGGTTAAAAATTAACTGAAAAAAGTGAGAACAAGCACATAAAACATTAAAAGAGAAAGACAACCATTGCATAGTACATATAATACATGCTAACTGGAATAAGCACCCAAGAAACTATTTGATTTACTCAGCAAACCTACATACATTACATACTGACAAATAAGCAGCCTAGCCACAGCATATTACATAGTTCATACATATATAGTCTATAAATTTTTATTAATCGGCCTAGTTTGAAGACTAATTCAGCAATTACATCATGCATATTAACCAGCAAGCAACTCAACTAGACAAAAATCAGCAATTACGTGTTTACTTCAAAGCCAAACATCATACTAAACCACATTTGCTATGTGCTCATGCTGATGCTCAAGTGGAAACATAACATGCATCTCACGTACTTCCAATTTAATCTTGAAATGTAAGTTAAATGAAATGATTAAAAATATGTTTAATAAAAAGAAAACATGATGGGTAAAGTATAATATCATATAGATTAAAAAGTTTAACCAAAAAAACAGTCCTTTGATATCAACTAAATAAATTTATCAACAAAACTTTAATTGCTCAAAACAAGAAAGAAAATGAAAGCCTAAAACAAATTTTTGCCCATCTATACTAACTCGCATTACAATTGAAATAAAGTGATGTGCTTGAAACGAAGTGATGCACACCTTAGGAAATCCTATTAGTGAATATAGCAGGCATTATTATGAATAAACTACAGCAATACAATTTCAATGTTTAACAAAAAATGGTCCCTTGATGTCAACTAAATGTATTTTTCTTAACAACATGGAAAGATTCGTGTTTGCATTTGAGCTACCTAATCATTGCTAGTTAATTCCTACTTATCAACTTCTAGACTGGAAGTAACAAAATTTTAAGCTCAAAACAAGAAAGAAAAGCCTCGACCAGCTCATTCATCTTCAACAATAACTCTTATATCAGAAAGAGTCACTCCATTTGTAAGGATCTTACCTCAATATCCAGTTAATGCATTTCTTAATGTCTGCTGATATAAATTAATATTGATGTCAATCCTTGCTTGATGCTATAAGATTTTGTTAAAAAGTTTTAATGCATCATCTTGCTATTCAAACAAATGACAACTTGAACAATGGGAAGAGAGTGCTCTCGGGTCCAAATAATAAAAGTTCACATTAAGTCTCAAATAGATCTAAATTATTTCAAATATATGTTGTACTCGATAATACATGAATTGGTGCATTCCTATTTTACAATTTCATAAACTATACACTAGATCTTATACATATAGTCTATTACCTTGAACATTCACGTACCTTGTTTATAAACTATCATTATTACCTTGAAATTGTTGAATTACTAGATCTAATACTCTTTCTTTGGCACCAATGTTTTCTGCAACAGTTGGAGGCCAGCATGAATGTGATGTGTTGTGACTAATCGGGGTCTACGGTTTTCGATTAGTTAGACAAAGATGGGCACTTGAGAAGATGCATGGTTTTTGATAAGAAAATAAAGATGAGCATAGAAAGCACTAATCAGATCTAGGGTTCTCTTATGTTTTTCTTTTTGATTTTACTGAATAGTAAAAGAACTAAAAGTGCAAAGAGGAAAATAGGGCACAGTATCGGTTTGGGTATGGATCATATAGAAATGGGCTAATAATCGGGTTGGACCATGTTATTAAAAAAACCTTAGTTTTTCGATCGGTTAACGGTTAACCAACCGACCAAATTCTTTTAACCGTTAACCGAACCGAAAATGGTCGGTTATGGTCGGTCGGTTAACCAATGACTTCGGTTAACCATATTTATTAGTTAAGTCGGTTCGATCGATGTTGGTTAGATCGGTTAAGTCGGTTAAATGCCCACTTCTACCTTGAACTTTGTACTTTACAGACTATTGTACTTAAATTGATTGTTGCAATACAATACGTCACATCTCATCATTGAGCCCATGAATGAGGTAAGTGACACTGGCAGCAGTGTTGTCATTAGTTTCATGCTCGTTGGAGTTGTCACCATCCGATCTAGGAACTAGGTCCATGGTAATTAGTCAAGATAGATTTTTGTAGAGAAGAAAAGTGATGAAAGGGGAGAGGTTTCGTATGAGGCCCTCCTTTTAGCGTCAAAATGTTGACTGGAGATTTAACCAACATCAGACTCAGCTTGGTTATACTATGAAAGCAAATGTTACTTGCTAATCACTAGGATTAAAACGAAAAAGGAGGAAGAAGACAGGAAAAGCAAGGTAAATGATGTCAATATAGAGTGGTTCGACAAGATTTCTTATGTCTACTATGGAGATTTCTTACTACAATTCTCTCTTAAAATTACAATAAATTATAAGAGAATAATAAGAAATATGACACCTAAGTCCAATAAAGTTAACTAATCTTAAGTACTTAGGACCTTGATTTTCCATGAGAACAACTCTGGAAAGAGATATGGTGAGAATTCTAATTGATAGAGTTAGGGGTACGCCCTAGGGGCAATTTTGTAGTTTATTGTAAATTAGTAACTCTGAAATCAATTCTCGTTTGAAATAAAGGAATTTCTTCTTTTTGTTATATATTTATTATAATGTGTTATAAATGAATAAATGTTTAATTAAAATACAAGGGCATTTCACCAGAAGGACAAACTTTGCAGTCCAATTAGTTTCTAGGACACACATCCACAGAAATTAATTTCAAGGCCAAAGTCAATAGAATAATTAATTTTAACGACAAAGTCTGCGGTCCAATTACTTTCAAAGACATAATTTTATAGATTTTTAGGCCTTAGAAACTAATTATTTTGCATTTTATCCTTAAAAATAATTATTTCAGTTCCGTGTCCTAGAAACTAATTGCGCTTGCTAAAGAGGCCCTTAGAGCTAATTTCCACAAAAATATATTTAACAAAAAATCCATAAATGGTATGTTTTTGTGATAGTAGTTACAAAGTGTTGTACTCTTGAGTAATTTATCACAATAAAATTAAATATATCATTTTAAGTGTCTCTAGTTAAGATGCATCGAGACTGGATATCGATGTATCCATTGAGACTAGAGCACTAACGCTCTTCAAATGTGGGGCAGTGTATTACTAATGATCGGTAGAGGCACCTAGGGGTTACGTACTGATAGTTATTGCATAACTATGGAATGACTCACTTGATAGTTTTTTGTTGGTTAATATATCTAGGGCCAAACAGAAAATATCAATAAGACTAATTTACGCAGTTCTCTTGACTTGAGGATATTGTTGATCTTTAATGTGGAAGCTGTGAGAAATGCGGATTACGGATCTTGAGGATGGAATAACACTAGGGGTAAATAGTGTTTATGGATTTTCTAAATCTTTTTGAAACTTATATATCTAATCACCAACAAATGCAATTCACAGACATAGATATAATCACAGAATCAGACATAGATGCAAATACTAAATAAAAGCAGTAAAGGAAAGACTAACCAAGATGTTATACTGGCTCGGAGTTACCCTGCAACCAGTCCCATACAATCGTACGAATTTCTTATCAAAATAATCTCCCATATTACACCCTCAGTTTCAAGGCTACGAGGTACACCCTCTTGTATTCGAGTCCAGGGCAAACTCTCTTGATTTAACCAGGCTACAAGATCACCTAATTGATTTCCAGGGCTACAATCACACTCAATTGATTTCAAGGCTCAACCGCACCTTTTACGCAACAATTTGATTTACAAAAGATTCTATAACTCTGAATAGCACTGAGATCTTATGGAGAGAATGGTAGAGAATCAAAAAAGAGGTAATCAAGTTCGGTTCACTTGGTATTTCGGCAGAGTGTAGTTTAGGATTCTTTAGAATAAACATGGAAGATGAAGATGAGAGAAAATAAATGAAATCTGGTAGAAAATTCATTTAGAACTTACTGGTATTTATAGTAGAGCAACAGCCACACCTATTCGTGAAAGGATACGACGAATAGACACTTCTTTTGAAATTTGAAATTTGAAAATAATGGACACCATGTCGACATGGAGAGTTGAGGGATGTCAACATGCTCAAGGCAAAATTGATGTTTTGATTTTCTTAAAAAAAATTGGTTTCTATAATTTGTCAAAACAATTTCTAAACTTTGTAAATATATTTGAATATAGTTTAAAACATATAAAAGAGTTTAGAAAGCAATTTTTAATATATATAATCTTAATCTATAAAGTGATTTAAAATCCGAGTATATAAATATTTTAAAGCTAAATATTTAAAATAAGAGATGGTTTAAAAACAAGGAAAATTTTGAAATGAAAATATTAAAAATGAAAAAAATAGTTTTGAGGCTAAAATATGTAAAACCAAGAGAAATGTCTTTTTGAAAAGAAAGTTTGAAAACATTTTTTAAAAACAAGAGATATATTTTTGAAAAGCATTTTTATGAAATTAGTGGATATCAAAATAAGACCACTATATGTTCCACTAGATATTATCGTGGGTTCCATCCCACTAGGGTTCCATCCCTTTAACAGGCTCGAAGTGGATTCCATTCCATGAATAAATTTTGAATAAAGATGTAAGTGCTTTCAAGAAGTTTAACATAATTCTAGACTCAATACTTATCTTGTACTATTGAAATATTGAACACTTGATATCTTGATTTCATTATATCTTCAATCTTTGAATTCATCAGTCCTGTATCTCTATACTGTAAAGTCTTCATTCTTGGTACGTGCATATACATATATATCTAAACTATAATATTAGTATTTATATTTTATAACAAGTCCTAAGGTTGTTTTCATCAAAAACATCATCTCAACGACTAGCAAACTCTCCCTTTTTGATGATGACAACCTATGTTTATAAAATTCACCTTCACTATAACTCCCCCTAAAATTAATAACTCCCCCTTAATCTAAGCCTAACTGCTCTATTTTATATTTCTCCCCCTTTGTCATCAACAAAAAACTTATCCTAAACTAATATAACTCCCCCTTAGTCTTATACAGGAGTACCTATGACAAACTACGATGGAGTGTGTGTGTGTGTGTAATAACATGATCTAATAATAAAGACATGACAAATATGAAAGTTTAAACCCAATATATATATACTATGTTTCATATAATGTTATACAATCCATTCAAACCAAATCAATTATAATCAAATCAAAGCAAATCAAATCAAAGCAAATCAAATCAAACCAAATCACACAGTTCAAAAACAAGCAATTCAAACCATAAGGAGATCAAATATTTCTAGAAACTTGAACCCATCCTTCTTTGTGATAGCCCGCAAATCCGTACCCCTTGAATTAACACTATTCTACCTCTATTAACTCAAGTGGCACAGAAATACGAATCATTAGGGTTAAAGAAGAAGAGATAGAAGAAGAAGAAACTAAAACAATATCAGAATCTCACAGTCGCAGCGGAATAAAATATAATAGTAAATATAGAACTTTACACTAAATGAAAATTATCACCGATTTACACATCATATCATCAGAGTATCTCATGCATCAACAATCATAAATCAGACATACCATATAATCACAGCAGCGGATATATATATAGGTACATATAATACGTCTCGGACTCCAGCTCCTCTCCTGCTCCATAGCATCAAGTCCTGTACAAATAATACTCGGTCTGACCCGAGCATTATAATGAAATAACACCCGAGTCAGTCTGGAATACCAGCTGATAATAAATATGCATCCAAATTGATTATTAAAGTTTCAAAAATCCTTTGAAAACAAAAGCATCTCGTAAGACCATGCCACAAATAAACATGTCGGGTTTTTACCTTACGATAGCTAAAACACTTTTTATAGAAATCCTCTGATATTATAATAGGGTGAAAAGTGTACAATAGTGATAGTGTACGAGTGCACGTACAAATATAGTACACACGGATCGTGTAATATGGAATATAATATAAATGCGGAAATAGATGATAATATCACAGTAAATAAAAATAGAAAAATCACACCAGAGATTTTTATACTGGTTCGGAGCATCGTCCTACGTCCAGTCCCAGACTTCTATCTGGATTTTCACTATTAACTACTTCGCTTCACCCGGAGGAACAGGTTTACAACACCCGAGCAAATGAACGGGATTTCACGCCTCTAATACACTGAGGACTTCAACACTTGCCTCTTACAACACCGAGGACTTCAACACTTACCTCTTACAACACCGAGGACTTCAACAATGATAAATATAATTGTTTGTTGACGGTATGTGTTCTTGCTAACACAGTTTTGTTACTTGTAGTACAAATTTCCTATAATCTTATCCTCAAAATATGTGAATGATGTTTTGTGAAGATTAAGGGAAGTATATTACTTATTGAATCAATAGATATGAAATAATTTCAATGATTCAATAAGCAATTAAAATAATTGAGAGCTTTTAGAATGCAGGAGTAGTAAGATCAGAAATTAGAGTAAAAAGAATATGTTTTTTTTATGTTATTTGAATCAATGATTTAGATGAGTTTATATAGAGAAAAATAGTTGTAACTCTTTATTAACAGTAGCCATTAATAGATATGATCATTGATGAAAGGTAAGAGATGCAACCATTGGAGAAAGAAGTGTCTTTTGGAAAAGGTTTCTTTCTGTTTAAAAACGGTCGACAGGTCAAAAATTGGCCAGTAGACAGGATTTCAAATATATAGTCGTTATGTGCATGTGTGCACGTTTATGTGCATTTTACACGAAAACGGTCGACCGCCTAATTTATGACCGGTCGACCGGTCTCTGTTAATTTGCTCAACAAATGTGCAAATGCTTCTTTTAAACATATATATATCGATTATATTGAGATGCATGATTATTTGAGGATAGATTTTAACAAGTTTATCACTATTACAATATCAAATAATCAACCTATAATCTAGAGTACCATATGTAGCTCTTTTGTGCCTCTTTATAGACGTGATGTCTTTGTTTTGTCGATCGCCTTTATTTCTTTGTCAGAAATCAAAACCTTCATAGAACCTGTGACTCAACATTCTCCCCCTTTTTGATTGATGACAACATATATCTGAAGTTCTGAATCTCCCCCTGAATATGTGATCTGTATTCTTTATATATATATATATATATATATATATATATATATATATATATATTCCTGCAAATAATTGTTAGCACTTTCTCCCCCTTTGTCATCGACAAAAAGGAATAGATAATGGAATAATATAGGAGTATATCAACAAGAATATAACATAATATAACATACCCCATAATATAGGATTATCATACACACCAAACATACCAGAGTATCCAAACATACCAAAGTTTCATACATACCATAATATCGTACGAATAAAAGTAACGACACTATTTAGTACAAGTGTCGAATGATGTTTTAAATTACTAATCCAAAATATAGAGATAGAAACCAGAAACTAGGATGAGTCAGAAGCTGTCTCCTCTTGAATATCTTCTTCCTCCTCATCATCATCATCTTCCTCTTCATCGTCCTCTCTAGATAATTCTCCACGACCATGTCCACTAGTACCAGCAGACTCCTCAGTTGATGACCAGTTGAAAGCAGGAGGAGCAGGACGTTTGCCTGGGTCTTGAGCAGAGATGGATGTGCTACATGAAATAGCATCCCATAAAATACCAAAGAATGACTTGACTTTGTTGAAGCGTTTATCAATTTTCGTGTCCATGCGCTTGAGTCTTGATTCAAGCAAGAATTGATTACGCGCAATAGTTTCAAGTGATTCTTTCGTGGTGGATTTTGATTTCAACATTTTAACTTCTTCGGAACGAGGTCGAGAGGAAGTAGCTGTTTGTTTTGATGGACCTCTTTGTTGCCATTGTTCAAACGGCATAATCTGAAGGTAAGGAGGAGGGAGCTTCATGCGTTTGATGGTTACGGAGTCAATACATTTTGGTTTCGAGGTGGCAGAGTCAGGAGGTCTTACGCCACAAGCTACCAAAATACGCATGATATATTCATTGTAGAAAAAGTGAGGTCGCGTAGAGTTGTTCACCTTGAGAATCTCGTCAAAAAGCATATGAACCCAATTGATTTGGATATCTCCATAAATAGCATAAAGGGCCTTGAAGTTTTCTTTGTATAAAACGTCGTAGTTTCCTAGTCTAGGAAACAAAGAGAACATCAAGACGCGATGTAGTAATCTGGAGGTGGGTCGAAGTCCAATTGATTTTGTGCCATCACTGTCGTCCTCCATGAATTGATGGCTGATGCTATTGCGAGTGAAGACTTCACAGAAATGTGATGAAAACTCATTGCCTTGATTTGGAATACCCAGTATAGAAGCTATCCTATCATGAGTGATAAAAATTTGTTTGCCACATACGACAGACCAAATGACTCCGTTCGGATCATCAGGTTTATACTCGTCCAGGTTCATGTTGGCATAGAATAATTTTATCATCAAGTGATTTATTTCCACATTGTTTTCTGAAAAATCGATCAATGGAGTAAGATTGGAGTTATTTGCTAACCTATGGATTCCATAAGATGTGAAATCATCAAACTTGATGAAAGAGCCCGGATGAACCTTGTAGTTAGTCATTTGATTCCATCTTGTGATAGCTACCGGATTTTCGAGCCACTTCTTAGCGGAGATATTGAGTGATGAAGTTCCGGAGGATGATCCTTTCTTGGGTTTCTTTTGCGGAGGAGCCATTGTTAGAAGATTTGGAGATTTGGAAATTGAAATTGAGAAAATAGGGTTTTTGGAGTTTGGGGAAAAATAACCGGTTGAGACAAATGAGAAGGAGGATGGAAAAAAAGACGCAAAGGATATATATAAAAACTGAACATGCGTTAACCGGTCGACCGCTTGAATATGGTCGGTCGACCGTTTTCAACCAGAGAGCAAACGGTCGACCGGTTCAAATATAGGTGGTCGACCGGTTATATTGCCTGATGAAAAACAGTTTGTTTTAGCAAATTTTGAGAATATATCTAGCTATATAATTCATATTTCACTCTTATTATAAAATATAAACGTTATTACAAGAGTGATAGTGAGAAAACGATACAACAAGTATATATATAAAACTAATGAGGAGGGGAAGATTCGTCATCAGAATTTTCTTTATTATCTTCAATACGTTGTGTCCATGGACTCCAATTTTTCTGAGCACCTTCATTCTTGTTATAATTCCAATCCCAAGAGTTAGGACTCCTAGATGTTGACGGCCTAGACGACATTGGTTCATGCACATCATGCTTGTTTGAGCCACAAAAGAATGATGCCATTTTTTCTAAAACTGATAAACGTGCCGACGTCCGTTGTTGCTCATGATAAAGCTGGCTTTGCCCATAATGGAGTTGTCTTTGAAGATCTATTTGACGTTTCTGATAGTGGTGAATCTCGTCGATCTGAGCTTTGGTACGAGGAGAACAAAACAACGCCTTCTTAACTCGTTTTGAGGTTGGTGTACTTCTAGGAGTACGAAGGCATTGGTGATGATACTTTGGTTTTTGTTTTGGTGTTTCAGGAGAATAATACTCCTCTGGCTCAGAACTTGCAACGGAAATGTGTCATTTGTGAGCACACTTATCACAAATGTGAGCCATAGAGAATAATGTATAGAGCCTTATGCTTAGAAAAAGAAAGATGAAATAAAGAGTGAAAATTTTGACAAGCTTATAAAGAAGTTCCATGTACATAAGCCTGTGGATGAGAGTGAATAAAGAATTTTGACCATGAAAGCAAGCAGAGGCTCTTATTGAAAGAAATAAATAGTCTCCTTTTGATAATAGGAATTAAAAAAAATATAGTTCAAATAAAATAAAAACAATCATTAAAAATTACTAGTCAAGATCTTTTTTTGAAATTAAACCAAGCTCTCTTCGTAATCTAATAAAACTAGATTCGAGCAGCGGCTTAGTAAAAATGTCCGCTATTTGATTATCAGTTTGGACATATTCAAGACATATATATCCTTTTTCAAAATTATCTCTAAGGAAATGATGACGGATATCAATGTGTTTGGTTCTAGAATGATTCACTGGATTCTTAGAGAGATTTATAGCACTTGTGTTATCACAGTATATAATAGAATTTGATAAATGTATATCAAAATCTTGAAGTGTTTGTTGCATATATAGTACTTGAGTACAAGCGAGAGCTGTTGATATATATTCAGCTTCACATGTTGATAGTGAAACACAATTTTGTTTCTTACTAAACCAAGAGACAAGTGATTTTCCAATAAAATGGCACGTACCACTTGTACTTTTTCTATCCGTTCGCGAGCCACCAAAATCAGCATCACTAAATGATACTAATTCAAACGGACATTCTTTTGGATAAAAAAGACCGAAACCTTTGGTGTTATTAAGATAACGAAATATACGTTTCACTGCTCGTAGATGTGATTCCTTTGGATCTGCTTGAAAGCGTGCACATAGACAAACACTCATCATTATATCTGGACGACTAGCTGTAAGATAAAGAAGAGAACCAATCATGCTTCGATATAGTTTCTGGTCAACACTCTTACCATTTTCATCTTTTTCAAGATGTGTAGTTGTACTCATAGGAGTTGGTTTACCAGATGTATTTTCTAATCCGAAGCGTTTGATAAGATTTCCGCAATATTTTTCTTGATTGATAAAGATACCACTCGGAAGTTGTTTGATTTGAAGTCCAAGAAAATATGACAGTTCTCCCATATGAGACATTTCGAACTCTTTGGTCATAATACTTGCAAATTCCTTGCAGAGTTTATCGTTTGTTGAACCAAAGATGATGTCATCTACATATATCTGGATAACTAGAATATCCTTTTGAGAATGTTTAATAAACAAAGTTTGATCGACTTTGCCTATTTGAAATCATGAGTTAATAAGATAGCTACGTAATCGTTCATACCAAGCACGAGGTGCTTGTTTTAAACCATACAGAGCTTTCTTAAGTTTGAACACATGGTCAGGATATTTTTCATGTACGAACAAAGGAGGTTGTTCGACATAGACATTCTCTTTGATAAATCCATTGGGAAAAGCACTTTTGACATCCATCTGATAAAGTTTGAAATTATGGTGACAAGCAAAAGATAATAGGATTCTAATAGCTTCTAGTCGAGCAACTGGTGCATAAGTTTCTTCATAATCGATACCTTCTTCCTGATTATACCATTGTGCTACTAATCTTGCTTTATTTTTGGTGATATTTCCTTGTTCGTCAGCCTTATTTTTATAGACCCATTTAGTACCAATAACTGACTGATCAGCTGGCCTTGGAACAAGTTCCCAAACGTCATTGCGCTCGAACTGATTTAGTTCTTCCTGCATGGAAATGATCCAATAATCATCTGTAGCAGCTTCTTTTGGATTCTTAGGTTCGATATTTGAAAGAAAAGCGACATGACCCATTTGATTGAGTTGACTCCTTGTTCTGACATGTGATGTTACTTCACCAATTATATTTTGGGCCGGATGGTCTCTTAATAATTTTGGTGGTGATTGTAACTCACATATTTGAGGAATATTCTCAGTAATTATTTCCGAGTCAGAATCAATATTCGTGATAATTGGATTGTCAGTGACTATTGATTCGTCATCATCTGATATAGTGTGAGGACGCTGATAGAATTCATCAAAAGAGACATGAAGTGATTCTTCAATAGTTTTGGTTCGTGTATTAAATATACGATAGGCCTTACTTCGTTTCGAATAACCGACAAATATTCCTTCATCAGCTTTTGGATCGAATTTGCCAAGCTGGCCTTTCGTATTTAAGATAAAACACTTGGAACCAAAAACTTTGAAGTATGAGATTTTAGGCTTTCTTTTGTTAAATAATTCATAAGGAGTATTCTTGGTAAGAGGTCTTATGGACACACGATTTAAAACATAACAGGCAGTTGCAACGGCTTCTGTCCAGAAATGTTTTGGTAAGGTGGTTCCATTCAATAATGTTCTTTCACATTCTTGTAAAGTTCGGTTCTTCCGTTCTACAACTCCGTTCTGTTGTGGAGTTCTGGGAAACGAAAAATTATGATATATACCTTTCTTTGTACAAAAATGTTCAAATTCATTATTTTCAAACTCTCCGCCATGATCACTTCTTATATTTTTAACTTTAATCCCTTTTGATTTTTGAATTCTTTTGACGAAAGATTTGAAATGATCGAAAGTGTCACTTTTATTTTTTAAGAAAATTGTCCATGTGTAACGAGAGAAATCACCAACAATTACAAGCACATATCGACTGTGATTTATTGACTGCACCCTAGTAGGTCCAAATAAATCCATGTGTAGTAACTCAAGTGGTTGTAATGTTGATATGACTTTCTTGGATTTAAAAGATGATTTGGTCAATTTTCCTAATTGACATGCATCACAAATGTTGTTAACTTTAAAACTCATTTTGGGTAGTCCTCTAACTAGATTGTTTTTGGCTAGCTTGTCAATAGTTCTGAAGTTTATATGACAGAAGCGTTTGTGCCATAGCCATGGATCATTATCATTAGCCACAAGACACATATCTGAATTATGATTAATATTCATATTCAGAATATATATATTTCTGTCTCTATAACCTTCGAAAACTAAATTATGGTCTTTATCCAAAATACTACACTTATTATTCAAAAAGGAAATTATAAAACCCTTGTCACATAACTGACTAATACTAAGTAAATTGTTTTTTAAATTTCTAACGAGCATGACATTAGTAATAAGAGGTAAGTAAGATGCACCGCAATTGCTCACATCGCCTTTGCCGATGATATAGCCTTTTGAATTATCTCCAAAAGTGACGGAGCCACCATCTGAGTATGTAATATTTGTTAATAAGCTCTTGTCTCCAGTCATGTGCTTCGAGCAACCACTGTCCAATATCCACTTTCCTCTTTTCTTAAGTGGGACCTGCAAAAAAACAGAATTAAGTTCATGGTACCCACTTTTTATAGGGTCCTAAGAGTTAGGTCTTAGGAGTCCAAACCCATACGGGGCTGGTATCCCCTTTATATACATAACTAGTATTATGATGCACAGTATTCATGAAATTTTGAATATATTTGTTCCTAATCAAATTGTTATTTGTTTTAGGAACCCATATTTTGATAGTCTTCATATTTTTCTTTTGAAATTTCACAACTGGTTTCGGTTTGGAGTATAATAAACCAAGATTTTTCTTAGCTTCAGTTTTTTGTACTCACTTCTTTCTTTTATTACCAAGATGTTTCTTGGTTTCTTGTTTCTTATATCCCAAACCTTGTTTATCTGAAATAGATTGTGAACTTTCAATGATTTTTGTCAAATTTTCTCGACCTTTGTTAAAGTTAGAAACATTTTGAGTAATGTCATCAAACTTTGTTTGTAAACTAGCTTTTTCTAGGTCTAGAATTTTGACTTTTGCCTTAAGCTCATGATTTTCAGTAGTGAGAGCATTATTTTTCTCTTTTTGAGCTTCTATTTCTTGACTCAAAAGAGATAGTTGAGAGTCAACATTAGATGATGATTCTTGAATTTTTTCAAGTTCTTTTTCTAATATTTTCTTCTCATCTTTTAACATCTCTCGTTCAAACTCTGCTCTACCTAAATCTGCTTTGACTACTTTTAATTGACGTTTTATGTCTTTATATTTGACTATCAATTCAGCATTAATATCAAGTAATTCATCAAGTGTAGGAATTTGTACCTCACCTTCTGTTGCCATAAAACAAACATTAGCTTGTTCATTCTCCGAATCACTTTCACTTTCTGATGAAGATGAGTCTGAATCATCCCACGTTACTGAGAAGGCTCGTTTCTTTGACTTGTCCTTCTTATATTTGAATTTGTCATTTTCTGACTTCTTCTTTTGTTCTGGACAATCCTTCTGCATTTGCCCCTTTTTGTGACAGTTGAAGCATTCTATAGAGGATGATGTTGGTTTATTTGATCCAGATTTCTTTCTGTTATAACGACTGGCTTTTCGCTGTTTTAGGAATTTTTTGAAACCTTTTGCTATGAATGCCAGATCTTCGTCTTCAGACTCTGATTCATTTTCGTCTTTTTCAGCATGGAATGCTACGTTCTTCTTTTCTTCTTTTTGTTCCTTTCTAGTCTGCAAGTTAGCTTCATAGGACATTAGATTTCCTATCAATTCATCTGGCTTCATGACGGAAAGGTCATTAGCTTCTTCAATTGCTAATACTTTTCCTTCCCATTCACTAGTCAGAGAATGTAGGACTGTTGAGACAACATCAAAATCAGAATACTTTTGTCCTAAGCCAATAAGTGCATGGTGGATAGTTTGAAACCGTGAATACATATCATTGATTGTCTCATTTGGTTTCATTTTGAAATTTTGAAATTGACTTTTCAGCATGGCTATTTTGGCTTGTTTAACCTTGTTAGTACCTTCATGAGTGATTTTTAACGTTTGCCAAATTTGATATGCAGTAGTGCAGATACTAACACGGTTATATTCATTTTGGTCTAATGCACAAAACAACATATTTATTGCTCTTGCATTTACAGCTTGTAACAGCCCTAGTTTTTAGCTATTTATTTCTTTTAATTTTTTTGTTTTTAGAAATATAATTTATATAAATTGTGTTTACCAATATTGTTTAAATATTTAATTTAGAGAATTAAACTCGTTAATTTAATATGATTTTTGTAACTAAATTTAAGAAGAAAAAAAAAAGGAAATTTTTATAATGTATAATGAAGTGAGTGGTAACTAAATGTTTTGGATATTATCATAATATCTGTTGTTATACCCATTCCCTAAAAATAATGAAAAGGAGAAAATTTGTAACATATTAAAGTAGTTAATTTGGTAGGTTATGACATGCAAATCATGTTGGTGGAATATTCTCAATTTTGACATATTAATTATGTTAGCAGTGAACATTGTTAAGCAATTTAAAACAATGAAACTTACAATCAATTTATTTGATAAATCTACCTTATTCCTAGTTAGCAATTCAAAACTTGAATAAAGGCACATACGGATATTTTAAAATGGAGTTAATGACAATTAATAGATATTTCAAAAAGAAATTATGACAATTAATAGAGAAATTAATTGTAAAATTTCAGTAGTTGACCAGAATTAATTTATTGAATAATTAATGCAAATTAATAAAATTGATGAAAGATAAATAAGTTAATTCTTTTGGTTAATGGCATGAGGACACGAGGTTAATCCCCATTTTGTAGGAGAAATCTGCCCGTGTAACCAGTCCGGCTACCAGTGCCTACAAAGCGGACGGATTAATGTGAGACGTCGCAGGATTGATAATTAACAAAAAGGGTTAATTAACTAATTAAGTTAGTAACCAAATTTGAGTATGTGATTAAAGGAGGATAATTAATTGGTAATATGGTAATTAATTGAAATCAATTAAGGAGGGTAATTAAAAGGGATAAGGTAATCAATTGAAATCAATTAAAGGCAATTAAAGGGGAATTAATTGATTAGAAGAATATGGAAATCAAATTTGCCTTCCTTTGCGCGTGACACAAAATTTTATTCTTTTAACATTTTGACATTTGCCTCTTACCATTTGTTTCTTGAGCATGTCACTGTATTCATTTATTCACGCAGCCTTATCCACAAAAATATCAACTCTTCCAATTGCCATTTTTCCTCTCACCTAAATTAAATGCATTCAAAATTTAATCTTGCCTATCTTTGCAAATTTTCGCATACCCATTATATCTCTCTGTTTCCACTGCGTTTGTTTTGCAATAAATAAAATTTTCGAACCATTGATCAAGTAAATATTTATGTAAGCATTTATTACTTTTGCCTTTTCAGTTAAAAGCTTTTTCATTGCTTACCATAAATCACGCAAGAGCTCAAGTTTTGCTTCCTCAATCAAATCTGTTCAAATTTGCAGTAACGCATGCTTTAAATTTAGATTATAACTGGTATAAATCACGCAAGCTATCTAAAAAAAAAAAAAAATCCAAAAGAGTGATATCGTTCAAACATAAAACTGGAAAGAGAAATCAACGCATGCATTTATCACAATTTTCGTGTAGCGTTCAAACAAGAAGAACTGGAAATAAATCTCTTGCCTAAACGCATGCACTCAAAAAAATCAACGCTTGCATTTATTTCTTACGTTTTCAAACCTGCCTATTTATCTCCCCTTTTTATTTCGCAAGTTTATCTATAAATACTTTGCCTCATTCACATAAGTTTTCATATCTCCTTGTTTGTCCCTCTCTGGTACAAGCTTCTATCAGGTAAATAATTTGCATTGTTTATTTCTTTGCTTCTTCCAATTTTCCTTCCTCCTTCTTGTGTTCTCTGATTTCCTTGCTCGGCTACTTCCCCATCATGCCATGCCATTTATAAATACATATAGAACTTTGTTAGTAGTAGGCTGGAAGAAATGATATAAATTGATTGTAGGAAGCTAGACTATGGAATTAGTGTAGTTATGATGTAGTTAGTGGTATTGTGGATTTGGATAAGTGCAGTTTGAAGAGGAAGGCATAGAAAGAAAAAAAAAAAGAATTACAATTTAATAATGGAGAAGATAAATTGATAAGGAGAAAATGATATGAAATGTTGTTTAATTCAAATAAACAATATTGTATGAATAAATCTTGGGTGAATATAATAAAATGACATTTATTTCAAAATTTTAATGGTTGAAATAAGTTTAAGATGGTTAAAAAATAAATTTAACTACTTATTTGAGAATTTGGGTGGATAAATATCAATGGATTGTATTTATTATGGTTAATAAAAGGATATTGGTGATGTATACCAATAATCACCTTTTAATGTTTAATAATAAAAGTAAAAGAAGAAATAATTTGCCTAAACATGATGAACATGTATGTGAAATAAAGTATTATTTAATGAATTCGAAAGTAGTTAGTGGCTACATTTGATTAAATCGAATAATTTGAACAGTATTGTGTTTGTTGCCAATATTGTCATTTTATTTAAATAAATATATATGAGAATGAAAATAATTGATCATGATAAATATGATTAAAAATGTGAGAAATAATTTAATAATGTCTAAACATGTATTTGTTTTGTTTGGGTGCATAACATCTTTTTATTCAATCAATTGTATTAAATTTGCAATTTATTTTGCAATTTATTCAATTTATTTTATGCATGCGTACGGTTGAAGTATGGGCCTAGGATATGTTGAGACGGTTAGCGGGTTGTAGTAGTCGAGCAAGTTGAACTAAATTTCTTTTATTCTATTCGTTCCAGTTGTTCTGAAATTTTGCTTTGACCGTAATTTTTTAAATTCGCATACTTGGTATTTGGATCTTATAGATTTAAGTCAAGGCTTTGCATCCGCCGAAGTTTGATCGTGCTTTCCGTTTTTTTTTCCGAAGTAGATACCGTGTTTGATTTAGATCCACTGCAGCGTTTAAGGTGAGTATTTCTCACCAGACATATGTACATATATTTTGTGAATTATCGCAAGTGTATGTGTAAAAATTTTATTTAAATATTATCTGTCTGTAGTATAACGTAGAATGATGAATCCCATTTAAATTGACACCTCATCAGTTATTATCTGTTGTATTATTTCTGCAGTTATATTATATTATTGTTGATTTACTGCTTAAATCACCACTGCAAGTTCCCTGTTAAATTTAGATTGTTGTGGGCTGAAATGATAGGCCTAAATGATGATTACTGTGCTATTATTATGTTAACTGTTTAACTGTTAACTTGGGATTGCGGGTTTGAAATGATAGAACCCGGGGTTTGTAAATTACGGATTGAAATGATATAAATCTGTATCACTTGACCTAGGCTAGAAAACTATATACAGGCCCGTGGTCCTTATAATATTTTCTGAAATATTTAAAATTATTTTGGAAGTTAAATATTTGATTTAATATCTTTAAAGGATTTTATATTGATTTTGAATGAGTTATAAATGTTAATAAATAAATAAATAAATATTTGAATAAAATTTTGGAATATAACTTATTTTGGAAATTCTGGATTTTTGAAAGGATAAGATTTCAGTTAAGAAATATATATATAAGTTATATTTGGAAATATTTATTAAGTTAAACAATCTACTAAAGCATTTAAATGCTGTCTTTTGAAATTGGACTAGTTTTACCCGTAACTTTAGGTAGCATTTCCTAAGTGCTATAGAATCTGGAATTTGATTGTTTTGAAATTTAAGGAATTTGATAAATTATATTTATGTTTAAGTTTTGGAGACCTTTAAGATATGAGATTTATAACTGGATTTTTCTTAATAAATTTAAGATGAACATTCTAGTGTTAAGTAAATTTTGAAATTATTTAATGGCATAATTTTGGAGTTTTATCTATGGAATTTATGGGAATATTCAAGACGAAATAATAAACACTAATTTGTTGAAAGAAAAAATATCCAACCTTAGTTTTGAATATCAATACTCCAATTGGATATATATATAGGAATTGAAATGGTCTTGGGAACATGAAGTGATATTTAAATTATGGTTTAAATTAAAGAAATATATTTGTAAAGCTATGTAAATTATCTTCTTTACAAAGTAACCATAAAGTTAAACCATTTATATCCAAACCATTTGTGTTTTGGGAGTTATGTTTTTTTTAAAGAAAAATTTCCAATATATTATGGTTTAAAGGTATAATTCAAATATTTGGTTTCCAGATATTATCAATTTTAAGCAGTATGGTTTTGGAAAAGAATTATATTTGAATATAACGATATCATGTTGTTTTGGGTTTTAAATGATATCGTATTTATAGTTTTGAAATGGAAATGTTTATACTGGTTTTAAAGTATAAATTGTTTTTAAATGACCACGGGTTATAATAACGATGGGTTGGCAAAGAGACCGGGATCGGATATGGACATACTCTCTGTCGATACCGAAAACCACTTTGACCAACCGTGTACGCGGTGGAGATTCCAGAATGAAGTAGGTCGGTGGTGGCGTTTCCTGTAAGGTAAATACGTGGACCCGACTCCCGTGAGTTGGCATAAGGTGGCTAAAACAGGAGCAATTCCAGGCCAATGAGGTCATTCCTCTGATCGGACGCTCCTCTTCGATATTATACTATGATCTTGGATTGATTCAGTGGCCACTTCTATATTTTGATTTTGGGGGAGTTAGTTCGAGGTGGGCGGCAGCTGCGCGCTGCGCGTTACCATCAGCCTGGATAGCAATTGGTATATCTACCCTGGCATTGCCTAGTTGTGCCGTGTCACCTACCCTATCGCGCCTTGTACGAGTTTGGTTTTCTCCCGTAGCCCGTGTGGTATCCTCTAGTGGCTTCCCGATCAGGAGGGACTATGATATTGGATGGACTACTGGGACTATTACGTGTTAAGGGCTATATGGGTAACCCCTTAACGCTATTAAAAAGTAAGTTTATTTTATAAATAGACACTAGTATAATAGCGCAATATACTACATAGTAAATAGTTTGACGGATCCTTAGAGGATGGGCGGTCCCAAGCATCCTTTAAGTTACTTGCTCTATATTACAGTACACTTGAATTAGCTTACATTATATAAGTATGTATGTCCTGACTCGAGTGTTATGTTTTATTTTTACGCTCGGGTCAGCCTGAGTTGCAGCTTCAATTTCTTCTCCGTAGCTAGGACACTCAGTAGATCATTCGCGCTACTGGAAGTTGTTTCAGCCTTTATCTTTTCTGGAATTCAAGACTTTGAAGACTCTATCTCTATTTATGTCTTAAAATTTGTATTGAGGATTATAGACAATGTAAGTTCTGTTTTGTTGAAGTTATATCAGTGGCTTCATGAACCACTAAATTTTTAATTTCCGCTGCGAGATTCTGATATCTGTGTATGTGATTCTGTGATCTATTTATTGTATATTCTGAGTTTTGCCAAATTTATTCTACAACGTAGTATTTTGAACAATTCAAGTCCGACAATGTGCGGATGCGAAGGGTTGAAAATACTGGGTCGTTACATTTGGTATCAAAGCTTTGGTTCTAGGCAAAACTTAGAATGTATGGTAAATTTGATTTACAGAATCACGTTCATTCGAGATTGAACCACTCTCTTTTCGAATTTTGGAACATTCCCTACGGTTCCAAAGCTCATTCGTATCCCTCACTTTTTCATCTGCCTTAGATTCTGGAGTATCTCATAACTCCACTTCGGATGATCTTTATTGTAAATTGGCGGTCTCGCCATTATTCTAATAAAGGGGTGAAACTCCTTTACCATTAGCATTGATTCACCGGAGATTTATATTTATCCTCGGTTTATATGCTAGTATCTTTGGTTATTCCAAATTCTATCTCTTCGGATCAAATGTAGATTTACCCCAACCACATCGATATGGCTCTTTAAGTCACGGATGACTAGGTCAAGGTTGTCCGCGACTTATATAGACTTACCCAGTTTCCTTATTCTGATCTTCTGATTTCAATTTATCTTGAATTCTATTTGATTTGAGTTCATCAAATTTGAGTCTCTATCCTGGTTTGAGAAGTTTATTCCTATATTTGAAATTAAAATCTAATATTATATATATGAGTATAATTTTCAAAATTTTATAATTAATTTAACTAGTTGTCAAGAGATAATAGTTTTGATTTTATTTATGGTGTTGTAAGCCATGTGTTTGTCTAATAAATAAGTGAATATAAAACAATCGTTATAAATTAATTTGGAAACAGAAATGAATTTAAAACTAAAACTTGAGAATTAAATTTCTGATGATTTCAAACCTTGTGTTTAAATTTTAAAAGGATGTAATAAGTATTTTTGTATAGAAATTTGTTTCCAAAGAAATTTTAAAATTAGTGCTTTTCTCTTTGTCGCTGGAAAATAATTTCGGTGATGACTGCAGCATCATCGACATTCATTTTCGAGTTTCGAAGTGAAAAGACCATTCTGTAGTCTGGCTACAGTGTTTCCTTGAGATTTTAATTGATTTGAATTTCTAAAGTATGACTTAATATATATAGATATATAATTTAAATTTGATTTGACATATTAGGTATATATATTTAGTTATCTCTAAATGGTTTGAAGGGAATCAGGAATTTAATTCTTAAAGTTATCTTGAGGAAGGAAAATAAATATAATAACAAAAATTTGAATAAAAAGGTTCCAATTGGAGATAATTAAATTGAAAGTTTTATTTGTATAACACCCAATTTCATTTAATATAACTTACCTTGATTTTCAAAAGTTAACATGTAATTGGATAATATACAATATAAAAGGATTTTATGAATAAAATTTGAGTGGTTATAATAAATATTATACACTTAAATTTTAGTTATAAAAGATTAATGGGGATAAATAAGGAAAAGGAATTTAAGGAATTTTATTCAAATGTCTTAATAATCAAATTAATTTAATATGGAGCCGTAAATCTAACCAAGAGATTTTAATAAAAGGTTATTTCCTGAAATGAATATGTTTGTGTAATAAACAAGGTATCTTTGAATAAGGAAAATATATTTGAAAGGGATATTTTTGGAGTAAGGATTATATATCTTCAAATCATAGTTTAATTGATGTCTAAATAAATAGTTAAGACGTATTCTAATATCACTAAATTTTGATAATTGAGAATTGGTTTTCAAATGGAAATTCAAGGGTAACTTATTGAAGGAATATCTTATTTATAAGATAAGTATTTTTAATAAAGTGTTAGGTTATTTGTTAAAATTCAGAGTTAAGTACATAATAAACTGATTAGGAATACTATTATATCTACTATAGCATATTATGAGTGCTGCTGTTTCTAAAAATAAAATGTTTTGGAAATTTTTTTTATAAATGAACTTAGGAATATTTCAACCTTGAAATGAATATTGTTTGGCATTGAATTTAAAAGGTATAAATGAAGATTATTTTAAAGGTATTATGATTTTAGTAGCATGATTTCCAAATGATAATATTTATAAATTTAATGATTTCAAAGCATTATGATTGCAAATTTATTATCTTATTTGTTTTCAAACTATCTTTAAGTGTCCTTGGTTTCCCTATCTGCTACAGAATGAGGAGGCTATTGCTTATACCAGTCTATTTAGAAATCTTTTCTATAATCTTTAAAAATCTTTGTTACTCATCGGGGCCTGAGCACCGCTTACCACCCATAGACCGACGGTCGAACTGAAAAGAGTAAAACCGATTCTAGAAGATCTTCTTCGTGCTTCAAATCCGGAACTATTCGTTTAAAGTTCTTGTTTATCTAGCTTATCTTCCTTTGTTTCTTTTCTTTTGTTCCTTTTCGAGGACGAAAAGTTCTTAAGTGGGGGAGAGTGTAACAGCCCTAGTTTTTAGCTATTTATTTCTTTTAATTTTTTTTGTTTTTAGAAATATAATTTATATAAATTGTGTTTACCAATATTGTTTAAATATTTAATTTAGAGAATTAAACTCGTTAATTTAATATGATTTTTGTAACTAAATTTAAGAAGAAAAAAAAAAGGAAATTTTTATAATGTATAATGAAGTGAGTGGTAACTAAATGTTTTGGATATTATCATAATATCTGTTGTTATACCCATTCCCTAAAAATAATGAAAAGGAGAAAATTTGTAACATATTAAAGTAGTTAATTTGGTAGGTTATGACATGCAAATCATGTTGGTGGAATATTCTCAATTTTGACATATTAATTATGTTAGCAGTGAACATTGTTAAGCAATTTAAAACAATGAAACTTACAATCAATTTATTTGATAAATCTACCTTATTCCTAGTTAGCAATTCAAAACTTGAATAAAGGCACATACGGATATTTTAAAATGGAGTTAATGACAATTAATAGATATTTCAAAAAGAAATTATGACAATTAATAGAGAAATTAATTGTAAAATTTCAGTAGTTGACCAGAATTAATTTATTGAATAATTAATGCAAATTAATAAAATTGATGAAAGATAAATAAGTTAATTCTTTTGGTTAATGGCATGAGGACACGAGGTTAATCCCCATTTTGTAGGAGAAATCTGCCCGTGTAACCAGTCCGGCTACCAGTGCCTACAAAGCGGACGGATTAATGTGAGACGTCGCAGGATTGATAATTAACAAAAAGGGTTAATTAACTAATTAAGTTAGTAACCAAATTTGAGTATGTGATTAAAGGAGGATAATTAATTGGTAATATGGTAATTAATTGAAATCAATTAAGGAGGGTAATTAAAAGGGATAAGGTAATCAATTGAAATCAATTAAAGGCAATTAAAGGGGAATTAATTGATTAGAAGAATATGGAAATCAAATTTGCCTTCCTTTGCGCGTGACACAAAATTTTATTCTTTTAACATTTTGACATTTGCCTCTTACCATTTGTTTCTTGAGCATGTCACTGTATTCATTTATTCACGCAGCCTTATCCACAAAAATATCAACTCTTCCAATTGCCATTTTTCCTCTCACCTAAATTAAATGCATTCAAAATTTAATCTTGCCTATCTTTGCAAATTTTCGCATACCCATTATATCTCTCTGTTTCCACTGCGTTTGTTTTGCAATAAATAAAATTTTCGAACCATTGATCAAGTAAATATTTATGTAAGCATTTATTACTTTTGCCTTTTCAGTTAAAAGCTTTTTCATTGCTTACCATAAATCACGCAAGAGCTCAAGTTTTGCTTCCTCAATCAAATCTGTTCAAATTTGCAGTAACGCATGCTTTAAATTTAGATTATAACTGGTATAAATCACGCAAGCTATCTAAAAAAAAAAAAAAAAAATCCAAAAGAGTGATATCGTTCAAACATAAAACTGGAAAGAGAAATCAACGCATGCATTTATCACAATTTTCGTGTAGCGTTCAAACAAGAAGAACTGGAAATAAATCTCTTGCCTAAACGCATGCACTCAAAAAAATCAACGCTTGCATTTATTTCTTACGTTTTCAAACCTGCCTATTTATCTCCCCTTTTTATTTCGCAAGTTTATCTATAAATACTTTGCCTCATTCACATAAGTTTTCATATCTCCTTGTTTGTCCCTCTCTGGTACAAGCTTCTATCAGGTAAATAATTTGCATTGTTTATTTCTTTGCTTCTTCCAATTTTCCTTCCTCCTTCTTGTGTTCTCTGATTTCCTTGCTCGGCTACTTCCCATCATGCCGTGCCATTTATAAATACATATAGAACTTTGTTAGTAGTAGGCTGGAAGAAATGATATAAATTGATTGTAGGAAGCTAGACTATGGAATTAGTGTAGTTATGATGTAGTTAGTGGTATTGTGGATTTGGATAAGTGCAGTTTGAAGAGGAAGGCATAGAAAGAAAAAAAAAAAAGAATTACAATTTAATAATGGAGAAGATAAATTGATAAGGAGAAAATGATATGAAATGTTGTTTAATTCAAATAAACAATATTGTATGAATAAATCTTGGGTGAATATAATAAAATGACATTTATTTCAAAATTTTAATGGTTGAAATAAATTTAAGATGGTTAAAAAATAAATTTAACTACTTATTTGAGAATTTGGGTGGATAAATATCAATGGATTGTATTTATTATGGTTAATAAAAGGATATTGGTGATGTATACCAATAATCACCTTTTAATGTTTAATAATAAAAGTAAAAGAAGAAATAATTTGCCTAAACATGATGAACATGTATGTGAAATAAAGTATTATTTAATGAATTCGAATGTAGTTAGTGGCTACATTTGATTAAATCGAATAATTTGAACAGTATTGTGTTTGTTGCCAATATTGTCATTTTATTTAAATAAATATATATGAGAATGAAAATAATTGATCATGATAAATATGATTAAAAATGTGAGAAATAATTTAATAATGTCTAAACATGTATTTGTTTTGTTTGGGTGCATAACATCTTTTTATTCAATCAATTGTATTAAATTTGCAATTTATTTTGCAATTTATTCAATTTATTTTATGCATGCGTACGGTTGAAGTATGGGCCTAGGATATGTTGAGACGGTTAGCGGGTTGTAGTAGTCGAGCAAGTTGAACTAAATTTCTTTTATTCTATTCGTTCCAGTTGTTCTGAAATTTTGCTTTGACCGTAATTTTTTAAATTCGCATACTTGGTATTTGGATCTTATAGATTTAAGTCAAGGCTTTGCATCCGCCGAAGTTTGATCGTGCTTTCCGTTTTTTTTTCCGAAGTAGATACCGTGTTTGATTTAGATCCACTGCAGCGTTTAAGGTGAGTATTTCTCACCAGACATATGTACATATATTTTGTGAATTATCGCAAGTGTATGTGTAAAAATTTTATTTAAATATTATCTGTCTGTAGTATAACGTAGAATGATGAATCCCATTTAAATTGACACCTCATCAGTTATTATCTGTTGTATTATTTCTGCAGTTATATTATATTATTGTTGATTTACTGCTTAAATCACCACTGCAAGTTCCCTGTTAAATTTAGATTGTTGTGGGCTGAAATGATAGGCCTAAATGATGATTACTGTGCTATTATTATGTTAACTGTTTAACTGTTAACTTGGGATTGCGGGTTTGAAATGATAGAACCCGGGGTTTGTAAATTACGGATTGAAATGATATAAATCCGTATCACTTGACCTAGGCTAGAAAACTATATACAGGCCCGTGGTCCTTATAATATTTTCTGAAATATTTAAAATTATTTTGGAAGTTAAATATTTGATTTAATATCTTTAAAGGATTTTATATTGATTTTGAATGAGTTATAAATGTTAATAAATAAATAAATAAATATTTGAATAAAATTTTGGAATATAACTTATTTTGGAAATTCTGGATTTTTGAAAGGATAAGATTTCAGTTAAGAAATATATATATAAGTTATATTTGGAAATATTTATTAAGTTAAACAATCTACTAAAGCATTTAAATGCTGTCTTTTGAAATTGGACTAGTTTTACCCGTAACTTTAGGTAGCATTTCCTAAGTGCTATAGAATCTGGAATTTGATTGTTTTGAAATTTAAGGAATTTGATAAATTATATTTATGTTTAAGTTTTGGAGACCTTTAAGATATGAGATTTATAACTGGATTTTTCTTAATAAATTTAAGATGAACATTCTAGTGTTAAGTAAATTTTGAAATTATTTAATGGCATAATTTTGGAGTTTTATCTATGGAATTTATGGGAATATTCAAGACGAAATAATAAACACTAATTTGTTGAAAGAAAAAATATCCAACCTTAGTTTTGAATATCAATACTCCAATTGGATATATATATAGGAATTGAAATGGTCTTGGGAACATGAAGTGATATTTAAATTATGGTTTAAATTAAAGAAATATATTTGTAAAGCTATGTAAATTATCTTCTTTACAAAGTAACCATAAAGTTAAACCATTTATATCCAAACCATTTGTGTTTTGGGAGTTATGTTTTTTTTAAAGAAAAATTTCCAATATATTATGGTTTAAAGGTATAATTCAAATATTTGGTTTCCAGATATTATCAATTTTAAGCAGTATGGTTTTGGAAAAGAATTATATTTGAATATAACGATATCATGTTGTTTTGGGTTTTAAATGATATCGTATTTATAGTTTTGAAATGGAAATGTTTATACTGGTTTTAAAGTATAAATTGTTTTTAAATGACCACGGGTTATAATAACGATGGGTTGGCAAAGAGACCGGGATCGGATATGGACATACTCTCTGTCGATACCGAAAACCACTTTGACCAACCGTGTACGCGGTGGAGATTCCAGAATGAAGTAGGTCGGTGGTGGCGTTTCCTGTAAGGTAAATACGTGGACCCGACTCCCGTGAGTTGGCATAAGGTGGCTAAAACAGGAGCAATTCCAGGCCAATGAGGTCATTCCTCTGATCGGACGCTCCTCTTCGATATTATACTATGATCTTGGATTGATTCAGTGGCCACTTCTATATTTTGATTTTGGGGGAGTTAGTTCGAGGTGGGCGGCAGCTGCGCGCTGCGCGTTACCATCAGCCTGGATAGCAATTGGTATATCTACCCTGGCATTGCCTAGTTGTGCCGTGTCACCTACCCTATCGCGCCTTGTACGAGTTTGGTTTTCTCCCGTAGCCCGTGTGGTATCCTCTAGTGGCTTCCCGATCAGGAGGGACTATGATATTGGATGGACTACTGGGACTATTACGTGTTAAGGGCTATATGGGTAACCCCTTAACGCTATTAAAAAGTAAGTTTATTTTATAAATAGACACTAGTATAATAGCGCAATATACTACATAGTAAATAGTTTGACGGATCCTTAGAGGATGGGCGGTCCCAAGCATCCTTTAAGTTACTTGCTCTATATTACAGTACACTTGAATTAGCTTACATTATATAAGTATGTATGTCCTGACTCGAGTGTTATGTTTTATTTTTACGCTCGGGTCAGCCTGAGTTGCAGCTTCAATTTCTTCTCCGTAGCTAGGACACTCAGTAGATCATTCGCGCTGCTGGAAGTTGTTTCAGCCTTTATCTTTTCTGGAATTCAAGACTTTGAAGACTCTATCTCTATTTATGTCTTAAAATTTGTATTGAGGATTATAGACAATGTAAGTTCTGTTTTGTTGAAGTTATATCAGTGGCTTCATGAACCACTAAATTTTTAATTTCCGCTGCGAGATTCTGATATCTGTGTATGTGATTCTGTGATCTATTTATTGTATATTCTGAGTTTTGCCAAATTTATTCTACAACGTAGTATTTTGAACAATTCAAGTCCGACAATGTGCGGATGCGAAGGGTTGAAAATACTGGGTCGTTACACAGCTGCTGCCGTTTTCTCAGCCGCAGTCCATTCTGAATAATCAGTTGTTGGATTTACTATTTCTTTTTGAGTTGCATTCCAAGCATCATAACTATTTGATTGCATAAAGAATGACATACGTGTTGCCCAATAACTATAGTTAAGACCATTGAAAAATGGAGGTCTTTGTGTCGATTGACCTTCCATGTAAGTTGTGTTTTGAGTGCTAGTACTTGCGTTATTTGCCATATTACAAGAATATATCAAATAACTATGTTACGGTTATATGATAACCGTGCTCTGATACCAAATGAAAAGTGTACAGTAGTGATAGTGTACGAGTGCACGTACAAATATAGTACACACGGATCGTGTAATATGGAATATAATATAAATGCGGAAATAGATGATAATAGCACAGTAAATAAAAATAGAAAAATCACACCAGAGATTTTTATACTGGTTCGGAGCACCGTCCTACGTCCAATCCCAGACTTCTATCTGGATTTTCACTATTAACTACCTCGCTTCACCCGGAGGAACAGGTTTACAACACCCGAGCAAACGAACGGGATTTCACGCCTCTAATACACTGAGGACTTCAACACTTGCCTCTTACAACACCGAGGACTTCAACACTTGCCTCTTACAACACCGAGGACTTCAACAATGATAAATATAATTGTTTGTTGACGGTATGTGTTCTTGCTAACACAGTTTTGTCACTTGTAGTACAAATTTCCTATAATCTTATTCTCAAAATATGTGAATGATGTTTTGTGAAGATTAAGGGAAGTATATTACTTATTGAATCAATAGATATGAAATAATTTCAATGATTCAATAAGCAATTAAAATAATTGAGAGCTTTAAGAATGCAGGAGTAGTAAGATCAGAAATTAGAGTAAAAAGAATATGTTTTTTTTTATGTTATTTGAATCAATGATTTAGATGAGTTTATATAGAGAAAAATAGTTGTAACTCTTTGTGAACAGTAGCCATTAATAGATATGATCATTGATGAAAGATAAGAGATGCAACCATTGGAGAAAGAAGTGTCTTTTGGAAAAGGTTTCTTTCTATTTAAAAACGGTCGACAGGTCAAAAATTGGCCAGTAGACAGGATTTCAAATATATAGTCGTTATGTGCATATGTGCACGTTTATGTGCATTTTACACAGAAACGGTCGACCGCCTAATTTATGACCGGTCGACCGGTCTCTGTTAATTTGCTCAACAAATGTGCAAATGCTTCTTTTAAACATATATATATCGATTATATTGAGATGCATGATTATTTGAGGATAGATTTTAACAAGTTTATCACTATTACAATATCAAATAATCAACCTATAATCTAGAGTACCATATGTAGCTCTTTTGTGCCTCTTTATAGCCATGATGTCTTTGTTTTGTCGATCGCCTTTATTTCTTTATCAGAAATCAAAACCTTCATAGAACCTGTGACTCAAAATAGGGTCTATTTACAAATACTTATAAAATAGCCGAAATTGTTACATCTATTAAATTCCAGCTACTAGCCACAAAAGTGGGTAATACAAACAAAACTCGTACAAGGCTCGTAGGGAAAATGGATTTCCAACAATGACTAGGCACTGGGGTACCACCTGTCACAGTACGGGGCCTAGATCACCGTACCGAGGATTACTCCCTTCATCCCCTACAACACAAGGCCGGAACCATTCCTTACTGAACAGTCCCGAACAAGATAAACCCCGTGGTTGGCGCGACCAACCACCCACTAAGCCGAAATATATATATAAGGGACATCTAGACATGGGAAATATCTTGTCCTACTTGGGCATGACCCGCCTAACCTTGCTGCATATCCCCTAATTTTCAGTCATTCCCGGTTGATGAGGCTTGAGGCTAAGCGTTACCTTTGGAACGTTTTCACTTAGAATGCCCATCGCCCACCTGACGATGTTTCGCAAGCATTCGTCCATACAAGTCCGTCCCGGGTTCGAACGGATCCGAAGGCACTACTCCTACTACATCCATTTTGGAAATATCCTCAGGATTAGTAGCGACTAGCCCTTGCACTTCACTGCTCCATCTCCGACTCCGAACACGTTTTTCGTACGAAACGTACAAATCGGATCGAAGTGGTTTTCGAGAAATAATCTCGATCCCGGTCTTTTCGAAACGATCAACGCATTTGGCCAATATTGATAGTCAGTGATTTAACTATCAATTTATATTCACAAACATCCATAAGCATCCATCACACAATAAATAATATTCCATATTATTTATTTGCCTCAAATATCTTTAAAAGATATATTTTAAAATTTTCAAAACTCATTTGAAAACAATTCCCAAAGTTCTTCCCTTACAAGGTAAATCCTTTACCATTAATTCCCATTGGGAATAACCAAGTTCAAAACAATTTAAGTTTAAAACAGTTAAAATATTTTATACTGAAATATACTTTAAAATAGGTAAATTTACTACTAGTTATTTACTCAAAATAGAATTTCAATGTATTTAAAATAAAACCATTTATTAGGATATAAAACTTGATTTTAAATAAGGGTTTTAGTTCAAACTAACTTATAAGTAAAGTTTTAAAAAGGTAAATACTAATTTCAATAACTTAGGTCAAAACCAGTATTTTAAACATATCCATTTGTAAAAATAATAATTATTAAGGTATTTATAAAATTACTATTGCTAATTATTAATAATTACTTTAATATAATAATTTCCAAATACACTTTTAAACAAGTGTGAATTTTTAAAATTTTCTTTTTATAAAATCAGTTTAAACTCGAACTTGGTTTTCCCAGGGAACTCATTTCCACTTAAACATCACAGAAATCCTTCTCACAATTTCTGTCAATTTATTTCAATTCAGGTTTATATTTTAATAACATAATCTTATTTTCCCATTTATCAACTAATAACTTCCCTCTTTGTTTATCATTCCAGATTTACCAATTTTCAATTTTCATCCCAACTGGATTTCAAATTTTTAATTCTTTTAAATTCAATATTTAACAATATCTTTTATTTCTCAAAAATTCAATTTATCCATTTATAATTAAATTCTGAATTTATAGTTTATCCAACCATATTCTTTATTTCTTAAAACCCAAATTCTATTCCTTTTAATTCTTTATATAACAATTTCTTTTATTTTCTTAAATCCCAATTAATCCCGTTTATAATTAAAATTCAGGATTTATATTTATTTCAACAATATCACAGTACAATTTAAACTCAGATTTATCAATCACAATATGAAAACAGATCACAACATCAATTATAAAGATAATTATTATAATATGAGGAATCCAGTTGGATCCCTCCAACCTGTTTTCCCTGCATCCACAAATATTAGCACAACGCATATATATAAATATCAATCCAGACTGATAAGAACAATAATATACAACCAATCACACAGATATTTAAATATTTATTATTTAAATCAGCCAATATTCAGATGTGAGTGAGAATAACTCACCTTGAGTTTCGGCGAGCGTTTGAAATTCAAATTAAACCGAACGACGTTCGATTTAACTCAAATTTCTACTTGCCCGGAATGTCTCCGGATCTACGCTGCAGCGTGGATCGCGTCTCTGCGATTCCGATGCCACCAAATCGTTTAAATCTGATAACATATGAACTAGATATCAATTTATAAAGTTTGAATACAAATTTGAAAACTAATTCCCTTTTATTATTTTATTCTTTTACCAGAATAAAAGACAGCCGCACAAACAAATCAGGGTCGAAGCCTTGTCTCCCACACGCGAACACCCACAGGAACAAAATCGAACCCATCTTCATCCCAAAATCACGATCGCCGCCCCCCCCTTTGATCATCGAGATGACGATCAGTGCCGGCCACCTCGAAGCCCCCTAGGCCACCTACCCACGGCCAAAATCCAGCGAAGCTCGGTACCCTATAGGTCGAGAAAAACGCTACCCTATGGCCTACGCACGCAACCCCCTTACTCCCTACATGCTGCGCTAAACCCCATCACATCCATTCAGATCGTAGATCTCGAAGTCCCCTTCGATTCTCTAGTTGGTAAAATTCGATGAAAGTCGACGTAGAGGGAGGATTTGAAGGGACAAGATAAAGAACTTTCGGCCATTGAAGAAAACGAACGGCGGCCTGAGATTAGATTAGGGTTTGATAGATTAATATGAATATATATGTCTTATTAATATTATTTTATTATTAAAATCAATTTTAAATGAACATTTACAAACGAACTCCAAAACACACGTGCCGACAGGCTTTCCTAGGGTTTTTCCGCGTTCCGGACACAATGAAACAGGTTTCGTAAGCTAATACGGTCATACGCGCGAGTTACAAAATTAAACGATCAATTCTAAATTAAATCGATTAAAACGATTTTGATGCGTTTCGAGCTGCCACGGTCAAACAACAACTCCGATTGCTACGAAAATTGAAATCCGATAATAACTAACTATTACGGATCCAATGGAACTAGTTTCGACGAATTCCGAGACTGTGCCCCGGAAGGCTATTTCACTCGTCTATTAAATCAAGCGATTTTCAAAATTGTCGAAAACGCTTAGAAATTTACTTTTAAATTTTTTATTAACTTTACAATACATCATATAACATTTATAAACACATTAACAATCATTTTGACTCATTTCGACTCAAAATCCGATTAATTGCATTTTTATATTATTAAATCCTATTATTAAATTAATATAAAATCCCAACTTCACTCTATTAACCTTTAATTTCTTCCAATGGTCCAATATTAAAACTCAAACCCAGTTAGACCTAAATTAAATTTTAGAATCTAATTTTATCTCCATTTACACTTGAAATTACCGATTACCCCAATTCTAATATTGAATCAGTATTATTCAGTTACCAATTAAATTCCCGATTCAATATTTAATTATTGTTCTCAATTATTTGAAATTGAATAGAATTACTATAACTAAAAATTATAGCTTATTTTATTTCAAGATTCAATTTATAATCCATATTCAACATTTAAAATGAATTAAATGTTCAAATTCAATGGCTTAAAAATACGGGATGTTACATTCCTCCCCCCGTATAAAAATTTCGTCCTCGAAATTTGCTAAGGTAGAAGAATGCTCCTACACTCTTGACTTAACCCGAACTTCTTTATTTACAACTTATATACACTTTCCAAAACTCTTTAGCTCAAATCCAAACTCACTTGCTTTATTTATATTCTAAAGCTTTTGTTTCAATGTTATTTCAAAATAACTTCCCAAGTTACTTAACTTTTCCCAAAACCCAAAAAATTTCTAACTCCCAAAATTTTTGAAAATTTTTGGCAGAGTCTCCCCTGCACGGAGGGACTTCTGCGATATCGCAGGATACACAAATATATATACATCGGCCCACACGGCCGGAAACCAAAATATATTACAATATATATATATATATTATTTTCCCAATTATATTTGCGTAGGCGTACCTTTTTAGCAAATTTTAAAGCAAGCGGCTAATATTTTAGCACATATATGCGCTCCAACTCTCTCGAACGCCTCCCGCACCTGTACTTACTCAACAAACTCATTAGTTTTCAAAGATATGAACACTTTTCAACATTTCCAATGTAAGTATAAGCCAAAACATATCCATTTCATATCCTAACAACACTTTGCATAATGTCATAAGTAATCATATTTTTTTAACATGCACAAGTTCCCCTTTTGTTCTTTTCAGCCAAATTCCATTTTATTCCACACAAAAGATCTACAAATAAGCTTCGCCATTCCAATTCATACTTTACCCAATTTTTGAATTGATTCACCAAGCAAGGTTTACTTCAATTTGCTACATTTGCATTTCTATTATGATTCACTTCCATTTATACTCAAATCCAAGATTTTTAACCCACTCTAATTTCATCCAAACTAACTTCATTTATTTCACTTAAATGATTTACATTCAAGTTCATTATATACCATTGGTATTAATCACAACCAATTCATTTCTATTTCAATATGATTAATATATGCCTTACTTATATTTCCTTATTTTAACTTATATTCCCAATTTGATTTACAATCAAATTTCATTTTAAACTTGAAACATTTGCATTTCTTTTATGATTCATTTCATTCATATGCAAACATTGCTTATTAAAATGCTAATTCATTCCAATTGATTCAAAATCAATTTCATATGCTTCTTGAAACCAACTCACTTGTATTCATTTACAAACTCTTTGAATTAGATTCCAATCCATATCAATTTATTCAAAAATCAATTTCAATTGCTTGTTAAACAACTCAATTCCGAATACATGTAATTTTCATGCCATTCAAGCAATTAATCATCACTTCAGCTTACACCCATGTAAAATTAATTCCAGTCTAGATTTATATTAGTTTTATTCAATTCTGCATGTTTCATAATCTAAGCATGCTTATTCCATTTCAATTATTACATCAATTCTTATTTTCACTTTTCAAATTTATTAATCATTTTAAGTTTATGTTTATTATATTATTATTTTTATTATTACTACTATTATTATATATATATTTTTAGTTATATAAGTCATTCCATTCTTATTTACAACTCATATATTCTTTCTTCATCACAATAACTATCTTAAAAGTCATTTGTTTGCATTCAAAATTTTATTTTCCAAACAAATTTCGTTTAAAGCTATTCCATAAGCTTAAAATAACCATCTCATCATTCTCTTAAATGATTTCAATTCCATAATATCTCAATTTGTTTCCATTTTAATTGATTCTTACCAAATCAAACCATTTACAAATTTTAATCCCACTAGCTTAAACATTTAGCTTAAGTTTAAATTAATCACATCGCATTCCATATTATTTACAACTCACCCAACTTTAATTCATATTTTCTTATTCCATCACAATAATAAATTAAAATTTCTCTTCACTTGCATTTCAATTTCTGCATCTAAACAAATTTATCCAAGACTACATTATTCAGCTTAATCACAATTACTTAATTTGCTTAAGCTTGTAAATCACAATTACAATATCTCCATTATCTTCTTATAAATCAAATTTTTATTTTCATTTGATTCTCATCCAAATCAAATTCCATTTAATTGTAATTCAATTAGTCTCTAACCTAATCCATATTAGGTTTTAATTCCATTCATATCTATTCACAACACAATTGAATCTTACTTTTAATTAAATCCAATTCCATCTCAATTCCATTCGATTAAAGTTAAATCCAATTCAATGTAATTTTAATTTATTTAGATTTAATTCAATTTCAAATTCTCAACTTTAATTCTTCATATACAAGTTCAAAACTTGTTTACTAATTTAAGTTCATTCATTTCCTTTATATCTCACATTACCTTATTTCAATTTACATTTCATTAGAGATTAAGTTTGAATCCACCATACCATTCAACTATTCCCCAATTGTGATTATAATTTCATTTCTATTTATATAAGTTCACCAACTTTTTATTTTAAAGCTCATTTTAATCCATCTACATCATATAATCACAATTTCAAATTATATATATGTGTGTCACTGAATTCTTAAGGATACAAATTTCTTTCAATTACCTTCTTACACAATATTAAATCCTCAATCTCAAATTATAAGTATACAACTTAATAACCTATGGGTACAATCCATTTCACAATGACCCACAATTTCAAAGCCAACTTACATTTTAATTTCACCCAAATCAATTTAATTCTAAGTCCAATTTATTTAACTTATCCAAGTTAAATTCAAATTTTCAATTCACTTTAATATATTTTATTCATTTCCAATTACTCAAGTTAAATTTTTAATTCCAAGATTAAAATTTTCATTTCTTCCTTCTCATTAATATCCACTTCACTTAATAAGTTCAATAGTTAATTCATTTCAACTTTACACATTATTTATTTAGAATTTTTTCCCAGAATTCATTTTACCCGGTTTTTTATTTCAAAGCCATTTTGAAACATATCAAATATATACCTATTTGATATATCAATCAAATCTCCAGATTTTCCAAAACAATTTGTTTATACCCAAAACAAATTCCCCATTTGAAATGTCCAAAACAACTGTTATACTCAACCAGTCCAAACAATATCATAACCAAGTATTAGGGAAGCAATCCATCACTTTAGAAACTCGAAAATGAATTCTAATGATGTGGCCAGCATCATCAGGATTATTTTCCAGCGACTGAAGTGAGTTCAATGCTTCTTACTTCTCTAAATTCATTTCAAAACAGTTTCCATTTAAAAATATTTCCCAAAACAATATTCCAATATTGCCTTCAAACACCTTCAAATCTCAACAAACATTTCAAACTTCCCCAGGATTTTAAATTTCCAAACTTTTATTTTTATTTTATTTAAAATCCTTCCCAAAACTTCCGGGATTTAAATTCTGGTTTAATTCAAATTTAGTTAATCCTCCTTTTATATAATTTATATTTGTAGAATTTTATTTTCATTATAACTATTTCTTTTTCGATTCTTATTTGATTTAGACATTGACAACTAATCATCCAAATATATAATAATTTCAGAAAATTATTTCTTTTATATCAAAATATAATTTGGGTAAAATTATTTCATTTACCCTCCTTTAAAAACAATACTATATCGGTTTATCTTGTTTAAGAGTCTAGAAACCCCTATCGATACGGTTGTACTTCCCGTACCGACCAGAATTCATAAACACCCAACCGATAAGTCAACACAGTATAAAAACAATTTTATATCCACTAACAAGTACGCTCTCATATCTATTAATACGCTCAACTCATTGTAGAGTACTATTGACTCTGTTTAATGAGTAATTTCCCCACCAAAGCCTAGGTTGTCGCCAACCTATGCTCTGATACCAAGTGTGACAGCCCGCAAATCCGTACCCCTTGAATTAACACTATTCTACCTCTATTAACTCAAGTGGCACAGAAATACGAACCATTAGGGTTAAAGAAGAAGAGATAGAAGAAGAAACTAAAACAATATCAGAATCTCACAGTCGCAGCGGAATAAAATATAATAGTAAATATAGAACTTTACACTAAATGAAAATTATCACTGACTTATACATCATATCATCAGAGTATCTCATGCATCAACAATCATAAATCAGACATACCATATAATCACAGCAGCGGATATATATATAGGTACATATAATACGTCTCGGACTCCAGCTCCTCTCCTGCTCCATAGCATCAAGTCCTGTACAAATAATACTCGGTCTGACCCAAGCATTATAATGAAATATGTAACGACCCGTAAAGTTCGACCATTTAAAATTGTTTGTTTAATAGGATTTTTGTAATTTATTTTAGTTGAAAGAATAAAGGTGGTAGATAAATATTAAAATGAAGGCTAGAATAAATTATATAGAAGTGACTTAGAAACCTATTTAAAGACATTTGAATAAAATTCAAATGAATTAAGTAGAGAAAGAAAGAAAAATTCTTACCTGGACATAAAATTTAATATGGGAATATTAAACCAATTTAATGCAATAAAAGATTGTGAACGATAAATTGAATAGATTAAGAAACCCTGTTATTGCAAGTCAATAAATTTGTAAACCCTAATGAACATCTCAAAATTTATAAATTTATTGAAATTTAAGACATAGCATAAGCGTAGAACTATAGGTATGATGACAAACTTTTATAAATTGGCTAATTAAGGGTCAGCAAATTTATTTGGAAATCAAACTCAATTAAGGGTAAGTAATTATGATGGATTGATGGCATAAACGTTACTAAATTTTATCATAGTAACGGAAGTGCAGATGGAAGGCAACTGTAGAAATTTAAGTACGTATTAACAATTGAAAGGGACTGTCGATTGAATGGAGTACTTTAGGTTGTCTTACTAAATTTAGAATTTAACATAAGACAAATAGAAATAAATCAATAAACGTATAGATTTTAAGTTTATTATGATGAATTATTTTAGTGATATGACTTAGAATAAATGAAATAATTTGGGTTAATTGGTATTTAATGGAATTAAAGGTTGCAATATTCATAGGTAAGGATTTAGATGAAATAGATTGATGTATGAAGAATTTAATTGGATAAATGGCAATTAATTCCTTTAATTTGTGCAATTAATGTATGTTTAATTGATAACGATAAAAAGTTGATTTTTTTTTTCTGTGTAACCAACGTATAGCATGATACTTGGTTTGAATAGAAGGGTGGAATTGGGAATTTAATAAGTGAATTTATTTCAATCAGTGCAATAAAAGGATACGTAAATAAATGGTAAGATGAAATGGTAAATTATTGATGTAATGGAAGATATAACAATGTCAATTATGCATATAAGGTAATAAGGTAATGAAACCGAGGTAAATTAATTGATTGAGACTTTAAGTAAAATTAACGTGTGGAATTGACCAAGGTTCAATAAAATGAGAATTTGATTGGTTAATAAATAGATTTCAATGCAGTAACCAAATAAATGGAATAAGATGAGTATATATTGCATAGAAATGAAATGTAAATTGTCACATTTGGTTGGAGCTAATTTTTAGAAACATATAAATGTTGAATCAGTAAATATTAAATTCCATTTAATATAAGAATTCAAAGGTGGAAGATTTACATTTGGATTGGAAAATGGATAGTTATTAATTAAAAGTGACCATTGAATAAATTTATACAAACGTGATATAATGTAAATAGATGGGGATCAACTTTTATTTATGTGGTTAAGGGAATTTAATTTCTATAGTATGATAATCGAAATTAATGGAAGTTGGAATAGCTAATTTATATGTTAGTTGAAATTTAGCTAGAATATGTAGATATTGAATGTTAGTAAAAAAATTTAATGGATATAAAAGTTTAAATTATACATTGAAATTCATACTCGCCATAAAAGGTTAATTGAGACCAAAGAAGTAGTATAGGAATCTAACCTTCTTTATAAATTTGGATTTATTGCAATAGTTAATTTCATAAAATAAAGGTAAAACTAATTCAAATTTAACTGGACCATTGTTGGTATAACTTTAGAAGCAAGATTTATTTATGATTTGAGTATTTAATTCAACAAGTGGTATTTACGACAAATGAAATAGAATTGAACGTAAAATATTACGTTATTAAATGGAAATGGAATTTGTAAACATTGAGTGAAATCTTAAACTAATGTTAATATTCGTCGTATTTACAACAATAACTTTGAATAATAGAAAGGAAGTGAATATAATAAATTAATCAAATTTATAGTGTTGAATTCAATTGGATTGGAATTAATAAATAGTTAAGAAAAATAAGGGTTATTAATAATTTGGAATTTAATTATGGTAAAAAGGCTAATTGCAATCAAGATAATGAGTTGAAATGGAAATCCAATTATTTATTTAGTTAGATTTTGTTGAGAGTATAAGGGTATAAGTTTTAATAATTGGGTTTTAGAATAAAATTTTAAATTTCCTAATAATAAGAAAGTGCGGATATTAACGCTGCAAATTAATATACTTATACATTTTAATTCAAATTCAAGCGTGTTAAATCAATTGGAACTGATTGAATTATCTTAGTAATGAAATTGGCTAATAATAGAAGTTGAAAAATAAAGTTTGTTTTTATGATTTATTTAATTTATTTAATAAATATTAAAAATAGCCATTTTTGTCACGGACTCGGATTTCGACGAAACCAGTTTCATCGGATCCGTAACGTTGAATTATAATAATGTTTCAATTTTCGTAGCGATCGGACTTGTCGTTTGATCGTACGGACTCGAAACGCCTTGAAATTTACGCATTTTGAAATCAATGTGAAATTTTTGTTTTTTAGCATAACTTCTTCATACGATCGAATTTGGTCGCGAAACTTTTTCCATCGCGTTCAGAATATTTTAAAACACCTATTTGGATATATAGTTTTAACAAATTCGACTCCGGAGGCATAGCGGGCTTTTTGGACCATGGTTTGTCACGCACGTTCGCGTATCCAGTCTAGCTATCTATAAGTATACAGCTATAAACCCTAGCTCCTTTCTTTTTCATTTGCTGTACGTTCATTTCTTCACTCTTTTCTCTTCCCCAAATGTATACATCTCAGATCCAATTCCAGATCTATCCACAGTTCAAAAATCAAAAGTCAAAACTCAAAAATTTCAGAAAATTCCAGAAAAAATATATGTTGATGTTTTCGATACGCATAATCTACTGGTGAAATTCGTTTTTCAATTGGAGCTGTCGTTCATCCAGAATAAATTCAAACAGCCTCAAAACCGTTCATCATCGTCGCGCAAAACTTCGTCGGATCGGAAAACGGTTTCTGGGTTTTGGAGAGGGAACCGAGGGGATCGCATCTATGTGGTTTGTTTCGAGTTTCAACGGTTGGATTGGCGGGAATTTTCGATTTGGGTTGATGAAGTATGGGTTCGTGTTCTCTGTTGCATGTCTGGGAGGAGCTGGGGAAGGTCGCGTACAGGTTGAGGAAGGACGTGGTTTGTGAACGTGGCAAGTTATTTATTAAATGTGTGTCACTTTATTTATATTTAATTTTGAATTCAATCACCATTTTTCGCCATAACTTTCTCATACGAAGTCGGATTCACACGAAATTTTTTTTGTTAGGATCGTAATTTAATTCCGGACCTGATGACGCTGGTTTGGACGAATTCTGAGACGGGTGAATTTTTGGGTTTAAATCGAATTTAAATTCGATTTAAATTCCAAAGGTGAGTGTTTTAACCCACTCACAACTATTAGAAGCTTTTATGTTTGTTAAATAAATTTTAGAAATGAATAGAAATTTATTTATGAGCTTTTGGCATGTTATTTCATTCATATCTGTAGAATTGCATTTTATTGAATTTGACTGTTAATTTAATTGTTTTATTGCGTGTTAATTGGCTGTTAGAAATTATTGTTTGCATATGAACTGCTAGTTAACAGTTATGTCAATTATCACTGAATATAAATTGTTAGATTAATAGTTGATAAATATAATTTGAAATAAAACTGCCAATTATTGCCTGTTGTATATTACCAAACATATATTGTTGTTGATTGATATTGCTTGATGTTTGTGATTGGATGATGGATGTGTTATTGAATGGATGTTTTATTTGATATCATTAAACTGCAAGTTAGCATACATTTTACATTTCATTCGGGATTGTGGTTTGAAATGATAAAACCGCAAAGTTTTATTTTTTTAAATTGCGGATTGAAATGATAAATATCTGTATCACTTGACCATAGGATAGAAAATTATATACAGGCACCGCGGTATATATATAACTATTTTTAATGTGATTTCTATGGTTTGGATGGAATACGGTTTATAAAAATCTTAAATTTTTATACTGAATAAATGTTTTCTTCCATATTTATATGCATATGAAGTTGAAATTTTGAAATAAAAAGGTGAATAAATTTCTTTATTAAAAATGGAAGAAAATTAAGAAAATGGAGTTTGATGATTTATATCCTATATTTAAATATTAAGTTGGAAATTTTAAAGATATGATATTTATAATTGGATTTTTCCCAAAATATTTTGAAATGAATATTCTAGTAAAAATCGAATTTGGAAATATATATATATATATATTTTACTAGAAATTGAAGTCTTATTAATTATGGATTTTATGTGAATGGTCAAGATTAATTAATAGAATATTGATTTTGAAAGGATAAAAATCCAACTTTAGTTGAAATATTAATGCTCAAAAATGGATATAAATATATATATAAAATTGAAATGGTTTTGGGACTTGAAGTAATATTTTGGATTTTGGTTTAACTTTAAAAGAAGAAATATTTGGAAAGCCATGTAATTTATTCTTTATAAAACAACAGTAAAGTTAAACCTTTTTAATTCTCATACCGTTGAATATCCAACCCATTTAGTTTTGAAAATAATGGTTTTAAAATACTATGGATTTTCGAAGAATTATGTTGAAAGTTACAAACAAAATATTGGTTACATGGGATATTAAATAATAAAAAGTGACATAATTTTTGGAAAGGAAAATTTTATGTGGGAAACGATATCATTGATTTGGGCTTTTATAAAATAATATGAAGATAAATTATTTGTGTTTTTAAAGAAAAATTGATATCGTAATATTATGGTTTTGAAAGGGATTATGTTCTGGTTTTAAAGTATAAACTATTTTTAAATAACCGCGGTGTTATAATAACGATGGGTTGGCAAAGAGACCGGGATCGGATATGGACATACTCTCTGTCGATACCGAAAACCACTTTGACTAACCGTGTACGCGGTGGAGATTCCAGAATGAAGTAGGTGGTGGCGACGTTCTTGTAAGGTAAATACGTGGACCCAACTCCCGTGAGTTGGCATAAGGTGGCTAAAACAGGAGCGATTCTCAGGCCAATGAGGTCATTCCTCTGATCGGACGCTCCTCTTCGATATTATATTTTGACTTGGATTGATTCAGTGGCCACTTCTATATTTTGATTTTGGGGAGTTAGTCCGAGGTGGGCGGTAACTGCGGCTACGCGTTTCCACCAGCCTGGATAGCAATTGGTATATCTACCCTGGCATTGCCTAGTTGTGCCGTGTCACCTACCATACCGAGCCTTTACTACGAGTTTCTATTTGTGTCGTACCTATGGAGTATCCTCTGGTAGCTTCCCGATCAGGAGGTATTACGGTACTGTATAGACTATTGGCATTTTACGTGTTAAGGTGGAAAATGTAAAGCCTTAACGCTATTTAAAAGTAAGTTTATTTTATAAATAGACACTATTATAATAGCGCAATATACTACATAGTAAATAGTTTAACGGATCCTTAGGAGATGTAAATCCCGAACATCTCTTGAGTTACTGTACTCACATTTATTTCTGTTTATTTAACTCACATAAGATATTCTAGTCTGACTCGAGTGTTTTTGTCTTTTCAAATTCGCTCGGGTCAGTCCGAGCGTTTCAGGATAGCAGATTTTAGCTTTGGAGGACGAAGACGAAGAATCAGTATTATTTTATATATAGTATTACACCACACTCTTTCTATTCCGCTGCATTTCTTATATTGGTATGTGTAACTCTGATATTTAATGTAAAAGAAGAATCAAGCTTTTGTAAACTGTTTATGATCTGTATATTTGTTATTATATTTTATCCTTCCGCTGTGAGATTCTTTTTTCGTTTTATTTCTTCTCTATTTTTCTTATTTACCCCATAACAATCCGCCCTTGCGTATGCTTTGAATTGGCACGTGTGTCGGTTTAAAGTGTGCGAAAAGGCGGGATGTTACAGATGGTATCAGAGCTTTGGTTTAGCGATAAACCTTGCCTTTGTGGGGTTTGACTCTTTGTTAATAGGGTAGTAATATCCTATGGGAGTCACTGAGCGTATATATATGAGAGAGCGTACTTGTAGTGTTATAAAAAGATTTTTATATTGTGTTAATCTGTTCCGCTTTGTATTTATAAATTCTGGTTGATGCATGGGACGCTATGTCATCAATAGGGATTTCTAAACACTTAATAGGACAGACCGACATAATATTTGTTTTTAATATAGGTGAATGAAATAATTTTGCCTATTATATTTTCTATATATAAAAAATAGTTTTTTTAAGATATATATATATATATATATATATTTGGTTGCTATAGATTGGGTGTTAGAAAATAAAAATATCTATAATAACTGAAGCTAAGTTGAATTATGATAAATCAAATTGGAGATTTTAGAACTTAAGTCCGGGATTTTGAAAATCTGCTTTCAAAGGATTTATGAAATATAATGATTTGGTTTATAAGTATTTTCTTATATAAATATTTAGTATAATTTGGAAGAATTGTTTTAAAGAAGATTTTGGAGAGAATAAATTTTGTACTTTCCTCTCTGTCGCTGGAAAATAATTTCGGTGATGGCGGCCGCATCATCGACTTTCATTTTCGGGTTTCGAAGGGGAAAGGCTACTGTAGTGAATTCTACTACAGATTAATTTTGAAATTTTCTAAAAAAAAAAAATTTCTTTTATTGCTCTAACTATAATTAGAGATATTGAGATGTAAGAACTTATTTATCTATTATTTTGAAACAAATTGAAATTTAACCCGGTATTTAAGTCTAAATTTTTCCGTTAATTAATTGTTTAAAATTTGTTAGTGAAATAAAAGTTAAGTAATAAATGAATTGAAACCTCTAATTGAAATAAGAGAATAATTGCAAAGCTATAAAGAGGAATTTGCATACATATGAGACAAAGGGTAATATGGATAAACATTAAATTTAATTAAAAGAATGGAGATTAAACTTGTATAAGTTCAATTGCAATTTCCTTAACATAAATAACTTACCCAAATATAAAAGTTGAAGTGTTAAATGAGAAACTGGAATTGAATATTTTACAAGTAGGAATTTAGGAAAAATGAAGTATTCAATAAATTACTGTTATAATAAGAATTTAATGGTATAAACTTAGGTTATAATTGAAATTTTACTGGAAAAGGGTTCAGAATTATTAATAGATGATATGAACCTAAGTATATAAAATGAAATTCAAAATAAGAATTGATTGTATGATTATTGACTTAAGTATGTTTTAATCTTCCCTATTCTAATATAATGGAAAGTAGGAAAAATTAAATGAATGCAATTCATAGTTAATGGAAAAAAGAAAAAAAACTTCCACTTATAAGAATGAATGATTAGCAGATTAAGAATTTAAGGGAAATCTTACAAGTGAAGAGTAAGGAAATGAAGATATTCAAATATTTGTTGTTATTAATGAGAATTTATTTTATAAACTTAGGTAATAAAAGGAAACTTAAGTAATAAAAGGAAATACAAATATAATGAATTTTGGGATAATTGGAAAATAAAACTTGTAAGAAATAAAGAAATTCTTCCATAAATGAAGAAATGAAAATCAAACACTGAATTATGAAATAAATGTATAATAAGCTATTTTGGTGTTGATTTGAATTGTTTGGTTGATGTATGTTTGTTGGGTAAGGAATTGTGGAGTTGTTGGATGAACAAATAATCTATCTTTGTTCCATCTAAGGCTGTTGAGCAACGGATGTACTTGATAGTTATTCTTCGTTCGTACAATTTCAGAATTTGAACCCGAACAACTAATGGTTGTTGATTGAATGATTGTTGTTTGTGGTGTGTGCTGTTTGTTAAAATGTATGGTTGTTGCATTTGATTTGGATATGAATGATTGAATCTACCCAAACATTTCACTGTAATATAGATATTTAACTTTTAGATTATATAAGTGAATACAGGGGTTGGAAGCAACTGCTACTGCTTTTGGTTCCAAAATAATAAGCGTTTTGCCCGACAAATAGGTACGTTTTCGGATTACGATTAAAGCGCTATTTATATATTTTCCCGTGTGGGATATTTTATTTTGGATATATATGTAATATATTTGTATATTTGGATATTATATTTTCTCCAGAGTCCCTCCGTACAAAGGAGACTCTGCCAAATTTTTCGTAAATTTTGGACTTAGAATTTTGTTAAAGATATTTTTCCAACTTTAATAATTCAAGTATTAAAAGACATAATGATTATAAAACAAGTGTATCTCATTAAAGGAAATTAATTTAGTAAATTATTGTTATAAGTTAATATTTGAAATTAGATATACTGTTTTATTCTTCCTTCTCCCTTCCTTTTCCTTTTCGGGGACGAAAAGTTTTGAGTGGGGGAGAGTGTAACGACCCGTAAAGTTCGACCATTTAAAATTGTTTGTTTAATAGGATTTTTGTAATTTATTTTAGTTGAAAGAATAAAGGTGGTAGATAAATATTAAAATGAAGGCTAGAATAAATTATATAGAAGTGACTTAGAAACCTATTTAAAGACATTTGAATAAAATTCAAATGAATTAAGTAGAGAAAGAAAGAAAAATTCTTACCTGGACATAAAATTTAATATGGGAATATTAAACCAATTTAATGCAATAAAAGATTGTGAACGATAAATTGAATAGATTAAGAAACCCTGTTATTGCAAGTCAATAAATTTGTAAACCCTAATGAACATCTCAAAATTTATAAATTTATTGAAATTTAAGACATAGCATAAGCGTAGAACTATAGGTATGATGACAAACTTTTATAAATTGGCTAATTAAGGGTCAGCAAATTTATTTGGAAATCAAACTCAATTAAGGGTAAGTAATTATGATGGATTGATGGCATAAACGTTACTAAATTTTATCATAGTAACGGAAGTGCAGATGGAAGGCAACTGTAGAAATTTAAGTACGTATTAACAATTGAAAGGGACTGTCGATTGAATGGAGTACTTTAGGTTGTCTTACTAAATTTAGAATTTAACATAAGACAAATAGAAATAAATCAATAAACGTATAGATTTTAAGTTTATTATGATGAATTATTTTAGTGATATGACTTAGAATAAATGAAATAATTTGGGTTAATTGGTATTTAATGGAATTAAAGGTTACAATATTCATAGGTAAGGATTTAGATGAAATAGATTGATGTATGAAGAATTTAATTGGATAAATGGCAATTAATTCCTTTAATTTGTGCAATTAATGTATGTTTAATTGATAACGATAAAAAGTTGATTTTTTTTTTCTGTGTAACCAACGTATAGCATGATACTTGGTTTGAATAGAAGGGTGGAATTGGGAATTTAATAAGTGAATTTATTTCAATCAGTGCAATAAAAGGATACGTAAATAAATGGTAAGATGAAATGGTAAATTATTGATGTAATGGAAGATATAACAATGTCAATTATGCATATAAGGTAATAAGGTAATGAAACCGAGGTAAATTAATTGATTGAGACTTTAAGTAAAATTAACGTGTGGAATTGACCAAGGTTCAATAAAATGAGAATTTGATTGGTTAATAAATAGATTTCAATGCAGTAACCAAATAAATGGAATAAGATGAGTATATATTGCATAGAAATGAAATGTAAATTGTCACATTTGGTTGGAGCTAATTTTTAGAAACATATAAATGTTGAATCAGTAAATATTAAATTCCATTTAATATAAGAATTCAAAGGTGAAAGATTTACATTTGGATTGGAAAATGGATAGTTATTAATTAAAAGTGACCATTGAATAAATTTATACAAACGTGATATAATGTAAATAGATGGGGATCAACTTTTATTTATGTGGTTAAGGGAATTTAATTTCTATAGTATGATAATCGAAATTAATGGAAGTTGGAATAGCTAATTTATATGTTAGTTGAAATTTAGCTAGAATATGTAGATATTGAATGTTAGTAAAAAAATTTAATGGATATAAAAGTTTAAATTATACATTGAAATTCATACTCGCCATAAAAGGTTAATTGAGACCAAAGAAGTAGTATAGGAATCTAACCTTCTTTATAAATTTGGATTTATTGCAATAGTTAATTTCATAAAATAAAGGTAAAACTAATTCAAATTTAACTGGACCATTGTTGGTATAACTTTAGAAGCAAGATTTATTTATGATTTGAGTATTTAATTCAACAAGTGGTATTTACGACAAATGAAATAGAATTGAACGTAAAATATTACGTTATTAAATGGAAATGGAATTTGTAAACATTGAGTGAAATCTTAAACTAATGTTAATATTCGTCGTATTTACAACAATAACTTTGAATAATAGAAAGGAAGTGAATATAATAAATTAATCAAATTTATAGTGTTGAATTCAATTGGATTGGAATTAATAAATAGTTAAGAAAAATAAGGGTTATTAATAATTTGGAATTTAATTATGGTAAAAAGGCTAATTGCAATCAAGATAATGAGTTGAAATGGAAATCCAATTATTTATTTAGTTAGATTTTGTTGAGAGTATAAGGGTATAAGTTTTAATAATTGGGTTTTAGAATAAAATTTTAAATTTCCTAATAATAAGAAAGTGCGGATATTAACGCTGCAAATTAATATACTTATACATTTTAATTCAAATTCAAGCGTGTTAAATCAATTGGAACTGATTGAATTATCTTAGTAATGAAATTGGCTAATAATAGAAGTTGAAAAATAAAGTTTGTTTTTATGATTTATTTAATTTATTTAATAAATATTAAAAATAGCCATTTTTGTCACGGACTCGGATTTCGACGAAACCAGTTTCATCGGATCCGTAACGTTGAATTATAATAATGTTTCAATTTTCGTAGCGATCGGACTTGTCGTTTGATCGTACGGACTCGAAACGCCTTGAAATTTACGCATTTTGAAATCAATGTGAAATTTTTGTTTTTTAGCATAACTTCTTCATACGATCGAATTTGGTCGCGAAACTTTTTCCATCGCGTTCAGAATATTTTAAAACACCTATTTGGATATATAGTTTTAACAAATTCGACTCCGGAGGCATAGCGGGCTTTTTGGACCATGGTTTGTCACGCACGTTCGCGTATCCAGTCTAGCTATCTATAAGTATACAGCTATAAACCCTAGCTCCTTTCTTTTTCATTTGCTGTACGTTCATTTCTTCACTCTTTTCTCTTCCCCAAATGTATACATCTCAGATCCAATTCCAGATCTATCCACAGTTCAAAAATCAAAAGTCAAAACTCAAAAATTTCAGAAAATTCCAGAAAAAATATATGTTGATGTTTTCGATACGCATAATCTACTGGTGAAATTCGTTTTTCAATTGGAGCTGTCGTTCATCCAGAATAAATTCAAACAGCCTCAAAACCGTTCATCATCGTCGCGCAAAACTTCGTCGGATCGGAAAACGGTTTCTGGGTTTTGGAGAGGGAACCGAGGGGATCGCATCTATGTGGTTTGTTTCGAGTTTCAACGGTTGGATTGGCGGGAATTTTCGATTTGGGTTGATGAAGTATGGGTTCGTGTTCTCTGTTGCGTGTCTGGGAGGAGCTGGGGAAGGTCGCGTACAGGTTGAGGAAGGACGTGGTTTGTGAACGTGGCAAGTTATTTATTAAATGTGTGTCACTTTATTTATATTTAATTTTGAATTCAATCACCATTTTTCGCCATAACTTTCTCATACGAAGTCGGATTCACACGAATTTTTTTTTGTTAGGATCGTAATTTAATTCCGGACCTGATGACGCTGGTTTGGACGAATTCTGAGACGGGTGAATTTTTGGGTTTAAATCGAATTTAAATTCGATTTAAATTCCAAAGGTGAGTGTTTTAACCCACTCACAACTATTAGAAGCTTTTATGTTTGTTAAATAAATTTTAGAAATGAATAGAAATTTATTTATGAGCTTTTGGCATGTTATTTCATTCATATCTGTAGAATTGCATTTTATTGAATTTGACTGTTAATTTAATTGTTTTATTGCGTGTTAATTGGCTGTTAGAAATTATTGTTTGCATATGAACTGCTAGTTAACAGTTATGTCAATTATCACTGAATATAAATTGTTAGATTAATAGTTGATAAATATAATTTGAAATAAAACTGCCAATTATTGCCTGTTGTATATTACCAAACATATATTGTTGTTGATTGATATTGCTTGATGTTTGTGATTGGATGATGGATGTGTTATTGAATGGATGTTTTATTTGATATCATTAAACTGCAAGTTAGCATACATTTTACATTTCATTCGGGATTGTGGTTTGAAATGATAAAACCGCAAAGTTTTATTTTTTTAAATTGCGGATTGAAATGATAAATATCCGTATCACTTGACCATAGGATAGAAAATTATATACAGGCACCGCGGTATATATATAACTATTTTTAATGTGATTTCTATGGTTTGGATGGAATACGGTTTATAAAAATCTTAAATTTTTATACTGAATAAATGTTTTCTTCCATATTTATATGCATATGAAGTTGAAATTTTGAAATAAAAAGGTGAATAAATTTCTTTATTAAAAATGGAAGAAAATTAAGAAAATGGAGTTTGATGATTTATATCCTATATTTAAATATTAAGTTGGAAATTTTAAAGATATGATATTTATAATTGGATTTTTCCCAAAATATTTTGAAATGAATATTCTAGTAAAAATCGAATTTGGAAATATATATATATATATTTTACTAGAAATTGAAGTCTTATTAATTATGGATTTTATGTGAATGGTCAAGATTAATTAATAGAATATTGATTTTGAAAGGATAAAAATCCAACTTTAGTTGAAATATTAATGCTCAAAAATGGATATAAATATATATATAAAATTGAAATGGTTTTGGGACTTGAAGTAATATTTTGGATTTTGGTTTAACTTTAAAAGAAGAAATATTTGGAAAGCCATGTAATTTATTCTTTATAAAACAACAGTAAAGTTAAACCTTTTTAATTCTCATACCGTTGAATATCCAACCCATTTAGTTTTGAAAATAATGGTTTTAAAATACTATGGATTTTCGAAGAATTATGTTGAAAGTTACAAACAAAATATTGGTTACATGGGATATTAAATAATAAAAAGTGACATAATTTTTGGAAAGGAAAATTTTATGTGGGAAACGATATCATTGATTTGGGCTTTTATAAAATAATATGAAGATAAATTATTTGTGTTTTTAAAGAAAAATTGATATCGTAATATTATGGTTTTGAAAGGGATTATGTTCTGGTTTTAAAGTATAAACTATTTTTAAATAACCGCGGTGTTATAATAACGATGGGTTGGCAAAGAGACCGGGATCGGATATGGACATACTCTCTGTCGATACCGAAAACCACTTTGACTAACCGTGTACGCGGTGGAGATTCCAGAATGAAGTAGGTGGTGGCGACGTTCTTGTAAGGTAAATACGTGGACCCAACTCCCGTGAGTTGGCATAAGGTGGCTAAAACAGGAGCGATTCTCAGGCCAATGAGGTCATTCCTCTGATCGGACGCTCCTCTTCGATATTATATTTTGACTTGGATTGATTCAGTGGCCACTTCTATATTTTGATTTTGGGGAGTTAGTCCGAGGTGGGCGGTAACTGCGGCTACGCGTTTCCACCAGCCTGGATAGCAATTGGTATATCTACCCTGGCATTGCCTAGTTGTGCCGTGTCACCTACCATACCGAGCCTTTACTACGAGTTTCTATTTGTGTCGTACCTATGGAGTATCCTCTGGTAGCTTCCCGATCAGGAGGTATTACGGTACTGTATAGACTATTGGCATTTTACGTGTTAAGGTGGAAAATGTAAAGTCTTAACGCTATTTAAAAGTAAGTTTATTTTATAAATAGACACTATTATAATAGCGCAATATACTACATAGTAAATAGTTTAACGGATCCTTAGGAGATGTAAATCCCGAACATCTCTTGAGTTACTGTACTCACATTTATTTCTGTTTATTTAACTCACATAAGATATTCTAGTCTGACTCGAGTGTTTTTGTCTTTTCAAATTCGCTCGGGTCAGTCCGAGCGTTTCAGGATAGCAGATTTTAGCTTTGGAGGACGAAGACGAAGAATCAGTATTATTTTATATATAGTATTACACCACACTCTTTCTATTCCGCTGCATTTCTTATATTGGTATGTGTAACTCTGATATTTAATGTAAAAGAAGAATCAAGCTTTTGTAAACTGTTTATGATCTGTATATTTGTTATTATATTTTATCCTTCCGCTGTGAGATTCTTTTTTCGTTTTATTTCTTCTCTATTTTTCTTATTTACCCCATAACAATCCGCCCTTGCGTATGCTTTGAATTGGCACGTGTGTCGGTTTAAAGTGTGCGAAAAGGCGGGATGTTACAAAATAACACCCGAGTCAGTCTGGAATACTAGCTGATAATAAATATGCATCCAAATTGATTATTAAAGTTTCAAAAATCCTTCTAAAACAAAAGCATCTCGTAAGACCACGCCACAAATAAACATGTCGAGTTTTTACCTTACGATAGCTAAAACACTTTTTATAGAAATCCTTTGATATTATAATAGGGTCTATTTACAAATACTTATAAAATAGCTGAAATTTTTACATCTATTAAATTCCAGCTACTAGCCACAAAAGTGGGTAATATAAACAAAACTCGTACAAGGCTCATAGGGAAAATGGATTTCCAACAATGACTAGGCACTGGGGTACCACCTGTCACAGTACGGGGCCTAGATCACCGTACCGAGGATTACTCCCTTCATCCCCTGCAACACAAGGCCGGAACCATTCCTTATTGAACAGTCCCGAACAAGATAATCCTCGTGGTTTGCGCGACCAACCACCCACTAAGCCAAAATATATATATAAGGGACATCTAGACAGGGGAAATATCTTGTCATGCTTGGGCATGACCCACCTAACCTTGCTGCATATCCCCTGATTTTCAGTCATTCCCGGTTGATGAGGCTTGAGGCTAAGCGTTACCTTTAGAACGTTTTCACTTAGAATGCCCATCGCCCACCTGACGATGTTTCGCAAGCATTCGTCCATACAAGTCCGTCCCGGGTTCGAACGGATCCGAAGGCACTACTCCTACTACATCCATTTTGGAAATATCCTCAGGATTAGTAGCGACTAGCCCTTGCACTTCACTGCTCCATCTCCGACTCCGAACACGTTTTTCGTACGAAACGTACAAATCGGATCGAAGTGGTTTTTGAGAAATAATCTCGATCCCGGTCTCTTCGAAACGATCAACGCATTTGGTCAATATTGATAGTCGGTGATTTAACTATCAATTTATATTCACAAACATCCATAAGCATCCATCACACAATAAATAATATTCCATATTATTTATTTGCCTCAAATATCTTTAAAAGATATATTTCAAATTTTCAAAACTCATTTGAAAACAATTCCCAAAGTTCTTCCCTTACAAGGTAAATCCTTTACCATTAATTCTCATTGGGAATAACCAAGTTCAAAACAATTTAAGTTTAAAACAGTTAAAATATTTTATACTGAAATATACTTTAAAATAGGTAAATTTACTACTAGTTATTTACTCAAAATAGAATTTCAAAGTATTTAAAATAAAACCATTTATTAGGATATAAAACTTGATTTTAAATAAGGGTTTTAGTTCAAACTAACTTATAAGTAAAGTTTTAAAAAGGTAAATACTAATTTCAATAATGTAACGACCCGTATTTCTAGCTATTTTAATTAGAAAATTTAAGGTGATTATTGAAGGAAAATGATTATTAATGTAATTTGTTGAATAATTTAATATTTGAAATTATTTGAATAATTGGATAACGGGTTTAATATAATTAAAAATGATTTGTAAAATTCTATTTTATCATATTAAAGTTAGAATGATGTTGTAGAACTTTTAAAATCGAATTAAAAGTAAATTTGTGAAAATTGAATATTTTAATATTTAATTGACGAGTTAAAATAGCCATTTTTCAAACAGTCTCGGATTTCGACGAAACTTGTTTCATCGGATCCGTAATAGTAAATTATGGTAGGATTTCAATTTTCGTAGCAATTGGACTTGTCGTTTGGCCGTGCGAGCTTGAAACGCGTAGAAATTTAATTTCGAATTTAATTAAAATAATCGACTTCGAAAAGCTATCTTCCAGATATGATCGAATTAGGCCTTGAAACTAGTTCGATTGCGTCCGGAATGGGGGTAAAACCTTATAAACGCCTGGCGGCACGTCTCGATTGGAGTTCGGATGATTTTGGACCTACCTATATAAATACGCACGCAAACCGAGACAGTTTTATTATTATTTTAATCCAGAAACCCTAATTCTAAATCATGGCCGCCACCTATTCCATGGCCAGAAATTGCCGATCTTCTTTCCTTAATATCTCTCAATCCGTTCGACGAAATCGAAAAATTCGAAAAGCAAAAGTGTAAATCTCGACGAGCTCTTCAAATCCATACGGTTGATGTATGCTAATTTTTCATGGATTCGTCCAGATCTGACTTGGAAGTGTGTACGTATTTCCTTGGATTGCGTGCAAACGACGGCGAATGACGGGATGAAACTTGGCGCGTAGGTGGCTCTGGTGAAGGGATTCGTGGTGGCGCTAGCTGATCGTTTTGGAAGTCGACGAGCTGGTCATGAAAATTGCTTGAAGATTGGCGGCTAATGGGTTTGCATACGTGAATTTCACGTTGGGGAAGAAGCGCCAGAATCACGGAGATGAGAGCTGCGCTGCAGTGCAGATCCAAAAGTGTTTAGAGCTCATTAAAATTTTATGTTAAATCGAACGTCGTTCGATTTGATTTAAAATCGTAAAATCAAGGTGAGTGTTTTATAACGCTCACAACGTACTGAATATCTTTATGCTAGTTAAATTTGACATTATGCATAGTTATGATTTTTATTTGTTGTTGTTTGATAAAATTTAATTATCATATTGATTGTCATTTGAATTCACCGTTAAAAAAATTAAATTGACAGCTAAATTTAAATTAAAATTGAATTGCGATTAAATTACCTGACATTGATAAATATGAAATTGCCGTGAATTGTATTGTCTATTGGATGATGTATTTCGATGGATGTTATTGGTTGATATTTAAATGTTTGGATGTTTATTTGTTTATATATATCCTGCTATGCATACATATGATACTGTGATTGATTTAAATGATATATTCATCCCTGACATTTAATTGTAATAACTAATCACTTGGCCATAGGTTAGAAAATTATATACGGACACCGAGTTGGATAAATTAAATGATTTTAAAAGTTTTTTGAAATTATTTAAATGAATTGATTTTAAGAATAAAATCCAATTTATGGAAATTGAATTATTTTGAATTGGAGCTCGAAATGTTAGAATTTAAACTTGGTAAACGAAATTATTAAATAAAATCGAAGTTTAGATTTAAATTGAAAATTGAAATACGGTGTAAATTTTTGAAAGTTGATTTGTTTTAAAAGATTGGACTTTTAATCGAACTCTGAATATTTCTAAGAAAATTGATATGAAATGATATTTCAAGTTTGAGTTTGGAATTGAAAATTTATTTGAAATTTAGATTTAAATTAATTTGGAATTGAATTGAAATTTAAAGAAATTTGTGAATTGAAATCGAAATTTACGTGGAATAGAAATTTATTCAAGTTGAAATTGGAATAAATCGATTAAATCGAAATGGAATTTGGATTTGATTTGGATAGGAAATTTGGAAAGTTGACCGGTTTGACTTTGGAATTATTTATCAAATAATTTTGATTTTTTCCAAACTATTTTATATATAAACCATTTAATATTCAAATTATTTTCGATTAAACTATTTAAATGTTTTCTATTAAACTATTTTGAATTATTTAACTATTTTAAACTATTTAAACTATTTTCTTAAATTCAAACTGGTTAAAGAGACGGAAATGTTTATATTTAAACCTTTGATTTAAATACGAACTAGGTTAAAGTAGAGATTATAACCTAAATAGAATTCGAATCAAATTTTGAAGTGAAATTGATTTATCGGACAAAATTGATAATTTTGAATATATGATGATTTTGAAATGGATTTGATTTTAAAGCGAATATGATATTTTGTTATCAATCATGAATCAATTTGAAATATAAAAGAGCCATCAGTGTAATAATACGTAGTTATTAAAGAGACCGGGATCGGATATGGACATACTCTCTGTCGATACCGAAAACCACTTTAATAACTATTATACGCGGAGTGTTGATCCAGAATGAAGTGGATGGTTTGGTGAACGAGTTGACTGAAGAAAGAGAACGATATTGGATGACCCCTGACATGACTAAAACAGGAGCCGCGCCGGGCCATTGAGGTTCGCCACCTCTAGCGGACACACTTCTTCGATACCATATCTATTACATTTGTGATTTGATTTGGGTGCACCCCTTGATTTGGGAGTGTTGTTTCGCGGTGTTGAGGTAGTAGCTGCTATGCTCAACATCAGTCCGGATCACGCAACTACTAGTATCCTAGTTGGTATCGCCTCATGTACCTTGTCATACTGATTATCCTATTCGCGACCACTACGTTTTGGTTTGTACCTTGAGTATATGGATTGCCCTCTGGTGACTTCCGGTTTTGGGGAAACTACGGTCTTGTATATGCTTTTGGGAATATAAAATGTGTTAAGGGGGATTATGGTAACGCCTTAACGCTATTTTGATACTTTATATTACTGATAGACATTATCTACTTAGCGTACATTACTACCTAGTAGATAGTTTAACGGATCCTTGAAAGGTGGAAAATCCCGTAACATCTCTTAAGTTATTGCACGCACGTTGACACTGGATATGAGATGTCAAACCCCGTAAACATCTCTGACGCCGTCACACTCATATTTATTTACGATTGATTTAACTTTCATATGGATATTTTAGTCCTGACTCGAGTGTTTTGTCTTTTCATTACGCTCGGGTCAGTCCTGAGTTTTCAGATTTTTGAAGATCTATTCTGGAGGACGAAGACGAAGATTTGGTATACTATTACTATTATTATCTGTGCATCATGTTGTCTGCTGCATTATTTATTTGTTCTGTTGTATATGTATAACTCTGATAAATGTTGTATAAATAATTGTCTAAGTATAGTAAACAGCTTCATGAACTGTTTATTTGACTATTATATTTTATCGTTCCGCTGCAAGATTCTGTGTTGTTTCATTTCCTTTATTTCTTTTCTTTTCTTAATTACCCCAATAACCATCTGCCTTTTTTTAATGGTTTGGAACCGGCATGTGTATTTGATCGTCGGTTTAAACTGTCCAAAAAGGCGGGTCGTTACAGTTGGTATCAGAGCTTTGGTTTAGCGATAAACCTTGGCTCTAGTGGGGAATAACTCATTGAAATAGAGGTAAACTATATGAATGAGTTGAGTGTATATGAGAGAGCGTACTTGTTATTTGATATAAAATGGTTTTATATTGTGTTAATTTGTTCCGTTGAGTATTTATGAATTCTGGTCGATACTTGGGACGCCAAGGCGCCGATAGGAATTTCTAAACACTCGAATAGGACAAACCAACACAATATCATTTTGGAATATGTTTTATATAAAAGAATTATTTGAATATTTATTCATTTTGATTGAATTGATTGTTAGGAGATGATAATATTAGATTATTATCGTTATTGTTTGATCAGTCAATATTTACAACAACTGATTAAATAACAATGGATTTAGGAAAATGAAATCTTGTAAACACAACTGATAATGAATATAAATGAATTTTAACTTGGATTTGGGAATTTAAATTCCGGTGTTTGAGATTGACTTACAAGAATTTGAAAAATATAATATGAGCATTATATGATAGTATAATTGAGTTGAAATTGTTTTCGAAGGATTTTTTTTATGATAAGTGTTATATTCCCTTCTCTTGACGCTAGAAAATGATTTCGATGATGTGTGCACGCATCATTGGCGTTTATTTTCGAGAGTCCGAGTGGGGGAGACCACTTAATAGCTTGTCTAAACCTTGTTTTGACTCAAATTTTATTTTGTTTTGCATTCTCTATAGTATGATTTGATATATAAATTATATAAGTATATATTATTTCAAACCTTGATTTGAAATGAAACCGGGATTGGAATTCTTAAGTTCTTTAATAATTAATGATTTTTTTTTATGATTGAAATGAATTTAGACTTGAATCATTAAGAAACTTCTGAATTGTGAAATGAGAAATGAACCTAAGAGCTAAGTGAAAATATCAATTGAAGTAGAAATCCTTAGAATTAGGAAATTATGAACTTAAAATAAAATTGAAACTGTAAAACTCGCATAGTATTAAATTTCATTCTATAGCTTAGATATAACTTACCAAAATACTTAAGAAGTTCAAAAATGTTATATGAATTGTTAATTGGATAATATACAAGTATAGGTTTGAATAATGAAATATGCATTTAATTAATGGTTTGCAAATATAAATAAAATTGTTAGTAAATAATTGGAATTTAAATTAACATTTAAAGGTGATTCACAATTATGTTAATATAAAATGAAAATACTATATGTGAATGTAAATGTGAAATTAAATTATAGTGAAATTTAAGTAATGACTTAAGAATTGATAAATTGAAAATTCAACTTTAAATGAAAAGAAGTTGTATGTTGTTTAACTACATTCTATTTGCATAACTATAACTTACCAAATACTTAAAGGGTTTAAAATGCTAATAAGGATAAGTAGAGAAATAATATACCAGTGTGAGAGTGAAAAATAAAATGTAAAGATCTATTGATAGTTGTAAATATAAAAGAAATTTAAGCTGTAAAATGAATGATACATGTATAAGTGAATGAATAAAATTTAAACTTAATGAAATATAAAATTGGTACATGGAAACTAATTAAATTTGAATATAACTAAATGTCAATAAACTTGGAAGTGTATGAAATTAAAATTGACTTGGAAATGTATAATTGATTTAGTGTAAATTTTGGATGGATGTTAATGTTTGATATGCATTGGTTGTTAGATGGATGATAATTGATTAAGTAGAATTCATTAGTGTTAATGGAATTGAATAAATGGAATAAAATTTTAAATAATTAAATTCAAATTGGGAGCAAATTGACTTGAATTAAAAGTGTGAATGAAACAAACTTGAATAAATCGGAAACAAATTGAATGTAAACCTATTGCATGGATGAATAAGAAAATAGATGACTTTGTGTTTATGATTGTTCTTTAGAAAATTTGAAGTTTTGAAAATGTCCATCGAACGGCTACAGTTGGGTCGAATGAAAGCATTGGAAATGAAACACTATTCAAGTGAGGATTCGTCTCCTCAGTTATATGAGGTTAGTTTCATGGCCAACCGAAGTTAACTCAAAGTCAAAGTCTCTAGCCAGAGTAGTTCAGTTAATAATAATTGTTATTATTGAACCAAGAATTTTGTATTTGGACTATAAAGTGAATGTGGATGGTATTGGAATTTTGACCATTACAAATTCCATAAATCCAAAGTGATATAGTTTTGACCAAGAGAATTAGTTTAAATAATTGTCACTATCGGGTACCGCTTATAATAAGTAAAATTAGATTTTACTAAAAGATGTGTAAGCGATAATTTCAGCTAAAATGTCACACCACCTGCTAAGTGATATGTGAACATTAATATTCGAATAGTTCGATATTAATCGCTGATTGAATTTACACCTACGAGTCGCACATCTGAAATGATGAATGCTCTAAATGAACCACATGATTTAATTAATTTTGTAGTTACTATAAACTAATTATATTAATTAATATTTATGAAATATTAATTACTAAATTTTATTTTATTTTTTTGAATTCCCTTGCCATTTAGTAAAGTGCGTATATGTACGAGTTATAAACGCGCGTATTGATATATAATATCTTTAAAGTGTTTAAATTTGATTTAAACGGGATAAATACTAAAAATGGGGTTGAAGTAAATTAAATTAATTAGTATCTGTGAAATATTAATTATTAAAATTTATTTTAATTTGTTTGAATAACATTAACATTTAATGGTATGTGTATCCAAAATTTATAAAAGCGCGTACATTTGAATTGGATTTAAATGGGATTGAAGCTAATAAGATTTTGGAAATTTTTGAGCACCTATGTGGCACCATCTATAGCTAACCATGCATGTAGAAGAGAGAAAGAGCATTTGGTTAACATGTAAAAATAATAATTCATAGGGGAAAGTTTTCAGGAAGAAATAGGAAAGATTTCTATCATCCCTTTAAAACACATTCCCCTTTATTTTCTTGTACGATTGGTTTCTTTCCTATGATTATCATCCATCTTGCTTTTCTATCAGAGAATTTCAAATTTCCATGGCTTTCTAACCTTTAAATTTAAAAAATAAAATATCAAATAAAATTAATAACAAAAGGCGGTTCTAATCTCTTGATTCTTGCAAAATTCGAAAATTGATTTATGGAATCTAAGAGCCTATGATTTATCATTCAAGGTGCATTCTCTTGGCAATATCTCAAGATGATAATTCTAATTTTATATATCAATCATTCAACTTGTTTATGTAATTTAGATCCATCTCTTATTTCTTCCCATCTATGTATTTGTTTATTTGATCAAATGAATTAGATCCCTTTTGCTCCATCTTAATTAATTACATATGTTCACCATGTTATTTTAATTTGAATATGTTTTAAGATATATTTTGATTGTGTGCCAATTCATATTGTCATTATTAGATCAACATTACATGATCCCATATTTAATTATTTTCATATTTCTTAATTGTTTAGATCTAGAACCTTTGCAACATATGTATGTATACATATATATATATATATATATATATATATATATGTCTGATTTGTCCTTTCTATTTTGTTGTTTTAAGATTGTTATTTAAAAAACACTTTTTGATTAAAATCAAGGTCTTAATCAATAAAATATTTTGATTATTGATTCAAATATAAAACATATGCTGTTAATTTATGTTTGCATGTATGTTTTGTTTCCAATATGTCAAATTCAATCTTTTGGTTTTTGCGAACTTCTGTTTAATGTTATATTAAAAAAACAAAGGTTTTCTTTATAAACATAACCGGACTTTGTAGAAAAATATCATAAATCCTTGGATTCCTTTTAAAATTAAAGTTGGCTTTACTTGTTACTTTATATTGGAACATATACTAAATTATAAATTTTAACATAAAGATGTATTAAGTTTAAAACATTATTTACAATGATTTTTGTATATGTATATATATACACACATATTTATATGCATGTGTACATATACATACATATATAATTTGAATTGAAATTCATATGAATGACTTTAATGTAAAATCATAATTTTTAATCTTATTAAAATCTTTCAGTTCTGAAACTAGGTTCAAAATTGCTGACCTTTTGAAGTTATAAAAGTGACACTTGATTTTATCTCATTTATATGTATATGTATATTATATATAAATGTGAATATATGTATGTATATGCATTTTAAATAATACTATGGACAATAAAAACACATATGTAGGAAATATCTCTCTATACACTACTGATTTGTTGCACTGGACAATAGTTACATTTTATGCCATGAATAAATTGCCAATTGATATCATTTAATGACCTAATCAATTTAATTAGAGAGAGAGAAAATGGAAGGTTTCTCTCTGCATATAATGTTTATTATACTCTCAATTAATTACCTGTTTTTAGGGAAAGAAATGAAAGGTTTCCTTCCATAGATTAACTCTTATAAATAATTATTGAGTGTATTTGATGCACTATACATTTAAACTATATTAATTATAAACTTCCTTTTAACCAATTTTAAATAAAATAAGACTTTATTTAATATTTTGTTAGATTGGGTCTAATATACATTTAGACTTTATAGGCTCATTAAAGATCCAAAATGGTAAATTTTTTGAAATTCACTCATTTCTTTTGCTTCAGGCTGGCTCAGATCCAACAGTGGTATCGAAGTACAATAGCCTATGCGGTCTAAATTAGTCACATTAGGGCTAACTAATTAAGCTTGCCCACTTAGTACGGTGTCTAGAAAGGTAATGTCTAGGATTGGAATTGGGTAATCAAATACTCTGTCCTACATGGTTACCAGCCTGACCTGAAAGGTAATGTGATCCCAAAGGTTGCTTCTAATAGAAAGGCCCAACTTGAATTGGAATTAGGCTAATTTTCAAAGTTGTTTTCAAAATTAAAGTTAAGGATTTTAAATTTAATTGTTAAATTTAAGATGAAATATGTTTATTATAAAAGTTATAATACGTTATAATTTTTCAAAATGTTTGAAAACTTATTCACATTAATTTCAAATTTATTAAAAAGATTAATAGAATTAAATTAATTAAACAAGTTAATTAATTAATGAACATGTGCATGTATTTATGTTGTTTTAAATTGTTTTAAATAACATAAGTATGCATGTATGTGTATAAATTGAAGTTTGAAATTAATATAATTTAATTAAAATAGTTTAATTAAATAAGTTAATTAAAAGGTTAATTAATTAAATTACATATGTATATGATACATTTGTTATACTATAATAGTTATAAAGTATAATTATTCATGGATATAAATGTTATATAGATGTCAAATTAATTAAATTGTTAATCAATAAAATTAATTAAATATGATTTAATTAATATATGCTAATGGTGGAACCTAAAAGAAACCTATAATAGACTTCAGAATAAATATATACGTAATCGTACGTATATGTGATTTCCAATATGTTTGATGCTTGAATCACAAGGGTAGTTCATAATAATTATATTATTTCATAAGTCGATATCATTCAATTTAATGTTGTCATCTACCATATATATATATATTAATAAATTACTTGCATACTCCTTAGTTGTTGAGCAAACTCAAGCTAGGGATGTCATGTGTAGTATTATTAATATATTGAATAGATGAGATAAGATAACGATGTGTATTTGTTGAGAAAATTCAAGGGACATATACTATACTTATGCCGTCACGATATGATATGTATGAGCGAATAATTTTCGTTTTGTTTTGTTGAGAAAACTCTAGGTCAAAGCAAAATTAGGACATGGCACCAAGGGTTAGGAGATGTATATGATACAACCGATAAGGAGTTATCTATCATTTGTGAAGCTATCATTGTTGAGCAAACTCAATGTCAGAATTCTAAGACGGACGAGTCCTAACACCTACTAGTGAAGTCAAAAGACTTCTGTGTTTCGGCTTAGGGTTTGGCGAAACATAAAAGACTAGTGGGAGCTTATTAGTAAAATGAAACATAAAGTTTGACCCTACTAATATTATAAGAATATCCATTATGATTTATCCTAATAATCCACCACTTAAACTTGCAGAAAATGTCAACTACAAAACTGTTTTCTAAAAGTGACAAGCTCACTGGACCTTTCTATACAAACTGGCAAAGATAAATTAAGATAGCGTTAACTTACTAGCATCTTTGGACTTCTGTTACATTTGAACCCGTAATGACACAGACCTTGAAGAATGACTTGCTTATTTAAAGTGGCAATTAGACCTAGAGATTGCCTTAGTTTCGTGTTGACCACCTTTGACAAACCATTGCAAAGGCAATACGAAAACATGTCCGTCCATGAGATTTTTAATAGTCTTAAAGCTCTATTTGGTGAACAGTCCTGTTTTGCAAGGTATGAACTTTCAAAGAAACTATTCAACACCAAAATGACCAAGGGATAGAAAGTGGACAATTATGTTCTAATGATGAAAGGCTATTTTGATAGACGTGCACAATTAGATGTAGAAATAAGCAACAAAATGCAAGTAGACTTGATCCTTGGTTCTCTCACTTCTCAGTATGAACCGTTCATATTGAATTATAACATGAAGAGCTCCTCGGTATGTTGAGGTCAGTCGAGTTTGCATCTAAGCATCAATGTGTCAAACTTACTATGAAAGGTAATGCATCATCTTCGAAAGGTTCGAAGAAGCAGAAAAGAGATGGAAAGAAAAATAAAAGTAAGAAGACCGACGACATGGGTTAATGTCACCACTGACACAAGAAAGGTCACTAGAAAAGGAACTGTCTTAAGTACTTAAAGATTGTTAGGGAAGGAAACATAATGGTTTTACGGCTCCATGAAGTACATTTATCGTTTAAAATTGTATTGAAATTAATAAAATGTTTTGGGTTTTAGATACTGGATCTGAAACTCATATATGTAATTCATTATAGGGGATTAGGAACTGGCACCACATGGAAAAAGGAGAAATGAGCCTCCAAGTTGCTAAAGGATATATTGTAGATGCGACAACTGTAGGATATTATCATTTAGTTTTGCCTAGTGGTGTAGTATTGATATTAAATAATTGCTATTTAATGAAAGACTTTATTTGTGGAATTGTATCCATGTCTAGATTGTCTGACACTGGTTTTTCATTGTGCGAGCAATGTTATGAACATTAGTTTCAATGGAAATAAGATTTGTGTTAGTGTTCTTAAAAATGGCAGTTATGTGATCAATACTAATTATATGTGTTTTGTGAATAAATCTTCTTGCAATATAAATGAAAATTATCTTTGGCGCTATAGGCTAGGTCATATCAATGAGAAACAACTTCACAAATTGAAAACTGAAGGTTTTCTACCGTCACTTGATTTTGAATCATTTGACATATGTGAGTCGAGTTTCAAAGGTAAAATGACCAAGCACCCATTCGGTGGGAGTAATGAAAGAGTTGATGAACTCTTAGAGCTTATACATGGTGATGTATGTGGCCCAATGCCTACAGTTATCAAAGATAATAGTTCTTACTTTATACCATCACTGATGATTTCTTAAGGCTAGGATATATATATATATATATATATATATATATTACGAAGAACAAAATATGACGTCTATGAGAAGTTTGTTGAGTACAAAAATGTAGTAGAAACCAAACGGGCTGTAAGATTTAAATTCTTCGATCAGATTAAGGAGGTGAGTAAGATTTCTAACAATACTTAAAAGATAATGGGATTATCTCTCAAGTTACTCCACCTTATACTCTACGACACAATGGTGTGTCGGAGCAAAGGAATCGAACCCTATAAGATATGGTTTGCTCCATGATGAGTAAGGCTGAAATACCTCTATCCTATTGAGGATATGCACTAGAAAGTGCAGCACATATGTTGAACTTGTTACCCACTAAGTCTGTGCCGAAAACACCATATGAGATGTCGCTTAGTAAGAAATCCCAATTCAAATATTTGAAAGTATGGGGTTGTTCGGCATATTTTAAGAACATTGGTCTGAATAAACAAGAGGCAAAATTTATACTAAGTAAGTTTATAGGATATCCCAAAAATTCGATGGGATATATATTGCAACAACCCGCATATTTGTCGATTTTAAATTTAAATATTTTATTTAAATATTTTATTGATACTCGGAATTTAGTCCGAAAAGCTACTTTTTGCATACGGTCGAATTAGGACTCGGGACCACTTCCATTGAGTTCAAAATGACGTTTGCGATCTTTTTAAGTGTAAACTTTCATATGTTTGGAGTTAGAGGAATTTTGCCACTTTTTACATAGGGCTTTGGTTTGGGCTGAGCCCAATAACCCCACTTATGTATTCAGTCCCAACCCCTTCTCCTCTTCATTACTTCATTCCTCATTTTCTAATACTCAAGCTTTTATAACAATGGAGAGTGGAAGAGGAAATTAAAACTCCAATCCCTAGTTTTCTTTTGCAAATCAAGCTCTAGCTCCAAACTAATAGAAGAACCCATCGGTAAGCTTTCTCTTCTTCTTCTCCAACTCATTCTCTTATCAATTTCAGAAATTCCTAAACCCAAATTTAGGAATGTTCTTCTTTTAAAGCTTAGAATCAAGCTTCTTGAGTTGGATTTGAAGAGTGGTTGATTCTCCTTTGCTTTCAAGCTTCTTCTTCAATCGTTTGGGTTCAAAGGTGAGATTTTTATCTCACATCTTTGTCTATAATTATCTTCGATTGTTAGGTATGAATTCCTAACAGTTATTCTTGTGCAATTGATTTTGGTTTGGATTGATTTGGTGTATATTCCAATTTTTGGTGTTTTGAAATCAAAATCTATGAAAATCCTTTTATGGATATTTGGACATTGATATTTGAGGCGTATCGAAGAGCCATTAAGGATGGGTTGTCGCTTGGCGTAAATCCTTAGTCGTTGTCACTTGATCGATCGCTTCCGATAATCGTTTGGCCATTTTTGGCCTAGGTTCAGGGAATGCCCTGAACCCTTGATCCAGACGTCTGAAACGTTAGATTCAGACGTCTGAATATTATACTGGGAATTTTTATTCCCCAGTATTCAGACGTCTGAATCTATATTTCCAGACGTCTGAATTGGTTCGAATTGAACCAGAAAAGAAATAGGCTAAAATTTAGCATTTCCAGACGTCTGAATTTTGTCATTCAGACATCTGAATTCTGTCCTGGAAAGTATTTATTTTCCAGATTCAGACGTCTGAATCATACCTTTCAGACGTCTGAATATGCCAATTTTTGCCTATTTGCCTATTTAGCTTGAATTTCCAACTTTAATCGATTCGTGTTGATTCCCTTCTTATTATCGACTTTGATGACATTTTCTTCGTGATTTTGGGAATATCCATTTCGATGGATTCGGTAATCGATTTCTTTGGATTTTATTCACGTCTTCGAATGTGAATTTTTATGATTGATTGTTTCTATAATCACTTCTATGATTTATCACTTTAAAATATAAAGGTTTTCTATACTAGTAGTAAATATCAAAACTCTTTCTTCAAATGATTTCAACACTATTTTATTACAAAGCTCGTTTCTTAAAACCGTTTTCCAATCTACTAGTATATACAAACCTTTACCTCGCTCGTATGAGAAATATAATTAAACGGCTTAGTAAAACAAGTGGTATGAAATGCTTGCGCTTACTTCGTCAGTTAATTCTTGGACTTGTTCGATTGAATCTCCTGTGGCAATTTTCTAGTGGAGATCTACAGTTTGTTCGTAAATATTTAAGTTAAGCAAGTGGTTATGGGACATGAAGCTAAACTCATATATTTACTAACTTAGTATGATTGACACTTCTTGATGATCGATGACGATTATCTTTGTGATTTAGACTAGCAATGTGCGCTGTCTCTTTGTCTGCGAGGGAGACTAAACCCCGTTTTGTGGAGTTTCGACTCAAATTGGTGGGGTAGCAACCCATGGTCTTCGGGCCGTTTGTGGAGCTTCGGCTCAATTTGTGATGGTTAGCAACCATGGAATTAGCGTTCCGCTTGTGATACACGTGTTGGTGAGCTTTATGCTCCCGTTTGTGATAGGCCTTTTCCCCCTTTTGTGATTTCTGGATTTCTTGAGATGATTTCTAGAATTTGTGCTTCACCAATTTTCGTGATTTTCATTGATAAGTTTTATCGATATTTGTGCATTGCTGAATTCGTGCGTCATTTACTTTTGTGAATGATATTGATATAATCGTCAATATTTATGGTTTGGTGAATGAAATAAAGAGTATGACATTCCTTTTGATCCTTGAGAAGATCTTTGTGATATTGATTAATCTCCTGTTGACTTTCAATTACTTATTTATCACAGCTTGGTTTTCTGATTATTATGTGTTTAGTCATACCTCTTATTCCATATCGTTTCATCCGATATTTATAGCTAGACTGATCCGTTTATTATTTTCTTATTAAATAATACTCGGGTCAGACCGAGATGTTACAGGTGCTTCAGCTTGACTTCTCACTTGAGATTGATTTCTCTGACTTTTGGCTAACTAATTAGATAAGTAGTTTATTTTGGTGTACACATTTGAGATATAGACTCTATGATGTATACTTATTCTTTTGTGTAGTTCTTGTAGCTATTCTTTTGTGATAGTGTGGTCTTGCTTGACTACTACTCTGATGAACACTTTTGTGTGTTATATATATTCATATCTATTTCCGCCTTTGTGATATGAATTATCTATGACTGATTTATGTTATGTTTATTTCTATATTTGTTTCCGAAGATTATATATAGCCACTGTGTAGTAGCTTTGAGTTTGCGTCGGTATGTCGGATTTCCTCTTGAGTTATATTTTATCTGGCATATCGATGCTCGCACAAAGCAATTACACGGATGGTCGCTCCCCAACAGCCTTATTCTCCGTGCTAGTTGACAGCATTACTCCGTAGTGTTCTTGGCTAGCATGGGTATAGAGGTGGGGCGTCACAGCTTGGTATCAGAGCCAAACTTCGGAACAATGCAGAATAATTTAACAAGGATCGTCGTCCTAAGTCCTTCTTAGGAGTCGTGCCTTCGAATTTAATTCGGGTCTTCGTACCGATTCATCCTATTTTCTTTATGATTCCTTGCTTTATCTATCAAGATTGCTTGATATTCATTTGGTGAATAACCTTTTTCTTCTTCTTTATTTCTTTCTAAAGGAAGAGAAATGGTTAGACCTGGCCGTCCCAGCGCCGGTCACTCTAGTGCTACTCCCCAAGATGGAGTTTTTATGACTACCCAGCAACTTCTTGACCTTGTCACGAATGCTCAAGCAGCTGGCTCTAATCCGGAATCTACTCACCCTAAATCTGGGTTTGCACGTTTGTGCAATGATTACACCAACCTGGGTGGGAAGCCATTTAAAGGTTCTGAAACTATCATCGAGGTCCAGGCTTGGTTGAGGACCTGCGATCGAATCTTCATTCGCATGAATCTCGTCGATCTTCACCGAGTTCAGGTGGCTTCTAGTATGCTCCAAGAAAGAGCATTAGACTGGTACGAGCTTCTAATTTCTGAGATTAACGAAGCGGATCTCACCTGGGAGCAATTCCGGGAATGCTTCGAATTAAAATTCGTACCAGAAGCAGAGAAAGTGACATTGGCTCGACATTTCATAGACCTTGTTCGGGGTGAGGCCTCCGTGACTGATTATGTTGCATCCTTCGAGTCACTTTCCAAATATGGGGTTGAATACATCAACACCCCATTGAAGAAGAACCAAAGATTTGTCTATGGCTTAAACAAAAATCTCAAGAAGCCATTACTTCTAAAATTAGAAGTTCCCTTCGACCAACTCATTGATATCGCTCTTCGTCTTGAAGAGGCGGATAGGGAGAATGATGATGAAGTGGTGGGTTCCAAACCAAGCTTCAACAACAACAAGAAAAGGCCTAATAAATTCAAAGGTCCTTATCCTTATCCCAATAAGAAAGGGAAGCAAGCAACCCCTGTGGCAAAGACTTCTTCCTTTGGTCGTGGGGAATGCTATAATTGTGGTTCGAAGGACCGTTACGCGAACAAGTGCCCAAAGTCTCTCTCTTGTTGCTACTGCAAAGGTCCCGGTCATGTTATATCTTCATGCCCCAAGCTTCAAGGCAAGAAGGAAGGAAAGTTAAACGTGGCTCAAGCCCCTGGCAACACATCTCGTGGCCAAGGTATTTCTCATTCCATTCTTGATGGTATTATTTTATTTCATGATCAACCTATTAGAGTTCTCTTTGATACGGGTGCATCCCATTCTTTTATATCAAAAGAACTTGTTGATACCTTTTCTTTGGATGTTATGTGTTTAATGACTTCTCTGAGAATTAGAATCCAGTTGGTGGATCCGCAACAATCAGTTTATTGTGTAATGATGTCGAGATTATTTTGTGTGATTTTTCTTTCCGAGCCGATTTGCATGTCATGCGCTACTTAGGCTTTGCAATGATTTTGGGAATGGATTGGCTTAACCGTTATGAAGCCCAAATCCTATGTTCTGAGCGGACTATTCATCTTCGACATCCTCGATCTGTTAAGCAGGTTTCTATAAATCTTAAAGATTCGGATTCCAGTTTTGTTGCATCGTTATACTCTTTAAATCCTCATGATGACGATAATGATGATGAGGAAGATATTATTTCTCTTATTCACGTTGTTCGTGAATTTTTCGACATATTTGAGCCCGTTTTAGGATTACCACCTAAGCGAGCAATTGAGTTCAGAATTAATCTCATTCCTGGAGCTCAACCTATCACTCGTCCTCCTTATCGTATGTCCAGTAAATAAAATGAGGAGATGCGTAAACAATTATCCGAATTGGAGATGAAGCAATTTATTCGCTCTAGTTCCTCGCCTTGGGGAGCTTCGGCTATTTTTGTGAAGAAATTCGATGGTACACTTAGGCTTTGCGTTGATTACCGCAAGCTTAATGATCTTACTATCAAAAATAAATATCCTTTACCTCGGATTGATGACCTATTCGATCAACTTAGTGGTGCTAGAGTCTTTTCACAATTGGACTTGGCAACCGGTTTTCATCAGCTTCGTATTGCAGAGGATAGCATTCCTTTGACATCATTTCGTACTCGATATGGATCTTATGAATGGCTTGTTATGCCATTTGATTTAACGAATGCTCCGCCTTATTTCGTTGACCTTATGAATCGAGTTTTCAAAGATTTTCTCGATCGATTTGTTCTCATCTTTACTGATGATATTCTTGTGTATTCAAAAACCGAGGAGGAGCATGAAAAGCATCTTCGGATTGTGTTGGAAACTCTTAGGAGTAATCAATTAAAAGCAAAATTTTCTAAATGTCATTTTTGGCAATCTAATGTGAAGTTTCTCGGTCATATTATTTCCGAATCCGGAATTTCCGTAGATCCTTCAAAGATTGAAGCGATTCAAAGTTGGAAGAGACCGAAGAGTGTGACGGAGATCCGTAGCTTCCTTGGATTGGCAGGTTATTACCGCTGTTTTATCAAAGACTTTTCTAAGATTGTCGTGCCTCTCACTAGCATAACGAAGAAATGTATTAAATACATTTGGTCGGACAAATGTGAAACTTCTTTTCAGAAACTAAAGGAACTTCTTTCAGATGCTCCTATTCTTGTTATTCCCGAGGGGAATCAAGATTTCGTTGTTTATACCGATGCTAGTCGCGTTGGTTTGGGTGCCGTTCTTATGCAAAGAGAACGTGTTATTGCTTATGCTTCTAGGCAATTGAAGCCTGCTGAGACTAGATATGTCACTCATGATTTAGAGCTCGCGGCTATTGTTTTCGCCCTTCGTATTTGGCATCATTATCTTTTAGGAGAGAAATTTGTTCTTTATACCGATCATAAGTCCTTGAAGTATTTATTATCTCCAAAGGAACTTAATTTGCGTCAACAGCGTTGGCTCGAATTCCTTGCACCATATGATCTTGATATCCTTTATACTCCCGGAAAGGGAAATCGCGTTGCGGATTCACTTAGCCGAAAGCAACAAGCGGTTGTTTCTATGATGATATTCGAATGGAACGATCTCGAGATTTTATCCACTTGTGAGATTCGAGAGCGCGTATCCGATTTATGATCATCACTTGTTTTATGTAGCCTTGAGGCTCATCCTTCTCTTTTAGACCGCATTCTTGAAGCTCAAGGGCTAGATCATGAATTGGCTCTTCTTGGCCAAAATGTTAAGGATAAAATTGATAATGAAGGTTTGAAAGACTTTGATATTGATTCTCGTGGCGGCATTCGAAAATTTGGTAGACTTATCATACCAAATATTGGTGATCTTCGTAAATATATTTTGAAGATTCCCATCATTCTAAATTCACCATTCATCCCAGTAGTAGTAAAATGTACGCGGATATGAAGCGACTTTATTATTGGGAGGGAATGAAACTTGACATCGCCAACTTCGTTAAGTGTTGCATGACTTGCCAACTCGTTAAAGCCGAACATCAAAGGCCCGGTGGGTTATTGCAACATTTAGAAATTCCAATTTGGAAGTGGGACCAAATATCCATGGATTTTATTGACGGCCTTCCCCGTTCTCGTTCGGGTCATGATAGTTTATGGGTGATCGTTGATAGACTTACTATATCTGCCCATTTTATTCCCGTTCGGTCTAACCGAACCGTTCCTCTTTTGGGCAAACTCTTTGTTAAAGAGATTGTTAAATTACATGGAGTTCCTGCTTCTATTGTTAGTGATCGAGATCCATTGTTTACTAGTGGATTTTGGAAGAGTCTTCAAAAAGATTTGGGAACGAAGCTTAATTTTAGCACCGCTTATCACCCCCAGTCCGATGGACAAACCGAGCTTGCGAATCAAACTCTTGAAGATCTTCTTCGTGCTTGTGTGCTTGATTTCGGTGGAGGCTGGGAAGATCATATTCCTCTTGTTGAATTTTCCTATAATAATAGCTTCCAATCTAGTATTGGTATGGCACCTTTTGAGGCACTCTATGGAAGGCCATGCCGATCTCCTTCTTGTTGGCTTGAGGCCGGTGAGAAGTTGGTTTTAGGTCCAGATTTTGTTCGGGATTCCACAGAAAAGGTTGAACTTATTCGACATAGGATGAAGGAAGCCCAGAGTAGACAAAAATCCTATGCCAATAACCAGAGAAGGAAGTTAGAATTTTCTGTGGGAGATCTTGTGTTCATTCGTGTTTCACCTATGAAGGGTGTTGTACGTTTCGGTCGATCGGGAAAGTTAGCGCCTCGATACATTGGGCCATTTCCTATCGCTGAACGTATTGGTTCCATAGCTTATCGCCTATCATTACCGGCTCAGTTTTCTGCCATGCATGACGTGTTTCATATTTCTCAATTACGGAAATGTCTTCGAGATTCCGATTCTATTCTTGAGCCCGGTGTTGTGGAAGAGATTGAAGTTTCGCCTAATTTAACTTATGAGCAACATCCTATTCGTATCATTGCTTCGGAAGTCAAACGACTTCGAAATAAAGATGTTCCGCTTGTTAAAGTTCAATGATCTTCAAATCCTAAGGATTGTTCTTGGGAATCTAGAGAGTTCATCGAGCGAACACATCCGGACTTACTTTCTCGTGCTCTTCGAGGTGAACTTCTTATTTCAAACTTCTTTTGTGTTGAATATGCTTTTTTGGTTGTTACTATATACCTTCTTCTTAAATATTGCGAGGACGCAATTTCTTTAAGGAGGGGAGTGGTAACAACCCGCATATTTGTCGATTTTAAATTTAAATATTTTATTTAAATATTTTATTGATGCTCGGAATTTAGTCCGAAAAACTACTTTTTGCATACGGTCGAATTAGGACTCGGGACCACTTCCATTGAGTTCAAAATGATGTTTGCGATCTTTTTAAGTGTAAACTTTCATATGTTTGGAGTTAGAGGAATTTTGCCACTTTTTACTTAGGGCTTTGGTTTGGGCTGAGCCCAATAACCCCACTTATGTATTCAGTCCCAACCCCTTCTCCTCTTCATTACTTCATTCCTCATTTTCTAATACTCAAGCTTTTATAACAATGGAGAGTGGAAGAGGAAATTAAAACTCCAATCCCTAGTTTTTTTTGCAAATCAAGCTCTAGCTCCAAACTAATAGAAGAACCCATTGGTAAGCTTTCTCTTCTTCTTCTCCAACTCATTCTCTTATCAATTTCAGAAATTCCTAAACCTAACTTTGGGAATGTTCTTCTTTTAAAGCTTAGAATCAAGCTTCTTGAGTTGGATTTGAAGAGTGGTTGATTCTCCTTTGCTTTCAAGCTTCTTCTTCAATCGTTTGGGTTCAAAGGTGAAATTTTTATCTCACATCTTGTCTATAATTATCTTCGATTGTTAGGTATGAATTCCTAACACTTATTCTTGTGCAATTGATTTTGGTTTGGATTGATTTGGTGTATATTCCAATTTTTGGTGTTTTGAAATCAAAATCTTTGAAAATCCTTTTATGGATATTTGGACATTGATATTTGAGGCGTATCGAAGAGCCGTTAAGGCTGGGTTGTCGCTTGGTGTAAATCCTTAGTCGTTGTCACTCGATCGATCGCTTCCGATAATCGTTTGGCCATTTTTGGCCTAGGTTCAGGGAATGCCCTGAACCCTTGATTCAGACGTCTGAAACGTTAGATTCAGACGTCTGAATATTATACTGGGAATTTTTATTCCCCAGTATTCAGATGTCTGAATCTATATTTCTAGACGTCTGAATTGGTTCGAATTGAACCAGAAAGGAAATAGTCTAAAATTTAGCATTTCCAGACGTCTGAATTTATTGATTCAGACGTCTGAATTCTGTCCTGGAAAGTATTTATTTTCCAGATTCAGACGTCTGAATCATACCTTTTAGACGTCTGAATATGCCAATTTTTGCCTATTTAGCTTGAATTTCCAACTTTAATCGATTCGTGTTGATTCCCTTTTATTATTATCACTTATTATCGACTTTGATGACATTTTCTTCGTGATTTTGGGAATATCCATTTCGATGGATTCGGTAATCGATTTCTTTGGATTTTATTCACGTCTTCGAATGTGAATTTTTATGATTGATTGTTTCTACTATCACTTCTATGATTTGTCACTTTAAAATATAAAGGTTTTCTATACTAGTAGTAAATATCAAAACTCTTTCTTCAAATGATTTCAACACTATTTTATTACAAAGCTCGTTTCTTAAAACCGTTTTCCAATCTACTAGTATATACAAACCTTTACCTCACTCGTATGAGAAATCTAATTAAACGGCTTAGTAAAACAAGTGGTATGAAACGCTTGCGCTTACTTCGTCGGTTAATTCTTGGACTTATTCGATTGAATCTCTTGTGATAATTTTCTAGTGGAGATCTATAGTTTGTTCGTAAATATTTAAGTTAAGCAAGTGGTTATGGGACATGAAGCTAAACTCATATATTTACTAACTTAGTGTGATTGACACTTCTTGATGATCGATGACGATCATCTTTGTGATTTAGACTAGCAATGTGCGATGTCTCTTTGTCTGCGAGGGAGACTAAACCCCGTTTTGTGGAGTTTCGACTCAAATTGGTGGGGTAGCAACCCATGGTCTTCGGGCCGTTTGTGGAGCTTGGCTCAATTTGTGATTGTTAGCAACCATGGAATTAGCGTTCCGTTTGTGATACACATGTTGGTGAGCTTTATGCTCCCGTTTGTGATAGGCCTTTTCCCCCTTTTGTGATTTCTGGATTTCTTGAGATGATATCTAGAATTTGTGCTTCACTAATTTTCGTGATTTTCATTGATAAGTTTTATCGATATTTGTGCATTGGTGAATTTGTGCGTCATTTACTTTTGTGAATGATATTGATATAATCGTCAATGTTTATGGTTTGGTGAATGAAATAAAGAGTATGACATTCCTTTTGATCCTTGAGAAGATCTTTGTGATATTGATTAATCTCTTGTTGATTTTCAATTACTTATTTATCACAGCTTGGCTTTGTGATTATTATGTGTTTAGTCATACCTCTTATTCTATATCGTTTCATCTAATATTTATAGCTAGACTGATCCGTTTATTATTTTCTTATTAAATAATACTCGGGTCAGACCGAGATGTTACAGGTGCTTCAGCTTGACTTCTCACTTGGGATTGATTTCTCTGACTTTTGGCTAACTACTTAGATTAGTAGTTTATTTTGGTGTACACATTTGAGATATAGGCTCTATGATGTATACTTATTCTTTTGTGTAGTTCTTGTAACTATTCTTTTGTGATAGTGTGGTCTTGCTTGACTACTACTCTGATGAACACTTTTATGTGTTATATATATTCATATCTATTTCCGCCTTTGTGATATGAATTATCTGTGACTGATTTATGTTGTGTTTATTTCTATATTTGTTTTCGAAGATTATATATAGCCACTGTGTAATAGCTTTGAGTTTGCGTCGGTATGTCGGATTTCCTCTTGAGTTATATTTTATCTGGCATATCGATGCTCGCACAAAGCAATTACACGGATGGTCGCTCCTCAACAGCCTTATTCTCCGTGCTAGTTGACAGCATTACTCCGTAGTGTTCTTGGCTAGCGTGGGTATAGAGGTGGGGCGTCACATATATTGTAACATCCTGCCTTTTTGTATGCTTTAAATCGACGATAAACCACACATGTCAGACTCAAGCCATACAAAAGGGTAAATTGTTATTGGGGTGAATAAGAAAAAGGAAGAAAGAAAGAAAACAAAACAGAATCTTGCAGCGGAATGACAAAACATAATAATCAAATACAGTTCATGAAGTTGTTTACAAACATTTGATTATACTAATACAATATAAAATCAGAGTTACACATACTAGCGAATAATAATTACAATGCAGCGGAATAGTATGAATGCAGTGGAATAATATAATAAATAATAGTAATACAATCTTCGTCTTCGTCCTCTAGAAATAAAGTCTTCAAATCCTAAAATGCTCAGGCTGACCCGAGCAAATTGAAAAGACAAAACATTCGAGTCAGAACTAAAAGATCTTATGTAAGTTAAATCAACGGTAAATAATATGAGTGGAACGGCGTCAAAGATGTTTATGGGATTTGATATCTCCTATCCAGTGTCAAACATGAGTGCATTAACTTAAGAGATGCTTGGGATTCACATCTCCAAAGGACCCGTTAAACTATTTACTATGTAGTAATATTTCGCTATTATAATAATGTCTAATAGTAAAATAAACTTACTTTTGAATAGCGTTAAGGGGTTACCCATATAGCCCTTAACACGTAATTGTCCCAGTAGTCCATCCAGTATCATGGTCCCTTCTGATCGGGAAGCCACCAGAGGATACCACACGGGATACGGGAGAAAACCAAACTCGTACAAGGCGCGCTAGGGTAGGTGACACGGCACAACTAGGCAATGCCAGGGTAGATATACCAATTACATTTCCGGACCGGTGGTAACGCGTAGCAGCTAAAACCGCCCAGCTCGAGCCACACCCCCAAAATCAAAAATCAAAAGTGACCACCGAATCAATCCAAAAGTCAGAGTATAATATCGAAGGGATGTGTCCGATAAAAGGTGCTACATTCTTAGCCCGTCAATCGTTCCTGTTTTACCACCTTATGCAAACTCACGGGAGTCGGGTCCACGTATATACCTCAAAGGAAACGTAGCCGCCATCCTACTTCATTCTGGATTCTCCACCATGCACACGGTTGTTAAAGTGGTTTTCATAGTTGGCAGAGAGAATGACAACTTCCGATCCCGGTCTCTTTAACAACCAGACATTATTATACCACCACGGTCTTTCAAAATAGTTTATACTTTTAAAACCAGAATATTATGTCCATTTCAAAGCCATAAAAATACAATATCATTTCCGTTTCAAAACCCAAATCAATATGATATCATTTTTATAAAACTCAAATCAATATAATATCATTTATATTTCAAATATATCCTTTTTCCAACATTATTGCACTTTCAAAATTATAATATTTCGGAACCAACCGCTTGAAATATAACCTTTCAAAACATAATACTTCGAATTTCATAGCTTCTAAACCATAACTTCCAAAACTTAAATGGTTTGGATATTCAAACAGTATATAAAATAAAATAGTTTGAATTTAAAATTACTTTATAGAGTAAAATAATTTCCTCTACTTCACAATTTTATTCACTTTAAATTAAATCTCGATCCATAACTTTCAACTCACTTTCAGTTTCAATAACCCATTTCAATTTCAATATATTTCAAACTTTGAGTATTAAACAATTTCAAAACTAAAGTTAGTAATTACGATTCAACGATTCAATGTTATGTTTTTTAGTTTTGAAATATTTGCATAATAAATCCATTTTCCTTTAAATAAAACTCAAATTACAAATAACTTAATATTTCCTTCAATTTATTTATACTTGAAATATTTGTTTAATTCATCTTAAACCAAAATCCAGTTATACAAATCATACCTTTAAAATCTCAGTTTTATTAAATTTCAAATCAATTTCATATTTATCTTCACACTTATTCTCATTTAAGTCATCATAAACTCCATAAATATAGTTTAAATAAATATTTAACCATGTTATATCTTAATAAAATCAACTTTATTATTAAACTTATTTTATACTTTAAACCAATTTTATACATAGCTTAAAACCAAGAATTTAACTATATATAAAATAACCTTTACAAAATATCCAAATCAATATCTCATAAAACCATATATTTCTTTACAAAACCATAGAAAATCATTTCAAAATATTTTTATATATAGACCACGGTGTCTGTATATAATTTTCTACCCTATAGTCAAGTATTACGGATATTTATCATTTCAATCTGTAATTTAAAATAAAAATACGGTTACATATTATTTCAAACCGCAATCCCGAATGAAACAAAAAATGCATAACAACTTGTAGTTTATAACAATATAAAATACAACATCCAATCATCCAATGTCAACCATCAACCATTTATCACAATCATCATCCAATTCAAACAATAGCATCAATATATAACAGATAATAAACAACAGGTATTTACTGGCAGTTTATATTCAATAATAAATTAAACAACTATTTAACTGGCAGTTTATATGCAATAATAAATTTAATAACAATTTAATTCAAATAAATTCAATTTAACTAAGATGGTGATTAAAGATATGCCAACAGTCATAAATAAACTTCTAATCACATCATAGATCAATTTAACAAACATAAGAAATTTTAGAAGTTGTGAGTGCGTTGAAACACTTACCTTTTGAATTTAAATTGAATTCAAATTGAATTTAAATCCAATGTAAACCAAAAATTTGAGCAGTCTCATAATTCTTCCAAACCAGCGCCAAAATGTCTGAAATTTCAATACGAACCTAACGGAGAAAATCGTGCATGAATTGGACCTCGTACGTAAAATTTATGTATGTTAGAACATTTGAATACGAAATTTAGATAAAATTTAAAAAAATAAAGAAACATACACAGCAGCCACATAGGCTCGTTCCTCACACGCGTAGCAGGCATACTCGATCGAAACCCTAGGCATCATTTTCCAGCCGTCAACCTTTGATCAATTACTGCCGTCATCTCGTCGAGTTTCAACACGATCGGCACACGCCACTGAGTTTCCCTCGCCAGGTCGCGCCTACGCCCAGAGCCACGCTTCGTCCGGTCATCCCCAAGCACAGCGTCGCCATAAGTAAAGTCGGACAAACCTCCTCTATTTCTGACGAATCTCGATCAATTGATGACAAACGAAAGGCAGATCCGTGAGTTGCTCGTCACTAGCTTCGCAACGGCACCATCCGATCGCCGATCAGAAGCAGATCCACCATTCGATCGATCAAATGGCCTATGAACGGCCGAGGTTAAACTTGAATTTCTGGATAAACGATGCATCGAACTGAAAAACGAATCACAGAGATGCGCTCTTCGAGAGCTTTCCGACGATATAAAGTATGATATAGTTTGTGGAGTTTGAAATTTTGATTTGATTTTGAATTTCAATTAAATCTAGAATTTGATCGTCTGCCATTGAGGAGGAGAGACAGCTGAATTGTACGTTTAGAACAATGAACATAAGGAATAGGCTAGGGTTTATAGCGAAGTATATATATGCAAGGCTGAAATTAGAATGGATGGACACGATTGATATATGCGTTGAACGATAAAATGGCCCGAAAAGCCCGTTTCGACTCCGGAACGAAAATAAATCAACCCATATATCAAAATAGATGTTTCAAAATATTTTAAACGCAATGGAACAGGTTTCAGGTCCAATTTCATTGTATGAAGAAGTTATGCTAAAATCAAGTTATTTCAAATTGATTTCAATTGATTTCAATTAAATTGATTTCTAGGCGTTTCGAGCCCGTACGATCAACCGACAAGCCCGATCGTTACGAAACTTGGAACCCTATAATAATTCACTGTTACAGGCCCGATGAAACTGGTTTCATTGAAATCCGAGTCAGTGGCCAAAATGGCTATTTTCTAGTTAATTAAATAAATTAATAATTAATTAATTAAATCAAATTTTCAATTTCAATGCTATAATTGACAATTTTTATCGTTTTTAAATTTCTTAATCATTTACACTAATGTATATAAATTTAGATGTCAATTTAGAGTTGATTACTTTATCAATTTCAGTGTTAAATTTCATTTTTATTAAATTTAGAAATTATAAATTTAATTTACAATAATTCCATTTAATTTACTTTTCATTCTATTATTCAATTCATTGATGTCAAATGGATGAAATTAACATTGGATTCATGATCTATTACATTACTATTCTCAAATTTCATCTTAATCTCCATTAACGTAATATTTAAATATTTAATTTCAATTATTTGCAATTAATTCAATTATTAAATTTGAATTCCAATAAATTAATGAATTTTAATTTTCCATTCATTTATTAAGTCTACTAATATTTGTTTGTCTTTCATTACATTAATATTCTCCAAATTTCCATCCCTATTTGTATTGACTACCAAAATTCATTTAATTGCAAATTTGATCTCAATTTTGTCTAATAGGCTAAATAAATAGATAGTCCATATTAATGGTCACCATTAACTGTTAATCATATTTATAGGCTTATTATTTACAAACAATTGTAACCATTAGTTTCCTAACACTAATCCCATTCAATTACTATTAATCAATATATTATTTCCTTGGTTAATTCAATACTTACTTTTATTTTCTTATATTTAATTGATAACCAAGCATAGCATTTAAATGGCAATGAATTAAAATTTCATTAAGATTTTTAACAGTTAACTTGGATTAACATTGTTTCATTTTAATTTAATTATTATTACGTTATGAAATTACAAATTTTTATTTCCTTAAATATTAATTTACCAAAATCTTAATAAATTAACAAATTTAAATTATAGAAAATTACGGGTCGTTACACTCTCCCCCACTCAAAAATTTCGTCCCCGAAAAGGAAAAGGAGGGGAAATGAAGAATTAGGAATCAATATATCTTACTTAAAATATTAAATTTATAAAAAATAAATTTACAAAATAAATTAATATAAATAAAATATACCAATTTATAACCATTAAATCTTTTTATACTCAAATTAACAAAGTTTGGAAAACATTTTTCAAAATTTTCGAAGTCTAAAATTTATGGAGAATTTTGGCAGAGTCTCCTTTGTACGGAGAGGCTCGGAAGAAAATGTAATATCAAATATAACAATATACAACGTATATTTTCCAAAATAATATATATCCCAACATGGGAAAAACAATATAGTAATGCTATAAACCGTAATTCGAAAACGTACCTATTTGTCAAGCAATTTACGCTTATTTTATGAAACCTAAAGCAGTAGCAATTTCTTCCATAACCTGTGTTTCACTTATATAATCCAAAACGAGTTAATAATTATATAGAATGAAATATTTAAGTTGTTTCAACTATCAACAAACAAATCAATATAACAACAACCATTCGCAACCAACAACATACACATCATATACAAATCCACCATTCAAGCAAAACAAAACAATTAGTTGGTTCGGGTTAAGACACTTTAAATCACATAGAATGACAAATAATTATGAAGCATTCCATTTACTCAACAGTTTTAGGTAAAACTCAATATGTTATTCATACATCTAAGCAATTAAAAGTATCTTTTACCCAAACAACTCATAAACCAAACAAACAACAATACCAAACAATAGATCAAGTTAAATTTTATCATTTTCATTTCATAACCTTTGTTGTTTGATTTCCTTTCTTTCATATAAAGATTTATCCTTTTTATTTACATTTATTTCTTGTAAAATTTCAATTTCCATTCATACATTTATTACGTAATTTCATTTATAGTATTCATGTTCAATTAAATTATTAAGCATATCAATTTATTAACTTTAGTTTATCATCATTTCTCAATTTCTCAATTTCGTTTAATTCCCTTCATTTATCCACAGTATTCAAATTCAATTCATTTACTTGGCTTATCAATTTCATTTACTTAAGTTTTTAATTACTTTCTTATAATGCTTACTTTCTATCACAATTTGTTATAGTAATATTTAAATTATAACATAATTTTAAAACAACTACAACATCAAATTCTTATTTATTAAGGAATTTCATTGAATACTTTTCATTATTTCTAATTTTACTTGTAAAATTTCCCATTACATTTTCTTTTAACATTTTAACTTTTTATAGTCGGTAAGTTATATATATGTTAAAGAATGCAACTGAAAATTACACAAGTTTATCTCATTTCTTTTAAATTAATTAAATGTTCAATAATTATATCATTTGTTTAATAGATTACAATTTCAACTTTCTTGAAATTCCATTTATAACCTAACATTTAGTCTCTTCTTTCATTTAGAGGTTTCAATCAGTAGTTAAATTCCATTTTACTACACTAATTGAAATTATTAATAAGCGAAAACTTAAGAATTAAATATCGGGTTTTATTCAAAAATCATTTTAAAATAATAGATAAATATATGTACTTGCAACTTATATATCCAATTATATTTAAAACAATTTAAAATTTATATTTGTTTATCAAAATAATTCTGTAGTAAAACTACAACAGTGGTCTTCCCACTTTGAAACTCAAAAATGAATGTCAATGATGCATGCACTCATCGTCGAAATTATTTTCCAGCAACAGAGAAGGGAGTACAGAACTTATTTCTTTCCAAAGTTTCTTTAAACAATTCTTTCAAATCATATTGAAATATTTATCAGAAAATACTTCTAACTAATATTATTATTATATTTCAAAATCCTTTTGAAAGAAATTTTCAAAACCCCGGAACTTAAGTTCTAAATTTCCAGTTTTCATTTATTTTATTTTCCTCAAATTTTGTTTCCAATCAATATTTATAAATTTCACTACCTAATAACCAATATATTGCAACCAAATATATATATATATATATATATATATATATATATATATCATTTATAAAAATTTATTTATATAGAAAATATAATAGGCAAAATTATTTCATTCACCTATATTCAAAACAAATATTGTGTCGGTCTGTCCTATTAAGTGTTTAGAAATCTCTATTGATGTCATAGCGTCCTATGCACCACCAGAATTTATAAATACAAAACGGAACGGATTAACACAATATTAAAACCTTTTTATAACACTAACAAATACGCTCTCTCATATATATATACACTCAGTGGCTCATCATAGGGTATTACTACCCTATTAATAAAGAGTTAGACCCCACAAAGCTAAGGTTTATCGCTAAACCAAAGCTCTGATACCAGATGTAACATCCCACCTTTTCGTACGCTTTAAATCGACGATAAACCACACACGTCAGACTCAAACCATACAAAAGAGCGGATTGTTATTGGGGTGAATAAGAAAAGCAGAGGAAGAAATAAAACAAAACAGAATCTTGCAGTGAAATGAAAAAATATAATAATCAAATACAGTTCACGAAGCTATTTACAAACATTTGATTATACTAATACAATATAAAATCAGAGTTACACAAACCAGAGAATAATAATTACAATGCAGCGGAATAGTATGAATGTAGTGGAATAATATAATAAATAATAGTAATACAATCTTCGTCTTCGTCCTCTAGATATAAAGTCTCCAAATTCTGAAATGCTCCGGCTGACCCGAGCGAATTGAAAAGACAAAACATTCGAGTCAGAACTAAAAGATCTTATGTAAGTTAAATCAATGGTAAATAATATGAGTGGAACGGCGTCAGAGATGTTTACGGGATTTGACATCTCCTATCCAGTGTCAAACGTGAGTGCGGTAACTTAAGAGACGCTCAGGATTCACATCTCCTAAGGACCCGTTGAACTATTTACTATGCAGTAATATTTCGCTATTATAATAATGTCTAATGGTAAAATGAACGTACTTTTAAATAGCGTTAAGGGGTTATCCATATAGCCCTTAACACATAATAGTCCCAGTAGTCCATTCAATATCATGGTCCCTTCTGATCGGGAAGCCACCAGAGGATACCACATGGGCTACGAGAGAAAACCAAACTCGTACAAGGCGCGCTAGGGTAGGTGACATGGCATAACTAGGCAATGCCAAGGTAGATATACCAATTACGCTTTCGGACCGGTGGTAACGCATAGCAGCTACTACCGCCCACCTCGAACCACACCCCCAAAATCAAAAATCAAAAGTGGCCACCGAATCAATCCAAAAGTCAGAGTATAATATCGATGGGATGTGTCCGATAAAAGGTGCTACATTCTTAGTCCGTCAATCGCTCCTGTTTTAGCCACCTTATGTCAACTCATGGGAGTTGGGTCCACGTATATACCTCAAAGGAAACGCCGCCGCCATCCTACTTCATCTTGAATCTCCACCGCGTACACGGTTGTTAAAGTGGTTTTTGGAGTTGGCAGAGAGTATGACAACTTCCAATCCCGGTCTCTTTAACAACCAAACGTTATTATACCACCGCGGTCTTTCAAAATAGTTTATACTTTTAAAATCAGAATATAATATCCATTTCAAACCCATAAAGATACGATATATTTCCGTTTCAAAACCAAAATCAATATGATATCGTTTTTATAAAACCCAAATCAATATAATATCATTTATATTTCAAATATATCTTTTTTCCAAAATTATTGTACTTTCAAAATTATAATATTTCGGAACCAACCGCTTGAAATATAACCTTTCAAAACATAATACTTTGAATTTCGTAGCTTCTAAACCATAACTTCCAAAACTTAAATGGTTTGGATATTCAAACAGTATATAAAATAAAATAGTTTGAATTTAGAATTACTTTATAGAGTAAAATAATTTCCTCGACTTTACAATTTTATTCACTTTAAATTAAATCTCGATTCATAACTTTCAACTCACTTTCAGTTTCAATAACCCATTTCAATTTCAATATATTTCAAACTTTGAATATTAAACAATTTCAAAACTAGGGTTGGTAATTACGATTCAACGATTCAATGTTCTATTTTTTTTAGTTTTAAAACATTTGCATAATAAATCCATTTTCATTTAAATAAAACTCAAATTACAAATAACTAAATATTTCCTTCAAGTTATTTATACTTGAAATATTTATTTAATTCATCTTAAATCAAAATCTAGTTATACAAATCATACCTTTAAAATCTCAATTTTATTAAATTTCAAATCAATTTCATATTTATCTTCACACCTTATTCTCATTTAAGTCATTATAAACTCTAGAAATATAGTTTAAATAAATACTTAACCATATTATATCTTAATAAAATCAACTTTATTATTAAACTTATTTTATACTTTAAACCAATTTTATACATAGCTTAAAACCAAGAATTTAACTATATATAAAATAACCTTTATAAAATATCCAAATCAATATCTCATAAAACCATATATTTCTTTACAAAACCATAGAAAATCATTTCAAAATATTTTTATATATAGACCACGGTGTCTGTATATAATTTTCTACTCTATGGTCAAGTGATACAGATATTTATCATTTCAATCCATAATTTAAAATAAAAATACGGTTATATATCATTTCAAACCGCAATCCTGAATGAAATAAAAATGCATAACAACTTGCGGTTTATAACAATATAAAATACAACATCCATTCATCCAATATCAACCATCAACCATTTATCACAATCATCATCCAATTCAAACAGTAGCATCAATATATAACAAATGATAAACAACAGGTATCTACTAGCAGTTTATATTCAATAATAAATTAAACAACTATTTAATTGGCGGTTTATATGCAATAGTAAATTTAATGACAATTTAATTCAAATAAATTCAATTTAACTGAGATGATGATTAAAGATATGCCAACGGTCATAAATAAACTTCTAATCACATCATAGATCAATTTAACAAACATAAGAAATTTTAGAAGTTGTGAGTGGATTGAAACACTCACCTTTTGAATTTAAATTGAATTTAAATCCAATTTTAACTCAAAATTTGAATAGTCTCAGAACTCGTCCAAACATGCGCCAAAATGTTCGAAATTTCAATACAAACCTAGTGGAGAAAATCGCGCGTGAATTGGACCTCGTACGTAAAAGTTATGTATGTTAGAACATTTGAATCCGAAATCTAAATAAAATAACAAAAAATAAAGAAACGTGCACAGCAGCCACGTAGGCTCGTTCCTCACGCGCGTAGCAGGTATACTCGATCGAAACCCTAGGCATCATTTTCTAGCCGATGATCTTTGATCAATTACGGCCGTCACCTCGTCGAGTTTCAACACGATCGGCACGCGCCATTGAGTTGCCCTCGCTAGGCCGCGCCTACTCCCAGAGCCATGCTTCGTCCGGTCATCCCCAAGCACAGCGCCGCCGTAAGAAAGTTGGCCAAACCTCCTCCATTTCTGGCGAATCTCGATCAATTGACGACAAACGAAAGGCAGATCCGTGAGCTGCTCGTCACTAGCTTCGCAACGGCACCATCCAATCGCTGATCGGAAGCAGATCCACCGTTGGATCGGTCAAATGGCATATGAATGGCCGAGGTTCAACTTGAATTTCTAGATAAACGATGCATCAAACTAAAAAATGAACCATAGAATTGAGATGCGCTCTTCGAGAGCTTTCCGACGATATAAAATATGATATAGTTTGTGGAGTTTGAAATTTTGATTTGATTTTGAATTGCAATTGGATCTAGAATTTGATTGTCTGCCATTGAGGAGGAGAGACAGCTGAATTATATGTACAGAATAATGAACATAAGGAATAGGCTAGGGTTTATAGCGAAGTATATATATGCAAGGCTAAAATTAGAATGGATGGACACGATTGATATACACATTGAACGATAAAATGGCCCGAAAAGCCCATTTCGACCCCAGAACGAAAATAGATCAACCTATATATCAAAATAGATGTTTTAAAATATTTTAAACGCAATGAAATAGGTTTCAGGTCCAAATTCCATCGTATGAAGAAGTGATGCTAAAATTAAGTTATTTCAAATTGATTTCAATTAAATTGATTTCTAGGCATTTCGAGCCCGTACGATCAAACGACAAGCCCGATCGTTACGAAACTTGAAACCCTATAATAATTCAATGTTACGGGTCCGATGGAACTGATTTTGTCGAAATCCGAGTCAGTGGCCAAAATGGCTATTTTCCAGTTAATTAAATTAATTAATAATTAATTAATTAAATCATATTTTCAATTTCAATGCTATAATTGACAATTTTTATCGTTTTTAAATTCCTTAATCATTTACACTAATGTATATAAATTTAGATGTCAATTTAGAATTGATTACTTTATCAATTTCAGTGTTAAATTCATTTTCGTTAAATTCAGAAATTATAAATTTAATTTACAATAATTCCATTTAATTTACTTTTCATTCTATTATTCAATTCATTGATGTCAAATGGTTGAAATTAACATTGGATTCATGATCTATTGCATTACTATTCTCAAATTTCATCTTAATCTCCATTGACGTAATATTTAAATATTTAATTTCAATTATTTGCAATTAATTCAATTATTAAATTTGAATTCTAATAAATTAATGAATTTTGAATTTCCATTCTTTTATTAAGTCTATTAATATTTGTTTGTCTTTCATTACATTAATATTCTCCAAATTTCCATCCATATTTGTATTGACTACCAAAATTCATTTAATTGCAAATTTGATCTCAATTTTATCTAATAGGCTAAATAAATAGATAGCCCATATTAATGGTCACCATTAACTGTTAATCATATTTATAGGCTTATTATTTACAAACAATTATTACTATTAGTTTCCTAACACTAATCTCATTCAGTTACTGTTAATCAATATATTATTCCCTTGGTTAATTCAATACTTACTTTTATTTTCTTATATTTAATTGATAATCAAGCATAGCATTTAAATGGCAATGAATTAAAGTTTCATTAAGATTTTTAACAGCTAACTTGGATTAACATTGTTTCATTGTAATTTAGTTATTATTACGTTATGAAATTACAAATTTTTATTTCCTTAAATTTTAATTTACCAAAATCTTAATAAATTTACAAATTTAAATTATAGAAAATTATGTGTCATTACATATATTCTACAATACCAATGAATGAAAGGTTATTGTTTTTCGACACACCATCATTTTAGAACTGTTAAAAGAAATTAACAGCAAAGTTGTAGACTTGGATGAGATCTAAGAAACTAACACTGAGGCCGAAACAGTGGGAGAAATAAGCTCACCTATAGACGAAAACACGCAGCCTATTAGAAGGTCTAGTAGAGAATCTCACACACCAGAGAGATACTACAGGTTTCTCGTGGGTGGCGAAAAGAAGGACTGTGTCTTAGATGATGACATTACTCTGACTTTCCAACAAACACTACAGAGTAAAGACTCTACACTCTAGCTTGAAGCCGTGAAATTCGAAATGGACTACATGTACGAAAATAAAGTTTGGACTTTGTCAGACATACCCAAAGAGATAAAACCCATTGGCTACAAATGAATTCTTAAGAAAAAAACTAAATGCAGATGGGGAAGTGGAGACTTATAAGGAAAGACTAGTTGTGAAAGGATTTTGTTAAATTTAAGATGTTGATTATGACGAAACCTTTTCACCCGTAGCCATGCTTAAATCAATTTAGATTATGCTGGCCATTTCTGCATTCTATGACTATGAAATATGACAAATGGATGTAAAGACGGATTTTCTAAATGATGGTTTAGAAGAAACCGTTTATATGTCGCAGTCAAAGGGTTTTATGGTCAGTGGGAGTGAAGGCAAAGCATGCAAGTTGTTAAAGTCCATTTATGGACTCAAACAAGCTTCAAGGAGTTGGAACAAGTGTTTTGATAAAAGTAATCAAACAGTTTGGTTTTTATCAGAACACAGAGGAAGCATGCATATACAGAAAGGAATAGGACAATGCTATTGTTTTATTAGTACTCTATGTCTCAGATCTATTATTAATTGGCGATGACACTTCATTATTGCAATCAACGAAAGCTAGGCTTTCCAAAAAACTTTCCCATGAAGGATTTGGGAGAAGGAACCTATATACTGGTATAAAGATCTATAGAGATGGATCTATGAGGCTGTTGGGATTATCTCAATCCTTGTACATAAACACCTTACTAAAAAGGTTTAGTATGGAGAATTGCAAACGTGGAAGTATTCTAAGGCAATCTACAATCGTCTGTTCTAAAAAGGATGCTCCTCATACCGAGGAGGAGAAAGAGCGTCTGAAGAGGATTCCCTATGTTTCAGCCATAGAATCCATAATGTATGATATACTGTGTACAAGACCGGATGTGGCATATGCATTAGGATGCATATGCTGATACCAATCTAGTCCCAGAGAAAAACATTGGACGGTTGTAAAAGGAGTTGTAAATTAAATAATTAATTAGTATTTGAGAAATATTAATTATTATTTAACTTATTTAGATGTTCGGGAATTATTTCTAATTATTTTAATGCATTTATAGAAGTTATATTTTCACGTATTGATATATGATATCATTGTAATTAAATAAAAGATAATTACATGCGTTAATTTATGGAATCTTATGTCATTTAATGGCACATATTTTTCAGCCACACCATGTAAAGAAATATGTGTGAAAAGCGAAAGCTAATCAAGAGAATTAATTAGAGAAGTTTTAATTAAAGAACGGAAAATGTTTCCTTTTTTAAATAAAACATATTCTATAACGTGCAATTGAGTTTTCCATTTTTCATTCTTCTTTCTATAACTTTTTTAGTTCTCTCCTTCTCTAATGGTTGAAAATATGAATCTTCCATGCCTCTAATTATTCCTAAAATCAAATATAAATAAAATCAATTATAAAAAGAGGTTTATTCCTCTTGATCCTTGCAACGTCTGGAGGCTGATTTTTGAATCTAAGAGATTTGATTCATTATTCAATGTACGATTCATCAGCTACATCTAGAGGAAAAATTCAATGTTTCAAGGTGTACTTCAAGGATTTGGAATTAAGGTATGATCTTTTTATTCTAATAATTTCGATATAATATTTTAGTGAAAAAATTTGAATATCCTAATTTATATGCATATAATATTGTCTCATTTGATTTGAAAATGGTTTATTTATTTCAATTGTTTATTATATGAATTGATTGGTTTTTTGTTTTATTTTGATAAATCAAAACTGAAACTTGTACATGATTAGAGAATATTTTAATTTCAGATCTATGTTTAAAACATGCAAATCAAAACGTAATTTTTTTGATTTGAATGTTTACATGTTCTTTTTGTTTGCGTTTTTACTGTAATAGAAACTTACATATGATTAAATGATGTTTTGATAATAAATTGATTACAGTTAATTTCTAAATTTGTTATACTATTTGACATCACAATTATCCTTCTTTAACTATTTAAAGGATTTTAACATATTACTTAGTTCAATATGTATCACTTTTGTTTTATAATTATTTATTCATAAAGGTTAAATCACCTTATATTTGTAAGTTTAATTGTTCTTATTGTCTGCATCTTATTGTAATTGAAACCCACACATGATTAAAGGATGTTTGGATAATAAATTAATTGCAATAAATTTATAAATTCATTTCCCTATTTGACATGCCTAATATATTTCTTTAAGTATTTAAATGATTGTTAATATATTGCTTAGTTTAGTGTGTTTCACTTTTGTTTTTAAAAAAATGATTCAGATAGGTTGAATCTCTTTAGATTTGAAGGCTTATTTGTTCTTATTATTTGCATTTTATTGTAATTGAAACCCACACATGATTAAAGGATGTTTTAATAATAAATTGATTACAATAAACTTATAAATTTGTTACCCTATTTGATATGACTAATACTTTTTAAGTATTCAAAGGATTGTTAATATATTGCTCAATTCAGTACGTTTCACTTTTGTAAAAAATAATTCATATAGGTTGGATCCCTTGATTTAATTGTATACATATATTTTTTTTAACTAATTTAAGTTCATATAAGTTCACAAATACATCATAAATTTTAAATGTTATATGGCTTATTTTGAATTAATTAAGAAGTTTTGGCTTAATCTTTATATAGAAATAATTATATATATCTGTGTGTGTGTGTACATATAAAACTTAATGTTTATATTTTAAATTATAAATGCTTTATTAATATAAACAATTTTAAACGAGGCAATAGTTTATGCATATAAATTATTGTTGGCTATTCCTAATCTTATGTCATAATGATTCATTGGTTGCTAATTGAATGCTGCATAAATCAAGTTTGTCGAAAAGAGGAAGATGAATCATTTATCTTTGACATCTTTTATTTCTTTCCTTTTTGTCCCTTATGAGATTGCCTTTAAACATATTTATTCATGTGCATCAAGTTATCAATTAATCATACTTGCCTTATGTTTAACTTTTCGGTCAAACAATTAATGAATGAATAGATTTGATATATTCAAAGCTTATTTCTATATCCCATTCTTTATTGTTTTAGAATCAAATTAATAAAACAAAATATGGTATTAAATAAAATATTGATTTTATTTAAAAGAAATTTAGATAAGATCTAAATACATTTAGAATTCATAGGCCCATTAAAGATCCAAAATGGTTAAATTTTTTGGAATTCACTCATTTCTTTTGCTATGGGCTGACCCAGATCCTTCAATGGTATCAGAGTGCAATAGCCTATGCGATCTAAATTAGTCATGTTATGATTAAGTAATTAATCTTGCGCACTTAGTACAGTGTCTAGAAAGATGATGTCTAGGATTGAAATTGGGTAATCAAGTACCATGTCCTACTTGGTTACCTGCCTGGCCTGAAAAGTGATGTGAGCCCAAAGGTTGCCCCTGATAGAAAAGACCCAATTTGAATTGGGCCTTAAACTAATCTTAAAAATATTTTTGAAAATTGAGACAAGATTTTAAATTTAAAATAAAAACATGTTTATTATAAAAGGTTATAATATAACATAAATTTTGAAAATGTTTGAAAAGTTAATGAAAATTTCAAAATGTTTGAAACTGTTTAAATATTAATTCCAAACTTTAAAATTTATTACTAAGATTGATAAAATAAATTAATTAAATGAGTTAACTAGTCAATACTTATATGCATGTATTATATTATATATGTTGATATATGTTATCTTATTTTAAAGTGTTAAGATAACATAAGTATACATGTATGTAAGATAAATTTTGAAATTGATATAATTTAATTAAAAAATTTTAATTAAATTAATTAATTAAAGGTCAATTAATTAAATAAATAAAAGCGCATACATAAGATATATGTGTTATACTATAAAGTTATAAGAAATATGTCCAATATAAAAGTTGTATCGAAATATTAATTTAAAATTAATTAAAGAGTTAATTAATTAAAACTAATTAAAGAGTTAATTAATTAAAATTAATTAAATGAGATTTAATTGATAAAATGTTATACATAAAATTATTATATATGTTAATTAAAATATAAAAGTTATATAATCATGAAACTTGTATAATATGTGTGTATGAACTAAAGGTAGAATATTAAGGAAACCCAAATAGACTTAAAGAATAAATACATACGTAAATGTACGTATACTTTGACTTCTGATGTGTCTGACACTTGAATCACGAGGGTATTTCATAAGAAATGCATTATTTCATAAGTCAATATCACTCAGTATAGTATACTGAAGATTATGGATCTTCAATAAAATGTTGTCCTCTACCATATATATATATATATATATATATATATATATATATATATATATATTAATAAGTTACTTGCATACTCCTTAGTTGTTGAGCAAACTCAAGCTAGGGATGTTATGTGTAGTATTATTAATATATTGAATAGACGAGGCAAGATAACTATATGTATCTGTTGAGCAAAGTCAAGGCACATATATTATACTTAGGCCATCACGATGTGGTAGGTATGAGTGAATAATCTCTTTCGATTAGTTAAGCAAACTCAAGGTCGAAATGAGATTAGGACAAGGAAAAATAGGTTAGGTCGAACACCCAATAGTTAAGTCGAAAGACTTCAATATCTCATCTTAGAGTTTGGAGAAACATAAAAGAATAGTGGGAGCCATATTAGAAAAATTAAATGGTAACATTTAACCTTTCTATTATTGTAAAAACATATGCTAAATAATGTTATAATTATCTACAATGATAAATTTATGCATTTAATATGATTGATAAAATATTTATCAATTAACATATACAATGAATTGAAAGTTGACAAATGGAAATATAATACCTACTATTAAATTCCTATTGCATGTTACTGTTTCAACGCCCATGTAAGTGCCTGATTTTAGAACTACTGAATACATTCGTGGTTTGATCACTTATGTATTTATTTGGTTAAGACCATGTATTGCATTCTATGAGTTTCGAACTCTAAAAGCAATATAATACTATGGATATTTGATCCATATACAATTGCATATAAATGTTATATGGTGAATGGTCAAAGTTTGTAATGTACAATATTTCGATTAAAATAGTTCATCTAAAACACAAAATAAACCTTAGTGCAAGAACGGGTATTCAATCTGATTGATTACAAAAGGGATCATATTATGTTAATGTAACATAAGACCAAAAACTACAAGATAAATATAAGAACTCGATCGTTGAAATGTTATTTTGATCGGTTTACATAAAGTGCCACATATTTGATCTCCTTAAATGTTAAGGATAATCGAGTGCCCTTTTGTAAAGAGTTTTTATGATATTGTAGTATGGTTTTCATTTGAATAGTTTGACCATTTGAAAGGAAAACAAATATATAATATGATGTAATTTAAGGTATATTTAGGATGTAGAGAATGAATAGTCGCTTCTGCTTCATAGAGAAACATTGAAAATGAGAATTATAATAATAATTGATATTTAATATTGGAATAAGAAATATGATTTATGTTCCAAAATGTATTTTCATAGAGAAATTGTTTTATATGAGATTTATTTCTTTGAGCTCAAGATATTTGTTCAATGAACTCTCCACTATCAATAGTTACAGTGTATGAAATAAACAAAATTTATTAAGTGAATGATGAACCTCTGAATTTAGTACACTATTATAGTAATGATGGAAATAGTGCGAGCATGCCATATAGCTCTTATTAATTGCATCATGGTACGAAAATTGTTTCGTAGAACTTACCATACATTATTTATGAAAAAATTAAATATTTTTCGATATCGACCGAAAAATAAAAAAATAGACATAACTACATTTCAATATGAATATTATAAATATTCTTTGTTAAATAAAACTATAATGTGGTAATTATTTTTAACAAAATTGATGCATTGGAAAATACAAAAGTATCTAATATTATCTACACTTGTTTTGGAATTATAGACTAAGCTGAAGTTTTGAGAAATAATTTTATTGTATGATTTTGAATCATATGATACTTGTTAATTATGTCTCAAACAATAAAGGGCTAAGCACCCATTTAGTAGGAGTATCATAAGAATTGATGAACTCTTCGGATTGATACATATAGAAGTATGCAACCGTAATTCTATAAATACCAAAATGGTTCCATGTACTTCGTCATACTCACTGATGAGTTATCATCGACATGGATATGTGTATTTGAAACACGTGTAGTATGACTTTGAAAAACTTATAGAATATAAAACAAAAGTAAATAAAATAACATGCGATAGAAGTGATTTGATTTGATCGAATGAGTGAGTATGTTAGGAAATGTTCCTAACGTACCTAAAATGAATAAAGATTCAATTTCAAAATGTGACACCCCAAATTTTTGGTAACATTATTTAGGATATTTAATCAGTTGAACTAAATAAAATAATGTGTTGATTAGAGGATTGAGATTTGATTTTAATGAAGGGTAGCCGTACCATTTAAAACAAATGAATTAAAAGAATAGTTTAAAATGAATTAGAGGAGGTGTAAAATAGGAAAGAGGCCATTCTATGCCTTCAAACCTTAGTTATGTAAAATGTTATATGTTCATTTCATTTGCAAATTTTAAAAAATAGAGGTCGGCCACCATTAACAAGGAAAGAGGAAGAAGAATTAAAGAAAAGCTAAAGGAAAAGCTAATTCAAATCAAATCCATTCAAATCTCAAGCTCCTTTATTTTCTAAAACTAAGGTGAATAATGTTTACATCTCAAATTTTTATGGGTTTTTGTTTTAAGATTAAATCCAAATATTTTGCATTGATTTTCCATGTTTTTGAATGATAGAATGATTATATATACTTGTGGATGATTTATGTATGTTCGTATAGACTTTATGACATATTTTGAGATGAAAACCCTATTAAATTACATCCTATTGCCTTACGAATTTTTATGAAGATCTAAAAAGGTATTTTAGAGATGGGTTTCAATTTTCAGATTTTTCCGAATTTTCGTGGATTTTATGAATTTTCTAGTAAAGAAAATGGTATTTTGGATTATAAATTATTTATGAAAAAATAATTAATTAATTATATCTGAAATTTTTATATGTTAGGGATCATATATAAAGTTATTTTTTGGAATTTTCTAGATTTTTCCTTAGTGTTTCAATGGTTATATAAAATTATTAAGGTATCCGACTTAAATGTTTTATATAATTAAAGACGAGAAAGGGCATTTTATAAAAGTGTTTAAATTTCTAAATATAGAAAGTCGGCAGCATTTTTGAAAAGAAAATCTAGAAACTAATCAAATTTAGACAAATAAGGCAGGTGAGGTACATAAGAATAGTTTTAAAAGTACAAATAAACAGCCATTTTATTGTTTCGTCATCTTTGGCACCAGGTTTCGCCTCCATCCCTCCCCTTTTGAATAGTCGAAACCAATGCACATGGTATCAGGAAACTGGTGTGTAGTGAATTGGAAGAGGGCGAAAGGTTTAGGTTCAAAACCATGTGGTTTAGAAAGAGGTGAAACATTGCTTTGGTTTTAAAGGAAAATATGCCCACTTGCTTTCAACTAAGTTGCTTTCGACTTAGATGCTTTCGACTAAGTCAAATGGTTTAAAATGCTGGTTTCAATTAGGTTACCCTTTTATTTTAAATGATTGCTTTCGACTGTGTCGAAACCTATAGCCGTCGTTTCCTACCTTTCGATATAGATGCTTTCAAAGTGAATGTTTTGTTTTCTAAAATTTGGCCACCTCTTCGGTGCTTTTGAAGAAATGGTTTCGACACCATCACTTCATTGTTTAAGAAATGTTCTCAAAATAGATGCTTTCGACTCTAATGTTATCTTGATCCTTTTGCTCTACGTGAAGGCATAATCCAAATATTTTGGTCGAAACGTTTTTAAAGGGTTTCGAAGTAGTAAACTTCGAATGGTTTCAAAAGGAATCTACATGTTTTAAATTGAACCAAAAGTGCTTTTGAAAGGATTGTTTTGACTATTTCGAAAGGGGTGGTTCCTCAAGGTTTCGACAAGATTGAAAAGGAAGGTTTTCCAACATTTTCGAAAGGCGACATTTAAAAGATTTTAAAAGTAGGATATCTAATACTTTGAAGCTTTCGAAGACAAGAAAGGAAAAAAAATTCCAATGTTTTTGAAAGGGTCTTTCAATGGTTTCGAAGTTGTTACCTTCAAGGGGTTTTGAAAGGGTTGTTTAAAAGTTTTAAACAAAGGTTTCGAATATAATGGATAGGGAGATTAGCCTAAGTGTTTTTAAGTTTTTTTTTTTGAGAAAAATGTGTGATCCTCTATGCATAGAGGAGAGCACACATGTGAATATATATATAACACGAAACATGCGAAGCTGCCAACATGCCTGGCAAGTAACAGGAGCTAAACTACAAAAAGAAAAAACTCAGATACTCCTAAGATGAGTTCCGGCAAGGCCACCACCCATCGCACCTTAATATCAAGCTCCGGCATGGCCACCGCCCGATATTAAGATGCTAGAAGTATCAAAAAAGGTAAATAAAAAAACTCCAAAAGTCCTATCAGAAGAAATGAAAAAATGACTGCTCTGAAGAGGATCTGCTGAATAAAGAGATCTCTCTGAAGACTCTGAATAAAGAAGAAGAGCCAAAACTGAAGAAAAAGACATCCTGAAGAAGCATTCCAAAAAACTGTAAGACGGCCTGGGTGAAGAAACTCTGCTCCGATGACATCTCTATGGTCTGAAATCCAGCAATCTGACTACGAGAGAAACCTGTGAAATGAACCTGATACCCTATCTCCCAAAACCTGTATCTGAAACAAGACTATGGAAAAATTAAAATGATACATATATATGTATATTTATTAATTAAATATACATATATATGTATTAAAAGGAAAGAAATAAAAAATCTAAACCAATTCTAACATGACAAGAACAAAAGAAAAGAATAGACTAAAACCAAAAACCAAACAGAAACTAAAACAAAAAGAGAAATTGACTAGACTCATATGACTTAAATCATAAGCAAGCTATGATTTAAAGTGTGATTATCATATGAGTTTGGAATAAAATTAATAACACTATTATTAGAATAATTAAAGATATTGTTAAGTTTAAAAAAATTAATATTATAACTAACCTTTTTAAGATACCGTTTGAATATGATATTATTAGCTAATTTATATTTGGGATTAGAAATCCAATTAAAACAAAATGTAGAAATTGAAAAAATCAATTTGTTAAGATGACTATTGTAATTATTAAAAATTCTTTGATTTCTCTCAAACCAAATAAACCAACTAATAATAATAAATAAAGTATCTAGTAAAACTCTAATATTTTTATTGAATTTTAATCTATAATTTTTCCAGTAGAATTCACAATCCAAAATATTAGTTGTTATATTGAAGTTAAAAATTTTAAGAGTATCAATAAGGATGTAATTAGTGTCCAAACAATCATAATATATATGGTTTATGTCCTCAAGATGCAGATTACAAAAATAACATTTGTTATCATTATGAATGTTTTTTCTCTTTAAAAATTCAATTGTATTAAGTTTACCATGAAGAACTAGCCACATGTGAATTTTGGATTTAGGAGGAGCGTTAGATTTCTACATATATTTAAAAGAGTTATTAATAGTACCCGAAAAATTAATAAATCTATAAAAAGATTTTGGAGTATATTTCTTACACTTATCTCATTCCCAACTAATAAAATCATTGTCAAAATCAATATTATAAAGCTTTAATCTGGCATAAAGTAAAGAGAGTTGCCTAAGCGTAGTACCAATTAAAATTCTGTTAAAGCTAAAGTTCCAAGGAGGATCATTCCCCGGAGAATAAACTTCATTTATTAAAGCATACTTAAAGTTGCAAATGTCATACAAATCTTTAAAATCATATTTAAGAGGCAAGATCGAGATCCAACAATCATCCCAAAAAGAAGTACAATTTCCTGAATGAACAATCGTCTTAATTCCTAATTTAAAAAAATTATAACATTTTAAAAAAAAATTCCAAAAATTAGAAAAATTATGGGAAAAAGAAAGATCAAATTGGTGTAAATTGAAGTTACCATTATAATAGTATTTGGAAATGATCTCTTTCCAAATAGAATTATCATTTATATCCGTAAACTTCCAAAGCCATTTACCTAAAAGAGACAAATTCATGTTGCGTAAATTAATAACTCCCAAACCACCCTCATTTTTAGCTTTACAAATAGTTTCCCAGTTCTCGGGACATTTTATACTATTATTAATATTATCCCCACTCCATAAAAAATCTCTTCTAATTTTATCGATTTTATCAATAACCCAATCTGGAAAAAGATGCATAGACATCCAATAGATAGGTAAGGCTGATAAAACCGAGTTAATTAAAATAAGTCTACCTGCTCTAGAAAGAAATCTCCCATTCCAGTTTGAAATCTTATTTTTAATTTTATCAATAATAATAAGCCAATCATCATGCTTGAGTTTGGTAGTTCTAATCACAAAACCTAGATAATCAATAGGAAATTTCATAATTTTACAATTTAGGGTATTATCAACTAAGTTTTCTACTTTATCAAAATCAGTTAAAACAAGAACAGAACTTTTTTCAAAATTAATTTTTAAACCAGATAAAAGCTCAAAACTGTAAAGAATAAACTTGAGAGTAATAATGTGGCCTAAGTTTTTTTAAGTTATAAAGGACTTTACCTTATTTTAAAAGGATAGGTATTCCTTATTGAATATCATCAAAATTATTTTGAGTAAAGTGTACACACACACACACACACACACACACACACACATCATGGCGAAATAGCTTAGTAAAGATAAAGACATATTTTCCTTGTATATGTATGATTTAACAGACTAAATCATTTTGAAAAGGTTTTCAAGCAAAAGTTAAATTGTAACATCCCGCCTTTTTGTACGCTTTAAATCGATGATAAACCACACATGTCGGACTCAAACCATACAGAAGGGCGGATTGTTATTGGGGTGAATGAGAAATAGCAGAGAACGAAAAAAACAAAACAGAATCTTACAGTGGAATGAAAAAATATAATAATCAAATAACAGTTCATGAAGCTGTTTTACAAAAACATTTGATTATACTTATACAACACAGAATCAAAGTTACACATACAAAAGAATAATAAATAACAATGCAGTGGAACAATGTGATGCAGCGGAACAATAAAGAAAATAATGGTAATAATACAATCTTCGTCTTCGTCCTCCAGCAATAAAGTCTTCAAATCCTGAAATGCTTAGGCTGACCCGAGCGAATTGAAAAGACAAAACACTCGAGTCGGAACTAAAAGATCTTATGTAAGTTAAATCAACGGTAAATAATATGAGTGGAACGGCGTCAGAGATGTTTACGGGATTTGACATCTCCTATCTAGTGTCTAACGTGAGTGCAGTAACTTAAGAGATGATCGGGATTCACATCTCCTAAGGATCCGTTAAACTATTTACTATGTAGTAATATGTCGCTATTATAATAATGTCTATAGTAAAAGAAACTTACTTTTAAATAGCGTTAAGGAGTTACCCATATCCCCCCTAACACATAATAGTGCCAATAGTCTATACAACACCTGCGTACCTCCTGATCGGGAGGCTACGAGAAGATGCTCCATAGGTGCGACACAAATCAAACTCATACAGGGCTCGTTAGGGTAGGTGACACGGCACAACTAGGCAATGCCAGGTAGATATACCAATTACTATCCGGACTGGTGGTGACGCATAGCGCACAGCTACCATCCACCTCGAGCCACACCCTCAAAAATCAAAGGGCCCTAATCAATCACAAAGTAATAGAATGGTATCGAAGGAATGTGTCCGATAAGAGGAGCTACCTCACTGGCCCGGAATCGCTCATGTTTTAGCTACCTTATGCCAACTCACGGGAGTCGAGTCCACATATATACCTCAAAGGAACGCCGCCGCCACCATACTTCATTCGGGAATCTCCACCACGTACACGGTTGTCAAAGTGGTTTTCAGAGTTGGCAGAGTGTATGACAACTTCCGATCCCGGTCTCCTTGACAACCAAACATTATTATAACACCGCGTTCATTTCAAAATAATTTATACTTTAAACCAAAATACCATTTCCATTTCAAAACTAAATCAATACGATATCATTTTTATTTCAAATATATCCTTTTCCAAAATCATAGCACTTTCAAAGTTATACACTTCGAAATCAAAATACCTGAAATTATAACACTTTCAAATCATAATACTTTGAAATACGTAACTTAGAAACATAACTTCCACAACTAAAATGGCTTTAAATATTAAATACTTTATATAATAAAATAGCTTCTTCAATTTCACAAATCAATTCCAAAACAACTCGAATTCCAAAATTTTAGATTTAACCAAATCTTAAATCATAAATAATTCGATCCAGTTTCCAAATAAACCATTCCAAATTATATTAATTTCAATACAGATTTGATCCATAAAATAAACCATTTCAAATTCAGTATTTTCAAACTTTAAGTATTCAACAATTTCAAAACTAAGTTTGATAATTTCATATATATATATATATATATATATCAAATTTAATTTTCTACTATTTAGATTTTAAACATTTACTTTATAAGTCTATTATCATTTAAATAAAACCCAAATTATAAATAACTAAATGTTTCCTTTAATTTATTTACTTGAAATATTTATTTAATTCACCTTAAACCAAAATCAAGTTAAAGATCATATCCTTTACAAATCTCATATTCCATAAGTTTCAAATCGGTTTAATTAAATAAATTTCTACATTAAACTCAATTTCAAATAAATTTAAAATCTATCTTCTCAAGCTTAATTTTATTAAAATCATTATAAACTCTATATTAAAATATAATTTATATAAATACTTAACCTTATTATATTTTTAAATAAAATCAATCTTTATTATTAAACTTGTTTTATATCAAACAAATTTTTACATAGCTTAAAATCAAGAGTTTAACTATATACATAAAGTAACATTTTTATAATATCTAAAATCAATATATATATAAAACCCTATATTTCTTTCCAAAACCAAAATCGTTTTCAATTTATTTATATATAGACCAGTGGTGCCTGTATAAAATTTTCTATCTTATGGTCAAGTGATACGGATATTTATCATTTCAATCCGTAAATTTAAACAATTTACGGTTGTGTATCATTTCAAACCGCAATCCCAAATGAAATAAAAATCCAAAACACTTGCAGTTTATAAGAATATAAAATACAACATCCATTCAACCAAAATCAACGATCATCATCCATCACAATCATCATCTAAAACAATCCCTAAATATCAATATAGAAATTGATAATAAGTAAAAGGTAATTAACTGGCAGTTTATATGCAATAATAAATTAAATAACAATTCAATTCAAATAAATTCAATTTAACTGAGATGATGACTAAAAATATACCAAACAATCATAAATAAATTCCTAATCACATCATGAATTAAATTTAACAAATATAAGAAATTTTAGAAGTTTTGAGTGGGTTAAAACACTCACCTTTTGAATTTAAATTGAATTAAAATCCAATTTAAATCCAAAAATTGAACAGTCTCAGAATTCATCCAAACCAGCACCAAAGTGTCCAGAATTTCGATACGATCCCAATGGAGAAAAATACGCCCAAAACTGAGCTTGTATGTAAAAGTTATTGCGATTAGAACATTTGAATACAAAATTCAAAAAGAAAAACAAAATCTATAACTAGACAATGCCACGTCATCTGCACACATCTTCACCCAGAACTCCAATTCATACGCAGGCTAGAGGGACAAAGCCGTTTCCATTGTTCAAATGCATGAAGCGTCGCCGCCTCCTTTGCAAAATTTCGCCGTCACCTGGCACAACTCGACCACTCCAGGCCTCGCTGTGACCCCGTCTGAACCCCCTCCACTCTCGTTGACCTTGCCTTCTACGTTAATCTATGCACAAACCCCCCTCCGCCGCAAGCAATGCCAAACCCTAATGAATTAACGGTGATAATCTAACTGTTGAAACCGCGAACAAGGTATGCCGATGAGCTCCACTCGTTCCCCTCTATGCGACCCTACCCTCCGCTCCACGATCCGACAAAGTTCATCACGACGAGGTGAACGGCCGAGAACAGATCAGCAATTTCTGGCCACACTGAAACCCAGATTGAAAAATGAATCATATATTTGACTAGCGCTCATCGAGAGCTTCAAATCCATATATAATTCGATATAGTTTGTGGAGTTTGATTTCTGAAGTTGTATTTTGAATTGAAATTGGATTGGGAAAATTAGGGTTTTCAGCCATTGAGAAAAAGGAGCAACAGAAGTTTCTGTACGTACAAAAATGAGAAATAGAAAGGCTGCTAGGGTTTATAACCGGATATATATAGGTTGAGCTGAAAATAGAGGAACGGATGCAAGTGGTTTGCATACTTGAATGATACTGACCAAAAATCCCGTTTCGACTCCGGAACAAAAATGGAGCAACCCATATATATCAAAATAGATGTTTTAAAATGTTTTAAATTCAATGGAAAAAGTTTCAGGTCCAAATTCCGTCGTATGAAGAAGTTATGCTAAAATCAAGTTATTTCAAATTGATTTCAATTAATTTCAAGTTAATTGATTTCTGGGCGTTTCGAGTCCGTACGATCAAATGACAAGTCCGATCGTTACGAAACTTGAAATCCTATAATAATTCAACATTATGGATCCGATGAAATTGGTTCATCGAAATCCGAGTCAGTGACCAAAATGGCTATATTTCAGTTAATTAAATAATTTAATATTAAATTAGATTAAATCATCTTTCCATTCAATTATCATTATTTCCAATTTCTATCACTTTGGATTACTTAATAATTTAAAATCCTTTAAAACAAATTCTCTTATTAACTTATTTATTGGACATTTCACAATTTATAGCATTTAATTTCAATTTCAGTTAATCTAGTAATTATAAATTTAAATTTCCAATAAATCCATTTATTTGATTTAAATCTTGTTATGAAAGTAATTATCAACTTATCACCTTAAAGGTAATATTAATATCGGTTTATATCCTAATACATTAAAATTTTCCATTTCATCCTAATTTCAATTAACCTAGTATTTAATACCATTTACCTACCATAATCCATTTATTATAGATTGTATTCCAATCAATTATAATTAATTCTAATAAATTGATTTGATTTAATTCCCATCTTTATACTAGGTCCATTATTACTCTATAACACAGTTAACACTTGTTTCACATTTCATCTGCATTAATATATTCAAATTTCCAACTTTCCTTCACATTAACTATTATTTTCAATTATTGAATTTGTCATATATATACGTTAATTATAATTAAAACCTCAATCAATTATTCAACTTAGATTTCATTCTTTTATTTTATCTTATGAATAAAATATACTTTTCCATTCATTTATTACATTCACACTTACAATTATTGTCCTAACTCACGTTAATGAACAGTTACATATATTTAAATGTAATTGATTTTCAATTAGTTTCACTGACAAATTAAATAGGTAATTTATAGTAATTGTTATCATAACCTTTATTTTACACTTAAGTTTATTTTATATTCAACTCATTACTATAATTACTTACATAATACTGAATTCATCCAATTACCATTAATTGTACTAATTCATTTATTTATACAACACTTACCTTTATTTACTTATATTCAATTTTTATAACCAAGTGCAACAATTTACAACATTTCATTATTGTGATTTCACTTCAATTGTCAATAATTAGTTTTAATAACCATTGCTACATTTCATTCTTAACATTCACTTCACTATAAATCTTAAAGTTTTTATTTCTTTCTAAATTAATTACAAAAATCTTATCAGATTAACCAATTTAACTATAGAAATTTACTGGTCGTTACACTCTCCCCCACTCAAAACTTTTCGTCCCAAAAATGGAAAAAGAAAGAATTGAGTAAACAATACATCTTATTAAAAAATATTAACTTTATAAACAAATAAATTTACAAAATTAATTAATTTAAATAAAATATACCAATTTATAACCATTAAATCTTTTTATACTCAAATTAGTAAAGTTTGGAAAACTTTTTTGAAAAAAATTTCTATGTCCAAAACAGAAAATTTCGGCAGAGTCTCCTTTGTACGGAGAGGCTCGAGAGAAATTATAATATCAAATATAACAATATACAACATATATTTTCCAAAATAATATATATCCCAACACGGGAAAAATAATATAATAAAGCTATAAAACCATAATCCGAGAATGTACCTATTTGTCGGGCAAACAACGTTTAATTATGAAACCAAAAGCAGTAGCAATTGCTTCCATAACTTCTATTTTCACTTATATAATCTAGAAAGAGTTAATAATTACATAAAATAAAATATTAAAGTGGTTTCATCCACTAACAAACAAATCAATGCCAAACAACAACAATCACTTGCAACCACAGCATACAATTATCATATAAAATCATTACAAATCAATTATCCATCCATAGCAGACAAAACAAATGGTTTATTCGGTTTTTAGACATTCTAAATTGCATAGCATGACAAATAAGCTACTATGCCTATCCTCTACTCAACAGTCTTAGATAAGGTTCGACAGATTATTCATACATCTAAACAATTAGAAATATCATTTCCCAAACAATCCATAAACAAATAAACAACAGATTTTATAAATACTTAAGTTTGTTCTATTATATATATATTTTTCACAAGATTTGTTGTTCAAATTTTTTTTTCATTCAATGATTACTTTCTTTAATTTTACATTTATTCCTTATAGAATTCAATTTCTATTCATTCACTCATTACTTAATTTCATTTATTTATAGTATTCATGTGCAATTCAATTATTTTGCAATTCAATACATTTACTTAAATTTCTAATTACTCATTTACAATATTTACTTTCTATCTCATTTTATTATAGTAACCTTTCAATTATAACTTAAAAGTTTATAACCTCTATACATCAATAATTATTTATTAAAGAGTTTCATTGAATACTTTCATTATTTCAAGTTTTACTTGTATAATATCCTATTACATTTTCTTATTGAACATTACAACCTTTACTTAAGTTATATATGTATGCCTTTAAGAATGTAATTGAAAATTACACAAGTTTATCTTATTTCTTTTAATTAATCTAATGTTCAATAATCATATCCTTTGCTTTTTATAGATTACAAATCTCAACTTTCTTGTTATTCCATTTATAACCTAGCATTTAATCTCTTATTTTAATTAAAGGTTCCAATTATTGATTAGTTACATTCCATTTCATAACAATAATTGAAACAATTAATTAACGGAAACTTAAGAACTAAATACCGGGTTAAGTTTCAAATTATTTTAAAATAATAGATAGATGTATACACTTACAATTTATATATCCAATTATATATAAAACAATTTGAAATTTATATTCGTTTACCAAATAAATCTGTAGTAAACTACTACAGTGGCCCTCCCACTTTGAAACTCGAAAATGAATGTCGATGATGCGTGCACTCATCACCGAAACTTTTTTCCAACGACAGAGAGGGGAGTACATAACTTATCACTTTCCAAAGTTTCTTCAAAACAATTCTTTCAAATCATATTGAAATATTTATATCAAAAAATTCTTCTAAATAACATTATTATTATATTCCAAAATCATTCGAAAGAAATTTTCAAAACCCAGAACATAAGTTCTAAATTCCCAATTTTATATTCATTTTATTTGTAAATTTTATTTCTCAATCAATACTTATAAAATTCACAACCTAACAACAAATATATAGCAACCAAATATATCCCTTATAAAATATATTATTTTATACATAAAATATACAATAGGCAAAATTATTTCATTTACCTATATTTCAAAACAAATATTGTGTCGGTCTGTCCTATTAAGTGTTTAGAAATCCCTATTGATGTCATAGCGTCCTATGCACCAATCAGAATTTAAAAATACAAAACGGAACAAATTAACACAATATCCAAACCTTTTATAACACTGACAAATACACTCTCATATATATACGCTCGGCGACTCACGATAGGGTATTACTACCCTATCGCTAAACCAAAGCTCTGATACCAAATGAAACATCCCGCCTTCTGTATGTTTTAAATCGATGATAAATGTGACGACCTGACTTTCAGCAACCAGAAAGTCGTATCATCTTTAAGAAAGAAAGGGATAGAAAAGAGAAGAGAAAGAAGAAACAACATCAGAATCTCAACAGCGGAACAAATAAATTATATTAATAACATAAGTATTACATAATATACAACAACTAACAGAGTTACACAGACAATACATCACATACTAGACAGTTATAAACACCTGTCTAGTTATTACAACTCAATACAACATTAACAAAGAAACCACTCAGAGATACCAACACAACGTAACACTATATATATATCTACAACGCAGAAGCCTCCGGCTCCATTGCTCCTCCAGAATTCGTCAAAGCTAACCTGAATCCCTTGGCTACTCATAAAAATTTGAGTACCCAAGAGTTTAAGAAAACAGAAATAAACTTCGGGTCAGACATGGGTCTGGTGTGAGTAACAGGTTAAGGTTGCTTAACTTTGAAAAACCTTTGAAAGAAAAGGTATCACGTAAGACTTCCCACACATAAACATGGAAAAGTTTTTACCATACGCTAACCAAAACATTTGATAGGAAATCCGGTGATATTATAATAGGTCTAGGGTATTCAAGTAAATAAGAAATAGCCGAAATTGTTACATTCATTAAATTCCAGCTACTAACCACAAAAGTGGGTAATACAATCAAAACCGAGGGCACTTATTGGATTTTGGATTCCATACAATGACAAGGCTACCGAGGTACCGCCTGTCATAGTACGTGGCCTAGATCAACGTACCGAGGATCACTCCCAATCCCCTGCAACACAAAGTCGGAACCATTCCTTACTGAACAGTTCCGAACAAGACCACCCTGCAGTTGTGATCAGCAACCATACCACACGGCCGAAATAAAAGGGACATCTGGATAGGAGTAAATCTCGTCCTACTTGGGCATGACCCACTTAGCCTTGCTGCACCTTCCCTGTTTTAGCCATTCTTGTTTGATGAGGCTTGAGGTTACGATTACCTTTATAGAACACATCACTTAGAATGCTCATCATCCGCCTGACGATGTTCTGAAAGCATTCAATCCATACAAGTTCGTTCCGGGTTGGAACGAAACCGAAGGCATTATCTCGTCACACTTATTTTGGATTCACCCTCAGAGTTAACGACGATAACCCTTGCACTCTGAATCTTCATCTTCACTTCAGATTCACGGCCTATCGTTAATTTGGATCGATGTGGTTTTCAGATATCCAAATATGGAAACCCGATCCCGGTCTCACCGAATCCAAAACGTATCTTTTAAGGCCAAGTTGTTTTAGAGTTTAAAACAATTCAATTCATTATCAATATACACACAGATAGATAATTCTCAACATCACAATAGATAATCAACATTATCATCACAACAGATAATCCATGTCATCATTATAAACAGATAATCCATATTATCATCCCAATGCAACCAAAGCATCCATATCACACAGCATTACTGATCTCATAGTTGAGATTACAAACCATTCAAGACAACCAATATCATCCATCCATACATAAGCAAAGATTTAATGATCACACCATCTATAAATAATTTAAAATGAATTAAATTAATTACTTTATCTCAATTAATTTAAAGTGAATTAAATTAATTTCATCATCCTTAATTAATTTAAAATAAATTAAATTAATTACTCCATCATTTAAAATCTTGCTTACTTAACATTAATTAATTACAAATCAATTAATTAATCACCATCTCATTATTCATTTCAATTAATCATTCTTGATTAACAATTTTCTAATTACGATATGTAATTAGCCTTTAAATTAATTACACAAGTTAATTATACTTAAAGCTTTACAATAATTAACTTTTAATTACTTAATCAATTAATTAACTAAAATTAATTACATTAATCCTTTATTAATTAATTACTTCATTTATTAATTATTCTTTAATTAATCAACTCTAAATTTACATCATTAATTTTATTAATTAATGATTTCTAATTATATTTTTAATTAATCTCTCTATTTAAATTAATTACATTAAGTAATTAATCTTCAATTAAACCATATATATTAATCACCCTTGATTAATAACATCCAGTAATTAACTACCCTTAATTACTTCATTCCATAAATTAATTACCCTTAATTAATTATCTCAATTAATCCCTTGATTAATTACAAATTAATTTAATCCAAATCACTTCCATTATTAAACCATCTTTAATTACATTCAGTAATTATCAATTAAGTACTTTCCTAAGTAATTACAATTCCATTAATTACATTAAGTAATTATTTATCAAATCATCAAGTGTTTAAATTAATTAAACTTAATTAATTAACTTAAACTAATCACATTAAACTCAATTAATTACATTAAGTAATTAATTCATTAATTACTTCTTCTAAGTAATTAAACTTAAACAACTTCAAAAATGATTATTATTAATTAATTAATCTAATTAATTATCAAAATTAATCACATTAATTAATTGTTAATAATCTTAAGTTAATGACCTTCATTAACTATTCTTTAATTTCTTTCTTAAGAAATTAACTTAGATTAACCATCATTAATTAAAAATTAATTAATATTTCATTACAAATTAATTAATCTCTAATTATTTAATTAATTAAGTGTTAACTGCAACTTAATTAATTCTTAATTACTTGATTTATTAATCTCTAATCATTAATTAAAATCTAATTAATAATCCTTAATTACAAATTAATTACCCTTAATAAATTAATCTTAAGTGTTAATTAATTAATTTAAAAACTTTTAATTATTTAATTAATCATCCATATTATTAATTAATTAATTATCCAACTTAATAATTTAATGAATCCAAATCATTAAAATTCTAATTTAATTTAAGAAAAAACATTTCTTACTTAATCAAGCATTTAAAAACAATTTGTTTTCAAATTTACTTTAAATTCCATTTTAAATTTAAGATTTTCAAATGAATACAAATTTATCTAAATAAGGTTTAAAAACAATTCAAAACCTTTTTATCTCATATGTTAAAGATATATTCATTTTATAAAGAAGTTTAAAAGAAATTTAAAACCCAATTCAATTTTTTAAAAATTTAAAATTAATATAAAAATACACTTGAACAAACAAGATTGTTTAAGTCATTTTAAATTTTAAAAATTTCTATTTATTTCAAACTGGAATACAAATTAAATTTGATTCCAGATTACTTATATTCAAAGCTTACTTACATTTGAAACTTCATTTTAAATTTCAAATCATTTAACCATATTTCTAAAAAGAAGTTAAACAATTTAACTTTAAAACTTTATTTATTTTAAAAACTGATGTTTAACCCAAATTCCAGATTTCAAAACTCGGATTTAAACTTATTTTAAATTCCTATTTTACAATTTTAAACTTTTTAGTTTAAATTTAAACCAATATACTTTAACACTTAAAAGCGGTTAGAACCCAATTTAAATTTCAAAATTTAAATCATTTCAAAATAGAATTCAAACTACTTGAATCCATATTCAAACTTAGGTTTTAAATCTTAGTTTAAATTCCAGTTTACATTTAAACTTAACTTTTAAACTTTTAAACAGAACAGGTTTCTGTTTTGTTTAAAACCTGAAACAAAACAATATACTCGAGTCATACCCTAAGTGACTTCGAGTTCAAGCCTAAACCACTTCGAGTCATACACTCGAATCACCTGAGAAAACTCGAGACAACTAAACCCAAAAACAAAACTACAGAGATCGTCAGGAATTAATGCACCGTGCACATGCACAGTGCCGCCGACCAACTCCTATCGACTCCACACCCTCGAGCATAACGGCGATCACCCTCACACCAGAATTCAATAACCACAACATCCATCCAATCCTGAATCGAATTCAAGCTTTACACCCCAAACCTGGAACAGGCAGTAGCTCAATCATCCAAACCTGTCAACGCCACGCCATGGAAGCTCCGACCACCGTTGCCTCTGAAACTCCGGCGAAGTCCTCGTCAACCCACCATCTTCCAGTTCCCAAGTTATTGTTGAACTCGATCAACTACAATTATCGAAGTGATCGACTCTTCCTAGCCCAGTAAAACTAGGGTTCTAAATTTTAAATCACCACCACCTCCTCCACAGTTCCCAGATCAACTTCCCACTAATTTTCCCATCCTCTCTGATCACCCCTCCACCTCCAGGAGGAAATTCAACCCATTCGAACCCATAGATCATCAGAACTTTCCCATTTTCCTTTTCCAGTTCAAACAAAAACTGCACTCTGGTTTTAATACTAAAAATTGTAATTTTAGTTTTAAAATTCATGATTCTGTATGATGTTTCAGGTTATAACCCTAAAACAATAAATTGTGACACTAAAATTTTCACTTATTTTGAACTTGATCATTTGATTTAGTTTCCAGAGATAATCTAAGGTTATTTTAACTTAAGTAAAATTCTAAATTAAAGTTTGTAATTAAACTAACAAGTTTCATTTGAAACTCAGATTTAACAATGATTAAATCAAGAGATTTGAATTTGAACAAGAAACTATAACATAATAGATTCTGTAAAAAAAACAACAGGCAGATTCGTACAACCAGAAGTGCAACCATATATAAATAAACATAACAATGCATATATAACAAGTATACATATTCCAGATTTTAAATCAGACAACCAAAATTCATATATTTAAATTTTTAGAAGAGAATTTGTTACTCACCTGTTAAAACTTGATGAGCAGAGCACCTGATATGGAAAAGTCTTTTGAATCTTTTGAAAACTTGCTTGAATGCTTTTAAAACTTTAAACTTGAATGTTACTTGCTGAAAGATTGAGTTGCTTGGAAATGTTGATTTATAAACTTGCATACAACTTCCAGTTTTAAAAGAAAATGCAGGTTTGCATGTAGTGGCCAATTTCCAGATTTGGAAGAAAGGAATGCAGGTTTTCGTTTTGCACTTGGTTACAGGTTGAATGATGAACATGCTTAAAATTTTGAGTAAAATGAATGTAGGCTACGGATTTTTTTTAAAGAAATGAAGTTGCTTTATCTTTAATTCCATGCAGAAAATGTTACAGGGAATTTGATTCTCAGATTTGCATGCTTGAAAATGTTACCAGTTGATGAGATAATTAGTTTTAGAGGAAATGAAAATTTTCATTAAGATATGAGGAGTTTGTTTACAGATTTTCATTAGAATGAAGATTACTTTAGAGTAAATAGTTTCAGCTGAAAATTTTACTTAGTTTAGCATTGAGAATGAAAAAAAAAAGAATGGAAGAAGGCAAGTTTATATAACTAAATTTATGATTTATTAAAAATCAAACAAAAATAAAAATACAAATTTGACACTTGTCTTTAATATTCACACTTGTTAATTTCTTTGTTTGTTAACTTAACACATGTTAAATGAGGCTTTTGTATACTTACACTTGTCTTTTGAGTAGTTTGTATTTATAATTAAGTGTTAATAAAAGCTTTTTACTAAATTAATTAGTTTTTTAATACTTAGTTATATATATAGATAATTTTTAAAGAATAAAACCAAGTATAATTATAAATAAAAACAATACATACATCTATTATTGGAAAATAACATTTTAGATAATTTAAATAAAATTTATAAAAGAGATTGTAAATTACTTATTATTTAAATGAATTAATGTTTTCATTTATTAGTTATGTTTTAACTTTCATATTTAATTACAATCATATTTCTTAAACAATATTTTAAAAAGAAATAAAACAAATCTTTATTATTAATCTTATTTATAAATCTAAATTAAAAGATATTTTAAATAAATAATACTTACCCAAAGTATTTTTGAAACCATGTAGTTATTTATTAAATAGCTTTTGAAAAGCTTAACATTAGATAAATCATAATTTCCCAATTACCAAAATATTGGAATTAGAAAATATGCTATATTAATTAAATTTAAAACCAAACTCACCCATTTAATATATATATACACACACACACACACATTATAAATAGAAAACAATTTATTAGCTTATTAAAAGATAAATTCACAAATTAAATATTTAATAAAAGAAGATTATTAAATCAATTCAAATTATTTACAAAAATTCTCAAATCAATTTAATTTTAAATACAGATTATTAAATTGATATTGTCAAAAATTCCGGGATATCACAATAAACCACACACGTCAGACTCAAACCATACATAAGGGAAGATTGTTATGGGGTGAATAAGAAATAGCAGAGAAAGAAAAAAACAAAACAGAATCATACAGTGGAATGACAAAATATAATAATCAAATAACAGTTCATGAAGCTGTTTTACAAAAACATTTGATTATACTTATACAACACAGAATCAGAGTTACACATACCAAAGAATAATAAATAACAATGCAGTGGAACAATGTGATGCAGCGGAACAATAAAGTAAATAATAGTAATAATACAATCTTCGTCTTCGTCCTCCAGAAATAAAGTCTTCAAATCTTGAAATGCTATGACTGACCCGAGAGAAATGATGTGACGCCCCAGCTCTATACCCGCGCTAGCCAAGAACACTACGGTGTAGTGCTGTCAACTAGCACGGAGAATAAGGCTGTTGAGGAGCGACCATCAATAGTTAGGCCTTATACTAGTATTGGTTATCTCAATGGGAGTGGTATATAAATATGTTTTCTTTCATTTTTCATTTCTGATTTATTTTCTCCCATCGACATACCCCAATTCCAATATAAAACGAACTACGATGGTTCGTAATAGTTTAGAACAGTAAATATAAAATATCAACACAGATAATATAGATGCGGAACACAGATGAAACAAAAAGTCTCATATATATATATATATATAATAACTGATGTCAGTTACAATACATTCACACTGTACATATGATACAACTACAACAGTCGACTAAGGAAGTTACATATACAAGTACATTAACGTATTTAATATACATGAACACATATCTTCCTATAGAATTTTACAGACTACTACAAATGACGACGACTACTCCAAAAGATATGAAAGGTCTTCATAGCTCTAGCAGCAAACCAAAGTAGAATATCTACAACCTGAAATACTCGGTCTGACCCGAGTATTAGATTCAAAAGAAAATAATACTCGGGTCAGTCTAATTCAAACTCAGTTATTAGTGCACAGAAGCAATAATAATCAAATAATGAATAGACGACAGTAATTAAACCAAATCAGAATGCAATTCAGAATATTGAATTGAAATAAACAGAACAGTTCAAACCATTGAAATATAGAACAGTTCAAACCATTGAAATATCAATTAAAATATTAAGATGAGTAGGGCTGCAGTACACGCACGCGTGTACTGCCTCGCCACTACAGCACATGAACTACGCAAAAGATTAATAAATCAAAACAAAATAGAATATCACAAAACCATACCGTGTGGCTGCAGTTCACGCTTGCATGCACTGCCTTGCCACTATAGTGATGTCGTACCCAAAAACTCAATACCGTGTGGCTGCAGTTCACACCTGCGTGCACTGCCTTGCCACTACAGTAATGATGTACACAATCGGGCACAAGGTCAAACCCAAAATAAAAAGACGGGTTCAACACAGGTGAAATTCCAAAATCAATATGAAACTCAGGTGCAATAAAAATTGAATAGTGACATGCACAAACATAAGAACATGTAAGAGAAACATGTCGTAACTACAAAGCTAAGTCACTTACGAAATGCAGAGGTCAAGTCAGTGACTCAACACAACCGCGGCAGCAACAACAGTGCAGTAGTGCACAGAGAACTCCACAAGTCCAGTAAGATAACCAATATAAAAAGCTAAATGTTCAAGCTACTGCACAATGCAAATGAAGACCAGTCCACAAGTAAGGAGGCATAAACCCACAGACCAGCACAACCAGAGGCACAAGAATGAAGTGTCTCCAAACTATATTTAGACTCATGAATGCTCAAAATAACAAGCCAGTGGAACATAAAGTGTCCATCAATATAGGTACAAAGTTTGGCTTCAAAAATGCTTAAACCAAGTGTAGACTCATGCATGAATGAACACAACAGTTCAGAGACAAGCTCTAGTTCAACTTAAAGCAATGCAAAGAAAGCACTAGTTCAAAACATGAGACATAGCAGTTCAAAATGCTCAAATGTACACATGACATCAAAAGGAGACCAGACTGGAAATGTGCAACAGCAAGTATGTGTGCCTAAGGTGCATCATGTATGTACTGAAAACTGGGTAGTGCAACAAGTAAGGAGTGCATAAATAAAAATTCAGTGAAGCCAATATGGCAATAAAACTGAATACTGTACCCAAGTGAATATATCAACATGTGAGCAGTAGCATGCTTACACATATACATGCAAAATAAGAAAGTGATGTGTTCAATACAGCATAATATGCAATGAAGACATAATGCACAATTTAACAAATAAATGAAATTGGACAGTGGTCAAAGTGAAAAAGGCAAGATGAACACAGTGAAGAACTGCCCAATAAAACAACATGACTGGACACTAGCATGACCACCCAACATATATGTAGTTGTGAATAAAGCAAGCTAATGTCATAACATGAATGCAACAGTTCAAGGCATAATAACTGGAAATGCACATGAACCATGCAGAAAACCCAAGGAACACAAATCAATGCAAACTATGTCCTACTTAATACAGTGACAAATTGCATAAATAAGTCCAAGTGTGCTACAGCTTGTGAATATGAATTTGCAACATGAATCTGGATATCAATTTCAAACAGATATGTACAAAGTCACTGCAGTGCGCATCAGTAAGCACAATGCAAATACAATGAGACAACACATAACTCGAATAGTGGTCAACCATACATGCATACACACATACGAATGTATGTATGCATATATATATATATATACAGATAATTCAACCAAACAATTCGAACTACACCAAGAGCCGAAGCCACAGTGAAACTCAAGTGTTTAATATTACAACTCGAAATCAATTTTACTTAAATAGAAAATGCGCATGAACGTTGTGGCAACAGTTCACGGCAACAGTAATAACTCGAATGCAAACTATGTCATATATGACACAATGGCAAATTGCACAAACAAGCATAAGTGAGTTACAGAAAATATGCAACATGATAGACATGAAGGCAGTAATTGCTGACTGGAAGCAAATTACAAAGACATCAACGAGTATGACATAAGGCAGTGCAACAAAAGGGAACACAATGCAAACTGAGTTGCACACAAATGATACTGGACAAAGTGCAGAAAATCAATGCGCTGCATGTCCAACAGGTAGCAAGTTATATGTGCAACAGGTAAGGGACGAAGCAATGTAAACAACAAGCATGTCACACTGAAAGAACGAAGACAGAAAATACCAAATCCACAAAAATCAATATCAACAAAAGAATTCGAGATAGTGGTGGTCACGAAATCCACATCACCGTAAAACATTCAAACAAATCAAAGTGACCAAGTTAGACATCGAGAATATCAGGTCACAAAATTAACATTGATAAAATCAAGTCGAAGTCGAAGACCACTAAATCAAAATAAGCAGCGAAAACAAACCAGTCGAATTAGATGTGAGTGTTGAACACTCACCTTTGTTAAACGAGGCAGCCGAGGGGAGACGAAGCCATGGTCCTCACGAAGACGTTCGAAAGCATCAACGTCGGCATCTTCAAATTTCGAAAAGCCCTAATCTATGAGTGACGAAGAGGAGGCCGCCATTATTTTCGTTTATTCGCGTTTGTTTTTAGGGCTAGTGAATGGGGGGAAAAATTAAAAAGGGGGAAACGGGTTACTTTATTAATTTTCACGGCCCAAATAAAAAACTCGTGGACCATTTATTTTAAAAAAAAAAAGTCAAAGCCCCTCTAACTTAATAACCATTTGTAAATTTTAAATTTTAATTTAAATTTTAAAAACTTCAAAATGGCAATTGACGAAAATATAAATCGTTTTAACGTCGATTATGAATTGACGCGAATATCGGGTTGTTACAGACTCCCCTCGTTAAAGAAATTGCGTCCTCGCAATCATAAGGAATAAATGGACAAATGGTAACAACCATAAAGAACATCATCACAAGATGAAGAAATTAGAAATAGAAAGTTCACCATATAGAGCATGAAAGAGAAAGCCTGGACGTGCTTGCTCGATGAATTCTCTGGATTCCTAAGAGAAGTCCATAGAATTTGAGAACCATTGAGAATCTCCGCAAGAGAACATCTTTATTTCGATGGTGCTATACCCCCGAAGCAATGATGTGAATATAAGATTGCTCAAGAATAGAAATCGGAAATCCCTAAGGCATTTCCGTAATTGGAAGACGTGGAAAACATCATGAATAGCAGAAAATTGAGCCGGTACACCGGCGTAGTACAATGTAAACATCAAAGAATCCTTTTAATTTCATAAAAGAATTCATAAATTCTCAACAAAATTTAATTATCAAATAGATAATCAGAATACAGAAATCACGAAACAGCAATATCTAATTATCGATACGATAATTAGGAGACAGCAAAATCTAATTATCAACAAAGATAATTAGAAAACAAAAATATCTAACTATCAAAACGAAAGTCAGGTATTACCACAACGGGAATCAAATTTCAAATCAGCAAATATTCAATTATCAAAACGATAATCAAATCTTAAATCACAAATATTTAATTATCACAATTGATAATCAAATCTCAAATCGCAAATGTTTAATTATCACAAACGATAATTAAATCTCAAATATCTGATTATCACAAGCGATAATCAGAAACAATAAATATCTGATTATCAAAACGATAAATCGGAAATCATAAATTTTCAATTAACGAGTCCGAAATTAACCGAAATAGCAAACGCACATGACCCATAACCACGAGTTTTACTAAATCGTTTAATTCCCTTCATCGTTTCCTTGAAAGTGCAAAATTGTGTATTTTAAATAAATAACATTTTACATTCTCAAACGGACAAGTCCGGAATTAAGCGAATCAGTAAAAGAAAGGGGTCATAGTCCTCGATTTTCCTGAAACGTTTAAATCGCTTCCTCATTCTTTTGAAAGCGCAAATCATAAAAATTTTGAAAACAATTTTGATTTATATTTAAAACAATTTTTAAAACACGTGATTAAAGCAGCAACATCCGTAGCAACTTCGACATACGTCAAAATTTCATCGAAATAATTGGCATCAAAATATAATACCAATGAATTTTTTATTTATCGAAAAGGATATCATACCCTAAACTTGTATTCATAACAAGTCAATAACACACGAATTCACCAATGCACAAGAATTGATAAAACTTATCAATAGAAATCACAAAAATTGGTGAGGCACAAATTCTAGAAATCTACACAAGAAACCCAGAAATCACAAGATAAGAGTATAAGAACTCGAACGGGAGTATGAAAACTCGAACGGAGTATGAAAACTCGAACGGAGTATGAAAACTCGAATGGGAATATGATATAGAATAAAAGATATGGCATAACATAAAATATCCATAATGACATACTACTATAAGTATGTAAATAATGATCAACAGGAGATCAACCGATAAGAGGTATGGCATAAATATGAAATACCCATACTGACATACAACTATAAGTATGCAAATAATGATCAACAGGAGATCAACCGACATGAGGTATGGAATAAATATGAAATATCCATGCTGACATACTACTATAAGTATGTAAATAATGATCAACAGGAGATCAACCGATTAGAGATAATCAATATCACAAGAATCTTCTCAAAGATCCAAAGAGGTATCATACCCCAAATTTGTACTCAAGACAAGTCAATAACATATGAATTCACCAATACACAAAAATAGGTGAAGCATAAAATTTCCAGAAATCAACATAAGGAATCTAGAAATCACAGAAAAAGGGAAAGAGGCCTATCACATGACGGTCCGAAGACCATGGGGAGCTACCCCGCATGTGTGAATGGAATCACACAGATTGAGGTCAAGACTAACCAAAAAGCAGAAAGGTATGTGTGAATGGAATCACACAAGTGGTGTCTAGTCTGACCATCAGAACGATCATCATGATCAACGAGGGGTGTCAATTACACTAAGCATGTGTGAATGGAATCACACAGATTGAGGTCAAGACTAACCAAAAAGCAAAAAGGTATGCGTGAGTGGAATCACACAAGTGGTGTCTAGTCTAACCTTGCAATGAAAGAGACATCGCGCAATTGCTAGTCTAATTCATAAAGCGATCATCAAGATCAACGAGAAGTGTCAATTACACTAAGCTAGTGAATATAAAAGTTTAGCTTCATGTCCCATAACCACTAGCTTAACTTAAATATTTACGAACAAATTGTAGATCTTCACTAGAAAAATGTCACAAGTGGTTCAATCGAACAAGTCCAAAAATTAACCGACGAAGTAAACGCAAGCGTTTCATACCACTTGTTTTGCTAAGCCGTTTAATTAGATTTCTCATACGAGTGAAAATAAAGGTTTGTATATACTAATAGATCGGAAAACGGTTTAGGAAAAGATTTTGATATTGAAAATAGAGTTGAAAACATTTTGATAAAAGAGTTTTGATATTTACTACTAGTATTGAAACATTTATATTTTTAAAGTGACAAATCACAAAAATGATTGCAGAAACAATCAATCACAAGAATTCACATACGAAGACGTGAATAGAATCCAAAGAAATCGATACCGAATTCATCGAAAGGTAGGTTCACAAAAATTCCGAAGAAATGGTCATCAAAGTTGCTAATAAATGATAGCAACAAATCGAGAAATAATCAAAAATCGATTAAATTTGGAAACCAAATCAATTCACTAAAATTCACATTCGAAGATGTGAATAAAATCCAAATAATTCGATTCTAAATCGATCAAAGTAGGAATATCCAAAAATTCCAAAAATAGAAGTTTTCAAAGTCGACAAAGATGACAACAACTAATCGGACAAGAAGAATCGATTGACAAATGGAATAATGAAACAAAACGAGCATAAATGCATAAATGACTTCAACAAAAACAACAAAAAAAATAAAATAAAAATCAAGTCAATGCCGAAGTCAACAATTAATGGCCATAATAGAGTATAAAACGATTCAACATCATCATCAAAGGACTCAACGGCAAACCAAGTCAGAGTCTTGGAAATCAAGAATTTAGAAATTTCTCAAAAACAAGTGACCAAAGTCGAATGGAAATCAATCCGAGGAAAACATAAAATATCAAGTTCGGAATCGCTGAGATTCGAACAAAATCAATCATCGGCTAAATCAAACCAAAGCCGAAAACACAAGAATCAAAAATCAAATGCATACGAATAAGCGTTAGGAATTCATACCTAACGATCAAAGATAATCATTTGCAAATATGAGAGATAAAACGTCGACAAATAGTTGTAACACATGTACTATCTAAGTTATGTTTTATATTTGTTCTAAACCCCAAGCTCTGATACCAAGCTGTGACGCCCTACCTCTATACCCGCGCTAGCCAAGAACACTACGGTGTAGTGCTGTCAACTAGCACGGAGAATAAGGCTGTTGAGGAGCGACCATCAATAGTTAGGCCTTATACTAGTATTGGTTATCTCAATGGGAGTGGTATATAAATATGTTTTCTTTCATTTTTCATTTCTGATTTATTTTCTCCCATCGACATACCCCAATTCCAATATAAAACGAACTACGATGGTTCGTAATAGTTTAGAACAGTAAATATAAAATATCAACACAGATAATATAGATGCGGAACACAGATGAAACAAAAAGTCTCATATATATATATATATATATAATAACTGATGTCGGTTACAATACATTCACACTGTACATATGATACAACTACAACAGTCGACTAAGGAAGTTACATATACAAGTACATTAACGTATTTAATATACATGAACACATATCTTCCTATAGAATTTTACAGACTACTACAAATGACGACGACTACTCCAAAAGATATGAAAGGTCTTCATAGCTCTAGCAGCAAACCAAAGTAGAATATCTACAACCTGAAATACTCGGTCTGACCCGAGTATTAGATTCAAAAGAAAATAATACTCGGGTCAGTCTAATTCAAACTCAGTTATTAGTGCACAGAAGCAATAATAATCAAATAATGAATAGACGACAGTAATTAAACCAAATCAGAATGCAATTCAGAATATTGAATTGAAATAAACAGAACAGTTCAAACCATTGAAATATAGAACAGTTCAAACCATTGAAATATCAATTAAAATATTAAGATGAGTAGGGCTGCAGTACACGCACGCGTGTACTGCCTCGCCACTACAGCACATGAACTACGCAAAAGATTAATAAATCAAAACAAAATAGAATATCACAAAACCATACCGTGTGGCTGCAGTTCACGCTTGCGTGCACTGCCTTGCCACTATAGTGATGTTGTACCCAAAAACTCAATACCGTGTGGCTGCAGTTCACACCTGCGTGCACTGCCTTGCCACTACAGTAATGATGTACACAATCGGGCACAAGGTCAAACCCAAAATAAAAAGACGGGTTCAACACAGGTGAAATTCCAAAATCAATATGAAACTCAGGTGCAATAAAAATTGAATAGTGACATGCACAAACATAAGAACATGTAAGAGAAACATGTCGTAACTACAAAGCTAAGTCACTTACGAAATGCAGAGGTCAAGTCAGTGACTCAACACAACCGCGGCAGCAACAACAGTGCAGTAGTGCACAGAGAACTCCACAAGTCCAGTAAGATAACCAATATAAAAAGCTAAATGTTCAAGCTACTGCACAATGCAAATGAAGACCAATCCACAAGTAAGGAGGCATAAACCCACAGACCAGCACAACCAGAGGCACAAGAATGAAGTGTCTCCAAACTATATTTAGACTCATGAATGCTCAAAATAACAAGCCAGTGGAACATAAAGTGTCCATCAATATAGGTACAAAGTTTGGCTTCAAAAATGCTTAAACCAAGTGTAGACTCATGCATGAATGAACACAACAGTTCAGAGACAAGCTCTAGTTCAACTTAAAGCAATGCAAAGAAAGCACTAGTTCAAAACATGAGACATAGCAGTTCAAAATGCTCAAATGTACACATGACATCAAAAGGAGACCAGACTGGAAATGTGCAACAGCAAGTATGTGTGCCTAAGGTGCATCATGTATGTACTGAAAACTGGGTAGTGCAACAAGTAAGGAGTGCATAAATAAAAATTCAGTGAAGCCAATATGGCAATAAAACTGAATACTGTACCCAAGTGAATATATCAACATGTGAGCAGTAGCATGCTTACACATATACATGCAAAATAAGAAAGTGATGTGTTCAATACAGCATAATATGCAGTGAAGACATAATGCACAATTTAACAAATAAATGAAATTGGACAGTGGTCAAAGTGAAAAAGGCAAGATGAACACAGTGAAGAACTGCCCAATAAAACAACATGACTGGACACTAGCATGACCACCCAACATATATGTAGTTGTGAATAAAGCAAGCTAATGTCATAACATGAATGCAACAGTTCAAGGCATAATAACTGGAAATGCACATGAACCATGCAGAAAACCCAAGGAACACAAATCAATGCAAACTATGTCCTACTTAATACAGTGACAAATTGCATAAATAAGTCCAAGTGTGCTACAGCTTGTGAATATGAATTTGCAACATGAATCTGGATATCAATTTCAAACAGATATGTACAAAGTCACTGCAGTGCGCATCAGTAAGCACAATGCAAATACAATGAGACAACACATAACTCGAATAGTGGTCAACCATACATGCATACACACATACGAATGTATGTATGCATATATATATATATATACAGATAATTCAACCAAACAATTCGAACTACACCAAGAGCCGAAGCCACAGTGAAACTCAAGTGTTTAATATTACAACTCGAAATCAATTTTACTTAAATAGAAAATGCGCATGAACGTTGTGGCAACAGTTCACGGCAACAGTAATAACTCGAATGCAAACTATGTCATATATGACACAATGGCAAATTGCACAAACAAGCATAAGTGAGTTACAGAAAATATGCAACATGATAGACATGAAGGCAGTAATTGCTGACTGGAAGCAAACTACAAAGACATCAACGAGTATGACATAAGGCAGTGCAACAAAAGGGAACACAATGCAAACTGAGTTGCACACAAATGATACTGGACAAAGTGCAGAAAATCAATGCGCTGCATGTCCAACAGGTAGCAAGTTATATGTGCAACAGGTAAGGGACGAAGCAATGTAAACAACAAGCATGTCACACTGAAAGAACGAAGACAGAAAATACCAAATCCACAAAAATCAATATCAACAAAAGAATTCGAGATAGTGGTGGTCACGAAATCCACATCACCGCAAAACATTCAAACAAATCAAAGTGACCAAGTTAGACATCGAGAATATCAGGTCACAAAATTAACATTGATAAAATCAAGTCGAAGTCGAAGACCACTAAATCAAAATAAGCAGCGAAAACAAACCAGTCGAATTAGATGTGAGTGTTGAACACTCACCTTTGTTAAACGAGGCAGCCGAGGGGAGACGAAGCCATGGTCCTCACGAAGACGTTCGAAAGCATCAACGTCGGCATCTTCAAATTTCGAAAAGCCCTAATCTATGAGTGACGAAGAGGAGGCCGCCATTATTTTCGTTTATTCGCGTTTGTTTTTAGGGCTAGTGAATGGGGGGAAAAATTAAAAAGGGGGAAACGGGTTACTTTATTAATTTTCACGGCCCAAATAAAAAACTCGTGGACCATTTATTTTTAAAAAAAAAAGTCAAAGCCCCTCTAACTTAATAACCATTTGTAAATTTTAAATTTTAATTTAAATTTTAAAAACTTCAAAATGGCAATTGACGAAAATATAAATCGTTTTAACGTCGATTATGAATTGACGCGAATATCGGGTTGTTACAAATGAAAAGACAAAACACTCAAGTTAGAAATAAAAGATCTTATGTAAGTTAAATCAGCAGTAAATAATATGAGTGGAACGGCGTCAGAGACGTTTACGGGATTTGACATCTCATATTCAGTGTCTAACGTGAGTGCAGTAACTTAAGAGATGCTCGGGATTCACACCTCCTAAGGATCCGTTAAACTATTTACTATGTAGTAATATGTCGCTATTATAATAATGTCTATAGTAAAAGAAACTTACTTTTAAATAGCGTTAAAGAGTTACCCATATCCCCCGTAACACATAATAGTGCCAATAGTCTATACAACACCTGCGTACCTCCTGATCGGGAGGCTACGAGAAGATGCTCCATAGGTGCGACACAAATCAAACTCGTACAGGGCTCGCTAGGGTAGGTGACACGGCACAACTAGGCAATGCCAAGTAGATATACCAATTACTATCCGGACTGGTGGTGACGCATAGCGCGCAGCTACCGCCCACCTCGAGCCACACCTCCAAAAATCAATGGGTGCCAATCAATCACAAAGTAATAGAATGGTTCGAAGGAATGTGTCCGATAAGAGGAGCTACCTCACTGGTCTGGAATCGCTCCTGTTTTAGCCACCTTATGCCAACTCACGGGAGTCGGGTCCACGTATATACCTCAAAGGAACGTCGCCGCCATCCTACTTCATTCTGGAATCTCCACCGCGTACACGGTTGTCAAAGTGGTTTTCGGAGTTGGCAGAGAGTATGACAACATCTGATCCTGGTCTTTTTAACAACCAAACGTTATTATAACACCGCGGTCATTTCAAAATAATTTATACTTTAAACCAAAATATCATTTCCATTTCAAAACTAAATCAACACGATATCATTTTTATTTCAAATATATCTGTTTCCAAAATCATTGCACTTTCAAAGTTATACACTTCGAAATCAAAACACCTGAAATTATAACACTTTCAAATTATAATACTTTGAAACACGTAACTCTGAAACATAACTTCCACCACTTAAATGGTTTAAATATTAAATACTTTATATAATAAAATAGCTTCTTCAATTTCACAAATCAATTCCAAAAAAATTCGAATTCCAAAATTTTAGATTTAACCAAGTCTCAAATCATAAATTTCAATTCAATTCAGTTTTCAAATAAACCATTCAAAATTATATTAATTTCAAGACAGATCTGATCCACAAAATAAACCATTTCAAATTCAGTATATTTCAAACTTTAAGTATTCAACAATTTCAAAATTAAATTTGATAATTTCATATATATATATATATATATATATATATATATATATATATATATATCAAATGCAATTTTCTATTATTTAGATTTGAAACATTTACTTAATAAATCCTTATCATTTAAATAAAACTCAAATTACAAATAACTAAATGTTTCCTTCAGTTTATTTACTTGAAATATTTATTTAATTCACCTTAAATCAAAATCAAGTTAAAGACCATATCCTTTACAAATCTCAAATTGCATAAGTTCCAAATCGGTTTAATTATATAAATTTCTACATTAAACTCAATTTCAAATAAATTTCAAATCTATCTTCTCAACCTTAATTTTATTAAAATCATTATAAACTCTATATTAAAATATAATTTATATAAATACTTAACCTTATTATATTTTTAAATAAAATCAATCTTTATTATTAAACTTGTTTTATATCAAAAAAATTTATACATAGCTTAAAATCAAGAGTTTAACTATATATATATAAAGTAACATTTATATAATATCTGAAATCAATATATATATATATATACATATATATATATATAACCCTATATTTCTTTCCAAAACCAAAATAATTTTCAATTTATTTATATATAGACCAGCGGTGCCTGTATAAAATTTTCTATCATATGGTCAAGTGATACAGATACTTATCATTTCAATCCGCAAATTTAAACAATTTACGGTTGTATATCATTTCAAACCGCAATCCCGAATGAAATAAAAATCCATAACACTTGCAGTTTATAACAATATAAAATACAACATACATTCAACCAATATCAACGATCATCGTCCATCACAATCATCATCCAAAACAATCCCTAAATATCAATATAGAAACTGATAATAAATAAAAGGTAATTAACTGGCAGTTTATGTGCAATAATAAATTAAATAACAAATCAATTCAAAGAAATTCAATTTAACTGAGATGATGACTAAAAATATACCAAATAATCATAGATAAATTACTAATCACATCAAGAATTAAATTTAACAAACATAAGAAATTTTAGAAGTTGTGAGTGTGTTAAAACACTCACCTTTTGGATTTAAATTGAACTCAAATCCGATTTAAACCCAAAAATTGAACAGCTTTAGACTTCAACCAAAGCAGCGCCAAAATGTCCGGAATTTCGTTACGATCCCAAGGATAAGAAAACTGCGCCCAAAACCGAGTTTGTATGCAAAGGTTATTGCGATTAGAACATTTGAATACAAAATTCAAAAAAACAAAATCTATAACTAGACAATGCCACATCACCTGCACACATCTTCACCCAGAACTCCAATTTGCACGCAGGCTACAGGAACATAGCTGTTTCCTTCGTTCAAACGCATGAAGCGTCGTCGCCTCCTTTGCCAAATTTCGCTGTCGCCTGGCATAACGCGACCACTCCTGGCCTCGCTGCAACCCCCTTCACTCTCGTCGACCTGGCCTTCTACGTTAATCCATGCAAAAAACCCCAGCCATCGCAAGTAATGCCAAAACCTAATGAATTAACAGCAATGATCTAACCGTTGAAACCGCGAACAAGGTACGCCGATGAGCTCCACTCGTTCCCCTCTACGTGACCCTACCTTCTGCTCCACGATCCGACAAAGTTCATCACGACGAGGTGAACGGCCGAGAACAGATCAGCAATTTTTGGCCACACCAAAACCCATATTGAAAAACGAATCATATATTTGACTTGCGCTCGTCGAGAGCTTCTAATCCATATATAATTCGATATAGTTTGTGGAGTTTGATTTCTGAAGTTGTATTTTGAATTGAAATTGGATTGGAAAAATTAGGGTTTTCAGCCATTGAGGAAGAGAAGCAACAGAAGTTTCTGTACGTATAAAAATGAGAAATAGAAAGGCTGCTAGGGTTTATAACTGGATATATACAGGTAGAGCTGAAAATAGAGGAACGGATACGATTGGTTTGGATAGTTGAACGATACTGACCCAAAAGCCCGTTTCGACTCCAGAACGAAAATGGATCAACCCATATATCAAAGTAGATGTTTTAAAATGTTTTAAATTCAATGGAACGGGTTTCAGGTCCAAATTCCATCGTATGAAGAAGTTATGCTAAAATTAAGTTATTTCAAATTGATTTCAACTGATTTCAATTGATTTCAATTTAATTGATTTCTGGGCGTTTTGAGTCCGTAAGATCAAATGACAAGTCCGATCGTTACAAAACTTGAAATCCTACAATAATTCACCGTTATGGATCCGATGAAACTGGTTTCGTCAAATCCGAGTTAATGGCCAAAATGGCTATATTTCAGTTAATTAAATAAATTAATATTAAATTAAATTAAATCGCCTTTCCATTCAATTATCATTATTTCCAATTTCTATCACTTTGGATTACTTAATATTTTACAATCCTTTAAAACAAATTCTCTTATTAACTTGTTTAATGGACATTTCACAATTTACAGCATTTAATTTCAATTTCAATTAATCCAGTAATTATAAAATTAAATTCCCAATAAATCCATTTATTTGATTTAAATCTCGTTATGAGACTAATTATCAACTTATCACCTTAAAGGTAATATTAATATCGGTTTATATCCTAATACATTAAAAATTTCCATTTCATCCTAATTTCAATTAACCTAGTATTTAATTCCATTTACCTACCATAATCCGTTTATTATAGATTGTATTCCAATCAATTATAATTAATTCTAATAAATTGATTTGATTTAGTTCCCATCTTTATACTAGGTCCATTATTATTCTATAACACAGTTAACACTTGTTTCACATTTCATCTGCATTAATATATTCAAATTTCCAAATTTCCTTTGCATTAACTATTATTTTCAATTATTGAATTTGTCAAATATATACATTAATTATAATTAAACCTTAATCAATTTATTCAACTTAGTTTCATTCTTTTATTTTATCTTATGAATAAAATATACTTTTCCATTCATTTTATTAAATTCACACTTTATAATTACTGTCCTAACTCACATTAATGAACATTTACTTATATTTAAATGCAATAGATTTTCAATTAGTTTCATTGACAAATTAAATAGGTAATTTATAGTAAATGTTATCGTAACCTTTATTTTACACTTAGGTTTATTTTATATTCAACTATTATTATAATTACTTACATAATACTGAATTCATCCAATTATCATTAATTATACTAATTCATTTATTTATACAACACTTACCCTTATTTACTTATATTCAATTTTTATAACCAAGTGCAACAATTTACACCATTTCATTATTGTGATTTCACTTCAATTGTCAATAATTAGTTTTAATAACCATTGCTAAATTTCATTCTTAAGATTCATTTCACTATAAAACTTAAAGTTTTTATTTCTTTCTAAATTTAATTACAAAAATCTTATTAGATTAACCAATTTAATTACCGAAATTTACGGGTCGTTACATAAATGGTAGTTAACCCAAAGAAAATTTCGGACAGTCGGTCCATTTAAATTCGGATAGTTAGTCCATTTTGAGGGCAATCAACCCAGAGGATAGTTAGTTCAGAGGATAGTTAGTCCAGTTAAGGGAAATTAGCCTAGTTTATGAACCGATAGTTCATTTGTCAACATAACATACCTTGCTACTTTTTACGGATAGATAGTTCACTTATTAACTATTTTATTGACAGATAGTCCATTTGTTAGGATAAAGGATATTACTATTTTGGTATAATCAACTTTAGGACAGTTAGTCCAGTTGCGGGCAAATTTGACTAGATTTTGGATAGTTAGCCCATTTATTTTCTGTATATAACATAACAGATCTAGTTATCATTTATTATCATAATCAGTTTGATTAACCAGTTTGGTTGCAGGAAAGGATTTGTAAAATATATGTTTTGAAAAAGGATATTAGTGAGGGGAAATCTGTTTCTCTAAGCGGCGTGGTCCCGCTCAATATCAGTGCAAATCGATATATAATGGGATTATTCACACCAGGCTTGTTGTTTGAGTCAAAGTTTTTGTTTCCTCTTAAACTCTCGGGCGCTAAAAATTGATTTGACTAGGCTGAGGTTTTAGGTTTTCAGATTTTCGAAGTTCGGCGAATAAAGCTTCCAAAGACGAGTATGTGGCCAACGGATATCTATTTTAGGAATTCATTTGTTTTGTTTCCGCTGTGTATTAAGTCAGTTATGGCTATATTGCTCTGATCATCTAAGGAGGCATCGTTCTATGTCTCTCTTGGCGTATTATTGCAAAATTTATATTTGATCATTGCTTGGGAAACATTGGGGATTTTGTAACTTAGATATGACTTTGTTTGAAATATAATCACTTAATCGTTTTTCTAAAAATCTGTGATTTTGTTCATATTCAAGTGCTTCAGATATTATGGATACCATTAACATAATCGTACTTCATACCAGAAGTTAATACTATGGATGACTACAGCATCTGTAGCGCTTAGCTTTTAGCCTCTAGATACGGGATGTTACAACTTGGTATCCAAGCATAGGTTTATGAATTTTTTTAACTAAAATTGGTTTTGAAAAAAAAATCCAAAGGAATTAGAGTAAGATTGGGGTTTGAGATAACGCTACAGTAACGTGCTTGTATTTGCTATATATAAGCATGTGCATTATCTCTAGTCTCTTATCTTTGACTAGGTTATCTTTTTCATATCTCATGAGATTTGAATACAGATATGAATGGTAGAAGAAGCAGAGTTAACCAAGGTAGGGGAAGCACCGAAGTGAATGTCGGACCTAATGCCAGGAGACACGAAGGTCAGGCACAAGCTAAGAAACGCGGACGGGAATGGAAGCAATGTATCGGTTTTTTCGAAATATGATGCAGGCGGGAGTTGCAGCCAGAGTGTTAGGAGAAATTGCTATAGGAGCAGGGGTTTCGGAAGTTTCGGTAATTAAACATTTCGCTAAGATGATTGGAGATTATGTTAACTTGGAGGGAAGCCATTTATGGGAATGGAGGAAGCCATTTAAGGTGGAGAACTAGTTGTTGCACTACGAAAGGTTTTTGCAGATTTGGGGTTCAATGATGAGCGGAAGAGGAGATTGGCATCTAGACAGCTTCAGGGAGCTGCTTTGCTTTGGTGGAATAGTGTGACTATGACGGTTGATGAGGAGATAATGACCTAGGTGGATTTCAAGGGAAGATTCCTGGAAAGGTTCACGTCTGTCATGGCACAGTCAACTTTGATCAGGAAGTTTGTTGAGTTAAAGTAGGGAGAAATGTCGGTTGTTGAGTATGTCAGGAAGTTCAAAGAGTTAGCTCAATATGGGTATGCGTCAGGGGATACTGTGCTGAAGAGGAACGAGAAGTTCATCAGGGGATTGAAGCCTGAGTTGGTTAGGGCTACTTTGTCTCACATTAGGGATCCTTCTGATATTGTTGTGGAGATGGCCATGAGGCAGGAAGAGATTCTTGATTCCTTGGAGAAGAGCAAGGCTAAGGAGGTCCAGGTTGGGCAAGGCCATAAGAGAAAATTCTTTCTCCAGAATGGTGCTCAGAAGGGTGGAGCCGCTAAGAAAGGGAAGTCTGAGATGTCTACTATAAGTGCGACAAGAAGGGACACTATGCTAATGAGTGTCACGCTAGGAAGGCAAAGGATGTGTCTAAGGAAAAGAATGTCAGGCGCTTCAACTGTGACTGTAACGACCCACTATTTTAGACCATTCAAATCGACAATAAAACCACACATGTCGAACTTGAATAATTCAAAACAGCAGATTATTAATATATTTGAAGCAAATAAAACCAATCACAGAATCGCAGACACGGAATATCAGAATAAATCGCAGCGGAAATAAAATAACCATAGTAGTTCATGAAGCTACTACACACATAGTCTCAAAACAAATACATAATACTAGAGTCCGAAAGCAAATACAATAGGAAATCCAATTACATAAGTCCACTAATACATAGTCAAAGGCTGAAATGAAATAAATAAAATAAAAATAGACAGGCAACTAGATAGATAGATAAATCTTCAACAAATCTCTAGCTCTAGAAGATGAATCCAAAGCTGGGATACTCAGGCTGACCCGAGCGTAAAGAAAAACACAAAACACTCGAGTTAGGACATACATACTTATAAAATGTAAATCAACTCAAATGAAATGTAATAGAAATGCAAAACTTAAAGGATGCCTGGGATCGTCCATCCTTTAAGGATCCGTTAAACTATCTATTATGTAGTAATACACGCTATTATAATAATGTCTAAAGTAAAATAAACTATCAAAATAGTGTTAAGCTTTACATTTTCCACATTAACACATTTTATAGCGCCAATAGCCTATACAGTACCGTAGTACCTCCAGATCGGGAGGCTACCAGAGGATACTCCATAGGTACGACACAAATCAAACTCATATAAAGGCGCGATGGGGTAGGTGACACGGCACAACTAGGCAATGCTAGGGTAGATATACCAATTACACTTCCAGGTTGGTGGTAAAGCATAGCAGCCACTACCGCCCACCTCGAGCCACACTCCCAAAAAGAATCAAAGGTTGTGCACCAAATAAATCACAAATTAATAGAATGGCATACGAAGGAGTGTGTCCGATCGGAGGAGCTACCTCACTTGGCCCGTCAATTGCTCCTGTTTTAGCCACCTTATGCCAACTCATGTGAGTCGGGTCCACGTATATACCTCATATAGGATGGTCGCCACCATCCTACTTCATTCTGAAATCTCCACCGCATACACGGTTGTTAAAGTGGTTTTTGGTATTGGCAGAGAGTATGACAATATCTGGTCCCGGTCTCTTTAACAACCAACCTTTATTATGGTTATCTAATTCAAATGGTTTGCATTTCAAATCAAAACATATCTATTTCAAACCATTTTAAATCCATTGTCATTATTCTTTCAAATAATATTCATTTTTCCAAAGTTTGTAACATTTCAAATTTATACACTTAGTTATAACATTTAGAGAAATGCAATATTTAAAAATAGAGCACTTTGAAAATGTGACCCTTATATAGTAGCATTTCAAAAATATTACATCTTTAGAAACAGTAGCATTTTAAAACATAACCTAAAGTAGATAGCATTTTAGAAATGATACAAATTCTACTATAACATATATAAAACAACAATCTTTAATTTTTATCATAGTTATTAAATAAAATCTATTTTATTATATAAAATTATTCATTTGGATATTAATTAAACTATGATTTTAGTTAAATAAAATTTGTTACAAAAATATCCAATCAAAACTGTATTTTCTTATATTAGGTTAAAAGTACATTAATAATCTAAATTCAAATTGTTATAATAAAGAAACTATTATTTATTTAAATATCCATTCCCTAAATAAAATATTTATATACTAGGTTAGATTAAATATATTCCATCAAATTAAATTATTAAGTTAGATAAAATTTATATATCATAGATAAAATCTTAAATTATAATTTAAAACCATTTATTAACTTATATAAATTTAACTAATAAAAAAACCAATATATATATATATATATATTATTTAAATCACTTAAAACAAATTTAAGTTAAATTTTTACATCTTTTAAAATTTCAAAATACTTAATAATTTTTAGAAAACTATTTAAAACTAACCACGGGTCTGTATAATATTTTCTAACCTAGGTCAAGTGATACAGATATGTATCATTTCAATCCGTAATGTATAAAATCCTGAGTTTTATCATTTCAAACCCGTAATCCCAAGTCATATAAAAATAGCTTGATCCTATCATTTCAGCTCATAACGATTTTTCCCTATTCTAAAGTCTGTTCAGGTATGTATCATTTCAACCCATAGTGAGGGAACTTGCAGTGTGAGAAATAAAATATAAATGAACAGAATAACATAGCATATCATGTCAGGTGATAAAACAGGTATAACATAAGGTGATAACATCATATAATATCATGTCATAGGCATATATGAGATAACTAACATTATATACATATCACTACAGTTTCATATGTCATCGATTCACTAGAACATAAATATGTAGTTGAGAGTGAAGAACTCACCTTCTTTGGCTAGAGATGATAATTCAAACAACAAGACAGCTCCGAAAAGGCACGACAAGCACGAATCAAGCTCGAGTGGAAGTAGAAATCAAATCCAAATCTTAGAAGCAACAAAATAATATATATGTGTGTGTGTGTGTGTGTGTGTAAATATTTATATATGAAAGAATAAAATAAAAGACAAAGAAAATGGGCTAGCAACTACACAAATAGGCTCGGCCACATAGAAAATAAGCTGGGCCATGATTACTTATGCTCGGCCATGATGGGTTCAAGGATAAACCACAAAGGAATTGGCACAGCTAGGCTTGGTTTGTGGCTAGATAGGCTCGGCCATAAGTGCATACAAGAGATGACAAGGCATGGAAGGCAAAAGGACAAGGGGAAGTGGCATTTAGGTTCGTCCATGATGGTTTAGGCTTGGCAACTTGGGCATAGGTATGGCTATGATGGTGATGAAGGCAACTAGGCACTGCTAGGGAAGGGGAATGGTCATGGCAAGGCAAGGAGGTGGTGGAAATCAAGGGGTGCTCGGCCTTGTGCTTGCTTGTAGGAAGAGTGGCTTATGCCTAAGGTTTTGGCAAGGGGTTTGGTTCGGCTAGGAGATGTTGGTCACGGCCATGGTGAGGATTAGGTGAGGGTTCGGCCTATGGAGATGATGGCCGATTAACTTGGTGGTGGTGGAGGCAAGGAGAAAGTCGGCTATGGCAAGGGTTGTGGCCGAAATAAGGAAGAGGAAGGAAGAAATAAAATAAGAAAAATTGAAAAAAAGAAGAAGAGAACTTACTGTAGTTTTTTGCTGAAGGAAGAAGAATGAGAAGGAATGAGAAGTCAGATGTATTTGAACGTACATTTTATGAAATGGCATCTCTTCACAATGAATAGACAAAGAGATGTCCCTTAGGAATATTAGCCCATTAGCCAAGCCCATCAATCAAAACCAAACCAGATCATGAACCAAATCAAGCACAAACCTAAAATAAAAATAGGAGAAAATAAAATATGGAAAATAATTACGTGTAAAACGCTGAAACTTTGTAGATTTGAAAAGTATAAATCAGAATTTAATGAAACGAAAAGCACAGAGAATGTTAGAATCAAATCCATCTTCAAAGAAAAAGAATAAAAACTTAAAATTCAAATTTAAAATTTTCAACCGAAACTCAAACTTTGACCAAAGTTGACCAAAAATTTAATTTTCAGAAAAATATTATTTTATTTTATTTGGAAAAATAATTCTCAACAAATCCCAAAAATACATTATAAAATTCCAATTTTTTAATTTTTAAATGATTTAAAATCAAAGTTTTTCAAATAAATTTTATTTAAAATATTTACTAAAATTACGGATTGTTACACTCTCCTCCACTTAAAACTTTTCGTCCTCGAAAAGGAACGAGATACAGAAAACAAAGGAAGATAAGATAGAATAACAAATAATACCCGAAACAAACAATTCCGGATTTGAAGCATGCATGCTTTCCTCCGTTTCCCAAATACAATCCCGATCATCAGTACTCCACTGCACTTTGACCAGGTTGACAGATTTCCTTCTCAGTTGCTTCATACCTCTATCGATAATACAAAATGGCTTCCTCTCGACAGTAAGGTTTGGCTCAATATCCAAACTCTCAAGAGCAGAAGGCTGAACAATCAAAGATGGATCGTGGAGATACCGACGAAGATGCAAAACATGGAATACATTATTCACTCCAGACAGCTTCTCAGGCAAATCCAGGCGATAGGCTAAAGAACCAACCCTCTCTAAGATACGAAAATGACCAATGAACCAAGGAGCAAGCTTCCCTCTACGACCAAACCGAATCACATTCCTTAAGGGAGAGACCTTAAGGAAAACCTAATCACCAACAGAAAACTCCAAACTCCTCCTACGCCGATCCGGACACTTCTTCTGCCTATCTTGAGCACTCTCATCTTCCTCTTAATCTCCTCAACTCTCTCAGAAGCCTCCAGAATCATATCAGGACCAAGAACCAAATGATTACTGGATTCAGTCCAGCAAGATGGAGATCTGCAAGGTCATCCGTAAAGAGCAGCAAAAGGAGAGATTGCAATACTAGCCTGGGTTTAAAGATGAGATGAGATAGATAAAGGATTAAGCCAAGACTAAAACAGCAGATTTGAGATTATACCTGATAACTGTTGTTATAGGTGAATTCGACAAGATGGAGATGATCTTCCCAAGATCCTTCATAATCAAGGACACAGGCACGAAGAAGATCCTCTAGAATCTGATTCACCCTTTCCTTTTAATCGTCGATCTGCGGATGGTAAGCAGTGCTCAGATTCAGATGAGTACCTAAAGATTCCTAAAAAGCCCTCCAAGACTTCAAAGCAAAAACCATGGCAAGCAATTTCAAATCATGGCTGCATAATTTTCTTCATGGGTCTTTAACTGACGATTGGAAAAAGCAATGACCTTCCCATCTTGCATTAGAATAGCTTCCAAACCCTCACAACTAGCATTAGTGTATACCGTTAATCCCTTATTTCCATTTGGAACGGTAAGAACTAGTACGGAAGTAAGCTTACGCTTTAACTCATTGAATGCAGCTTCACACTTATCATTCCAAATAAACTTAGCATTCTTACAAGCCAAAGCAGTGAGAGGTGCAGCAATCCAGGAAAAATTCTCAATGAATCTCCGATAATAATCGGGAAGACCCAAAAAACTACGGATATCAAATGGAGTCCTAGGAGTTTCCCAATCCCGAAACAGAATAGGGAGAAATAAGGACTACAGGAAAGATAGAATGATCAAATTACAATGAGAGAAGAGAAGAAATACTTACATTGATCACAGCTATCTTAATTGGATCAATAGAAACTCCATTACCAGAAACAATATGCCCAAGAAATTTGACTTCATCCTTCCAGAAATGGCATTTCGAGAATTTGGCCTTCAATTGATGATTCCTAAGAGTCTCCGAACAAAATTCAAATGCGACTCATGTTCTTCCCTTGACTTAGAGAAGACAAGAATATCATCGACGAAGACTAGAACAAATTTGTTAAGAACATCAGAAAAAAATACGATTCATCAAATCAACAAAGAAAGTTGGGGCATTAGTCAAACCAAAAGGCATAACTAACCATTCATAAAAACCATTATCAGTATGGAAAGCGGTCTTGGGAATACTTTCCTTAGCAACTCTGAGCTGGTGGAAACCTGTGGCAAGGTCAAGTCGAGAGAAAACAGTAGCTCTGCTCCATAGAGCTGATCAAACATATCATTGATGCGAGCATAGGATATCTGTTTTTCATAGTGAGCTTGTTCAGCTCCCTATAATCAACACACATCCTCAAAGAACCATCAGACTTAGTGACAAAAACCACCACCACTACCCATTCGGAATGGCTAGGTCTGACTAGACGCTTGTAGAACAAGTCCTCAATTTGCTTCCTTAACTCAACCTTCTCATGGGGTGCCATTCTTCTGGAAGGAAGAACTACAGGTCGAGCTCCAGGAATAAGATCGATATGGAATTTGATTTCCCACTTAGAAGGTAAAGAAGTGACTTCACCAAATACATCGGGATAGAGTTTAACCACATGAGTTGAATCAAGATCACTAGGAGAAGAATCAAGAGAATAAATAAAGCTGCCAGCATAATCCTGAGGCATGTGGCACTGAATCACCAAAGAATTGCCAAAATCATCCACAAGAGAAATAGTCCGGGTTTTACAAGAGATAACGGCTTCATGCCTCTTCAGCCAATCTCCTCTAAGCAATATATCAAAAGCATCAAAATCCAGAATATAGAAATCACCACTAAAGCGATAGCAAGAATAGAAGAGTTTCACCCTTTTACAAATCTTACTAAGGTTTGTAGGACCACCAGTAGGATTTTTAGCACACAATGGTTCAACGGCAAACTCAGGAGAATGGAGATGCTCCAACTTATCACAAAGATCCATAGAAATAAAACTATGGAAAGCTCCAGTATCAAATAAAACACAAACAGGAAAATTAAACGGAGAAAAGGTGCCCTGAAGAGTACCTTGGGTATCACTAGGAGCAGGTGGAGTGGAAGAGGTGACAACAATGATACTAGATGGCTTGCCCTTCTACTGAGTAGGACAATCCTTCCTGAAGTGGCCAGGCTGCAGGAAAGTATGATAGAGATCACGCCTAGTCAACTGAGCTGGAGGAACATCAGCACCAACTAAAGTAGGGCAACTATTGGCATAGCGTCCCTTCTGATCACACTTGAAGCAAGTGATGGAAGATAAGTCGATAGGCTGCCTCTGAGAAGAAGAAGATCCCAAACCCGGAGTCTTATTCCAATTCTTCTTCTGCTGATGAAAGTTAGGTTTCCTCTTCTTAGGGTTTCCAGAGGAAGGCTGAGATGAAGGAGCATTAGTAACAGGATCCTTAGAAGTAGGATTCTCATATCTAATGGCCATGTCCATCAATCCGGTGAAGGGGATATGCACATGAGAAATGAGATGATCATAATACTCTAAGCGAGCTCCAGCTATAAAGTTCTCATTCTTCTTAAGAGAAGTATCAATCAGGCTAGGACCAAACTTGGAAAGTTCATTGAACTTCCGCTTATACTCAGAAAATGACATGTCTCCCTGCTTAAGATCCATAAAATCCCTGTATAGCTGAGACTTCCCTGCTTCGGGTATCCACTTAGCCACAAAAGCATCCCTAAACTGCTCCCAAGAAATATCAGGCTCGATAGTGTGAGTCATAACAGACTCCTACCAATCCAAGGATGCCTCCTGCAACTACCAAGCTGCCAACTAACGCTTTTGAGCATCGGTGGATCTCCAGACCGGAGAAAATCTTCTCCAAACCCTTCAACCACTACTGAGCCTCTGTGATGCTCTCTGATCCAGTAAACTTGGTACCACCAAGCTGAGTGAATTCCTTACAAAGAGTGGTGAACCTAATGGGTGCAACAGGATCAGGGGCAATACCATGACCTCGACCTCTGGCATTCCTACGATCCATCTTGAAAAATCAAGAATGAATTTTAGGACAAAGGTAAAGGAGATACAAAAACAAGATTCAACTTCAATGGGAATCCTAATCAAAGAATTTAATTAACAAGGTGGATAAGGAAAGGAAGTTTAGGAAAAATTAGATTTTAAAACAGGAAAAGTTATATCAAAATAATCTTTTAAAATCATTTAAAATCATTTGAAAAATTATTTTGTACTTGAAAATACGTTCTCTCACAAAGAAATGATTCTAAGATTGATATCACTCATTCTAGGGTATTTCTACTCTATCTCTAATGAGTTTTTGCTCCATAGGCTAAGGTTTACCTAAAACCAAATCTCTGATACCAAATGTAATGACCCACTATTTTGGACCATTCAAATCGGCAATAAAACCACGCATGTCGGACTTGAATAATTCAAAACAACAGCTTGTTAATATATTTCGAGCAAATAAGACCAATCACAGTATCACAGACACAGAATATCAGAATAACTCGCAGCGGAAATAAAATAACCATAGTAATTCATGAAGCTACCACATACGTAGTCTCAAAACAAATACATAATACTAGAGTTTGAAAGCAAATACAATAGGAAATCCAAGTACATAAGTCCACTAATACATAGTCAAGGATGAAATGAAATAACTGAAATAGAAATAGATAGGAAACTAGATAGATAGATCGATAAATCTTCAGCAAATCTCTAGCTCCAGAAGATGAATCCAAAGCTGTGATACCCAGGCTGATCCGAGCGTAAAGCAAAACACAAAACACACGAGTCAGCACATACATACTTATAAAATGTAAATCAACTCAAGTGAACTGTAATAGAAATGCACAAGTAACTTAAAGGATGCCTGGGATCGCCTATCCTTTAAGGATTTATTAAACTATCTATTATGTAGTAATATACGCTATAATAATAATGTCTAAAGTAAAATAAACTATCAAAATAGCATTAAGGTTTTACATTTTCCACCTTAACACATTTTATAGTGCCAATAGTCTATATAGTACCACAATACTTCTAGATCGGGAGGCTACCAGAGGATACTCCATAGGTACGACACAAGTCAAACTCGTATAAGGCGCGATAGGGTAGGTGACACGGCACAACTAGGCAATGCCAGGGTAGATATACCAATTATATTTCTGGGCTGGTGATAATGCATAACAGCCACTATCGCCCACCTCGAGCCATACTCCCAAAAAAAATCAAAGGTGCGCACCCAATCAATCACAAATTAATAGAATGCCATACGAAGGAGTGTGTCCGATCGGAGGAGCTACCTCACTTGGCTCGTCAATTGCTCCTGTTTTAGCCTCTTATGCCAACTCACGTGAGTCGGGTCCACGTACCTCATATAGGATCATGCCACCATCCTACTTGATTCTGGAATCTCCACTGCGTACACAGTTGTTAAAGTGGTTTTTGGTATTGGCAAAGTGTATGACAATATCTGATCCCGGTCTCTTTAACAACCAACCATTATTATAACCCATGGTTATCTAATTCAAATGGTTTTCATTTCAAATCAAAACATATCTATTTCAAATCATTTTAAATCCAATGTCATTATTCTTTCAAATAATATTCATTTTTCCAAAGTTTGTAACATTTCAAATTTATACACTTGGTTATAACATTTTGAGAAATGTAATATTTAAAAAAATAGCACTTTGAAAGTGTGACCCTTATATAGTAGCATTCCAAAAATGTTACATCTTTAGCAACAGTAGCATTTTAAAACATAACTTAAAGTAGCATAGCATTTTACAAATGCTACAAATTCTACTGTAACATATTTAAAACAACATATCTTCAATTTTTATCATAGTTATTATATAAAATCTATTTTATTTTATAAAAGTATTCATTTGGATATTAATTAAACTATGATTTTAGTTAAATAAAATTTATTACAAAATATCCAATCAAAACTGTATTTTCTTATATTAGGTTAAAAGTACATTATTAATGTAAATTCAAATTTTTATAATAAAGAAACTATTATTTATTTAAATATCCACTTCCAAAATAAAATATTTATATACTAGGTTAGATTTAAATATATTTCATCAAATTAAATTATTAATTTAGATAAAATATATATATATATATATTATATAAATCATTTAAAACAAATTTAAGTTAAAATTTTACATATTTTAAAATTTCGAAATACTTAATAATTTTTAGAAAACTATTTAAAACGAACCACGGGTCTGTATAATATTTTCTAACCTAGGTCAACTGATATGGATATGTATCATGTCAATCCGTAATGTATAAAATCCTGAGTTTTATCATTTCAAACCCGCAATCCCTAAAAATCACTTGAGCCTATCATTTCAGCTCATAACGATTTTTCCCTATTCTAAAGTCCGTTCGGGTATGTATCATTTCAACCCATAGTGAGGGAACTTGCAGTGTGAGAAATAAAATATAAATGAACAGAATAACATAGCATATCATGTCAGGTGATAAAACAGGTATAACATAAAGTGATAACATCATATAATAACATGTCATAGGCATATATGAGATAACTAACATTATATATATATCACTACAGTTTCATATGTCATCGATTCACTAGAACATAAATATGTAGTTGAGAGTGAAGAACTCACCTTCTTTAGCTAGAGATGATAATTCAAACAACAAGACAACTACCATAAGGTGATAACATAAGGTGATAACGTCATATAATACCATGTCTAGGCATATATGAGATAACTACCATCATATACATATCATTATAGTTTCATATGTCATCGCTTCACTAGAATTTAAGTACGTAGTCGAGAGTGATGAACTCACCTTCTTTGGCTAGAGATGATAATTCAAATAATAAGACAACTCCGAAAAGGCACGACAAACACGAATCAAGCTCGAGTGGAAGTAGAACCCAAATCCAAATCTTAGAAGCAACAAAATAATATATATATATATAACCAAATATTTATATATGAAAGAATAAAATAAAAGACAAAGAAAATGGGCTAGCAACTACACAAATGGGCTCGGCCACATAGGAAATAGGCTCAGCCATGATTACTTGTGCTCGGCCATGATGGGTTCAAGGCTAAACCACAAAGGAATTGGCACGGCTAGGCTTGGTTTGTGGCTAGATAGGCTTGGCCATAAGTGCATACAAGAGATGGTAAGGCATGGAAGGAAAAAGGACAAAGGGAAGTGGCATTTGGGTTTGACCATGATGGTTTGGGCTCGGCTACTTGGTGCATAGGTACGGCTATGATGGTGATGAAGGCAACTAGGCACGGCTAGGGAAGGGGAATGGTCGTGGCAAGGCAAGGAGGTGATGGAAACACTACAAGAAAAATGGTCTTTCGCAGCGTTTTAAAAACGCTGTCAAATCCTTTCGCAGCGTTATGAAGAACGCTCTCTAACGACAAGCTGTAATAGAGTCAAGACATATCACAGCGTTTCTAAAACGCTGCAAAATTAGCGACATATTACAGCGTTTTCTTATTACAGCGTTTTAATGATGGCTGTAATATGTCCTTACCCATTGTTTCTTCTTCTTTTAGACAACATTTTATAAACGCTGCAATACTTTTTTACAGCGTTTTGAAAAGCTTGTAAATGAGCATTTAGCACCATAAAGCAAACGCTGCATATGGGTGGATGTTTCACAGCGTTTTCCCTTTGTCTGACATCTGCAGCGTTTTTCCTTTTTTACAGCGTTTTTAAAACGCTGTTAAATATGAAAAATACCATGCACAAAAGTTTATATTTACAATCATCCCACCAGCTATAAAATTTTATATCTGATAATATTAGTTAATTAAAAACACAATAAATAAATATAATCTTCGCATGTTATATTAAACATAATAAAGTTGCACTAACTCCATACTCAAAATAAACGATAATCGTATATTTCATACATAATGTTGTAAGCATATATGATAGTAACATTGTTTTACATAAATAGCATATTAAATTAAGCAAAATATGAGTTGTGAGAGTCCAAGCTAATCCTCTTCAACAATTCAACCTCCACTAGCTAAGTCAGTCAAATTACATAAGCATGCTCACTTTGAAACTGCGAAGATGTAAGAAAAAACATGTTAATAGGTAATTCTTGCAAGAAAAAACATTTAAAAAACATGTTAATAAATTCGTAACTAAGAGTGAAAATGTTAACATTGAACGTGCCTCTATCGGAAGAATATGTGCTATGTAACATGTTTTTGGTATCTTTTTTATGAGCCTACTTTGTACATCTTGTTAAGTTGTTATCATGTGGCAACCCATTTCTATTTGTTATTAATTGGGAAAGAAGCTTCACCATACATGATCTAGTTTGGATTCACCAATGCACTCTCTTCTTTTCCACGTTGCCAATATACATTTTTGACTGCTGCTCACAAGATACATGTAAGATTAACAACTTGCGATATATCTTCAATTTTATTAGTAACTTTTTTTTTAAACTAATCCCTTGTATTCATGCTAAATTATGCAAACTTGAACTATGGATCTTTCAGTTCAAATAATTGAGATTTATTTATCTTATATCAACCACCATCAGCCATCACCCTTCCCTGCACATAACAACTCAAACTATACCTGACCACAACCACAAACATCAATTCACTACTCCTCAACCATCACTGCTTGCAGCACTACCAGGTACAACATCAAATTACTGCTTGTTCCATATTGCCTGACCAACATCACAACAATACGTTGCAGCACTACATCATCCACTACAACTTCACTCCCCCATCAGCAAACCTCTCTGTCACAACCTCTACCCATCAATTCTGTCGCATCATCAAGCCACTGCCATTATCTCTTCTGATAAAATCCTCTACGATCACCAGCCACTCTCCTACTGCTAATCAAACCTTACTACCTCTGCATCACTGTCATTCATCATCTCCTTCAATCAATACTGTTGCATCATCTCTACTCCTCCTCTAACACCACTACACTCACCTCAACTACCAAAACAACCATTTCCCCTTGCTGATGATACACTGACCTCCTATAACCAACACTGACTGGCCACTAACATTTCCTCAGTCAGCAAACACCCCCTGCTTTACTATTAACACTGCATACAACATTGCTTCCTACGTCACTTCACCACTGCCCAGTTCATACAGCACATCACAGTCATCAACAAAGACATTCTGATCCATTTTCCTTATGATCCTCTTCCTAACTGTTCCATTCAATCCACCCCAACTTATCTTCACCATCTCACTTCCCCCACTACTCACAATCACCCCACTTCATTCCATCATAACAGTGCCTTCAAAAGCAACTGCTACCGATCATCAGCTTCCAATATCCATCCTCCACAACCACATTGCCAAAACCACTCTGTGAAACACCATACATCAAATACAAACACCTATCTCCCCTGCGCAAACTACCACCAACTGTAGTTCATCAAACATCAACCAAGCATCACCATTGAACTGCCATCATCTCTTCTTATAACTTGATCAACCACCTCTGCCCCCCTGCCTGTCACTTCTTACACTCCACTACACAATAACCAACAGCCAAGCACCCCCCCTCCAGTCTTTGACCACCTTCAACTTCCCCAATATTCACACACCAACACAATCCACATTACCCAACCTCTACAATCAACATCAACTTCAACTCACCCCTTCCACTTTCCTGAAACATCCAGTCGCCTTAATCTATATCTCCTACCCTCCCCCTCACATCTGCATCCACCACATCGACATCAGCCACTACAACTAAGAGTAAGAAACACCACTGCCAGCACAATCAAGACAGTCACTCCTCAAAACAACATTTCATACATATACTTACAACATTCTACCATGCAAAACATCCCCATCCAAAAAAAACCAAACACCAACCTGTACCTCTCCGACCAACCAATACAACCAGAAACACTCCACCAACCAAAACTCACCTCAAATAATGACCCACATCCATTTACAGCTATTTCTTTTTTTATTTTTATTTTTTTTGGGATTTTAATTCTATTCTAGTTCATAATTCTATCCATAACATAATATAACTAATAAAAAAATAGAAAATTACATTTGTTCTATGCGCATGTCACTCCACATACATGGTAAACAGGAAGCCAACCATGGTAAGGATGTGCTAAGCATAATAAATTATATCGCAAGAAAAAAAGATAATTCATACTTACTTGAAGTTGATTCGGTTATAATATTCGTGGAAGGCCAAGCTATCGTCGAACCAAGTGCATCTTCAATAAACTCAAAATAAGAAGCAGGTCTCCACAAAGGCGCATTTGGAACTTTTATAACATCAACCCAAACTTTGACTGCGTTTTCCCCTAGTGGAACAAAATGGACCAATGCTTTAGGGTCGGTTGAAGCCACACGCCCTTCAGCAATTACTTTTTTGGCTCCTTGAACGCTGATCGGCTTGCATTTCGTATCTGTCTTGGAGTTTGCGCTCTGTCATGCAACAAATGAAACCGTTTAAATAAGTTTTGAAAATAAAAGTGATCCTAAAAATAAAAGCTTGTAATTGCATATGTTTTGATAAATCAATATGTAAAGTATACACATTACCGTTGAAGATAATACAACATTAGCCGTATGAGCAGACGTTGTAGCATTAACATTCTCAACAACTACATTTGTTTTTGGCCAAGCTATTTTGCTGTCAATAGCTTCTCCAACATATGTCATACCAGCTGGAGGTCTCCACAAGAATGCATCTGGTTTTTTGGCCTCATCGATCGAAACAAGCACGGCGGATGGTCCCAGAGGAATATTATTCACAAGCTGATTTGGATCACTAGAGTAAAACCTTCCTTCAGCAACTAGTTCTTTGTTTCTGGTCCAATCATACAGCTTGCATTTGATATTTGTACTGCCACTATTACTCTATAAAAACAAATTAGAACATATGAAAACAAAATAAAGTATAAATTTTGTATTCAATTCATAAAGGTACCGAATAAATAAAAAAAATTAAGTTTACCAAAATGTCATCCTTTTCAAAGTGACTCATCGTGTGCAAAACAACTCTATCAGATGGCCATACTACTATCTCATTCTTAGCTTCTCCAATATGTGAGAGCATCTTAGGTGTAGACCTCCATAAGAAAGCATCTAATTTCTTTGGAATAACTATCAAAATTTTCATGGCTTTCGGTCCAAGAGGGATGTTATATACAAGCTCTTTCGGATCAGTTGAAAGAACTCTTCCTTCAGCAACTACTTCATCAACCCCAGTCCAATCCAATAAATCACAGTGGGCATTTGTGTTGTCATACTTGTTCTAAAATTAATCAAAAACAATCATGCTAAATACTTAACTAAAAATTCAAACTCAAATTCAAATGATGTCACACAAATAATATAAATAACTTTACCGCTTGAGACGCATTCTCATCTTCGACCCTTCTTGGTTGCTCGTCCTTTCTTGATTGCTGCATTAGCTGAATCAAAACAAAAATATACTGTCAAAAAAATTAATAAATAACTTACAGAATTGCTTTCATTCTATGCCTGTATGGGTAGCAGAATGTGTCGCAGCAGTGTGGTTGTGTGTGTTTGTGTCTATATTGTGTTGTGTGTGTCTGTGTTGTGTGTGTGTCTGTGTTGTGTTTTGTTGTTTTGTTTGTGTGTCATATATTTATAACCCATAGTTCAAATGCAATTAAATATGAAATAAAATGCAATTATATTTAAAATGAATTAAATTTATAACTCACAATTCACAACATTTTAATAAACGACAGACAAATTGAAAAATTGAACTAAATTTATATCTCATAGATATAAATGCAAACTAAATAAATGCATCTAACTGCAGTTTGTCATACCTGCAGTTTGAAAAATTGTCACTAAATAACAACAGAGATACCTGCAGTTTGTCATACCTGTAGCGTATAAATTTAGTTTGTCATACCTGCAGTTTGTCATACCTGTTGTTATTTAGTGTAAAGCTTGTCATATTCTCTTACAACACTATATGATATAAATTTAGTTCAATTTTTCAAACTGCAGGTATGACAAACTATAGATATTTCATTACCATCATATTAATAAAAAACATATACTGTTATATTTGATTAGCAAAATCAACCTCTGTTTACAGCATATCCAGTAGTTGTATTTACCGGTAATTCAGCAAGTGCTTGTAAAATTGGAAATTAATATCTCAAAATAAAATTGACTCTTCTTTGAAGGAAACAAATTATGATATAGATGGATGTGAATTTAATGTAAAATGAGAATGAATGTAAATTGGATAAAAGATGAAAAATAAACATGAGTTAACATAGGAGTCTAGAAATATTTTTAATAAACAGGGATTCAGCTATCATATATAATTTGGCTAAATTCTATTTAAACCCATAGAGTTAGCTGAGTAGCCCTCGAAATTTCAAAAAGTAATTATGGTAAAATTGCTCTTTATGTCATCCACACATCGATTTATACCTCTCATCCTGTTTTTCTTCTTTTATTCCTCTTATCCTGTTTTTTTTTTCATAAGGTTTCTTTTTTTTTTCTTTTTTTTGTGAATCAATTTTTACCAAGCAAGGGTATAAATGAAAAAACTTAATAATAATATGGGTATACTCGACAAAAACATGGATATAGTCATCGTTCAGAAATCCAATTGTCACCCTTATGTTATTGAAATATCGCTGAAAGTACTAAAATTGGAAATCATCAAGCAGCTTATGAAGGAGGAAGGCAAACCTTCCTTGTACATTGCAGAAGATTTAATCAAAGGATACACGATTTTCAAAGAAATCTCACTATATTAGTTAATACGGGTGACCATCATATGTCCAGATTTTAAAGATTACTAAGAATGAATCTCAAATCCAAGAACTTTAGTTTTCCTCTATAATTTCAGTCTGCAAATTTTAATCCTAGTTCAATAATCTAAATATAACAGTATATGCTTTTTGTACTGGTCGGTGCAAAAAGATTTTCATTGGTCGGTGCAAACTGTTCACGCTACTCAATGTAACCTAGTTTGAACTGGTCTGCGCAAATCTAATTTGCATTGACCAATTCTATTTTTTTGCACTAATTTAGTGTGAACCTAGTTTTAAATTGATAAGTGCAAACTGGGTATGCACTGATCAGTGCATAAAATCTACCTTATTTTGTAGCATTAGCACCATCTGCTCCAAATCGCTTACTCTATTTTGAAGTTGCGTTTCTTGTTTTTTATTAGCTTGTGCCACAATAAACTTTGTGTAGGTCATGCTTCTTCCCATTCCTCTTAATCATCCGGGTCTATCCTGTCCCAGCACTACTGAAAGAGCATCTTCTCTCACATTAGTATTTGAGCTGGATTGCGAAAGCGTTTCAATTTTTTTAATTTGCTCCTGCAAATGTTAACATTTATTATAATTTCCATAATTATTACACTCTAAAGTGATTTGATAATAATCAAATTGAAACAAAAGCACATACTATTTTATTTTGAACGGCCAAACTCACTAGTTCGCCATTTTTTCGAGTGTGAGATCTAATCCAAACATGAGTTATAGAAATGAAATAGGGATTGGAACTCTCTTTTTTCTACATTTACAAAAATTGAATAAAACAATTGTCATAACTATAGAAATAGATGGCGTGACAAAAATTGAATAGGAAAATTCTCACCATATCCGCAGCTAATCGAGCCATTCCTTTACGGCTACATGTGTGTGGCACTTGCTTGCGTCTGAAAGCCTTGTATATGTCACTTTTTATCTGAATTAAAAAAAAAGAATACATCAAAAAGTTATCTCATTCACTGAAAGAATGACCAATTAGATATAATTTACCTTTAAATTTTGAACTAGTTTTCAAGCTGATAAAATCATTCCACTCCGTCATACTTCCAGTATTATCTGGTTTCAGTTGAAGTCTTTCCTCCTTTGACTTTGCTTTTACTAATTGATTAACTAATCTACATTTTGAACACCTAAAAATACAACCCATTTGCTGAAATATAGAGACCTTTTGTCATTCCTCATCCACCTTAAATCTAGTCTGTATCCATTAATTGGTTGAAGCGAAATTAGCACATTCGTAAATAAATCAAATATTAAATGAGAAGACATAGCGGATTGATGAAACTGTGTGCAGAGCTGAAACTGTGTGCAGATAGATATCAAATTTAAACCCATATTCCTTAAATAAATGTTGCTAGAATGATGTAATGAAATATGATATCATGAAATTGGAAATCACAGGGTTTTTTTTTCTTCATCCTTTTATGTTTTATATCATTCAGGTAAAAAATATACTGATATATGCTGATACATTCTATTATGCTAAAATATACTGATATATGCTGATACATTCTATTTTGAAGTGCCATGTTACCTGTACAAACTCTATTTCACGTTTCACCAGTCCAAAAATATTGCATTTTTATTTTATTTTTAAAGAAAATGAGTGTTGATGCTGGAATCCAAAAATAACCTCAACTACAATTGTTCCTTTTCAAAGTAAGATTTTCAACTTAGCCTAAACAATTTTTATTAACTTTGAATTCAGACATACAATCTACTATGCTTTAAATGCATTATAAATAACACCAAATTTTAAGGAATACGTACAAACATGGTAAAAATAAAAGGCTTATTTTTAACGAATTATGTGAAAGCAAACATCTGCAAACAGCATACAGTCCTTAATAGCAGATGGATCAAACAGACCATATCAATATGTCACATTGCTTTTAAGTAAATGTTATGTTAACCCTCAAAATATGCCTTCCTCTCGATCTAAAAACTCATGTTTCAACGTCTGATCAAAGTCCAACATACAGGGGAGAAAATACCCCCTAACATGAGATGTTTTGAAACATGAGATGTCCAGACTGTACATATTCAGATTTTTTGATTAAACTCCTAACAAGGACAGCTATGTTTAAAAAAAAATACAACCTAATCATGGTGTACTGCCTTAATTTTTTTCTTTTGAATATTATTATGTTTGCACTTGTGATGTCCAGTTTACTTATATGGCTGTTGTTCTAAATGACAGAAGCAAATGCAGCCTGGGAAAATAAGTGTGAAACAATAAACAAATACAGAATATATGCAGAGCAAAATAAGTTGAAGTACACTTTTGCACATCTGTAAAATGATAGGGGGACCTTGTAACTAATTTCTCACTTTTATTTCCTCATGTACATGTGAACTGAGATGGAATGATGTAAAGACACTATCACTATAAATAAATATACCTGAATGCAATCCCATAAAACGGCTTTCAAATCATCACCAAGATGTCTCCAATCAGCAAGCGTGACTGGAACATGCTCTCGTACGAGTGGCCCTAGATAAGAAGATAAGTGGATTGACCCTTCTCCTATTGGAATGCCACTCTCATTAAATTCAACTTCAACCCGATTTGCGAAATTTGAAGGAAGTCTCTTCATTTTAGTAGGACCTCTAGCAATTCTTTTCCGAACTAAATTTTCGCTCACATCTTGAATAGGTCTATCGGTTTCCATCATGTCTTCCACATTGTGTTCATTTTGCATTGTATTGTCTTCAAGTGCACAAAGATTGTCTTTATTTTGATTATTGCCTTCAACTAAATGTCGATTATCTTCAATTTGAACGTTGTTGTCTTCATTTTGAACGTTGTTGTCTTCAACATGCTTATTCTGTTCATTAGACTCCTTGAGTGCAATTTCAGCCTCTTTTGCTTTTTCTGGTTTCGAGTAATCCTCTTCATTTCCTGTATAGATATGAAGCAAAAATAAAGCATCTCCCTCTTAAAAAAGCAGGTACTGCAGCAGACCCACAGTGGTCAGTCTGATAATATGGCCTTCTTTGTTGTTCTTATTCCCTTTTCGGATATTTTAATAATGACCAAATATAGAATATATATTTGTGCTATGGTAAAAAAAAACCTCATATTAAAGCATCTTCTACTGAAATTATGGACCACAGCACACATTTACAATATTACAACCATAATCAGTAATTTTTTCTACTAATAATACGGATTTGAACGTTTGATAAACAATGTGCACGTATCTGACCCCTAGTACACATGCGCTTGCCACTTTATAAAGTTAAAAAATATTAACTTTATGTTGTTTAATTTTGTTTCAACAAATGATTTTAAGTATTTCAATTTTAATTCTAAGTAATTCAAAATTGATTTTAACTTTAATACCTTTGTGATATTATATTATATAATACTAATTAATCCTATGATTTTTCGATTTTGTACAATCTATTAAATTAAATTAAATTAAATTAAATAACTAAATATTTTTACTTCAACTTAACAAAGGTTACAATATTTCTTAAGATAAATTAGAATAAAAACTCAACTTAAATGAAAATATCTGTATCAATTATAGGGCCACCCTTCAGAGTTTCAATCAAAATTTCAAATACAAAAGTGGATATGCACATGTCTCAATAGTCTAGTTTTGTAGAATTAAAACAATATTTAGGATACCAAAATATGGAATAGGAAATAATTAAAGACCTATATCAACATGGTTAACTTCCAAAAACTAGATATGAAAAACAAGTCATTACATACAAACATATTACTTAACCAAAGAAGATAGAGAGTAAAGTCTAATAGAATTAAAACTAGATAGCAAAAAAATTAAACTACTCAAATATGCTTTCACAATCTTCCCTAACATAACTAATATCCTCAATAAAATCATCAACATCCATGTCAATATCTTCGTAATTATCCATAGCAAAGCTAACTTCCTCAAATGGTTCGTCTATATCTATCTCATGAAAACCTCTTGATGGCGCTTTCATCACAACATACCAATTAGAAGAATCGTCTTCTCTTGAATAAAAAATTTGTTTCGCTTGAGATGCAAGAATATATGGATCTTTTGAAAATGAGGCTTGGTTTTGATGTAAGTTAACAAGGGTGAATCCATCTTCTACCTTCACACCATTTCCTATGTTTGCCCAATGACATTTAAAGACAGGAACATAAAAATGAAGATAATCTAACAAAATTATATCAGTCAATATCCCATAATAAGTAACAACATCAACTACTTGAGAAGTATCTTTTGCACTTGCTCTACACATAGTAGTCGCATCGTAAGTGACCCCACTATTTTGAGTTTCTCTCTCAATGTCTTTTGTGTGAAAACGTTGTCCATTAATGATATATCCACTACAGGATAATGCACTACTCCTCGGACCATATGCAATCCATTTTAACATCTTGTCATGGTCCTTTGAATCAATAGGTATCTATAAAAAAATAGCTATTTAAAATGGATCTCAATAATAATAAATCTAAAGTTAATGAGATAATATTTCAAAATTTCACTCACCTTCTTTTTAATCCAATCGGCAAAGTTATCTATATGGGTTTTCCAAAGTAAAGTTGCATTTTTTCCATGCGCTTGTTTGAGTGTTGTAACTCCTCCAAATGAAAACTATTGTAGCACAAAAAAAAATTACCAAGTTGTATTTGCTGGTACAAATTGTATGAAACGGTAATAACAAATTGTAAAAGTTACGTACTCTAGAAATGGTTCCACTACAGTCATATTCATTAACACGGCCAAATGTGCAATCTGTTTCTCATTGGCGGACAATGTAATTGTTTTACAAGCTAAAATTGGTCGTCCTTCGAGTATGGAATCATCTTCATAATCTTCATTTCGGACTTCCTTCTCCTCTATTTGTATTGATTTCTTTAAAAATTCACTAAAAAATCTCATGCACTCTTCTGCAAGATAGGATTCTGCAATACAACCCTCGGGACGTGCATGATTTCTTACATAATGTTTAAGTGTCTTCATATATCGTTCAAAAGGGTACATCCAACGGAAATGAACCGGTCCACACAATCGGGCTTCCCTTTCAAGATGAACGGTCAAGTGTATCATTATATCAAAGAAAGAAGGTGGAAAATATCGTTCAATTTCACACAAAATTATAATAATTTCATCATCAAGTTGCTGCAATTTTTCTTTATCAAGAACACGCTGGCATAATTTATTGAAAAACGAAAATAAACGAATTATTGTCCTCCTTGGCTTTTTTGGCAACAATCCTCTTATTGCAACTGGTAATAACTGTTGCATTAGAACATGGTAGTCATGTGACTTCATGCCGATAATTTTACAATCCTCCAATGACACAGAACTTCTAAAATTTGAGCAATAGCCATCAGGTCCCTTGAAATCATATAACCTTTGGCAAAATGTTTTTTTCTCCAAATTGGACAATGTATATGGAGCTGGTGGAAGATATGTTTTTTTCCCACGAGCTTGTGCAAAAAGGCCATGCCTGATTCTCCAATCTTCCAAATCTTTTCTAGAATTAATTCCGTCTTTTGATTTGCTATCATGCAACATCGTCACTATTATGCTTTCACCAACATTTTTTTTTACATGCATTACGTCTACATTATGACGCAAGGGAAGTTCCTACAAAAATAATATTGTTATACTTCATTGATATATATATATATATATATATAATTCATTCATTAAAAAATAATAGCACTAACCTCCCAATATGGTAAATCAAAGAATATTGATCGTTTTTTTCCATCTTGATAGCTCTATTTTTGCAGGATCATCATCTTGTTTGAAAGTAGAATTTTTTCTTTTCTTACTATACTGCTTCTTAGTTGGCTTCTTTTACCCTTCCCTTTCTTGCTGTTATTATATCCATTTTTAATTTTTTTTCCAAAATTATTTGGAAAGATTTTCAAAATGATAGAGATGTTTCTTCCGGTTAAAATTCTAGGTCTACGACCATTTTCTATAGTGTTATCAAACCAGGATTTTTGTTTTCTCAACGAATCCGATGGTGGTAAGAATCTCCTATGACCCATGTAGACATTTTTCCGACTATACTTCAACCATCGATGATGAGTGTTGACACCGCATAATGGACAACCTTTTTTACCTTTCACACAACATCCAGCTAGATTACCATATGCAGGAAAGTCATTAATCGTCCATAGTAAAATTGCTCTCATAGTAAAAAGCGATCTACAAAATGCATCATAAGTTTGAACTCCATTAATCCATAAGTGTTGCAGATCTTCTACCAATGGTGCCAAATATATATCTATATCATTTCCTGGTTGCTTTGGACCAGGAATCAATAATGTTAACATGATATTTTCTTTTTTCATGCATAACAGTGGCGAGAGATTGTATGTTACTAGCATCACGGGCCAACAACTATATTTGGAACTCAATGTCAAAAATGGATTAAAACCATCAGTAGCAAGGCCAAGCCTTAGGTTGCGTGGATCTACTGCAAACGATTCCCGTTTCTCATCTACCACATTCCATGTTATAGAATCAACAGGATGACGCATTTTTCCATCATTACTTGTATTGTTAAAATGCCATCTTAAATCTTCTGCTATTTTTTGAGATCTAAACATTCTTCTGAATCTTGGAATGATTGGAAAATACCTCAAAACTTTAACCGGAATACCATGCATAATTTCATTTGTACGTCCGTTCCTCTTCCATCTCGAAAACCCACATTTTGGACAACTATCCAAATCTTTGTACTCTCTTCTAAAGTGACAACAATCATTCTGACAAGCATGAATTTTCTCAAAACCCATATCGAATACTTTGAGAAATTTTTTCACCTCGTAAATATTCCTAGGAAGTATGTTATCCTTTGGCAACAATAGTTGTTGCACATTTAGAAGTTTATCGAATCCATTATCGGATAACCCAGTCTCACATTTTAGATTATATAAGGCAATAATGGAAGATAATTTTGTTTGATCGGTACAACCAGGATACAACGGGGTTTCGGCATCCTCCAAGTTTTTTAATAAATCCTCCTCTCGTTTCTGTGCGCTATCTTCATCTTTATCATCGTCGGAATATGTATGATTGATGAAATCTTCATAATGAATGGCTTTGAGTAAATCATAAGTGTCATTAGACTCGATATCTTTGCTTATAGTTATTTGTTCGCCATGATTGTACCACCTACCATCCTTGTATAGCAGATCCATTCCTCTTATAATCAAATGCTCAACAACAATCTTCCCATACTGATGACTAAGATTTCGACAATCTAAGCAAGGACATAAAATCTTTTCTGGATTTCTTGAAATTCTCGATGCAGCATGCAAAAACTTCCAAGCTCCTTGCTCATACTCAGTACTAGTTCTATTAATAAAATGAAATAACTATTAATTTTGACGTTAAAATATATGATTTGACTCTCAAAATATATTTAGTATAATATAGTTACCTGTGCAAATGTACCTAATTTTTATCCATCATCAACCAATATGTGAGGAAGTAAATTTCTAAAATTTAAAGTAATAATCAGTTATTGAATGCAAGCAAAATAACAACTAACTATAATCGTAATTGAATGCAAACAAAATGACAAACAACAAGGAAGACAGAGAATGTCAAACAACAAATCAACAAGTCAAGTCCAAACTGTTTCCAAAAAATTTGCCATTACAACGGCGCTATTTTGTAGCACCGGAGTAATGTCTATGCACTACCCCTCTTCTTATACTAAGCTTGCGCCATTAACAACAATTTTATCCACTTATACAACAATGTCATAATCATATACAAAAAATTCATTGCATTGACTATTTATATTTTTGTTCACATGCATTCATTCACCCTCCTATTGGCATTTGCATTTTTGTTCACAACCATATTTAAAACCCCACCCTGAGCCTACACTTCATCCACTTCCACCCAAAACAATCAAAAATTCAGTCCACAAACCAATCCCCAAAACTCCTTTCACAATCCATTGCCATATTTCACCATCCTCCGGTTCCACTTCTACCTCTCTGTCAACATCTCCCTAAATCATTCGACCAACACCTCACCAGCCAATAACCAGCCTCTTACTCCACTGCATAGTGCCACCATCACCACTACAATAGTGCCTCATTTCTAACCATCACCTACAAATAGAAAGCAACTTCATAACTCCCGTCTACTTAACACAGACCCTCTCACCTGTTCCACAATACTCACCACCAAAAACCCAACTTGCAAACTGTCAGCAACCCAACAATCCATAATAACCTTCCATCTCCCAGAACCTCATACAACCACAAAGTCATAACCGAAAGCACCGCCTGCACAATCAACAACCTTCCTCTGTCTCTTAAACCATCAACCAACAAAACAAGCATCACAAACTACCACTCTTGAACCTCTCTTCAACCACTTTGTTAGTGCAACCTGAATCACCACTCTGTGCAGTTTTGAATATTGGTTGCATGAAAGTTGAAGAATAGTTTGGTGAAGTTTGTAGTTGTGGATATAAGGCGGTTGAACTGCATTGTTTGTGTATGAAGAGGGAGTTGTATGTTTGGTATTTGCTGGGTGGATTTGGAGGAAAGTGATTGCAGAAGTTGTTTGCTGCGGTTTGTGTTGGTTGTGTGCAAGTGGGATGAATGGTTGGTGATGGATCAGATGTGTTGTTTGAAGTTTTGTGGGTGAAGTTGTGAAGGTGCAAGAGTACTCTATAGGAATTAGGAGATGGTGTTGAGTGATATGGGTGGTTGTTTGAAAGCAATGAGATGGAATGTTGTTATTGTAGAGGATGGATGATGGCAGTTGATGGGGGTAATGAAGTTGAGAGCAGTAGTGAATGGTGAACGTCTATAAACAGAGAATAAATTTTGGAAATAGAATTTTGAAATTTAAAGGAAAATGCACAGATTTTAAAAAAAATATGGAATGTGAAATATATGCATAGGGAAGAGAGGGGGAAAAAACAATAAAAAAACAGAAAGGAAGAACTGAGAAAATAAAGAACAAAGATTGACACAAACTGGAAAGAACAAAGATGGACACAAAATGTAAACCGAAGAAACAAAAATGTAAATGGTTGTAACTGTCCTAAATAGTAGAGAACAAACATTGAACGGTGAACAGAAACACACAAGTGAACAATAGCAGATTTTTTTAAATAAATACTAATACAAAACTAAACCGGATGCACAATACAAAACTACAACAAGCGAACAACACATAAGGTGCACAAAACACAACTTTTTTCTTTTTTTAATGAGAACTAACATTTCATATCATAGTCTAAATCTCAAAACCAGCAAATATTTATTTTATTCTGTGAACATAAAATAGTATAATCTCAAAACCAAGTATGTCGGTTTGTTTTGTTTACAGTCTATTTCTTCCTCTCACAGTAATGTTACATTATTGTGCATTGTGCCATTATGTTTAATATAAATCATATACAAAAACCTCATGCTGCTGCTATCAACTTTACAGTTTCTATGATTTGATTATGTACAAGTATAGTGAATGGAAGACAACTGAACAAGAGTATAACAATTCATGTAGGCTTAACCACTATCAATTGGTAAGTAAATAAATGATTTGTTTACTCTTGGTTTAGTTCATGGATGATTTATAAATTTTGGAAGGTCGCCATTTTCAATCATATATCAGTAGCAGAGTTAGTGAATATCTTGGTATGTATTGCTAAAATATCATTATTCTTCATTAATTTTAATCAAAATTGGTATCATATTGTGATGTTTATGTAACACACTTTGCTAAAATTCTTAGAATTATTTTTGGTGATGACTTTAATTAGGAACTGGTCCCAAGAATCCTTCTTGCTTCGTAGAAGGTAAAATATAATTTCATATGCTTAAGGAACCATTTCTTTCTCAATGATTTTTTTGGTGAACTAAAGGTGTATCTTATATCTTAAAGTTGATACCTGAACTGACAATGCCATCACTATTTACTAATTTCCTAACCATTTTGCTACTCTCTCATACATCAATAAAACGTAAGGTGAACTTACCTATTTTTATCAGGAAGCAATGATAAGCGAATTAATATAAACCCCTAAACTAACTCCTAGATTAGGGGATATCATTTCACGTGACTGATTCGAAGGCAAATTGGAGGAATGATGCAAAATATTAATGCATCTTCAAACTACAACACAGAACATATAATCAAATACCTAGTCTTTGCAGATTTGAGATTTGTAGAGCGATGTCAAGGCCAACGCCAGCGATGGAGCGATGGATTTGAGATGCAGAGCGATGTCAAGCCAGCGATGTCAAGGCCGAGCGGATTTGAGATTTGCAGAGATGGAGCGGACTTGAGATTTGCAGAGATGGAGCGGATTTGAGATGAAGGGTTGGAGCGGATTTGAGATGAAGTGTTATTTGGTTGGAAGCGAAAAGAATAAAAATGAGGCCGCGAAAAGAGTCATCTCCCCGCCAAAACATACGTGGTTACGCAGCGTTTTCTTTTTTATATTTAATTACATATGAAAGTAAATTTGAACAATCGTAGCTTTTTGAATTAAATGCTGTTACATGGAGCTGCAAAAAACCATTTTTCTTGTAGTGAAATCAAAGGGTGCTAGGTCTTGTGCTTGCTTGGAGGTTGAGTGGCATCAACCTAGGGTTTTGGCAAAGGGTTTGGTTCGGCTAGGAGATGTTGATTACGGCCATGGTGAGGATTAGGTGAGGGTTCGGCCTATGGAGATGATGGCCGATTGTGATATCCCGAAAATTTTGGCAATATAAATTTAATAATCTGTGTAAAAATTAAATTAATTTGATAATAATTGTTAATAATATTTAAATTGATTTAACAATCTTCTTCTAAATAAATATTTAGACTGATAATTTATCTTTTAAAAGCTAATTTAAATTGTTTCTATTTAAAATGTATATATGTATATATTTGTATATATTATAAATAGATAAGCTCTGTTTTAAATTAATAAATAAAGACATGTTTTCTAATTCTAATATTTCTAATAATTTGAAAACTTGATTTAATTTAGTATTAAGCTATTAAATAAATAACTATCGTTTTAAAATACCTAAGATAAATGTTTAATAGTTAGAACTCATTCTAGCTTAAGTTTAAGTTTAAAATTTATTAACAAAAAGATTGTTTTATTTTCTTTTTAGTATAGCTTGATAAAATTTGGCTTAAAAATATACTAAAGATAAAGTTAAAATTTGTTTAAATGATTTTAACTTAAATTTAAATTTAACAAAGGTTGTTTTGATTTTGTTTTAAGTATGGTTAATAAAATAAGTAATATATTTAGGTAGTGATAATTTCATTTATAAATTATTTTAATAATGAGTTTTTTTAAAAAACAATAATAATAATAATAATGTAATATCTTTACAATGGATTTTAAATAAATAGAAGTTGTTATTTTAATTTTATTTATTTATATACATATGTATTTTGGAAAGCTATGATTTATAAATTTAAAATTAAAATCTTTCAACAATGTTTAAAAATAAAACAAACTTTATAAATATGAAACATAAGTGTAAACCAAATATATGGTTATAAAAATAAGTCTGAATACATAAACTTAAGAAATTGTAATATTAACATAAGAATAAGAAATAATAAGTAAATAAAGTAATAAACCAAAGAAAACGACTAAAACAAATTTTATAATATGTATGTAAAATACAAAAGCATGTAATCATGTCTATAAAATAGTTATGTTGGCAAATAAACAAGGACTAAACAACTTTATATCTATGAACATCAAGTATGAAGCAAACCAGGTTTGTGAGAAATAAAATATAACGCTGATAGCTTGTAGATAAAGACTCAGGCAAGAAAAAGTAATAAAATGCAAAGCAAAGTAATAAGTAAGAAAAAACATCTGAACATAAAATATGCAGGTTAGAGAAACAAAGTAAAGTAAGATGTAGGCAAGAAAAGAATGCAAAGCAAAGTTAAGAAACAAAATAAAAGAAAATTACATATGCAGGTTGCTTGCAAGAGAAATGCAAAGCTAAGTAAAAATATCTATACATAAGAATGAGTAGTAGGAAACATAAAGTACTCAAATAATAAATGCTTTCATTTCTTAGCAGCAAATAAGTCAACTCGAAATGTATAAAAACAACTCAGCCTCCTAATACAGAAATTTTTCCTGATACAAACAAAAACATAATCTCTGGAGAAATATAATAAGATTTTTACCTGCAAATAGCCTAAACCCAGATATCACCTACCCTGAGACTTCTTTATATATACATCTTCTTATTTTCTTAGTTCGTTCACTAAACGTATCATACCTGAAACAAAGAAATAGTAGCAAACATTTCCATTTTTGTATAAAACTAAAGCATTACAACAAAGGCAAGACTAAGTTTCATGTTTTCTGGAATCAAACAATAGCATGAAAATACTCTTTCCAGTTTCAAAGTGTTCTTTGTTTATTTTCAGGTGAGTAACTTTAATTTCTAAAACTTAAGTATTTAAACTAGTTGCAAGGTTAAAATCTGGAATAAGTGTGATTTGTATGTATGAAATCTTCTGTGCATATGGATGTTGTCTGGATACATTTTGAAGTCTCTGTAACAAACCTAGTTATTCTGTTTCCAGGCTTGAGTTTGATTCAAACTATTTTTATCACTTGATCTAGTAGCTTATAGGATTTAGAATACAAACAGAAATTATTTGTTTCAACATAATTTAGAGTTTAAGTTTTATTTAAGTTGAACTAAATTTGAATATGGTTTTGGAAATCAAAATAACAGAGCAAAATTTGAATAAGAGAAAAAAACCAAACATTTTAAATTATAAATTCAAGAACATACTTTGAATCTCTGTAACAAAATATGAATTTTAAAACTTAAAACAGGATTTTTAGTACTAGGAATTAAGAGCAGTTTTGGAATGAATTGTAAATGCAAATTTGTGATTTTGGGGTGATCACTGTTGTCTGGGTGGTCGGGGCTCTGCTTGATGATGGAGGAGCTTACCGAGGTGATGGGAAAAATGGTTGGTGGTTTGTCTGAGCACGATGGTAATGATGGCAATTGTTTGAAGTATGTAAACCAAATTTTACTGATGCTCACATATTTGATCGCCACGACTTCGTCGTAGCGTCGAGGGTGGCCGGGTTTAGAGGGGGGTGCCTGGGTCGTAGATGAGCGTGTGGGCGAAGGGGCGGTGATGCTGGGGGTCGGAGTTGCCATGCCGAGGCGCATTTGTGAGTGGGTGATGGGTTCAAAAATTATCGAGCTATGCTCGATTTTGATCGACAATGCAATTGGGTTGTTCGTTGATTCGTGGTCAAGGTTGGAGTGATTTGCGACTTAAAGGGGGTGGTCTCGATCGCCAGAGCCCGGCGCCGCCGCGTGCACGTGCACCGTGCCCAGTGAAGTGCTGAAGCAATTGTGGGTGGTGCAGGGTTTTGAGCTCGGGAAAATACTCGGGTCACTCGAGTATGAGACTCGAAGCAAGGGAAGGGGAGACTCGAAGCAAGTTTGGGTTCTCTCGAGTCAGTATTTGTTTCAGACATTGTAAACCTGGAAGCATTAATTTGATTTTAAACAAATTCAAATGAAACCTAAAAATAAGTAATAGATCTAAACAAGTCTAAATTCAGTTGGAAGTTTGAATTCAAGTTTATTTTTTTGGATTCAAATTTGAAATGAAATCAAATTTTAAATGATTATAGTGGGTTTTAGGTTTCAAAAACCTAACAGGTTTTCAGATTTTAAATTTATTTAAAGTTTGAAAACAGAATTCAAATTGTGATTTAAATTCAAAGATTTAAAGTATATATTCAAATGAACTTTTGAATCTAAGTTTTTAAAAAAATGAATTTGGGATTTAAATCAAGAATTTAAAATCAAGTTTTTCAAAAGCAAGTTAAAACCAAAGTTTTAAATTCAAAGTTAAACTAATGAATTCAAGTTTTCTTGAATTCAAATCTGAAATTTAAATCAGTTTTTAAATCTAAATATATAAAACCAGTTTAAATAACATAGTTATGAAAAGTAAATTTGTTTCAAATAAATATTTGAATTGATTTTTGACATAGTTCTTTTTAAAGAGATTTTTGAATGGAAAGTAAATAAATTGTTTTAACTTGAAATTGCAAGTTAAAATATTTATGTATTTTGGAAATTTAAATTTAAATAAAGATTTAAGTAGTTTAATTTAAAGGCTTTTCTTATATAAGTTCATATGTAAGTAATTAATGTTATTTACAAGATTATAAATTGAATTTAAATTTGATAAATGTTTAAATAATAATTATTTTGAATCTTAAATTCAAAATGGGATTTGAATTTAAATTTAAAATGTAATGTTCTAATACATTTTAATATTAATGAAGTCATTAATAAAGAAATAAATTATCTTAGGAATAATTAAGATATTTAGATGATTAAATGAATAAGTTAATTAAGAAATGACTTATGTATTAATTTATAAATTAATAATTTAGATTAATTTATAACTAGAGATTAATTAAGAAGTAAATTAAGAAATGTTATTAGTTAATGAAGATAATTAACTAAGGATTATTACTTAATTAATTAATTTTAATAATTAATTAGATTAATTAGATAATCTATTGTAAATTGTTAAATGTAATTACTTGATAAAAGTAATTAAGAGATTAATTACTTATTGTAATTAATTTTGATAAAATGATTAAATTAAGTTAATTAATTTAGTTTAATTAATTTAAGAAAATCATTTTATAAATTGGTAAGTGTTATTACTTAGTGTATTTAATGGAGCATAATTACTTAAGGAAGTAATTAATGTTAATTACAGAATATAATTGGTGAAAGATGATGTGTTAATGAAGTAATTTGGATAATTACTTTTGTAATTAATCAAAGGATTAATTAATGGAGATAATTAATTATGGAATAATTAATTTATTTATATAAATAATTAAGGATAATTAATTACTGGTTTGTTATTAATCAATGATGATTAATAATTATGTTTAATTAAAGAGTAATCATTTAATGTAATTAATTTAAATAAAGTAATTAAATTAGAAATCATTAATTAATATATTTAATGATGTAATTTATAATGGATTAATTAAGGAATAATTAATAATGTGGTGATTTATTTATGTAATTAATTAAGAATAAATGTAATTAATTAATAAATGAAGTGATTACATGTTAATTACTACACATGATTTAAAATAATTAATTTGTAGAATTAAATAAAGACTAATTAGTTATTGTAATTAGAAGATGATTAATCAAAGGTGTTTAATCAAGATGAATATCTAGAGAATAATTAATTAATTTGATTTATAACTAATTAATGGTTGTATAAGCAAGATTTATAGATGAAGTAATTAATTTAATTTACTTTAAATTAATTGGTGATAGAAGTAGTTAATTTAATTCATTTTAAATTAATTATAGATTATGATTATAAATAGTATGATTATAAATCATTGCTTATGGATGATATTGATATTTCATTGATGATTGTGAATTCAGATATGAGATGAATAATATCTATGTGCTATGGATGTATGGTTTAAGTATGATAATATCTATTATCTGATTGGGATGATAATATTGATTATCTGTTTATGATGTTAATGTGATTATCTATTATGAGATGTGAATTATCTATCTGTGTGTATATTGATAATATTGAATTAAACTATTAAGACTAAATAGACAACTTGGCCTTGTAAGATACGTTTTGGGTTTCGATGAGACCGGGATCGGGTTTCCTTATTTGGAACATCCGAAAACCACATCGATCCAAATTAACGATGGGTCGTGAATCTGAAGTGAAGATGAAAATTCAGGGTACAAGGGTTATTGTCGTTAACTCTGAGGGTGATTCCAAAATGAGTGTAACGAGATAATGCCTTCGGTTTCGTTCGAACCCGGAACGAACTTGTATGGATTGAATGCTTTCAGAACATCGTCAGGTGGGCGATGAGCATTCTAAGAAATGTATTCTCTAAAGGTAATCGCAGCCTCAAGCCTCATCAACCGGGAATGGCTAAAACAGGGGAGATGTAGCAAGGTTAGGTGGGTCATTCCCAAGCAGGACAAGATATTCCCCTGTCTAGATGTCCCTTTATTTTTCGGCTGTGTGGGCGGTTGATTGCAACAACTGCCGGAGTTATCTTGTTCGGGACTGTTCAGTAAGGAATGGTTCTGGCCTTGTGTTGTAGGGGGTCGGGAGTGATCCTCGGTACGTTGATCTAGGCCACGTACTGTGACGGACGGTACCCCAGTAGCCCTGCCATTGTATGGAATCCACATCTAATAAGTGCCGACGGTTTTGATTGTATTACCCACTTTTGTGGCTAGTAGCTGGAATTTAATAGATGTAACAATTTTGGCTATTTTCTATTTACTTGAAAACCCTAGACCTATTATAATAACACTGAATTTCCTATCAAATGTTTTGGTTAGCGTAAGATAAAAACTTACCCATGTTTATGTGTGGGGAGTCTTACGTGATGCCTTTTGTTTTCAAAGGTTTTCAAAATTAAGCAACTTTAACCTGTTACTCACACCAGACCCATGTCTGACCCGGAGTTTATTTCTGTTTTTTTCCTAAACTCTCGGGTACTCAAATTTTTACGAGTAGCCAAGGGATTCAGGTTAGCTTTGACGAATTCTGGAGGAGCAATGGAGAAGGAGGCTTCAGCGTTGTAGATATACATATAGTTCCGCTGTGTTGGTATCTCTGAGTCGTATTGTTTGAGTTGTATTGTGAATTGAGTTGTATTAACTAGGCAGGTGTTTATAACTGCCTAGTATGTGATGTATTATCTATATAACTCTGATTGATGTTGTATATTATGTAAAACTATGTAATAGTTATATGATTTATTATAGTTTATTCGTTCCGCTGTGAGATTTTGACATTGTTGTTCTTTCTTCTCTATCTTTTCTATTTTCTCACCCCTTTCTTTCTTCAAGACGATACGTCTTCCTGGGCGTAGGAAGTCGGGTCGTCACAGTTGGTATCAGAGCACTAGGTTGAGCGAATACCTAGGCTCTTGAGTGATTTCTTTCCTGAGAGAGCGTATTTGTAATTTTGATATATATATTTATTTATTTCTACCTATTGTTGGGTTACCTGTACAGGTTTTCCAATATAAGTTATAAAGGTAGATAGGGTAGTGGTGTGTGTAACACAACTACCAATGGTTAGAGTTTAAATGATTGAGGTTGGGAGTGTATCTGTCGAGACTGTAAACCTAATATCGTCTCGAGTGAGCTTTGGGTGGTGTAAGGATTTCATTGATCTCTGAAGGAAATCCGTTAAGATTCGAAGTTCATTTTTGAAGTGTAAGAGTTTGGTTGAGCTAGAGTTTGGATCTGTCGGTTGGACAGAAGCAAGTCATGATATCTTGATTCATCAAGGTGTAGTAGCTGTGTGATGAGACACAGTGACCATGGATGTCTCCGAAGATGTTTCTTTGGAACAAGTAAGGAAGAGTGCCTGCTTCGGTGTTGTCGCTGTGTTCAGTTGGGTGTTTCTGTTTGCTTTGAGGTCCGGGTTTCTTGAAGAGCTTTGGATTAGGATGTCTTCTGGCTTAGCAGTTTTTCTTGGGTAACTTCAGAAGCAGCAGAGTAGTTCCATTTCTTCGATGGATTGGCCACATAAGTGTAAGCTGTTCTGATTAGTAGAGAGAGCGGTATCTTTGAAATTAGGCTGGATCGATCGCAAAAGTGACTTGCGATAGTTTGAGTGTTCTCTTGTGTTTCAGAAATTTTCTGGATGTCTTCAAGAAATCAGAGATTTGCTAACATTTGGAGACTGAGTTTGGTATCGACTGGATTCCAGATGTGGTACCGATGGATCAGCCTAGTAATAGGATGGTTTTTTAGTTTGGTGAAGCAGCTCAGATTTTGGAGGAACTTCTGAGTTTTATTTTTAGAATGTGTTGACCAGTCTGTGCTTGAGTTCATAGTCAGCATTTTCATCTGTTCGGTCAGAGTGGCGCAGTGGAAGCATGGTAGCAGCCTTTTTAGTTTGGAAGCAACTGGATGTTGCAATGTTTGGATTAGAGAGTTCTACAGGAAATTTTTCAGGATCTGAGGCCAGATTGTAGTACACCTGTTTAATCTTTTTCGGATAAGAGAAGTGGGTTCTGTTTTCCGATTTGGAATAGAGTTTGTGTTCTGAGTTTGGTTGATAATGGGAAGATCATTTTGTTGGATTGTCTTTGGTTCAGTTTGTTTCTAAGGACATCAGCAAGAGTTGAGTTGATCAGGAAAGATGTAGACAGCATAGGATCTTCCGAAGAGTTTTATGGATAAGAGACGAAGGAATTTGGATTTCGAAGTCGGAGATTCGATTTTGGATAAGTGTTTGGTCTTCAGGATTGAATTATCAGTTTGGATAACTGAGATTCGTTTTGTTTCACGTATCTCTGAGGGAGTACGTGTAAGATTTATCTCTGTTTGTAGAACCAGCAGTTCAGGGAGTTTTGGTTGTTGATTCAGACTTGTCTGTAGTCTGATATCCTGATCAGTTGTAGATCTAGATGAGTAGAAGCTCTGTAGCTCAGTAGTATTGGTTGTTTGGATTCTATAGAGCGAGTATCCCGATATTTATATTTGGGGAAACTCGAGAAAATTCTATCCAGAATTTTGTCTGGATAATTAGATTTGTTTGATTAGATAAATTGGTTGCTATAATTGTTAGCATATGAATGATATATGCTTGTGTTTTAAAAATTAATTTTAATTGAATTATTAAATTATCTTTGCTTTAAATTTCGGGGACGAAATTCTTTTAAAGGGGTATGAATGTGATATCCCAGAAATTTTGGCAATATAAATTTAATAATCTGTGTAAAAATTAAATTAATTTGATAATAATTGTTAATAGGATTTAAATTGATTTAATAATCTTCTTCTAAATAAATATTTAGACTGATAATTTATCTTTTAAAAGCCAATTTAAATTGTTTCTATTTATAACGTATATATGTATATATTTGTATATATTATAAATAGATAAGCTCTGTTTTAAATTAATAAATAAAGACATGTTTTCTAATTCTAATATTTATGATAATTTGAAAACTTGATTTAATTTAGTATTAAGCTATTAAATAAATAACTATCGTTTTAAAATACCTAAGATAAATGTTTAATAGTTAGAACTCATTCTAGCTTAAGTTTAAGTTTAGAATGTATTAACAAAAAGATTGTTTTATTTTATTTTTAGTATAGCTTGATAAAATTTTGCTTAAAAATATACTAAAGATAAAGTTAGAATTTGTTTAAATGATTTTAACTTAAATTTAAATTTAACAAAGGTTGTTTTGATTTTGTTTTAAATGTGGTTAATAAAATAAGTAATATATTTAGGTAGTGATAATTTCATTTATAAATTATTTTAATAATGGGTTTTTTTAAAAAACAATAATAATAATGTAATATCTTTACAATGGATTTTAAATAAATAGAAGTTGTTATTTTAATTTTATTTATTTATATACATATGTATTTTGGAAAGCTATGATTTATAAATTTAAAATTAAAATCTTTCAACAATGTTTAAAAATAAAACAAACTTTATAAATATGAAACATAAGTGTAAACCAAATATATGGTTCTAAAAATAAGTCTGAATACATAAACTTAAGAAATTGTAATATTAACATAAGAATAAGAAATAATAAGTAAATAAAGTAATAAACCAAAGCAAATGACTAAAACAAATTTTATAATATGTATGTAAAATACAAAAGCATGTAATCATGTCTGTAAAATAGTTATGTTGGCAAATAAACAAGGACTAAACAACTTTATATCTATGAACATCAAGTATGAAGCAAACCAGGTTTGTGTGAAATAAAATATAACGCTGATAGCTTGTAGATAAAGATTCAGGCAAGAAAAAGGAATAAAATTCAAAGAAAAGTAATAAGTAAGAAAAAAATATCTGAACATAAAATATGAAGGTTAGAGAAACAAAGTAAAGTAAGATGTAGGAAAGAAAAGAATGCAAAGCAAAGTTAAGAAACAAAATAAAAGAAAATTACATATGCAGGTTGCTTGTAAGAGAAATGCAAAGCTAAGTAAAAATATCTATACATAAGAATGAGTAGTAGGAAAAATAAAGTACTCAAATAATAAATGCTTTCATTTCTTAGCAGCAAATAAGTCAACTCGAAATGTATAAAAACAACTCAGCCTCCTAATACAGAAATTTTGCCTGATACAAACAAAAACATAATCTCTGGAAAAATATAATAAGATTTTTACCTGCAAATAGCCTAAACCCAGATATCACCTACCCTGAGACTTCTTTATATACACATCTTCTTATTTTCTTAGTTCGTTCACTAAACATATCAAACCTGAAACAAAGAAATAGTAGCAAACATTTCCATTTTTTTATAAAACTGAAGCATTACAACAAAGGCAAGACTAAGTTTCATGTTTTCTGGAATCAAACAATAGCATGCAAATACTCTTTCCAGTTTCAAAGTGTTCTTTGTTTATTTTCAAGTGAGTAACTTTAATTTCTAAAACTTAAGTATTTAAACTAGTTGCAAGGTTAAAATCTGGAATAAGTGTGATTTGTATGTATGAAATCTTCTGTGCATATCGATGTTGTCTGGATACATTTTGAAGTCTCTATAACAAACCTAGTTTTCTGTTTCCAGGCTTGAGTTTGATTCAAACTATTTTTATCACTTGATCTAGTAGCTTTTAGGATTTAGAATACAAACAGAAATTGTTTGTTTCAACATAATTTAGAGTTTAAGTTTTATTTAAGTTGAACTAAATTTGAATATGGTTCTGGAAATCAAAATAACAGAGCAAAATTTGAATAAGAGAAAAAAACCAAACATTTTAAATTATAAATTCAAGAACATACTTTGAAACTCTGTAACAAAATATGAATTTTAAAACTTAAAACAGGATTTTTAGTACTAGGAATTAAGAGCAGTTTTGGAATGAATTGAAAATGCAAATTTGGGATTCTGGGGTGATCATTGTTGTCTGGGTGGTCGGGGCTCTGCTTGATGATGGAGGAGCTTACCGAGGTAATGGGAAAAATGGCTGGTGGTTGGTCTGAGCGCGATGGCGATGATGGCAATTGTTTGAAGTATGTAAACCTAATTTTACTGATGCTCACATATTTGATCGCCACGACTTCGTCGTAGCGTCGAGTGTGGCCGGGTTTAGAGCTGGGTCATAGATGAGCGTGTTGGCGAAGGGGCGGTGGTGCTGGGGGTCGGAGTTGCCATGCCGAGGCGCATTTATGAGTGGGTGATGGGTTCGAAAATTATCGAGCTATGCTCGATTTTGATCGACAATGCAATTGGGTTGTTCGTTGATTCGTGGTCAACGTTGGAGTGATTTGCGACTTAAAGGGGGTGGTCTCGATCGCCAGAGCCCGGCGCCACCACGTGCACGTGCACCGTTCCCAGTGAAGTGCTGAAGCAATTGTGGGTGGTGCAGGGTTTTTGAGCTCGGGAAAATACTCAGGTCACTCGAGTATGAGACTCGAAGCAAGGGAAGGGGAGACTCGAAGCAAGTTTGGGTTCTCTCGAGTCGGTATTTGTTTCAGACATTGTAAACCTGGAAGCATTAATTTGATTTTAAATAAATTCAAATGAAACCTAAAAATAAGTAATAGATCTAAACAAGTCTAAATTCAGTTGGAAGTTTGAATTCAAGTTTTTTTTTTGATACAAATTTGAAATGAAATCAAAGTTTAAATGATTAAAGGTGGGTTTTAGGTTTCAAAAACCTAACAGGTTTTCAGATTTTAAATTTATTTAAAGTTTGAAAACGGAATTTAAACTGTGATTTAAATTCAAAGATTTAAAGTATAGATTCAAATGAACTTTTGAATCTAAGTTTTAAAAAAAATGAATTTGGGATTTAAATCAAGAATTTAAAATCAAGTTTTTCAAAAGCAAGTTAAAACCAAAGTTTTAAATTCAAAGTTAAACTAATGAATTCAAGTTTTCTTGAATTCAAATCTGAAATTTAAATCAGTTTTTAAATCTAAATATATAAAACCAGTTTAAATAAAATAGTTTTGAAAAGTAAATTTGTTTCAAATAAATATTTGAATTGATTTTTGACATAGTTCTTTTTAAAGGGATTTTTGAATGGAAAGTAAATAAATTGTTTTAACTTGAAATTGCAAGTTAAAATATTTATGTATTTTGAAAATTTAAATTTAAATAAAGATTTAAGTAGTTTGATTTAAAGGCTTTTCTTATATAAGTTCATATGTAAGTAATTAATGTTATTTACAAGATTATAAATTGAATTTAAATTTGATAAATGTTTAAATAATAATCATTTTGAATCTTAAATTCAAAATGGGATTTGAATTTAAATTTAAAATGTAATGTTCTAATACATTTTAATATTAATGAAGTCATTAATAAAGAAATAAATTATCTTAGGAATAATTAAGATATTTAGATGATTAAATGAATAAGTTAATTAAGAAATGACTTATGTATTTAATTTATAAATTAATAATTTAGATTAATTTATAACTAGAGATTAATTAAGAAATGTTATTAGTTAATGAAGATAATTAACTAAGGATTATTACTTAATTAATTAATTTTATAATTAATTAGATTAATTAGATAATCTATTGTAAATTGTTAAATGTAATTACTTGATAAAAGTAATTAAGAGATTAATTACTTATTGTAATTAATTTTGATAAAATGATTAAATTAAGTTAATTAATTTAGTTTAATTAATTTAATAAAATCATTTGATAAATTGATAAGTGTTATTACTTAATGTATTTAATGGAGCATAATTACTTAAGGAAGTAACTAATGTTAATTACAGAATATAATTAGTGAAAGATGATGCGTTAATGAAGTAATTTGGATAATTACTTTTGTAATTAATCAAAGGATTAATTAATGGAGATAATTAATTATGGAATAATTAATTTATTTATGTAAGTGATTAAGGATAATTAATTACTAGTTTGTTATTAATCAAGGATGATTAATAATTATGTTTAATTAAAGAGTAATCATTTAATGTAATTAATTTAAATAAAGTAATTAAATTAGAAATCATTAATTAATATATTTAATGATGTAATTTATAATGGATTAATTAAGGAATAATTAATAATGTGGTGATTTATTTATGTAATTAATTAAGAATAAATGTAATTAATTAATAAATGAAGTGATTACATGTTAATTACTACACATGATTTAAAATAATTAATTTGTAGTATTAAATAAAGACTAATTAGTTATTGTAATTAGAAGATGATTATTCAAAGGTGTTTAATCAAGATGAATATCTAGAGAATAATTAATTAATTTGATTTATAAGTAATTAATGGTTGTATAAGCAAGATTTATAGATGAAGTAATTAATTTAATTTACTTTAAATTAATTAGAGATAGAAGTAGTTAATTTAATTCATTTTAAATTAATTATAGATTCTGATTATAAATAGTATGATTATAAATCATTGCTTATGGATGATATTGATATTTCATTGATGATTGTGAATTCAGATATGAGATGAATAATATCTATGTGCTATGGATGTATGGTTTAAGTATGATAATACCTATTATCTGATTGGGATGATAATATTGATTATCTGTTTATGATGTTAATGTGATTATCTATTATGAGATGTGAATTATCTATCTGTGTGTATATTGATAATATTGAATTAAACTGTTAAGACTAAATAGACAACTTGGCCTTATAAGATACGTTTTGGATTTCGATGAGACCGGGATCGGGTTTCCTTATTTGGAACATCCGAAAACCACATCGATCCAAATTAACGATAGGTCGTGAATCTGAAGTGAAGATGAAAATTCAGGGTACAAGGGTTATTGTCGTTAACTCTGAGGGTGATTCCAAAATGAGTGTAACGAGATAATGCCTTCGGTTTCGTTCGCCAGAACGAACTTGTATGGATTGAATGCTTTCAGAACATCGTCAGGTGGGCGATGAGCATGCTAAGAAATGTATTCTCTAAAGGTAATCGCAGCCTCAAGCCTCAGGGGAGATGCAACAAGGTTAGGTGGGTCATGTCCAAGCATGACAAGATATTCCCCTGTCTAGATGTCCCTTTATTTTTCGGCTGTGTGGGCGGTTGATTGCAACAACTGCCGGGGTTATCTTGTTCGGGACTGTTCAGTAAGGAATGGTTCCGGCCTTGTGTTGTAGGGGTCGGGAGTGATCCTCGGTACGTTGATCTAGGCCACGTACTGTGACGGGTGGTACCCCAGTAGCCCTGCCATTGTATGGAATCCACAATCCAATAAGTGCCAACGGTTTTGATTGTATTACCCACTTTTGTGGCTAGTAGCTGGAATTTAATAGATGTAACAATTTCGGCTATTTTCTATTTACTTGAAAACCCTAGACCTATTATAATATCACTGAATTTCCTATCAAATGTTTTGGTTAGCGTAAGGTAAAAACTTACCCATGTTTATGTGTGGGGAGTCTTACGTGATACCTTTTGTTTTCAAAGGTTTTCAAAATTAAGCAACTTTAACCTGTTACTCACACCAGACCCATGTCTGACTCGGAGTTTATTTCTGTTTTTTTCCTAAACTCTCGGGTACTCAAATTTTTACGAGTAGCCAAGGGATTCAGGTTAGCTTTGACGAATTCTGGAGGAGCAATGGAGCAGGAGGCTTCAACGTTGTACATATACATATAGTTCCGCTGTGTTGGTATCTCTGAGTCGTATTGTTTGAGTTGTATTGTGAATTGAGTTGTATTAACTAGGCAGGTGTTTATAACTGCCTAGTATGTGATGTATTATCTGTATAACTCTGATTGATGTTGTATATTATGTAAAACTATGTAATAGTTATATTATTTATTATAATTTATTCGTTCCGCCGTGAGATTCTAACGTTGTTGTTCTTTCTTCTCTATCTTTTCTATTTTCTCACCCCTTTCTTTCTTCAAGACGATACGTCTTCCTGGGCGTAGGAAGTCGGGCCGTCACACCGATTAACTTGGTGGTGGTGGAGGCAAGGAGAAGGTCGGCTATGGCAAGGGTTGTGGCCGAAATAAGGAAGAGGAAGGAAGAAATAAAATAAGAAAATAAGAAAAAAAAAGAAAAAGAGAACTTGCTGTAGTTTTTGGCTGAAGGAAGAAGAATGAGAAGGAATGAGAAGTCAGATGTTTTTGAACGTACATTTTATGAAATGGCATCTCTTCACAATGAATTGACAAAGAGATGTCTCTTAGGAATATTAGCCCATTAGCCAAGCCCATCAATCCAAACCAAACTAGATCATGAACCAAATCAAGCCCAAAACCAAAAATAAAAATAGGAGAAAATAAAAATAATTGCGTGTAAAACGCTGAAACTTTGCAGATTTGAAATGTATAAATCAGAATTTAACGAAATGAAAAGCAGAGAGAATGTTAGAATCAAATCCAGCTTCTAAGAAAAAGAATAAAAATTTAAAATTCAAATTTAAAATTTTCAACCGAAAGTCAAACTTTGACCAAAGTTGACCAAAAATTTAATTTTCAGAAAAGTATTTATTTTATTTTATTTGGAAAAATAATTCTCAACAAATCCCAAAAATACATTATAAAATTCCAATTTTTCAACTTTTAAATGATATAAAATCAAAGTTTTTCAAATAAATTTTGTTTAAAATTTTAGTAAAATTACGGGTTGTTACAGTGACCAGATGGGCCATTATAAGAACCAGTGCAAGGAGGCCGTTAGAGATGGTAAGTGCAAGGTGTATGCATTGGAGCCTGCCGCTTCTAAGCTAACAGCCCAAGAGAATAGAAAGGTAGTTCTGGGAGGTGCGCTTCAGATTCATGGTACAGCTGTTAGCATTTTATTTCATACTAGTGCATCGCATTCTTTTATATCTAGATGTTTGATAGGTAAGCTTAACCTTTAACCCACATATTTAGTTACTTCCTTACGGGTTGTGAATCTAATAGGAGGGTATGCAACTCTAGGGTGAAGGTGTGGCCAGTTTGACCTTGACCTATTAGGTCATACTTTTGTTTGCAGTTTGCATGTATTTGATTTTGTGGGGTTCGAGATTATCCTTGGGACGGATTGGTTGAGAGAGTACGATGCTAGGATATTTTGCCAAGATTGGAAGATATCTCTTAGACACCCTGACTGTAGCGACCAGATTGTTTATACTGTAGAAGCTTCTAGCGGTGCAGTGTTTGCTTTGTTGGGTGCTTTGGATTCAGATGATGAGTTGAGTCGATTTTTCATGGTTAGAGAATCCATAGATGTTTTTGAGCCTTAGTTGGATCGCCACCGAAACGAGCCATTGAGTTTCGGATAGATTTGGTTTCAGGAGTAGAACTAGTGAGTAGGCCGTCGAGTAGGACGACCTCTTTAGGAATGAGGGGGTTGAAAGTCCAGTTGGTGGATTTGGAAGGCAAAAGTTTTATCAGGCCGAGTAGTTCACCTTAGGGTGCAGCAGTGATGTTTGCTAAGAAGCCGGACGGGTCATTGAGGCTATGCATCGATTATCATAAGTTAAATGAGAGGACGATAAAGAATCGATATCCGTTGTCTAGGATTAATGATTTGTTCGAGCAGTTGAGTGGAGAAAAAGTATTTTCCCAATTGGATTTTGCGATAGGTTTCCATCAGCTCAGGGTAGAAGAGGATAGAATGCCTTTAACGGCATTCAGGACCAAGTATGGGTCATACGAATAGTTTGTTATGCCGTTCAGACTGACGAATGCTCTAGCTTTCTTTGTGGATTTGATGAACCGAATTTTTCGAGAGCACTCAGATAGATTCGTATAGGTTTTCATAGATGTCATTTTGATATGCTCTTAGGATGAGAGAAAGCATGGAATTCATCTTAGAGTGGTGCATGAGACGCTGAGGCAGCATCAGTTGAAAGCGAAGTTTTTGAAGTTTCACTTCAGGAAGAAAGAGATAAAGTTTCTTGGTTATGTAGTCTCAGAGGAAGGATTGTCGGTAGATCTGATTAAGATTGAGGCAATAAATATTTGGAAGAGACCTAAGACAGTAACCGAGATAAAGAGTTTCCTTAGGTTGGCTGGTTATTATCAAAGATTCATTAAGAATTTCTCGCGGATAGCAGCACCGATGACCAAGCTCACGAGGAAGGATGTGAAGTTTGTGTGGACCAATAAGTGTGAGGAAGCATTCCAAGATTTGAAACACTTATTGACTCACCCACTTGTATTGGTTGTTCCAGAGGGCAATCATGATTTGGTGGTTTATACCGATGCTTGCGGAACAGGATTAGGAGCTGTGCTGATGCAAAGAGATAAAGTGATTGCCTATGCTTCTAGACAGCTAAGACCACATGAGGTCAGATATCTGATGCACGATTTAGAATTGGCTGCCATAATTTTTTGCTTTGAAAGTATGGAGACATTACCGTTTGGGAGAAAGGTTTGAGTTATATACAGATCATAAGTCACTGAAGTATTTTTTTCTCTAAGAATGAGCTGAATATGAGGCAACATAGATGGTTAGAGTTTATAACTGCTTATGATTTTGGGATTGAGTACACACTCGAGAAAGGCAACAAGGTCGCAGATGCATTTAGCAAGAAACATCATAATGCAGTGTTAGCGATGACTGCAGAATGGAAAGACTTGGAAGCTTTAGCAGATTGCAGAGTGCAGTGGAGATCCAAGGCTAGGTCTAGTGGATAAACAGTTGTACTATCTTGTTTGGAAGTTCAACTAGAGTTGATCGAACGGATTGCTTCCAAGCAGATGGGGGATCCAATGTTAGCTGAACGGATCAGTAAGATAAAGAAAGGAACAAAGAGAGATGACTTGAAAGATTTTGGTCTTGACCAAAATGGGTGGTTAAGAAAGAAAGGAAGATTATGTGCTCTAAGTGTAGGAAACATAAGGAAAGAAGTCTTGAAGGAATGCCATCATTCGAAGTTTAGTATACATTCTGGAGGTACCAAGATGTATCAAGATATAAAGAGGATTTTCTTCTAAGAAGGTATGAAGTGGGATATTGGCTTGTGTGTAAAGCAGTGCTTGAATTTCCAGTAGGCAAAGGCCGAACACCAAAAACCAAGCAGTTTGCTTCAGCCATTGGACATTCCCGTATGGAAGTGGGATTATAATTCTATGGACTTCATTGACAGGTTGCCAAGGTCGAACATGGGAAATGAAAGTATATGGGCCATAGTGGATTGATTGACCAAGAGTGCCCATTTCATTCCAATTAGGTCAACCAGGATAGTGCATGTTTTACCGAGATTGTTCATGAACGATGTGGTTAGACTACATGGGGTCCTAGCAGTATAGTTAATGACAGAGATCCCTTGTTCACCATCGAGTTTTGGAAGAGTCTGCAGGAAATTTTGGGAACCAAGCTTAAGAAGAGTACCGCTTACCATCCGTAGATAGATGAGCAACAGAAAGAGTTTACGAAATCTTGGAAGATTTGTTAAAAGCTTGTGTTCTAGATTTCGGAGGATCATAGGAGGACCATTTGCATCTAGTCGAGTTTTCGTATAACAACAATTATCAGACTAGTATAGGGATGGCACCATTTGAAGCTTTGTATGGAAGGCCATGTAAATCTCCCGTATGTTGACTAGAGACCAGTGATTGGTTGATTCTTAGTCCAGATGCGGTCAGAGAGGTTGTAGAAAAGATTGAGGTCATTCGGGCTAGAATGAAGGAGGCTCAGTCTAGGCAAAAAAGTTATGCAGATGAGAGACAGAAAGATTTAGAGTTCTTGGTTGGAGACAAGGTTTTCATCAAGGTATCACCGATGAAGGGTGTGATTAGATTTGGGAGATCGGGGAAGTTATCACCGAGATTCGTTGGACCTTTTCCTATTCTTGAGAGGATCAGGAAGCTCGCGTACAGAGTTGAGTTACCAAGCCATTTGGCAGGTGTCCATGATGGTTTTCATGTTTCTCATCTCAGGAAGTGTGGTAAAGACCCGAAGACTGTTATTGCACCGACAGTGCTAGATGATTTAGGGCTAGAACCGGACTTGACCATATTGAGAAAGCCAGTTCGCATTGTTGTGAGAGATGAGAAGAGACTTAGAACCAAGACGGTAAGATTAGTCAAAATCCAATGGAGTGACGGTGACAGAAACTATACTTGGGAGGTTGAGAGTAGGATTAGAGGGACTTATCTTGACTTGTTTGATGGTATGTTTTACCTTCTTGTTTGAATATTATGTGCCTTATCATAATTTCGAGGAAGAAATTCTTTAAGGTGGGAAGTCTTTAACACCCCAGATTTTTGGTAACATTATTTAGGATATTTAATCAGTTGAATTAAATAAAATAATGTGTTGATTAGGTGATTGAGATTTGATTTTAATGAAGGGTAGCTGTGCCATTTAAAATAAATGAATTAAAAGAAGAGTTTAAAATGAATTAGAGGAGGGGTAAAATAGGAAAGAGACCATTCCTATACCTCCAAACCTTGGCCGTGTAAATTGTTACAAGTTCATTTCATTTGAAAATTTCAAACAATAGAGGCCGACCACCATTAACATGGCAGAGGAAGAAGAATTAAAGAAAATCTAAAGGAAAAGCTAATTCAAACCAAATCCATTTAAATCTCAAGCTCTTTTAATCTCTAAAACTAAGGTGAATAATGTTCACATCTCAAATTTTTTATGGGTTTTGGTTTTAAGATTAAATCCGAATATTTTGAATTGATTTGTCATGTATTTGAATGACAGAATGATTATATATATTTGTTGATGATTTATATATGTTCATATGAACTTTATGACATGTGTTGAGATGAAAACCCTATTAAATGACATCAAATTGCCTTGTGAATTTTTATAAAAAGATCTAAAAGAGTATTCTAGAGATGGGTTTCAATTTTCAGATTTTTCTAAATTTTTGTGGATTTATCATGTATTTTCTAGTAAAGCAAATGGTATTTTGGATTATAAACATGTATGGGAAAATAAATAATTATTTGGATCTGAAATTTTTATATGTTAGAGAACATATATAAAGTGATTTTCTGGAATTTTTTTAGATTTTTCCTAACTATTTAAATGGTTATATAAAATTATTTAAGGTATAGGATTTAAATTTTTATATAATTAAAGAGAAAAAGGGGTTTTTATAAAAGTGTTTAAATTCTAAATATAGAAAGTCAACAACGCTTTTGAAATGAAAATCTGACAACCAATCAGATTTAGACAAACAAAGTAGGTTAGGTATAAAAAAAATAGTTTTAAAAGTACAAATAAACGACCTTACTACTATTTCCTCTTCTTCGGCACCAGGTTTCGCCCCCGTCCCTCTCCTTCCGACACAGTCGAAACTAATGCACATGGTATTAGGCAACTAGTACGTAGTGAATTGGAAGAGGGTGAAAGGTGCAGGGTCAAAACCATGGGGTTCCGAAAGAGGTGAAGTATTGTTTTGGTTTTAAAGGTAAATACGCCTGCTTGCTTTCGACTAAGTTGCTTTTGACCTAGATGCTTTCAACTAAGTCAAATGGTTTAAAATGATGGTTTCGATTGGGTTGCACTTTTGTTATAAATGATTGCTGTTGACTAGGTCGAAACATATAGCTGCCGCTTCCTACCTTATGATCTAGGTGCTTTCGAAGGGTTTGTTTTGTTTTCTAAAATTTAGCTACCTCTCCACTGCTTTCGAAGGGATGGTTTCGACACCATCACTTCATTGTTTTAGAAATGGTTTTGAAACAGATGCTTTCGACTCTAATGTCTATCTGATCCTTTTGCTCTACTTGAATGCATAATCCAAATGTTTTGGTCGAAAGGTTTTAAAGGATTTCGAAGTAGTTAACTTTGAATGGTTTCGAAAGGAATCCCACACATTTTAAATTGAACCCAAAGTGCTTTCGAAAGGATTTTTTGTTTTTTTGAAAGGTTTTAATGAACGGTTTCGAAAGGGACGGTTCCCCAGGGCTTCGACATGATTGAAAAGGAAGATTTTCTAATGTTTTTGAAAGGCATTATGTAAATGGTTTTAAAAGGAGGATGTCTGATATTTTGAAGCTTTCGGAGAAAAGAAAGGAAATATTTTTCCTAATTTTTTTGAAAGGGTCTTTCAATGATTTCAAGGGAGTTACCTTCAAGGGGTTTTAAAAAGGTTGTTTAAAAGTTTTAAACAAAGGTTTCAAATATAATGGATAGGCAAATGAGCCTAAGTGTTTTTAAGTTATAAAGAACTTTAACTTATTTTAAAGAGATATGTAATCCTTATTGAATATCATCAACATTATTTGGAGTAAAGTACATATATAACATGGCAAAAATAGCTTAGAGTAGAGCTAAAAATATATTTTCCTTATATATGTATGATTTGATGGATTAAATCATTTTGAAAAGGTTTTCAAGGAAAATTTAAAGGGTAGTTAACCCAAAGAAAATTTTGGACAATCGGTCCATTTGAATTCAAAAAGTCAGTCCATTTTGAGGGCAGTCATCTTAGAGAAGAGTTACTCCAGAGGACAATTAGTCCAGTTATGGGTAGTCAGCCCAGAGGACAGTTAGTCCAATTAAGGGCAGTGGGCCCAGTTTATGAACAGATAGTTCTTTTGTTAGCATAACGGACCTTGCTACTTTTTACGGATAGGTAGTCCACTTATTAACTTTTTTACGGATAGATAGTCCATTTATTAGCATAAAGAATATAGCTATTTTGATATAATCAGTTTTAGGACAGCTAGTCCAGTTGAGGGCAGCCAGCCCAGATTTTGGACAATTAGTCCATTTATTTCCTGTATATAACATAACGGATCTTGTTATCAATTATTTCATAATCAGTTTGATTAATCAACTTGGTTGTAGGAAAGGATTTGCCAAACATATGTTTTGAAAAAAGATACTAGTGAGGGAAAACCCGTTCTGCTAAGCGGCGTGGTCTCACTCAATATCAGTAAATCGAGATATAACAGGATTATCCACACCAGGCTTTTTTTCCGACTCGAAGTTTTTGTTTCCCCTCAAACTCTCGGGTGCTCAAAATTGATTTGAGTAAGCTGAGGGTTTAGGTTTTCGCAGTTTGGCGAATAAAGTTTTCGAAAACGAGCAAGCGGCTAATGGATAGCTATTTTAGGAATTCATTTGTTTTGTTTCCGTTGTGTAATAAGTCAGTTATGACTATATTGCCTTGATCATCCAAATGGGAATCATCATATGTTGCTCTTGGCATATTATTGTGAAATTATATTTGATCATTGCCTGGGATACGTTGGGGATTTTGTAACTTGTATATGACTTTGTTTGAAATATAACTGTTATTGTTTTTTGGAAATCTATGATTTTTCTCATATTCAAGTGCTTATGATATTATGGATACTATTAACATTACCTTACTTCGTCGCCAGAGTTAATACTATAGATGACTGCAGTGTATATTTCTTTCTATAAGTAATGTATTTAATAGTGGTACACAAGGTTAATATTATTTCATCTGAATAACAGTTTACAAAATTTTACAAGATAAAGGTTTATAGGAAACTCCAACATATCCTAGGCCAAGGAATTGGCAGGTTATGCGGTCGAAATATTGCACGTAATAATTGTTCGTAAAGGATCTCTTTATGAATCTTCACAAAAGAGTTTTTGGAAGACTGTCATTTGATGACATATTTATGTTCTGAACATAAGTTTAATAAAATAGAACCAAATCAGTTTTATAAATAAAAAAATTCATAAAACGTTTATGAATACCTATTCTGTTGCATCGAGAAACAATTGTTGTTTCAAGATATACCAACTTCATTATGAAGAAACTTCTTTGAGGGATTGTTAGTAGTAAAATGGAATTGGATACGATCCACGGATAGAACTGAATGAAATAAAATTAACTAACCTAAATGAACACATAGTATTAGAATGTTTAATAAGTATTCTCGCATATCAAAGAGAAACTATGAGTTTTTATTAATGTTGAAAATATATAATCCTAGATTGTTTAATTAAATTATTAAGAGTGTTGACTCTATATGGTATGATGCGCAAATCTAAAAGGATTCCAAGTACGCTATTAAAATATAGATTTTGATGGTCGTAACTAAAGGGATATTGGTCGAAGACCTCGACCGTGTCTTTATGGGTAAGACTAATGCAGTTGCAATTAAATGAGCAAGGTTGATAAGAATAATATCGCAAATTTCAGTTGTTGAAATTAACGTGATAGATTCGATATTCAACATGTTCAATTCAATTTGGATTTACGAAAAAAATTATCGCTTGATAAGTCCTAGTGTTTTGGTACATATGTATGAAACAAAAAATTCTAAATAATGATTTAGAGTAAGCTATTTATATATATTAACCAAAAATGTTTCAAAGTCAGCGGGACCAGTCTGTGGATATGATCTAAGAAATGATACAAAAGTATCATTTATTAAGCATCAACATTGAATAAGATTTCGATAGAAATATCAAATAGTTTGATTTTTAATTAAAATGCAGAGGACGCATGTGTTCATAAGAAAGAAAGTTAAAAGGTACATTGATATTTCTAGAATATAAGCAAACAACACGTTGTTGATTTAACGATGTATTTGTGTTAAAATCAGCCTTAGTTGTTTTAATACTCAACATTGGATTAATAAATGATGACTTTTATAGTAAGTATAAAAGATGTCATAAATATCCCAAATGATATGCAAGGACACCTTATTAAAATGTTTAATACAGAACATGTAAGGTTGATTCCTTTGCATTGGCAAAAGGAATTACCATACATGTTGTGTTGTCTATAGTATCATGATTTTCTTATGTATTTGATACATGAAGCAAATATCAAATCCAAATTGATATCACTAAATGGTTGATTGAAGTGTTCTCGTGTATTTATGAAATACTAGAGATTTATTTTCAGAAACAAAAAATGCGTATGAAGGAGTGCCCGAACTCAAATTTCATAAGTCATATTGAGTGTAATATGTCAATAATGAATTCAAATTAAGAATATTTAAGTTGGAAATGTTCCATATAAAAGACTGGCGTATTCAATGAAAAAAGGCTACATGCATCGCCTTGAATATTACCGCAATAAAAATAATGTAAATAAAATTATAAGTACACAATTTATAACCGAGCTGATTCCAAATGTTTAGAATCTCATAACATAGTTATATGATAACAATGTTGTGATATGGTTCATAATAACTTAGAGCCCATTACAAGTCAAGAAACATACTCTAAATTGTTCTGCATTATAAAATAGTTTATCATCGTCGGAGAGAGTTGATTGACAGAGTGGATAATTAAAACATAATAGCTTACCTGTTCACAAAGGGACTGACCCAATCGGTTTTGAGAAAACTGATTGGAGAAGTTGGAATAAGATTACATAATTGACCTCATGTGCAAGTGGGAGACTAATAGAGTTAAGGGTATGCCTTACATGCAATCATGTAATTTGTTACATATATCTACCTCATTGACCAATCTTGTTCAAAATAAAGGTATTTTCTTTTTATTACATACTTGATATAATGTGGTTATATTAATTAATCAATTTAATAAAAGTATATTTAATAGAAAATTCATAAATGGCATATTTTGTGATAGTAGTTACAAAGTGTTGTAATCATGAGTAACTTATCACAATAAAACAAATATACCATTTTAAATGTTCCTAGTCAAGATGCATCGAGACTAGATATTGATGTACCCGTTGAGACTAGAGTATGTGACACCTTCCAAATGTTAGGTAGTGTATTACTCATGACTGCTAAGGGCACCTAGTGTTACATACTGATAGTTATTGGATAACCATGGAACGACTCGCTTGATAGTTTTCTTTTGGTCAATATAACTTAGGTCAACTAGAAAATATCGATGTGACTGATTTACACAGTTCTCTCAACTTGAGGATACTGTGGATCTTCAATATGAAAGCTCCGTTTTGATTATAGTCAAACTATGAGGTGACGTTCCATCGAGTGACTATATTTAGGTCGAGTGAATGTATTGGAAGTGAATCACTATTCAAGAGAGGATTCATCTCCTTATTTATATGGGTTTAGTATCACGGTCAACCGAAGTTAACTTAAAGTCAAAGTCTCTGGCCAAAGCATTTTGGTTAATAATAATTGTTATTATTGAACCAAGGACTTTGTGTTTGGACTATAAAGTTGAATGTGGATGATATTGGAATTTTGACCATTACTAAATTCTACAAATTCAAAGTGATATAATTTTAACGAAGAGAATTGGTGTAAATATTTGTCACTATTATGTACCATTCTAATAAGTAAAATTGGATTTTACCAAAAGATGTGTAAGCAATGAATTCAGCCAAAATGTCACAACACCTTTTAAGTGACATGTGAAAGTTAATATTTGAATTGTTCGATATTAGTCGCTAACTGAATTTACACGTTTGAGTCGCACAACCGTAATGATGAATTCTCCTAAAAACTACATGATTTAATTAATTTATAAAAAGTTGTAAATTAATTAGATTGATTGGTATTTGAGAAATATTAATTATTATTTATTTTATTTGATGTATTGGAGTTATTTTCAATTATTTGAATGCATTTATAAAAGTTATACTTACGCGCATTGATATATGATATCATTGTAATTAAATAAAAGATAACTACGTGGGATAATTTATGGAATCTTATGTCTTTTGACACGTAATTTTCTGTCATACCATGTAAAGAAATAAGAGTGAAAAGAGTAAGTTAATCAAAAGAATCAATTAGAGAAGTTTTAATTAAAGAACGAGAAAAGTTTTCTTCTTTTAAATAAAACATATTCTTCAATTCATTCTATACATATAATTGAGTTTTTCATTTTTCATTCTTCTTTCCGTAAATTTTCTAGTTCTCTCCTTCTCTAATGGCTGAAAATATGAGATCTTCCATGGCTATAATTATTCCTAAAATCAAATACAAATAAGATCAATTATGAAAAGTGGTTTATTCCTCTTGATCCTTGCAACATCTTGAGGCTGATTTTTGAATCTAGGAGATTTGATTCATCATTCAAGGTACGATTCATCAGCTACATCTAGAGGAAAAATTCAATGTTTCAATGTGTACTTCAAGGATTTGGAATTAAGATATGATCTTTTTATTCTAATAATTTTGATATAATGTTTTAATGAAATAAATGGATATCTTAATTTATATGCGTATAATATTGCCTCATTTGATTTGAAAATGGTTGATGTATTTCAAATTGTTTTTTTATTTAGATAAATTAAAACTGAAACTTGTATATGATTGTAGAATATGTTAATTTTATATCTATGTTTAAACATGCAAATCAAAACATAATTTTTTTGATTTGAATGTTTACATGTTCTTATTGTTTGTGTTTTTACTGTAACAGAAACGTACATATGTGTGATGACCCAGAATTTTGGACAATTGAAATTGAAATATTTAATTGATTTTAAATATTTGTACGATGATTTAGCTTGAATTTTAAATGTAACTATGGATTTGGTAATTTAAATTTTTGAATTTAATTATAAAAATTTGGGTAAAATGTTGAATCCTGATTTTTAAGATCATATATAATAATTTGAATTCTTGAAAAATTTATATTGATGATACTGAAGATAATAGAAGCTTCAGAGTAGAATTTGAAACTGATTTGTTCAGTTTTGAAAATATACCGTTTAAATCGATATTTAGAAATAGCCTTCCGAGGCACAGTCTCGGAATTCGACGAAACCAGTTCCATTGGATCCGTAATATTGTATTATCAACGGATTCCAATTTCCGTAATGTTTGGAGTTGTCGTTTGGCCGTATGATAAGAAAACGCGTTGAAAATTAAATCGAAATTTAATTTAATAGCTGGGTCCAAAAAGCTATCTTTTTCATACGATCGAATTTGGACTCGAAACCTTTTCCAATGCGTTCGGAATAGGGGTATAACACTATAAACGCCTAGCGGCACGCCTCAATAGGAATTCGAAACTTTAAGCTGCGTTAATCGAGACAATTTGAATTTGAATTTGAATTTAAATTAAAAATATATTTATACCCTAAGTCAGCACGGCCGCCTCAGCAGCCATTGTCTCCTCTGAAATTTCTGCAGTTTCTCTTAGGCACGCAAATGTCGAATCTTGTCCTCTACTCCTTCCTTTTTTTTAAAAAAAATCTCGCGAATTCCATTTCTTCGTTGAAAACTGATTCGAAATCATTTGTAAACAGAGAAAAAAATGGTGATAGTCTTCACCTTCTCGTCCCTCTTCTTCTTCAAATCGCGTTCTTCCCTCTAAGAAAATCGAGTCCTCATTCTCGATTTTTAATCGTTTTAAAAAAAAGGGGTCAAATCCCAGTAGAGTAAGGAATTGAATTTGAAGTCGAGGCGGAGTTCGCGACCTTGTCGCGATGGTTTTTTCCAGGCGGCGGCTCGTGTGAGGTATCGCGAAGGGTTGTGAGCATGTCAGAGCACGACGATTCAGGTCGCGATTGAAGCATCGGTGGCAATTTAACTCGATTGAAATGGAGCAGCCTTGAAGCGGCGAAATTGGGTATCTCGAAATGAAGAGCGTCGGCGACTTATGGAGAGTCGAGGCTGTCGAGCTCGAGCGTGAGCATATTGAAGGATGCGACGGTGAAGTAGGCGAACCCTAGGTACGCGTGGGCCGCACGCATGATGGACGGCGACAAAGCTGCGGCAATCATGGACTTAGGTTTCGTCGAGAGAATGGTGAGGTAATCACTTGTTTGAGTCTCGTTCGATTAGGAAGAAAAAAGAAAAAAAACATATATATCATTTTTGATTTTACAGTAGGTTAGTATACAGGTAAAACAGAGAAAATAATAAATAAAAGCTTTATTTCAGTAAGTATAGGATAATTCTGTTTTTTTACTTAATATAATCTGCATGCATATATATGTATTTATGATTTTAGGAAAGATATAGGAATCTTGTAATAATAGGAAAAATTTTTAGAGAAGATTTTGAATATATATATATATATTAAGGATGAAAGGATTTTTACAGTAAAGTAAATTTCTGGTTATGTGGTTCACACAAAAGAAATTATTTTATAAAACAAGGAATTTGTTTAAATAAAGTTATTTTAAATAAATCGTTAGTTAATTAAATTTATTAAATGGAAATAAATTGTTCGATCATTTCGAATATTAATAAATTGTAAAATTGTCTATACAAGGTCAAATTCTGTGAAGAAAACAAATCGGGAATAGAAATGGGTTTCATGCATAGGCAAAGGTGAGATCTTCTCACTCAAATTTTAATAAGTGAAAATTTCAGTTATTGATTGATTATTGAATTGTGATAGTTAAATTTAAAATTGTTGATTGTGTGCTCGAATGATAAATTATTATCAGTTATATAGACCCTATTGCGCCGCATAATAGCGATATTTTTATAAATCTCATATACCGCGATATTCCACCTCGAAGTGGAATTGGTATTTAATTGTTGTGCTAACGTTGTGGATGCAGGGAAACAGGTTGGAGGGACCCGACTGGATCCCTCAAACATTTGAATTTGTTTCATATGTTGTGTGTTAATTTATTTATAATCTGTGTGTGATTATACTTGTGATTGGAATTGTGGAAGGCTATGATTTAGCCGAATATATTTTTGGTATCGTAGGATACCGGAAATATGAAATTGGATTTTTTGGAAATTAAAGTAGAAAAGCCTTGACCGTTACAATTAAAGTATTAAAGTTGATTTTTATAATCCGATCGAATTAATTCCAAAATAAATGGATTTTGAGAAATGTTGTTGAGAAGTTGAAGGATTTATTTAAAAAATCGGATTTTAAATAGTTTAGAAAAAATAAAGGGATTTATTTTAAAAGATGATAAATTTGGAAATCCATTTGAAAATTGATTTTGGCATTTGAAAATAAATCCTTGGGAATCAAATTGAAATTTGATGATGTTTGAAACAAAATTTAGAAATCAATTTGGAAATTGATTTTGGTGATTGAAAATAAACCTTTGGAAATTGATTTGGGTGTTTGAAATAAATTTGGAAATCAATTTGAAAATTGATTTGGTGTTGAAAGTGAATATTTGGGAATCAATTTGAAAATCATATATCAATGGATATTTGAAAATTTGAATTCACAATGGGAATTTGTAAAGGAAAGAGAATTTTGTTTTAAAAATAAATATTGGTTTATTTTTAAAAGTGTGGAGAGGAATTTACGGATTTGGAACGTAAATTTAAAGTAAACCCAGAAGGATTTATAAATTGATTTGAACGAACCATTTTAGAATGGAAGGTGTACTTTCCCTGGAAAGCCGAGAATGTTTTAAATATAGTTTATAATATAGATTGAAGTTGTAAAGATGGTTTTAAAGATAGAATGTTTGAAAAAAATTATTTAATTGGGTTATTTTGAAAATCTTAAAGCAAAGATTTATTTAATTAATTATAGAAGTGGTTATTTAAAGATTTAATTGATATTTGTTTTAGAAAATGGTTATTTAAATGGTTATACCCGATCTACTAACTTTATTTTAAAGTTAACTTGGACTTGAAGTTTTATACGAGATATTGGTATAATATTTTCATAACTAATATTTAAATAAATGCTTTATAATAATTTTTTCCTAAATGTTTCCAAGTATATATTTTGGATAAGTGATTTAAATTATTTTAAAATATTTTAACTCGGCAGACTTTCAATGGAAATAAATAATATCGGGAATTTTATTCCGCGAGTGAAAAGTGATTTGAAATTTGTTTTCAAATGGTTGAAGTGTGAAAATATATCTTGTAAAGATATTTTGAAAATAAATAACTGGGGAAAATTATTTGAAATCCGGTAGTTGTTGAGAATGTTGATTGATAGTTAAATAACCGACTATCAATATTTGCCTTTAAATGACGTTTGAATTTCGATGCGACCGGGGGTCGGATTTCAAGTGGATATCCGAAAACCACATCGAACCTTTGTGATTGTGATAGATCTTTTATTTAAAAGATCAAAGTGGAAATTGTTGTGATTTGTTTGAGATCTGAATAAACACTTATTTTTTTAAAATAAGCGCTTGTTATTCGGATTAGCCGGGAGAGGACCTTTGTGTCATATAACCCATTCCGAATAACGATACGACGAAATGGGATTGCATTTGAAGACCGGTGGTGAAGACCGGGTATTTGCGAGAATGATAGGATGACCTATCGATTGTCTCTGCACTGAGTAGCTATGGTATAGAGATTCCCTAAGTGATGGGAAGTCCGATCGGGATTGTGAATACCCGGATTGCAAGGGCTTCTTCGGAAGTGCCTTCGGTTCTGTTCGAACCCGGAACAGACTTTTATGGATGTGTGTCTGATGTTGAAAATTGAGATGTAAAGCTGGTTTCTATCAAATACATTCCTGTTGGTGGCGAAGAATTTATTCTCTTAGTTTAACACCCTTCTCTGAGACGTACGAGCTCAAAGGTTATGTAGTTGATGGTTACTAGTGATACATTTTCAATTTGGTAATGTGGCATACGAAGTGTTGTTGATCATTTGTTGATCGAAGCATGGCTTTTGTGAAAAGCGTAGCTTTGTGGACGAGACTTCGTTGAGCCTCACAACCCGGTAATGGTCGAAACAGGAATGTTGCGGCAAGGTTTTTAGGGGTCGCGCCCCTAGGGTATGTCCATTTTCTTCTGGATAAAGGGTAGTATCGTGGTATGGAGCCCAGATACTTAACTCATGTGGACACTATAAATTTATTAATGTGTGATGTTGCTTTGTAGTTGAGGATCCTCGGATAAAGGTCGGTAACGACCGGGGATGGCATACTTGTGTGTTAGTTGCCTATGTTATAGCTTGGTTAAAGCGTGAGGTAGCGTCGGCCTTATTGGCAGAGATCTGGTTAGGTTCTCGGGGTCGTCCTTCCAGAGGTGTACCCATTTCGGTATAGGAAGTTCCTTTGCCTGACCATTTGTTGGAAATCCAAAGAAACAATATGAGCCATGTACGGTTTTAGTTGTATAACCTGCAATGGAATATGGCGGTAACCTGCTATTGAACATGGTAGCTATAGTAGGCATACGATGAAATGTTGTATGCTGGCTAAGATTAATATTATACTTTCGAAATGCTTTCTGCACTATGCACTAAAAATAATATCCAAAGAATTTTGCGTATTAAGCATTTTTGACTGTTATAAGGGGAAATCTCCTCCAAGTGTGCGTTTGCATTGTGTGTGTGGCGGGAGACCTTATGGAAGTTTCATTTTTCAAAAGCATAGCGGATTTCTTTTTATTTTCTTTGTGAAAATAACTGTTTTTTAAGATCTCACACCAGTCCCATGACTGACCTGGAGTTTATTGTTCTCTTTCTAAACTCTGGATGCCCACCAATTTCCACATGGGCAGCCTAGAGTCAGGTTATCAGGTCATTCTGGAATTCAGGAGTTGCTGTGGAGATCAGGAGCAAGCTGGATGGTGAAGCGTATCACTAGTATATGTTATATTTTCTTCCGCTGTTTGTTGTTGTAACACTCTGATAATGTAATGTGATGTAATCACAAATATGATTCTTTGTTTTAAAGATTATTCATTGATATATTATATGTTGTTCCGCTGTGAAATGTGAGATTCTGTTATTGTTTCTGTTTCTTCTTCTACCTTCTTCTTCTTAAAACCCTAAAGATTCGTAAGTTTGTTCCTCTTTAGCTAAGTTGTTGTGGGATTTTGCCAGCTTAAAAGAGGTACGGATTTGCGGGCCTTTACAAGTGGTATCGAAGCATTTGGTTAAGCGATAACCCTGGCTCTATTGGGTGTTACACATTAGAGATAGAGTCAGTAGTGCTCTATAATGAGTGTGAGTGTAATAATAGACATGAGCGTGTATTTGTTAGTGAATATAAAAAATTGTTTTGTATTGTGTTGACTTATCGGTTGGTTGTTTATAGATTTTGGTCGGTGCAGTTTGGCCAACTGTATCGATAGGGGTTTATAACTCTTAAACTAGATAAATCGACACAGTATTGTTTTAAAATAGGGTAAATGAAATAATTTTACCTAAAACTATTTTTTTATATAAAAGAAATGATTTTCTGTAAATTTTTATGGTTTCTTGGTTGTCAGGAAATGATGATATTGAATCATCATCATTATTGTATGGAAATTTAATAAGAAATAATGGTATAACCAAAGACTTGGAGATAAATTTATTTAACAAATGAAATTTATAAATATGAATTGAAAGCATAAGGGAATGAATTCATGTACAAATGAGATTTGATTGGGATCAAGTTGAATAAAAATCCAAACTTGGGAAAAATAAAAATAAAATGGATTGAATCCAAGTAAACTAATATGATAACTAATTAATTCATGAAATAGGAAAGTTAAATTAGTTAAACTGGAACTTGAATTGTGAGTTAAAATAAAAATGGTTTAAATTTGCAGATTAATTCAAGTAAGTAGAAATAAATTGAAATTTTCCTTATTATTGATAAAATAAATTCGAAATGAATTGAGAAAGGAGAATTTGAAATTTAAAATGGATAAGTGAATAAAACTAATTCAATTAAATTAGTAGATGGAATGGATTTGATAAATGAAAATCAAATCAAGGATTTAAATTTAGAAGTGTCACAAGGAAAAATAAATTTGAATTTTGAATTGAAATAACTTAAGTAAATATTGGATAAAAGCCCGACTTAAGTAAAATTATGAAATGGTTCTTGTCAAGTTTTATGGAATGGTATTGAATGAAACTTGTTTGACTAATGGAATGCAAAATGAATTGAACAGAATCAATTAGAAATGAAATAGAATAAAGAGTAAATTAAGTTGGTATCAATTTAAATTAGTTATAAACTAGATTGGATATTCTATTAAGTGAATATCGTCGAATTTGCATAGAAATGGTTGTTGTTTGATGCAAACGAGATTGCATAAAATTCTATGAGTTAATGAAAGCCAATAAAATTGATTTTTGAATCAATTGAAATAGATATGTGTTCGTTTCGTTTAAAAAAATGAATTGGATGAAGGGAAGTGAATTGTAAATCGCTTGAATTGAATAGAAATGATATGGAATGTAGTTGTAAGCAATTAAATTTGTATTGAAACCTTATAAATTGCTTATGAGAATTATTTTGAGTGCATTGCTTATGAAAACTATGTGTTCACTATTGAAAATAAGTGAAATGTAAATAGATTTCCTATATACATCACTTACGTGTTTAAATTGAGTAAGTACAGGTACAAGGGGGCCGTTTGGCTGGATTTGGTCGCGCTAAAATGCTAATAATAATCCGCTTTGCTAAAAAGTGCTAAATAAGGTACGCCTACACAATAAAAATAGGAAATATGAACTGTTTTTGTTTTTTCCAACCGGGTGGGTCGATGTATATATATTTATATCTTTTGTCAAATTGCAAAAGCTCCTCCGCACAAAGGGGACTGCCAAAAAAATTCGAAAATTTTGGGAGTAAGAAAATTTTGAAAATGAAAAATTTTGTTAGCGACAAATGATTTCAAATTTGAAAATTGAAGTAAATTATTGAATGAAACTAATTTAAAATAATGATATGAATCAGTTATAAATGAAAGATAAAATTCAATATTCAGAGTTGAAGATAAATTGGATTCATATGGTAATGGGAAAACTAATTTGAATAGAAGTAGATATAAAACTTCTGTAAGGAAATGTATAAAATGATTTTGGAATCTGTAGTTGGATATGGTTAAATTGGATATACAGGTATAATAAAGAGAAAGGAAAATTGATTTTGATTTTTGAAGATAAATTTGAATTGCTCGACAAAAAGGTATGTATTTAAATTTCAGTATGAAATTTGATTGGGTTTTTGATCTAGCCACTTGGTTTTTTGTTTTCTTTTGGAATTTGGGAGCCCGTAGAGGCATTTTGTAGTTGCATCGAGCTAGCCGCGCAAAGGAGACGCTGGCGAAATTTTTCGAACATTTCGAGAGTTGGAAAAATTTTGAGAAATTTTGAAATTTTGAAACTTGAATTTAAATTTAAATTTGAATTGTTAAGAAAACAACGTTGTTTGGAACTTATAATTGAATTTGGAAAGTTAGTTGAATTAATGATGGGTCTTAAATAAAAAAAGATTTGTTTTGGTAAGATGATAAAACTATGTGGATTGGGAAAAATAACAAATGGGTTAAGGATCGTTCTTCTTAACCAGTAATTTCGGGACAAATTCTTTTAAGGGGGGAAGGATGTGACGACCCAGAATTTTGGACAATTGAAATTGAAATATTTAATTGATTTTAAATATTTGTACGATGGTTTAGCTTGAATTTTAAATGTAACTATGGATTTGATAATTTAAATTTTTGAATTTAATTATAAAAATTTGGGTAAAATGTTGAATCTTGATTTTAAAGCTGATTGAAAATAATTTGAATTCTTGAAAAAATTATATTGATGATACTGAAGATAATAGAAGCTTTAGAGTTGAATTTGAAACTGGTTTGTTCAGTTTTGAAAATATATCGTTTAAATCGATATTTAGAAATAGCCTTCCAAGGCACAGTTTAGGAATTCGACGAAACTAGTTCCATTGGATCCGTAATATTGTATTATTATCGGATTTCAATTTTCGTAACGTTTGGAGTTGTCGTTTGGTCGTGCGATAAGAAAAAGCGTTGAAAATAATATCGAAATTTAATTTAATAGCTGGGTCCAAAAAGCTATCTTCTCCATACGATCGAATTTGGACTCGAAACCTTTTCCAATGCGTTCGAAATAGGGGTATAACACTATAAACACCTAGCGGCATGCCTCAATAGGAATTCGAAATTTTAAGCTGCGTTAATCGAGACAATTTGAATTTGAATTTAAATTAAAAATATATTTATACCCTAAGTCAACACAGCCGCCTCAGTAGCCATTGTCTCCTTTGAAATTTCTATAGTTTCTCTTAGGCATGCAAATATCGAATCTTGTCCCCTACTCCTTCCTTTTAAAAAAAATCTTGTGGATTCCTTTTCTTCGTTGAAAACCGATTCGAAATCATTTGTAAACAGAGAAAAAAATGGCGATAGTCTTCACCTTCTTGTCCCTCTTCTTCTTCAAATCGCGTTCTTCCCTCTAAGAAAATCGAATCCTCATTCTCGATTTCTAATCGTTTCAAAAAAAACGGGGGGCCGAAGCCCAGTAGAGTGAGGAATTGAATTCGAAGTCGAGGTGGAGTTCGCGACCTTGTCGCGATGGTTGTTTCCAGGCGGCGGCTCATGTGAGGTATCGCGAAGGGTTGCGAGCATGTCAGAGCATGGCGATTCAGGTCGCGATTGAAGCATCGGTGGCAATTTAACTCGATTGAAATGGAGCAGCCTTGAAGCGGCGAAATTGGGTATCTTGAAACGAAGAGCGTCGTCGACTTATGGAGAGTCGAGGCTGTCGAGCTCGAGCGCGAGCAAATTGAAGGATGCGACAGTGAAGTAGGCAAATCCTAGGTACGCGTGGGCCGCACACGTGATGGATGGCGACAAAGCTGCGGCAATCATGGACTTAGGTTTCGTCGAGGGAATGGTGAGGTAATCACTTCTTTGAGTCTCATTCGATTTAGAAAGAAAAGAAAAAACATATATATCATTTTTGATTTTACAGTAGGTTAGTATACAGGTAAAACAGAGAAAATAATAACATAAAAGCTTTATTTCAATAAGTGTAGGATAATTCTGTTTTTTTTTACTTAATATAATCTGCATGCATATATGTGTATTTATGATTTTAGGAAAGATATAGGAATCTTGTAATAATAGGAAAAAAATTTAGAGAAGATATTGAATATATATATATATATATATATATATATATATATATTAAGGATGAAAGGATTTTTACAGTAAAGTAAATTTCTAGTTATGTGGTTCACACTAAAGAAATTATTTTATAAAATAAGGAATTTGTTTAAATAAAGTTATTTCAAATAAATCATTAGTTGATTAAATTTATTAAATGGAAATAAATTGTTCGATCATTTCGAATATTAATTTATAAAATTGTCTATACAAGGTCAAATTCTGTGAAGAAAACAAATCGGGAATAGAAATGGGTTTCATGCATAGGCAAAGGTGAGATCTTCTCACTCAAATTTTAATAATTGAAAATTTCAGTTATTGATTGATTATTGAATTTTGATAGTTAAATTTAAAATTGTTGATTGTGTGCTCGAATGATAAATTATTATCGGTTATATAGACCCTATTGCGCCGTATAATAGCGGATGATATTTTTATAAATCCCATATACCGCGATATACCACCTCGAAGTGGAATTGGTATTTAATTGTTGTGCTAACGTCTGTGGATGCAGGGAAACAGGTTGGAGGGATTCGACTGGATCCCTCAACCTTTTGAATTTGTTTCATATATTGTGTATTAATTTATTTATAATCTCTATGTGATTATACTTGTGATTGGAATTGTGGAAGGCTATGATTTAGCCGAATATATTTTTGGTATCGTAGAATACCGGAAATATGAAATTGGATTTTTTGGAAATTAAAGTAGAAAAGCCTTGACCGTTACAATTAAAGTATTAAAGTTGATTTTTATAATCCGCTCGAATTAATTCCAAAATAAATGGATTTTGAGATATGTTGTTGAGAAGTTGAAGGATTTATTTAAAAATTCGGATTTTAAATAGTTTAGAAAAAATAAAGGGATTTATTTTAAAAGATGATAAATTTGAAAATCCATTTGAAAATTGATTTTGGCATTTGAAAATAAATCCTTGGGAATCAAATTGAAATTTGATTCGATGTTTGTAACAAAATTTAGAAATCAATTTGGAAATTAATTTTGGTGATTGAAAATAAACCTTTGGGAAATCCATTTGGAAATTGATTTGGGTGTTTGAAATAAATTTGGAAATTAATTTGAAAATTGATTTGGTGTTGAAAGTGAATATTTGGGAATTGATTTGAAAAATCATATATCAATGGATATTTGGAAATTTGAATTCACAATGGGAATTTGTAAAGGAAAGGGAGTTTTGTTTTAAAAATAAATATTGGTTTATTTTTAAAATTGTGGAGAGGAATTTACGGATTTGGAACGTAAATTTAAAGTAAATCCAGAAGGATTTATAAATTGATTTGAATGAACCATTTTAGAATGGAAGGTGTACTTTCCCTGAAAAGCCGAGAATGTTTTCAATATAGTTTATAAATATAGATTGAAGTTGTAAAGATGGTTTTAAAGATAGAATGTTTGAAAATTTTTATTTACTTGGGTTATTTTGAAAATCTTAAAGTAAAGATTTATTTAATTAATTATAGAAGTGATTATTTAAAGATTTAATTGATATTTGTTTTAGAAAATGGTTATTTAAGTGGTTATACCAGATCTACTAACTTTATTTTAAAGTTAACTTGGACTTGAAGTTTTATATGAGATATTGGTATAATATTTTCATAACTAATATTTAAATAAATGCTTTAAAATAGTTTTTCCTAAATGTTTCCAAGTATATATTTTGGATAAGTGATTTAAATTATTTTAAAATATTTTAACCCGGCAGACTTTCAGTGGAAATAAATAATATCGGGAATTATATTCCGCGAGTGAAAAGTGATTTGAAATTTGTTTTCAAATGGTTGAAGTGTGAAAATATATCTTGCAAAGATATTTTGAAAATAAATAACTGGGGGAAAATTATTTGAAATCCAGTAATTGTTGTGAATGTTGATTGATAGTTAAATAACCGACTATCAATATTTGCTTTAAATGGTGTTTGAATTTCGATGCGACCGGGGGTCGGATTCCAAGTGGATATCCGGAAACCACATCGAACCTTTGTGATTGTGATAGATCTTTTATTTAAAAGATCAAAGTGGAAATTGTTGTGATTTGTTTGAAATCTGAATGAACACTTATTTTTTTAAAATAAGTGCTCATTATTCGGATTAGCCGGGAGAGGACCTTTGTGTCATATAACCCATTCCGAATAACGGTACGACGAAATGGGATTGCATTCGAAGACCGGTGGTGAAGACCGGGTATTTGCGAGAATGATAGGATGACCTATCGATTGTCTCTGCACTGAGTAGCTACGGTATAGAGATTCCCTAAGTGATGGGAAGTCCGATTGGGATTGTGAATACCCGGATTGCAAGGGCTTCTTCGGAAGTGCCTTTGATTCTGTTCGAACCCGGAACAGACTTGTATGGACGTGTGTCTGACGTTACAAGTTGAGATGTAAAGCTGATCAAATTTCTGCTGGTGGTGGAGCATTTATTCTCTTAGTTTAACACCCTTCTCTGAGACGTACGAGCTCAGAGGTTATGTAGTTGATGGTTACTAGCGATACATTCCCAATTTGATAATGTGGCATACGAAGTGTTGCTGATCGAAGCATGGCTTTTGTGAAAAGCGTAGCTTTGTGGACGAGACTTCGTCGAGCCTCACAACCCGGTAATGGTCGAAACAGGAATGTTGCGGCAAGGTTTTTAGGGGTCGCGCCCCTAGGGTATGTCCATTTTCTCCTGGATAAAGGGTGGTATCTTGGTATGGAGCCCAGATACTTAACTCATGTGGACACTGTAAATTTATTACTGTGTGATGTTGCTTTGTGGTTGAGGATCCTCGGATAAAGGTCGGTAACGACCGGGGATGGCATACTTTTGTGTTAGTTACCTATGTTATAGCTTGGTTGAAGCGTGAGGTAACGTCGGCCTTGTTGGCAGAGATCCGGTTAGGTTCTCGGGGTTGTCCTTCCAGAGGCGTACCCATTTCGGTATAGGAAGTTCCTTGCCTGACCATTTGTTGGAAATCCAAAGAAACAATACGAGCCCTGTACGGTTTTAGCTGTATAACCTACCATGGAATATGGCGGTAACCTGCTATTGAACATGGTAGCTATAGTAGGCATACGATGAAATGTTGTATGCTGGCTAAGATTAATATTATACTTTCGAAATGCTTTCTGCACTATGCACTAAAAATAATATCCAAAGAATTTTGCGTATTAAGCATTTTTGACTGTCATAAGGAGAAATCTCCTCCAAGTGTGCGTTTGCATTGTGTGTGTGGCGGGAGGCCTTATGACAGTTTCATTTTTCAAAAGCATAGTGGATTTCTTTTTATTTACTTCGTGAAAATAAATGTTCTTTTAAGATCTCACACTAGTCCCATGACTGACCTGGAGTTTATTGTTCCCTTTCTAAACTCTAGGTGCCCACCAATTTCCACACGGGCAGCCTAGAGTCAGGTTATCAGGTCATTCTGGAATTCAGGAGTTGCTGTGGAGATCAGGAGCAAGCTGGATGGCGAAGTGTATCACTAGTATATGTTATATTTTCTTCCGCTGTTTGTTGTTGTAACACTCTGATAATGTAATGTGATGTAATGTAATAACAGATATGATTCTTTGTTTTAAAGATTATTCATTGATATATTATATGTTGTTCTGCTGCGAAATGTGAGATTCTGTTATTGTTTCCATTTCTTCTTCTACCTTCTTCTTCTTAAAACCCTAAAGATTCGTAAGTTTGTTCCTCTTTGGCTAAATTGTTGTGGGATTTTGCCAGCTCAAAAAAGGTACGGATTTGTGGGCCTTTACAATATGATTAAATAATGTTTTGATAATAAATTAATCACAATTAATTTCTAAATTTGTTACCCTATTTGACGTCACAATTATCCTTCTTTAACTATTCAAAGGATTTTAACATATTGCTTAGTTCAGTATGCATCACCTTTTGTTTTATAATTATTTATTCATATAGGTTGAATCTCCTTAAATTTGAAAGTTTATTTGTTCTTATTATCTGCATTTTATTGTAATAGAAACTCATACATGATTAAAGGATGTTTGGATAACAAATTGATTACAATAAATTTATAAATTTGCTACCCTATTTGAAATGACTAATATCTTTCTTTAAGTATTCAAAGGATTGTTAATATATTGCTCAGTTTAGTGTGTTTCACTTTTGTTTAAAAAAATTTATTCAGATAGATTGAATTTCTTTAGATTTGAAAGTCTATTTATTCTTATTATCTGCATTTTATTGTAATTGAAACCCACACATGATTAAAGGATGTTTTAATAATAAATTAGTTATAGTAAACTTATAAATTTGTTACCCTATTTGACATGGCTAATGCTTTTTAAGTATTCAAAGGATTGTTAATATATTGCTCAGTTTAGTATGTTTCGCTTTTGAAAAAAAGTTCATATAGGTTGAATCTCGTGATTTAATCGTATACATATATATTTTGTTACCTAATTTAAGTTAATATAAGTTCATAAATACATAATAAAATTTACATGTTATATGACTTATTTGAATTAATTAAGAGTTTTGGGTTAATCTTTATATAGAAATAATTATACATACATACATACATATAAAACTTAACGTTTATATTTTAAATTGTATAGTTTAAATGATTTATTAGCATCAAATTTTTTTAAACGAGGCAGTAGTTTATGCATATGAATTATTGTTGGCTATTCCTAATCTTATGTCGTAATGATTCATTGATTGCTAATTGAATGCTGCATAAATCAAGTTTGTCAAAAAGGGGAAGATGAACCATTCGTCTTTATCATCTTTTATTTCTTTCGTTTTTGGCCCTTATGTGATTGCCTTTAAACTTATTCTAATTTATTTATATACATCAAGTTATCAATTGATCTTACTTACCTAATGTTTAACTATTCTGTCACACAATTAAGGAATGAATATATTTGATATATTCAAACCATATTTTTATATCCCATTCTTTATTTTTTTAGAATCAAATTAATAAAAAAAATGGTATCAAATAAAATAATGATTTTATTTAAAAGAAATTCAGATAAGTCTAAATACATTTAGACTTCATTGGCCCATTAAAGATCTAAAATGGTTAAATTTTTTGAAATTCAACCATTTTTTCCGCTGCGGGCTGACCCAGTTCCTTCAAAAGGTGTGGTTAAGTATTTGAGAAATATTAAGGACTTATTCCTCATATATGGGAATGGATACCTCCTTATGAAGGGTTATACAGATTCGAACTTTCAAAGTGATATAGATGATAGTAAATCAGTGTCTGGTTATGTATCTGCACTGAATGGTGTAGCTGTTAGCTGGAAAGTTCCAAGCAAGAAACAGTTGCTGATTCCACAATCAAGGCCGAGTACGTCGCCCTCAATGAAGCAACAAAAGAGGCAGTTTGGATGTGCAAGTTTTTGAGTGAGCTCAGAGTGATTCCCGACACCAGGAATCTTGTAGCATTGTTTGTGACAACAATGAGGCGATACAAATCGTAGAGGAACCAAGAGCACACAAGAAGTCACGACACATTCTTTGAATGTTCCACTTAATTAGAGAATTCGTTGGGAAGAAAGAAATTATGATCTAAAGGGTAGATACCGAGGACAACATAGCAGATCCATTTACGAAAGGCTTGGCTCGGTCCGTTCTCGAGAAACTGATTGAAGGGATGGGATTGAGATTTCATAATTGGCTCCAAGTGCAAGTGGGAGATTGATAGAGTTAGGGGTATGCCCTAGGGGAAATTCTGTAGTTTATTATAAATTAGTAACTCTGAAATCAATTCTCATTCGAAATAAAGGTGTTTCTTCTTTCTATTATATATTTATTATAATGTGTTATAAACGATTAAATTTTTAGTTAAAATATATTTAACAGAAAATCCATAAATGATATGTTTTGTGATAATAGTTACAAAGTGCTATAATCATGAGTAATTTATCAAAATAAAATTAAATATACCATTTTAAATGTTCCTAATCAAGATGCAACGAGACTAGATATCGATGTACCCATTGAGACTAGAGTATGTAACGCTCTCTAAATGTTGGGCAGTGTATCATGACTGCTGGAGGCACCTAGGGGTCACGTACTGATAGTTGTTGCATAACTATAGAATGACTCGCTTGATAGTTTCATATTGGTTAATATAACTAAGGTTAAAAAGAAAATATCAATGTGACTAATTTACAAAGTTCTCTTGACTTGAGGATACTGTTGATCTTCAATGTGGAAGCTCCGCTCTGATTATAGTTAAATAATGGCACGATGTCCATCGAACGACTATAGTTGGGTCGAGAGAAAGCATTGGAACTGAAACACTATTCAAGAGAGGATTTGTCTCCTCGGTTATATAAGGTTAGTATCATGGCCAACTAAAGTCAACTCAAAGTCAAAGTCTCTAGGCAGAGCAGTTCGATAATATAAAGTATTATTATTAAACCGAGTTTTTTGTTTGGACTGTAAAGTTGAATGCGGATGATATTGGATTTTTGGCCATTACCGAATTCCATAAATCCAAAATGACATAGTTTTTACAAGAGAATTGGTGTAAATAATTGTCACTATCTGGTACCTCTATTAATAAGTAAATTAGATTTTAGTAGAAGACGTGTAAGAGATAAATTCAACCAAAATGTCACACCACCTACTAAGAAACATGTAGACGTTAATATTCGAATAGTTTGATATTAATCGCTGACTGAATTTACATCTTTGAGTCGCACAACCGAAATGATGAATGCTCTAAATGAACCACATGATTTAATTAATTTATAAGTGCTGTAAATTAATTAAATAAATAATATTTATGAAATATTAATTACTAAATTTTATTTGATTTGTTTGAATGCCTTGGCATTTAGTAAAGTGTGTGTATATATATATATATATGAGTTATAAACGCGCATATTGATATATGATACTTTTAGAGTGTTTAAATTTGATTTAAACATGATAAATACTAAAAAAAAGGGTTTAAATAAATTAAATCAATTACTAATTGTGAAATATTAATTATTAAAATTTTATTTTAATCTATTTGAATAACATTAGCATTTAATGTGTGCATATCTAAAAGTTATAAACGCCACATTTGAATTAGATTTAAATGATATTTAATGCTAACGAGATTTTGGAAATTTTTGAAGGCCCATGGGACACCATCTATGGCTAACCATGTTGTAGAGGAGAGAAAGATGATCTAATTAACATTTAAAAAAGGAAGTAATAGGAGAAAGTTTTAAGAAATGAATATGAAAGGTTTCTATCATTCCTTTAAACACATTTCCCTTTATTTTCTTTTGTGATTGATTTCTTTTCTCTAATTATCATCCCTCTTACTCATCTATCAGAGAATTTCAAATTTCCATTGCTTCGTAACCCTAAATTTCCAAAATAAAATATCAAATAAAACTATAACAAAAGGTGGTTCTAATCTCTTAATTCTTGCAAAATTCGGAGATTGATTCATGGAATTTAAGAGCCTTTGATTCATCATTCAAGGTGAATTCTCTTGGCAGCATCTCAAGGCGATAGTTATAATTTTATATATTCATCATTCAACTTGTTTATGTAATTTAGATCCATCTCCTATTTCATCTCATTTGAGTATTTGTTTATTTGATCAAATGGATTAGATCCCTTTTGCTCCATCTTAATTAAATACATATGTTCACCATGTTATTTTAATTTGAATCTGTTTTAAGATATATTTTGATTGTTTTCCAATTCATATTGTCATTATTAGATCCACATTATATGATCCTATATTTAATTAATTTTCATATTGCTTAATTGTTTAGATCTGAAACCTTTGCAACACATACATATGTGTCTGATTTGTCCTATCCATTTTATTGTTGTTTCAAGTTTGTTATTTAAAAAAACACTTTTTGATTAAAATCTAAGTCTTTATTAATAAAATATTTCTATTATTGATTCAAATAGGAAACATATGTTGTTTATTTATGTTTGCATGTATGTTTTGTGTTCAATATCTCAAATTCAATCTTTTGGTTTTTGCATACTTCTCTTTAAAGGTATATTGAAAAAACATAGGTTTCCTTTATAAACATAATTGTAATTTATTATAAAATATCATAAACCCTTTGATTTCCTTTTAAAATTAAAGTCAGGCTTTACTTGTTACTTTATATTAGAACATATACTAAATATAAATTTTAACATAAAGATGTATTAAGTTTAAAACATTATTTACAATGATTTATGTATGTGTGTATGCACATACATATTTATATGCATGTGTATATATACATACATACATCATGTATAATTTGAATTGAAATTAATACAATGGACTTTTAAGTAAAATCATAATTTTTAATCTTAAAACCTTTCAGTTTTGAAACTAGGTTCAAAATTGCTGACCTTTTGAAGTTATAAAAGTGACACTTAATTTTATCTCATTTATATGTATATGTATATGTATATTATATATAAATGTAAATATATGTATGTATACGTATTTTTAATAATATTATAGACAATAAAGACATATACGTGGAAATATCATCTCTACACACTATCTGATTTGTTGCACTAGATAATAGTTACATTTTATGTCATGAATAAATTGCCAATTAATATCATTTAATGACCCAATCGATTTAAGTAGAGAGAGAGAGAAAATGGAAGGTTTCTCTCTCCATATAATATTTATTATACTCTCATTCAATCACCCATTTTTAAGGAAAGAAATGAAAGGTTTCCTCCCTAAATTAACTCTCATAAATAATTATTGAGTGTATTTGATGCACTATACATTTAAACTAAATTAATTTAAAACTTCCTTTAACCAATTTTAAATAAATAAGACTTTAGTTAATGTTTTATTAGATTTGATCTAATATACATTTAGACTTCATAGGCTTATTAAAGATCCAAAATGGTAAATTTTTTGAAATTCGCTCATTTCTTCCACTATGGGCTAACCCAGATCCAATACTAATATCTTTCAACCTTTTTAAAGTGACAATGCATAGAGAGTTTATAGCAGTTGAGATGGATGTTGAATGACTGAGATTGTGCTGAAAAACGAGCAGGAAGAGCGTCTGACCATTGACCTAGTCGCATGGGCTGATGGGAGACAGCTAAATGCAGAAAGGAATGGGTGGCTAAGAAGCTTGCTAATTGTCCTTCTATACCAGGCCCACGCACTGTATTTAATGCATATTATTGTTGATGGTAAGCCATGGGAGTAGGTATATTTTTAACTGCTTTATTACGATGTCTTTTACAGTTGGATGTACATCTCGTTTTGTATGCCTATGTGGCAAGGCAGATGAATGACTCTGGTCAGGCTTCAATGATATCTGAGCGTGGCACTGGCTATGGAGCCAGTATAGACGGGCTAGCCTGAAGCCATTCTACATGTAGATAGCCATGAGTAGACCGATTATTCTATGTCTAAATTTGCTGAGAGTTGGCCGGTGCTAAGGACCATGCTATGATAGTGACGCTAGACCAAATGAGGGACGATGGATGGTCTGCTTAGGACTGGTCGATGGCAGGTGTACTGAAGCCGGGATAAAGATGGATCATGCTTGAGCCAGTCTTGTCGAGTATATTGGCTGCTTAGGAAGTCTTGAGCTATATTGGCTGGCAACTGAAGTGATGCTGAGTGGATGGACCGACTTGGAGTCAGATTGAAAGTTGGTAGGCATGAGAGGGTCGGTCATCACCAAGCCGGGTCGAAGTGGACCGGGTAGGGCTGTATTTTGAGATATTGATATGTTAGACTATGTATTCATTTTGAGACATGTTTTCTACGAGACTTGATGTACTATTTACATGATGCATTATGACATTGAATTCATGTCTCTTTGATATGATATGCACTTGGTTTATTACATGTTTATGTTGATGTTGTATTTATTCCTAACATTGTGGGATCTAGTATATATATATGTAGATTGTGATAAATATGCTTTGCATTGTTCTTATAAAAACTACCCCTATTCGTGATACTTATGGAATCCAAGTGCATTTGTACATGGATCACGAGTGTTAAGAATGACGGACCGTTAGAATATATTTATACAAAAATTTACCTATCAATATAAATGACATGCACATGTAGGTATATGTGTGTATGCATGTATATATGTATATGTGTGTGTATGTATTTATGTATAACATGTATCCAAGAACTGCTAGCTATTTCTTTAGCTAATAACATTAAATGTACTAATTTGATACATACATACATGTAGCATTTTAAACTAAATATCATATAATATCTTTAAGAGTATTTTAAACTAAATATCATATAATATCTTTAAGAGTATTAAATATCATATAATATCATATAATATCTTTAACAGTATTTTAAACTAGATATCAATTTTGAGACAATTATAGTTATATAATAAGTAAAGGCAATAAAAATCTTACGTTCTATGCAAAGTTCTTTACAAACTAATAACCAGGTCCGACCTTGGACTTAGGTCCTCAACTTGTAAGGGGCCCCAAAATATAAATATTTAATATAAAGAGTATGTTATCTTGGTTAAGTGAAAATGTGTTTAGCTTGGTGGATAGACATGTAAATCGCATACAAGCAACTTAGGATCAAGCCTTACATTTGCCTCTTATTTTGCCCTCCTTTATGATACTTTGTGCTTAGGGCCTCCTAAACTTACTTTGTTGGGCATGAAATTTTATTTTTTTGGCCTAGGGCCTCCAACCACTCAAGGCAGACCTGCTAATAACATAATATAAAAATTTGAGATAAGGATAATATAGTAAATATATTGTATTATTAGTATAATAAAATTGATAAGCAATGTATAAATAACAAAACATCATTTTTCTTAATTTTCTTTTGGCAAGGCCAGCGGGGTTAAAAATGGACCCCTACCATTTATTGATATACCGAGAAAGAAATACAAAGATAGAAGAACTAGCTACCTAAAAACAGGCAAGCAAGAGAAACATAGAAATTAGACAAACAGAGGACAAGGCATACTAAAGGAAAAAGTAAAAATAAAAAAAATAAAAAAACCAAACGAACAATAACACAACTACACGAAGAGACAAGCACACAATCAACTGAGAGCATCAAGGAACCCCGACTCAAACGAATGTTTGGAAGCCATAATTCCGGACCTCAGCCCCTCAATAATAGCTTGTTTCATTTGCATTGCAGATTTCCTTTTATTGCTGAATATTATAGCATTTCGTTCATCCCATATCATCGAAGTAAATACCTTCAGTGTGAAAAGATGCTTAATTTGCCTTAATTTTTCTTAATTTTCGAACAAACACAAAAATAATATACAAATTGGTTTACTGTCTTGTATCAAAATTTGCCTTTTGATTTCTGCTTTTAAACAACAAATTTGTTTTTTAAGCTAAATAAGGGAACTAGAAGTTGAACTATGCTTAGTTGCGTTGAAGCAATATGGTTTTATAGTCAATAAGGTATAAAGCAACTCAAAAATGAAATCCCGAAACAAGTTGAGGTTTGTTGGAGCGATTAGGAGATCGAGGATGAGATTAGCCCGTCTCTCGTAGAGATATTATGAGTATGATTGTACTTATGTTTGCTATGACCATTGTTAGTTCTTCATGAAGAATCGTTGACAGCAATTGTTTTAGAAAGTAAAGTCTCTAATAAATACGAATCTATTGTTTTGGGAACTTTTGTAAAATCAACGTACTCAAGTTTTAAAGTACACGGCCGCCACTCCTCAAAAACATGTTATAAAATACGCGTATTTTTAAGTATTATGATATTTGTGGAAAACCCTTCAAATATTTGTAGAATACTCGGTAAATATTTGTAGAGAAATCTACAAACATTTGAAGTTTCTGAGCTGTGAATATTTGCAGAAAACTCTACAATGCGGAATTCTCTGTAAATATGTGCATTTTTTAGATAAATTTAAAAAAGATATTTTGATCATAGGAACAAGCGGTTAATGTTCGGATGCAATTTTCGAAAAACTGAAAATTTCTTTTTAACCAACTAAAAATACGAGTGTAATTTATAACATGTTTTGGAGAAGAGTTTTTCACTTGACAAATTTGAAAATAAGGGATAGTTACCAAATTTACATTTTTTATTATTCATATATATAATACAAGGTCAGCAACGTCTCTAAGATTCTATATCTACTGCTGCTGGGGTCAAATTCCACTGACATAGATTAATTATGTTAAAGGATAAATTCCAGACTATTTAGTTGATTTATTTATTGATACAATTTCTTCGAACACTATTCATAAATTTCAAATCCACTTCCACTCTTTTCTAAGAATGCACGTTTCATAAAAACCAATATTATTATTTTTATCGAAAATGTGCAGTCTAAAATGCAAATATTTATCTTATAAATATTGGTTGTGCACACCATAAATATTTATTTTACAATTTTTACAATCTATGCTATATGACAGAGGTGCTACGTGAAATTTGTCTTTAAGAAAAGTTTTTGGGCGTTAAGTTTGAAAACAAGACGCGGTCACGCGAATGGCTGCTTTCTACTTATATATTTTGAGTGCATTTGAGATTAACACGTATATGTCATGTTGTGAAGTGCGATCTTTTATTTTTATTTTTTTTTATTTTATGAGGATGTTTTTTTTAGAAACGTTTTGGTACACTATTCTTTTCTTCTTGAACTCCCTCGTTTTTCAGAAAAGAAAAATATCACTCATCTCCCTCAATCCACAAGCACACGCTAAGCACCCATTTGAAATGTAAAAATATTTCCCCCAAATTAAAAAGTTTCATCGTATATAAACTGAAGCTCTCCAATTTCCTTCACCAATTATCCATCTTCTTTCCGTAACTCTTTGCGAATAAGCCCATATCAACATTATTTTTCTGTAATCGTCCACTCATCGATGCATTGCGTATGAATGGGAGCTCAGCAGAGCATCAATGCAGGAAAAGGTCAGATTTTTGTTTTCTGAAATAATCAATATTTTTTTTTTTTTGTTGATTTCTAATGATTTTGCATGATTTTACAGCGAAGATTGATTTCAATGTGGACTTCACTCATAAATTATGTGGAGCCTTGATGGTGCCTCCTTTGAGGTAGGCGTTTATTTCTTCCATCTATATAAACTTAACATTTTCATGCAGTTATTATATCTGAAAAAAGATATATTAATGTTCTAATTCATTAACTTTGTTCTTCTTTAGGAGTTGTAGTAATCCATTTTCACTGATTATTGGAAGGTATTATATACACTCCTTATTCTTATTCTTTAGAATTATAATTCCAAATTCATTTTGGGAATTGTATTCCAATAGAGCATCGCTATATACATATTATGTACTTGTGTGCGTGTGTGTTTGTGGCAATGTATTGCCTAGTGAATAACGTTAAGGTAGGATGGAGAACTGGGTATTGGTGACTAAAAGATTGGAGGTATATAGTAATGCTCTTGAAATACAGTGACCTACTTTATGCCATTATCTGTGTATTTTTTATTTTTATTTGTTTAAAATTATAGATTGAGTATTAAACATCCTAGTCTATTCGGAAGAAGTGAGAAATTAGACCTTTTATGGGACAAAGGGATACAAGACTCTTCTGTTATAATTGCATTCAGGCGCCCAAAGCCAGAGTGGCTCTCACAACAATCATTTGTTATTCAGGTCAGCTTGTCTCATATGAATTTTGACATGTTTATTGGTTGTTATGAAGATGATCAGTTAGCTTCATCTGTTGATTTCTAGCTTTGGGTAAGTTATATGGTTGCTTGAAGTTGGTATAATATGTGAATGCGAATGCAGGTGCATTAGATATTCGGTAAAAAATTCAGTCATCAGTGTAATACAAGGCAAACCCTAGTATATTGTATCCATATCAGATTTGAATTACATGAATGTTTCCTACTATTACCAGACAGTAGAAGTTGTAAATATGATGAAGTTGCACATTTCGAATCAAGCTTGCATCAAGTTAAAACTTGTGACCAAATACTACAAAACCTCATAATTTGAGTACCATTTCAAACTAAGCTTCTCCAGTGACGATTTGATTTTAAATTCCATTCAGAACATAATCATGATCGCAATTGAGAAATATCATTTAGTCCATGCCGATTTTCCCCCCTTTTTGTTCAAAGCACTTGCTAAATTTAAAATTTTGTCATTTCCAAATCAAAATGAAGAAAAGAGAGTTAAGCTTAGGATCAGTAGAAGCTCGACAATCGTAATCAATTTCAGAATCATGGATTGCCATGAAAAGAAAAAGTATTACTTTCACCTACTTAAATATCATTTAAAAGTCTACATAGAGATGTAAATTTTGAGTATAGGACTGACAAGATATAAAATTTTAACTTTAGGATATTCAATTTTTAGCTTATTTTAACGTCTTGACTGTCGTTGAAACAAGGACCAAGTCTAGAACTTGCCATATGTATATCTTGGTTAAGATTAAGCAACCACAATGTGCGTGCGCACTCCCGTGTTATACAAGTATGCAACATATCATCATCGCCCAAGTTCTGGGTTTCTTCCCATATGACATTCCTAAAAAACGGGTGAAGTATAGGACAAGGAAAAATGAAGAAGAAAAATTGCTCTAGAAAGCCATTTGTTTGGCTATATTACACATACTGTACCAATCTTAGAGAAAAACGATTCCCTTGTTATTTTTTCTACACTAACTGTAATTGGATATGAATCAGACAATCTTTACTGCTATAACTCTATTGAACTGGATTCTATGAATCTATTGTAGGGACAATATTATGAATCTATTGTAGGGACAATATTATCAATATTTAGTAAATAACACAGAAACAGAGATTAATGAAGTGCAGACTCATTCAAATTTTTGATCCAAATTCCAGCACTCGGTCACACCTGAAATTGCAGTTCATGGGTTACCTGTCGATAATTTTTCTGGATCGGGAAGTGGTGGGATCAACCTATGCCGCACTTCAATTGGTGTCGATCTCAGTGAACCAGCTACTTCTCATTGGAACACTACTACAAGTCTGAAGTTCGAGGTTTGTGTAAAAATTATAAGTTATAATCTGTTGACTGCTAAACATTGTTTCAATTACTCATGAATTTATACTTGGAATTATCTAATTCAGCATGTCCGCACTATTAATGATAATGGGCGTGCTATAAGCCAGGACCCTGATGGCTTTTCTCTTACAAGCAGGTAAATTGTAATGTTTATAACTTTGAGGTTGTTTTTTTTGTTTATTGAGATTGATTGCTCTGCAGCCTCATATGACATATTAACGCAGTGGGGGTACTTATGACAATATGATCATTTTGAAGCAAGAGTCACAGTATGCATCAGCGAACGATCATAGTTTTTCCAGAGTAAGTGATGGTAAAATTTCTTATAACCAACACCCACGTTTGTGAATATTTGTTAGTAATGGTTGGCCTAGGACTTAAAGTTTTGGCCTGTACTCAGTTATAATTTTGAGTGACCGATATTAAAATAGGAGTTCCTTAAAAATTTGGGTTGCTATTGACAATATCAGTTTGGGTACAATCATTTTGCTAGAGACAGTCTATACATTTTGCTCATAGTCAGTTATGCCTTTTAGTCAAACTAATATTGTCATTAACAACTCCCTTAATATTGAATCTAATATTATGATTAAAAATAAATAAATGCAATTAATACAAGTTGAAGTCCTAATTCATTTTTTGACTATACATAACTTTTGACTTGAACCTTGTCAGTTAAATTTTCAAATGGAACAAGGGCTGCCTCTTCTTCCAAAGTGGCTAATCTTCAACCGGTTCAAATTTGTTGCATCCAAAGGAGTAAAATATGGACCTGCTTTGCTAGTCTCAAGGTATGCCAATTAAATTTTATCGAGTTTGAGATTCATAATTATTTCATATTTACTCTTTTAGGCAATTGCAACTAACAAGTAACACCTATTATCAATTGTCAGCCTTACAGGTGGTTCGATTGTAGGCGACATGGCACCTCATCAAGCATTTAAAATTGGAGGATTTGGCAGTGTTAGAGGCTATGGAGAAGGCGCTGTTGGCTCAGGAAGGTCATGCTTAATTTTAAACAGCGAGGTTACGATGCCTTTGGTATGTACCCATGATTATGTATTACTGGCTTGCATATCACATGCAAAACAATTATTTATTAATAGATGTAGGATTTTTATATTGAATGAATTCTAACTGTGTGTTGTGAATCTTGTGATTACATACATTTCTTTCAAATATTTTTATCTTATATGTAAATGTTTTCTTCTTCTTCATATTTTCCCATCCGTAGTAGTTGTTACTTATGTAACCACTACTTAATTTATTTTTCTCCCTTTGATTGAGAGGTAGGGCATAGAGTGGTGGACCTAGTAATCATTTATATTTCTCTTAGCTTTTACCAAATTCTTTTGATTACCACCTAGGTTTAAAAAAACAACTTTACGCATCATCTAACAGTCTCTATTATTCTCAAACAGATAAAAAATGTGTAACATTCAACATCATCTAATGTTTATCTAAATGTTCAAATATATATTATTACAACTTCAACTGAATTTTCAACCGAGCTATTTGCACTCCACTGATTACTTTTTACTACGATGTTCTATTTATATTTATTTGTTATATGGGTATAATAAATAATATTTTCTTATTCACAAAACTTACTAACGTTCTACAACTTCGGATAAAGATAGATGTGTGAACCAAAAGCAGAAAATTAATTATTATTCGAAATTTTACAACATGCATTTTATTAGTGCCTACTTGGTATACATTTAATGTTTTGATTTAGAAGTTAATTAGAATTGCATACAGTAACTAATGTTAATTTATGCACACCATGTGTAGCAGTTTAATATTTCTCTTTATAACTCAATTTTGAACTTTAAAAACACTCCTTTATCCCTGTGCACACAATGACTTTGTATTTACTGTTTTGGTAGGATATAAGTTATATAACTGTCTCCTCAATACCAATGTTTTATTTGGAATTCCTTTCCAGTATTCTGTTTGTTTGAACTTGAAGCTGCAGTTACTTTTCTCTTAGCAGCTTTTAGTAAACATTTTTTTATTTTCACCGAGTTAAGAGAAAAAAAAAACTTGTAATCCATTACCCATTATCTAATAGTTTCTTTTTCCCAAATAGACAATAAAAATTCAAATATTCAACATTATCTAAAGTTTACGTGTGCACGTGCACACACATACATCCATACATATATGTATGTATGTATGTGTACATATATAGATATATGTATATGTATATGTATATATATACACATACATGCATATAATTTTTAGGTCCTCTGATAAAACTGAAATTTTGTATTGAAACTCATCTACCATAACATGATCCAAAACAGTGGCTTAAACAGGATACCTCACAAGACAATCATCCCTGTTGACCAGATTCATACGCTAACATTCTTTTATTCTGCATTCCAAATTCATATAATATACCTAGATCCAAAGAATTAAATGCATCAGAATTTTTCTTTTACTTTCGCTCGTTTTGATATTGATTAACTTGTATGTAGATTGTAAAAAAACTCTGCATGTACCGGTCTTTGCTGGTTCATGTACATATACTGGCATGGAAAACCGGAACATGTAGCAATGCTTATAGATTGTATAAGTTGGTAAGTAGCAGTTAACAATTTTATTGAACAATGCATCTTTCAGGAGTAGTTCATCTTTATATATTTATTAAGAGAAATAACACTTCAACTTTATTTGTGCATGTGTGTGGATTCTATATGAATTATGAAGAACTTGCATCCGACTTCATACTTCTTTTAAATTTCCAATAGTTTTATGAACACGTAATTAGATTTAATTTTGAAACTAGAATAAATGTCTAATTATTTTATTTTATTTTTTGTTCCAAGACAAAGGAACTGGAAGGGGCAGTTTTCATGGACTGTGGAACCGACATGGGCTCTGCTCATCATGTACCTGGTATATTTTCCTTCCAGACTTATTTTTCTCCAAATATCCATATAACAGATACTGCTTTCGAAAATATGCAATTAAAACAATTTAGAATGATGGTTTGTTCAGCAAAACAATTAAGAAATTATCTGCGGTAGTGATAAAAAACGAATTTCTTCCAATAAACAAGATGAAGTTTGTATTGAATCATTTGGTGATCCAAGTGTTTCAGTCGTATTTATGGATTTGATCGACTTTAAAACCTAAACAGTATGTTCACAATTTTTCTGGTTAAAAATGCCATCTTATGTTTGATTGCTCGAAGAATATTTACACATACGTAAACACGTACACACACACACACACATGTTCAATAGCCCCCTCCATTTAGCACCATTTTGCCGTCCCCTGATATCAACCATAAGTTTATATTTAAATATTTGTTATTTCTCTCTCCTTTCACATGGACCAAATATTTAAATATAAACTTGTGGCTAATTTATCGGAGGCTACAAATGGTGCTAAATAGAGGGGCTATTGATCCTACCACGCTCTCTCTAAACACACACACGCATACACACACGCATACATACACACACACGTACATACAGATACATACGTACATACATATACATACGTGCATACATATACATACGTATACATACATACATATATATATATATATATAGCACTAAGAGAGGAATTAGAGATTTTGAGAGGTTAAACAAGAGTGATGCAGATTCTTCCATACATACACATATACATACGTACACGCGCGTGCACACATACATATTTGTATATATGTATATCTATATATTTGTATATATGTCTATCTTTGTGTGTGTGTGTGTGTTTGTTTGTTAATTGATATTTTAAGGTTTTCGAACCCAAGATCGGAGCCACAGCCTAAAATGTTTTATTATTTTGCTTGTGGTCTTCGACACACATACATATATGGGAAAGATCCATATCTCTTCCTATTCATCCTTCAAAATCTCCCCTTCGGTTAAATTAAGAAAAAAAAAGAACCAAAGTTTTACAAAATAGCGGATAGGATTCATTTGTTATTGAGACGATCTTCATGATAATCTGTTCTAGAACATTTTAAAACCTTTTACCTCTAAAGAATATCATTTTGAAATGATCGCTGAAATAATTTTTTTTTCAATGGCTCATATTGGTTTATGATTCTGAATTTTTTTGAAATTTTAAAATGATACAATAAATTACGAGGACGATCTTGATGTAGTAAGATCTTATCTACAAAAACAATGGATGATTGTGAAAAAGGTAAGAGGGTTTTAGGGGATTTAAAGTTAGGGGTGTGGATAGTTCCTCTTCATACACACACACACACACTTGTATACACATATGTGCATGTGTGTGTACACACATATGTACTTGTGGAGTAGTTGCGCACATGCACACCAAAGGGGTTTTTTTTGGGGGGGGGGGGGGTGGGGGGGGGGTGGTGGGGTTAGTATGTATAAATATATGAGAAGGGTTTTGTTACAACCTTTCAATTATCACAGCTACACATTTCAAAATCAAATGAAACTTTGTAGATATGGTCTTACATGATAACATATCATCTTCACAATATTTTGATTAATTTGAATAATTCTAGCATATTAAAAATAGTATTTCAGGTCAACGGGTAAAATAAACGTATCGACGGTTGATATCAACTTAACATTTTATACATGAAGTTTCGAAATGATATCATTTTTCATGGACATGTATTCATAGTGTAGGTTGAACATCTTCAAAGTTTCATTTGATTTCAAGTTGTGCAACCCTAAACACGATAGAGATGTAGCAGAGTTGTGGAAGAGGGGTGTGTACACATACTCCTACATGTTTGTGTGTGTGGTGGCATCTAAATGCCCAAGCATTCCTCCATTTTTTATTATATAAAAAATATTGATCGATCTAAATTTTCGTTTACATATCATTCTCATTATGTCGCTCTTCTACACAAAAATTTGGATCTTTTCAAAGCTTCTACCCTTTCAGATTTACCTTCGAAAAATAATGGTTAAAAAATATATTATATTTCAGCCAATCACATTCACGAATGAATTTTTAGGGTTAAGAGATTTGGAGCAATGCAAAATATAGTGAAATTGATCTATGCTATGAGAAAAATCATATCCTAATTAATCAGCTCAAACCTAAACTTTTTGATATGAAAAAATTGACGGTAGGATTACAGACAAATGAAGTGATGGGTATGCGGAAAGACATACACACACATATATGTATGTATGTATGTATATATATATATATATATGTATGTATGTATGTATGTATGTATATGTATATGTATATGGCGTGTGCACATACATATACAGACATACATACATGCATATACGTCAGTATGATGTTAACTATATTTATTGCTTAACTTTCAGGTAATCCTGCCCATAGGCAAGGCAAACCTGGATATGGAGTTGGGTTTGGCTACGGCCTACGATTGAACTCGCAATTAGGTCAGCTTCGGGTCGATTACGCCATTAATGGATTTCAAAGGAAGACCGTCTATTTTGGCATCAATAATGTTACATCATGATCAGTCCTGATTTGAACTATCTCGCTTCAGACAATTTTTTATATGAAAAAATAGCAAGTTACAGTAGGAAATTATAAATATATTTCTTACTGCTGGACTGGTTTAACAATGGTTCTTACTTAATTTTAATTTTCTTGGATGTACGTAACACTTTCATCATCAAGTTATTTTACTGACTAATTGGTGTGGAATCAAAGATTACAACTGTAACAGAATATTCAATTTCATGTTTGGTTTTTCATCATTTATAAATGATACCACCTGTAAATGCAAAGTATGTTTGTTTTATTAATTTAGTAGGCTTATAAATGATTTAATTTATATGTATACGGATATACATATATATGTATGTATATAAATACTCACATATGCACCCATGTCAGACCGAGTGGAGCTGGATGCCTCCACTTACATTGTTTTTATACATACATGAAGCATGAACGGACGGGGAAATTAGAAGAAGCTATTGTGCTTCTTGGGGGTGCCTAAAGGGTTTTACAGAAATTAGTAGAAGTGGAATTTTATAAAATTTCTTGGTGATGTCAGGATCCAAGAAGAAGGGAGTGAAAGAAGATGAATGGTCAAGTAATTTTCCAGTAAATGAATAGATGTATATATTTTGTAGTGGTCCATATTTTTTTATCTACCTAATGCGATCGTTTTCTACTTTTACTTTTTTTTTTCTTTCCCTTTCTTCGTTAGTCTTGTTGCACATTGATGCTTTAAGTGCAAAACCAAAAATTAAGTTAACCTTTCAAGTTTAGTTCAATACCTAGGGTGATTTTTTTTTTTTTTTTGGTTTTAGCGAAAGGGGTATTTTGAAAAGGCAAGTTCGCAAAAGGAAATTCTAGGTTTACGTTACAAAAGGATCATTATGAAAGAGGAATGTTATTTTTAACTTGTATGTTTGCCTTTTATTTTAAATATTATAGAATAGTTTCTAATAATTGATAATAAACTATAAACTAATACAAAAAACATTGAATTAAAAAAAACGAGACATTGCATTTTTTAACTAAAGACTAACACACTACAATTAAAATACATAAACAAGACAAATAAACTACTGATGATTACAACGAATGTGTAAATTTTCCTCTAGGAAATTCGGTAACTCCATAATGTTTGTAACACTAATCATATTATGGACAAGCGCATAATCCACTTCCTGGTGAACGAAGATATACGTAATTTCTCAGCTTGTATAAATGTCATCGGATTTCTTCAACGCCATACTTTGGATTGCCAAAGAGAGACCGAAAGAAGCTTTTATTTATAGGTGACCGATCCAGTATATTAGGCCTTTTTTTATTGATTGTCTTGGCCATACACCAATCAATGGTCTGCTGTAACTCGGTGTCGTGTAATGGAGCGACTGGCATCGTTCTGAATCGTCTAGGCCTGAATGATGTAGTACCCTCAATGGGTTGCGTCTGAAGTATCCAGTTCGTCTCTCGAATTGATGGAGATTGTAGCTTGAATTTTTTGTACAGTTTGGCTGCAGTATTGCACCACTCTTCGTCTAAGTACACGGCGTCTTTTTCTGCATTCTAGGCACCGCTTTCAATTTGCAGTATGTTATTCAATTCTGCGTTCTAAATCCATGGAGATGGGAGCTTGAGGTTGTCTCGCTTGTTCTTTATTTACGATATGTTCAAGTTAACGCCTTGTTGGGAGTTAAAAGCCAGGGCAACCTGGCTGTTTCAATGGTCGGCATTTCTAGCACGAGTATTGATCATTTCCATGCATATATCAATGGAAGTTAGCTTGCGTTTTGGAGTATGGTTGGTAATGGCTATAGAGATGGCAGATTTCAAAGGATCGGGTAGACATGCCGTAAAGTAAAGGGAAAATTAAAAAAATTTAAAAAAAAATTGTAAAGAAAATCAAAATAAATACGAATATACGTTAAAAAAAACCGTTTCACGAAAATGCTCGAATTTGATGAGAAAGATGTTGTGGGAAGGAGGAGGAGTTATATAAGGTAGGGAGTTGATATTAGTTTGGCCATAGGTTTTTGACTTTAGGCCACCATTGTCGAAGTCAACAATATTAGTATGGTTGCATTCGTCTAGGTGAGAGGAGGGTGGTGTTAGTCAATAGGCCAATAGATGAACATGGCGATGGAGATTCTCGATCAACGCTAATGACATGAAGAGGTTGATCGCAGTGGAGCTATGTCAAAGGCAAAGTGAAGGTGACTTATGGATGCGTCTCGAGCTTCTGAGTGTAATGGTATTCGCCTCATAGTCTTAGATGGTCTAAGCGAGGAGTAGATCTTGGTCAAAATTTCAGCAATGGAGGTTGATCGGGGTCGAGTTGTGTTGTAGGCAAAGTGGAGGATACCGACTAGCTCATTTCAGTCCCTTGAGTACGATATGCAAGGCTACAAGGCCAGAAGTGGCTTTAGTGGCGAGGGTAGGAGACAGAAGAGACATCGGTTTTAGTCTAGGAAAATGAGTTGGAGATTTGGTAAAAAAGATGAAAAATTAGCTATAAGTCCCTCGAATTATTATATTTGTATTCATGTATATATCTTTATTAATGTATGAATTATAAAATTAGTAATAAGGCCCTAAAACTTAAATAGGTGATAATATCTTCATATAAAATCTCTTTGAGATGCACTTCATGTCTTTAAGATCATTATGAAATCCAGATCTTTTTGATATAACTTGTTAACACAATCAAAGAAGTTTAGAACTATCAAATAATGAAAATAAGTATATATAATCCTTTTGACTATATTTTTAGGAAAAATCGTGTGTTGATTATAATTTAGTAAACTAGATCTACATAAATATGTTAATAGGATTAATCAGATATGCGTAGAAATATTTCCATTCATGCGGCTATGAGCATTCACAAATACATATATGATAGAATTCTACCCATTTATTTAGCGACCAGCAGCCATAGATCTTGTGATAAAAGTTTGTTCACCAATGTGGCTACAAGAAGTTGCAGATATCAATGGATTATCCTTAGAAAATAATGGGATAGATGACTTGACATCTGCATAAGTGGTTCAATGATAGAGATTTAAAACACTGTGTAAAGTGGCAGAGAGTGTTCTAACATCAGATGATATGGTTCAACTGCGTGCTAGTGCTATAAATACAATTGTCCTTGTATCTTAATGATCGATCAAATGCGAGTTAAATACGAGGACATTATTACAAGTAGTAAAATCTCGTAAGCTACTCCAATTGTTTCACTTGTAATATTAATATGAGTTTAATACGGTGATCAAATAATTAAGTATGAGTTACAAGCGTAGATTAGATTGTTTACTTCGCAGTGCATAATTGATAATAAATAATAAGTTAAAGAATTATAATGACTATTGTGATAATATTTAGTGCACGCTTAAATTAAATATGGTTCACGTTAAAGTTTAATATATGTGCCTTGCCTATGTTAAAGGTAAACATTGTATTATTATCACTTATAATAATTGTTGAGATTTTGCATGATAATACTCATATTTCTCTTATAAGGCACCATAATAAGTTGGTATATTACTTTAGTGTGATTTTATTCCTTAATACGACGATGCTTTATTTATAGCCACTTGTTGCTTGTATATATATGTGTGTGTGTGCACGCGCGCGTGTGCGTGTGTGTGTGCTTGTTTGTTTATATAATTAATACCCTTAAAGGTATTATTTGAGTTTTGGATAGTGAGTATGACGAGACATACTCTATGTGATTAGAATTGCGTTTAGTCGGTCACGTAAGATCCATCCATTGTGAGGGTGTTTTTGATGGTAAACTTATAGTGTAACACCAGAGAGTCTAACACTCATCTTAGCTGACTAACAACAGGATAGCTCCCCGTGTATGTGGCAAGTTAGCCTTATTATCACCGGTCAACTACTACTTAGGCTTATCTTATTAATTAAGTTGATGGAAACGTCTGAACTGCGAGTTGAGTGTTTTTTGGGTAGCATGGAAACTTCGTAGGGATGCACATAATGCAACCGAGTATTTTCTCCCATTGTTTACTTAGCTTCTATTGTAGATTTCTATTAATTATGATTTTGTACATATTTTGGTGAAAATGTAAAATTTAAGGAATGCCCCTTTGGAAATCTTTTGGAAAATGGTTTTTAAAAATAACAAAGCTAATGAAATAAGAAACAAATGAATATGTGTGGACATTAGAGACGATTAAATGGGTGTTATAACTTGAGTGGAGTGGATTATTGTGTTGTTTGACATTACCTATGATAGAAGCATCAAGGGTGTCTGTGCTTATTTCAAGTGGTTGAAAAATGATAAATAGGTGTACTAACTCTTGTATGTGGATAATATGCTCAATATTTTCGAGAACAAAGATGAAATCAACAAGTTGTGACTGCATTTGAAATTGAAATTCTATACGCAAGATCATGGTGAGACAAAGAAGATATTGGGCATGGAAATGGTTAAAGATCGAAAGCTAGTAAGTTGAAGTTGATTCTACATGACTATATTGAACAAGAACTTACTCGGTTTAGCATGAATATAGAAAAGACTCTTGTACACTAATGCATTTTCATGTGAAGATTTGAAAAAAAGATTCTCCAATATCAAATAATGACAAGGCCTACGTAGTTAGGATGCCATATAGCACTGAAGTTGGTAGTTGAATACACTATGGTGTGTACAAAATCAGGCGTCGTTCGTACAATTTTAAAGGGACTAAATTCAAGTTTGCTTTATAATGTATTAGTACATATTGCAATTTGGTTAGTTATTGTGATACTGATTGTGTTGAAGATAGAAATCAAAGGAATTCAAGATGCATTCATGATTTTACTCTTAATGCTACAATTATTAGCTTGAAATCAAGATTGTAGCCTGTAGTTAAATTATCTACTACGGAAATTGACTTACGTCTATTGTTGAGGGTATAGCTAAGAAGACACTTTATTTGATGTGGTCGTTTGTGTCTTGTGTTCTATGCATGAGAGTATGGTGATGAATTGTGATGGTCAAAATTCAACTCACCTTGTTGAAAATTTTGCTTCCAGTTCTCGAATAATACACTAGTTTCAATGAATTAATCAAAATTAGTTTATCTAAAAAAAATTCAAACAAAGGTAATGCAACAAATATGTTTACAAATCATTGCATACAAATCAAACATGTTTCGCTTATTGAAATGCTAGACGTCATGACGCCATAGTTGGTGTATGTATGCGTGTGTATTTGTGCGTGTGTGTATGTGTGTGTGGAAGATTGAAAGAGTTTTGGTTTCCTATATATAAAATTGAAGATTGGTGGAATTTCTAACATGTCGTCAATGGTGATGACCATGTCGAAACTTATTGGCGAAGCGATGTAGATTCATAATTATCGGTTGAAGGTGGAGTTAGCGTATGCCCTTTTTTGTAATATATTGTATCGAGATTTGTTGAAATCTGTGACATAATATTCCTAATTGTACAGGAGATCATAAGTTTCATGCAGAGTACAAGCACTACCCACTAGACAAAATTAGGTGGTGACTGAACTCACATTGAATTGGAATCCAAGACTTACAATCAGCCTCCATACAGTTTTACATGGTGATCTGTTGCCGGAGCTGATCACCATTTTGTTTATGCTGGTAGCTTATATCGATGTAAAATTATCATTTTTGGTTGATTTTTGATTTTTTGCTAAGAGGCTTTTATTTAAGGATATGTGATTTGACCGGATGATTCGAACTTGATTTGACTTATAAACCTTGGTACATCTTCTCCAATATATGCATAAGATGTTAAATTCATCGAATCAAATTGAATCCTAACGTCCGTCTTTATAAAAAGATTAATTATTCTCGTATAGCTGTTTTAGAATTGATAAAGCCTACATTCTCATTCAAAGTCGATGAATGCTATTTATCAGCAGTAGATAGTAGTACCATTTCCCTTATCTCTATTTCTTATTATCTATGAGTTGTTTGGATCGTGCAGTTGATACAATTATGGCCCAAAAATGTATTTTGTGATCTTTGTTTCTCAACACTTGTATATCTGTCCCGTAATGTCTAAGGGGGCATTACATCGCATGGACGCACAACACCAACTCGACATGATTTCTTGATCCAGGTTACCCAGCAAAGCACACATGGTTATTACACTGAATAAGTCAAGTAGTTTGCTGAGAAGGGGCTGTTCTTTCATAGTATAAAAGCGACTGATTCCCCGAATAGTCTATAAAAAAGGAGCATACATCTATTAAACATAACTCCAAATGCAAAGATCATACAAAAACATCAAAGATATAACTTCGCTCAGCAGCAACATAGACCCAAATCACCAAAAAAGTCCAACGATTATTCCCACAGTTTAAACACAAATAGTAATAAAAAAACGACACACTCAAGACACGTTCAGAGCATACTCAGAACTATACTCTTAACAATGTAGGTATGATCTACTGCAAAGTATCAGACACCGTTAGACTAAACTAGAAATCAGCAAAAACAAAAGCGTTCTTAACGATATCAACACCTAAGTTTGCTGAAATGCCTGCAACGATTCCTCAATTTTTCCATTTTCAGATTCACCAGTCTTCTTCTCAGCATTCACATCCTCTCTTTCAACCAGCTTTTCAGAACATTCGGTCTTTTTCTCAGAAAACTTCTCTTCCGGTAACACTTCAGGATCTTCGTTCATTTTCTCAGCTTTTTCTTCAGTCTTCTTCTCTGCATTCTTATCAGTCCCCTGTGCATTCTCATCAGTATCCATGCCTACATTCTCAATTGCGTTCTCCTCTGCATTTTCATCATTCTTCTTCTCTGCTATCTTTTCCTGTGATAACATATCTACATCTTCATTCCTTTTCTCATCCTTCTCATCTTTTACTATCCTTTCCTCTTCGGCTTTGTCCTCTTCTTTCCCTTCTTTCACCATTGATGCAGCAGTCTTCTCAAAAAGTTCATTCTCTTTACCTGCATTGTTATCGTCTTGTTTCTCCAGCAACTTATCAGAAAATAGAGTCTTTTTCTCATCGTTCTCATCCACTCCTTGCGATAACATATCCACGTCTTCATTTCTTTTCTCAGCATCCTTATCTTCTTGTTTTTCTTCGACTTTATCCTCTTCTTTGCCTTCTTTCACCATTGATGCAGCAGTCTTCTCAAAAGTTTCATTCTCTTTACCTGCATTGTTATTGTCTTCTTTCTCCAGCAATTTATCAGAAAACTCGGTCTTTTTCTCATCGTTCTCATCCACTTCTTGCGGTAACATATCTACATCTTCATTTCTTTTCTCAGCATTCTCATCTTTTACTTTGCTTTCTTCTTCGACTTTGTCCTCTTCTTTACTTTCTTTCACCATTAATGCAGTGGTCTTCTCTGAAGTTTCGTTCTCTTTATCTGCATTACTGCTATTGTTTTCTTTTGTTTCCTCGCCTTCTACATTTGCATTTCCCTTTTCCCCATCAGATTCATCATCGTCCGACTTGACTCTCTTTCCTTTTTTACCACTGCTGCTAGATTCCCTTTCCTTTTTGCCGGTGCTTGATTTCTTCTCCTTTTTCGGTGGTTTCTCTTCTTCAGGAGACTCTGTAGCTTTAGCTTTAGCAACAATTCTTGATGATCTTCTAGGTGTCTCACCTGGTCAATAGCAAAAAAAAAAAAAAAAGGTAAAAAAATAATACACATACAAGCAGTCCGTTTATCACAGATGTGTGTGAGGTCATGCATGAATGCATGAATAAGTATAAGCATCACCAAATATGCATGTAGTCTGTTTCGCTGGATACAAATCTTACAAACATCTACTTCTATACACACTTACATTTTAGTTAATACTACTCTTCCAACCGTATTTACTGTAATCCTAGTCGTGTTTCACTTGCAAGGACTGGACGCAGAAATATTAGGAAGAGAGGCAATTTTTTTAAATAACTTGAAAATAAAGTTTTACCCTCGTAATCAGTGGAATCTTCACTAAATAAAATGTACATAATATGTCAAAGCAAACAAAAAAATGGTGAAAAACTAAATTGTTTTTCAGACTATATAAAGTATGGCATGCTTTGGTGTGATATAAATGCGCTAAAATCTAGGATTTCAAATGAAATCTTGACCTAACTTCTCGTTCATATTTCGGATTGAGATCTTAACATCTCGGTGAGATGAGTGGCAAAAATGTTAAAATATCATGTTTGAAATCTTGTCTCATCCAAGTACAAAAAGGAAATTCCATGAGAGATCTTGGATGAGATGGTGTAGATCTAAAACTCTGATCAAAGGTATATTTATGTTATTTTAGTGGTCGTAGGAACAATGAAGGCAGTGAATCATATGTAAATAATTTCCCGTTATTAAGGACGTACAGAGCTAGTGATGCCAATTCACGGGACCACAGCTGAAATTGCATGTTCTAGTTACTATTAGTCGATAGTATAAACATATATACGAAATGTGACGGTTTTGTATATTCAGTTAACAATACACTTCTATACAATAACTAGTAAATGTGAACTGCATACATATCTAGTAATATATTGTATATACCATATGCTGCAAACTTACACCACTTAAGGGACATCACATGAAAATAACATTAAAAGTACTCTAACCGATATGTCTTTAGACCACATTTCCCATCCCTTCATATGTTACGCTTGCAGATAATTAGTTATTTATATCATTATACAAACTAGGACCGACATGTTCGAAAATGACTGCTGACAATGAATTGTATCCACTCCCAAATCAACAAATCTAACCTCTTTTTTCCTTCAACTTTACAAACCCAATTTCTTACTTTCACCAAGCTAACAATAAACATCGATTTCTCCAACAATTTTATAGGAAAATTTTATTATTAATTTGCAATTCAAACATATATGTGGTATACTACTTTTGAACCCAGGGAGAGCACATTTGACCTCTCCCTTGTCCTAGAGTAGATAGCCCTAATCCTTTGTTTTCACTCTCTAACTTCATTAACCACATAATGCAAGGGGAACTTGACATGTATAACATAATATTTAGGTCCTATGAATATGCGACAGAATGTGTACGTAAGGAAAGTTCATGCAATTTTCCACACGTGAACAGAGAGATAAAGAAACAGACCAGTTCCCCAGTCAAATTCTGATAATGTGGGTCCACCAGGGTGAGCACGCAAGTACTTATCCAGCTGTTTCTTAGTAGTAACCTCTTCACCTGTTGGTGAAACAAAAATTACTTCCTTCTTCCCAGGTGTTTTGCCTTTCTTAGGCACAACCTGTTGTCAGAAAAATAACAAATTAATGTTAATACATGTTTTGCTCAATCACTATGAATGTGTCGTATCAAAGCCCTAACAAATTATCTGAAGATGAATATTTTGCTTTCCCAAGATAAAACCTACTTTTTTTAAGTTACATGGATATATAGTCTTATATGTAATGTTGATATCAAATGAAACACGGAAACATATCATCATTTATTAACATAGGTCAACAGATGATTATGTTGATAATAGCTTCCACACTAGGAATATTATAAGTACTTCCTTACAACATGTAATTCTGCAGTATACTTACCACAGTTGTTGAGAATTATTCACTAATGTAAAAGTATACTGAAGGGACGCCATAAGGGGAGGATACGGTACTACACTAACTTTGTTTTTCTAAAATATCACGCTGAAACTTTAGGGCTCAACCCCGAAATTCATAGTAAAAAATCAATCCTACAAAGGTTTTTTTTGTGAAAAAACATCCCTTACCCATGCAATATCACTTACTTTTTCATAATCAACAAATAATAATATAGCAGCTAAAAATTCCCAAATTGATTTCTAGCTAACCCTAGCACTACCAAAAGTACAGATTACTCGGACATAAACCGACCTTTTTAACCCTAATCGACAAATGAAATAACCAATTATGCCCCAAATATGACTAACCCTAGCCAATTAAGTGATTAACAAACTACGAAATCTAGAAAAAAGAAAATATAAATCGAACCTTTTTCTTCCACCCCTGAGGCGCAGCCAGCTCGACAGAAGCAGACACTTCCGCCGCCATCGCTTCGCCAGAAACTTTCGCCGGAGTTGCGTTGTCGGTCGCCATCTCCAAATTTATTTCGACTGTTTTGTTCGATTGGAAATTTTGGGGAAATAATTATCGTTACGAGGATATATATGTTTAAGTGGTTGTAGTTGCCGCATAAAATGACGGTGTTAATTGGTTAACGGCTCAAATGAATCATAGAGTGGAAATTAGGAGGCGTTAAGTCACGCCGTTAGCGAAATATTGAATACGTGGCGAATTTTGCTGAATGAGAGCCCTCTAACGGCTCATATTTTCTTTATTTACGCACCAACCTCTAGCTCAAAATATACCATCATTTGTTTTTAAATGTTAACGCTGGTTGTATATTAGAATATTTGAAAATAATATGTACTCTTTTTTCTTGTAAGGTACCTATTTAGTTTAAGGGGTTATAAGGTTTCAATGAGACATATTATGAAAATACATGAATTTTGTATTTTAGTTAATGAAGTATCTTTTTCAAAACAAAAGAAAAAAATTTGGAATAGAAGGGAGCTGAGATACACTAGTTACAAATAAAGTTAATATTTATCACTTATATCGTTTCAACATATGTATATCCCTTATCTTTACAATTTAAGCCATATTGAATGGATAGTGAAGTTGATGTATCCATATCTGACTTTAATAAGTCGGTTTATTACACTTCTCGGATGGATAATTCACATATGATTAACTATTGAAAACCTTGTCAAAGAAGCTCGTTGCAGTAATACTAGACAAACGATATATATGTAAATGTGTGCACATTTGCGCTCGTATTAATGGATGCACTCCATAATCATGCATTGGTTAGTATTGGTGGTTGGTTAAAACTCTGTGCATGAGAATGCATAAACAACTTTCTTAAAGGTTGCAGCAAGAATGCCTTTGCGACAAAATCACCAGCATTATCATCTAATTGCAATTGTTGGATTTCAATTTTATTAATCTTTTGTAACTCAAGTGTGTAGAAGAATTTTGGTGACATATCCTCTTTTGATCTTAGCGGTACATGCAACATTGCCTTCAAACATTATGGTTGGAATTACATCAGTCGAGGACAATGCACAATTTTTTCTAATGTTGATCTTAGCTACACATAGTCACGACTTGGTTCTTGTAGTGCCAATATCTCGGAATGATTGGATGATGTAGCAACCAACATCAACTTTGTCATTCTACAAGAAATAGTTGTACTTCCACATATAAATACGTAATACATTCATGATCAAGCTTCATAAGGATCAAAAAGATATTCAACATCTACATAACATCTTAACTGAGAAGATAAATCTCCCAAGTAGAATAATCCCCTATTAGTTGTACCACGAAGATAACAATGAGTTTGATTTGATGTAACTCGGTTCTAGACTCTAGCTAATAAGTTAACCGAAAATGAGATATCAAGCCTTCTACACTCCTCCAAGTATAACAAAGCACTAATAATGCTAAAACACTATACTTTTGGACCAAGTATCTTCTCACTGCCTTTCGTTAGACGGAGATAGATCCTTTTTCATATTAGTGATTGAATAACTGGAGGACAGCATAGTGACAACAATTATCCATAATAAAGAAATTTATGACCTTTTCAGTGTATGTCGTTTTATGTATAAGAGTTCCACTTGAACTTTCCTTAATCTACAGGTCGAGAACATATTTTGATTTTCAAAGGCTTTTCTTCTCAAATTCACTTTTCAAATATTCAATGGCAGTTTTTACCATTTCAAGAGTACCAACTCAATTAATATAATCAAAAAATATTACAATAATAACATTCTAAATTCATCTCCCTTAATGAATACATATGGACATGTGAGATCCCTATTGTTGCTCGATTTTTCAGCAAAAGATAACAGGCTTGCCCACCAAGCTTTCGGCATCTCGCCCCGAAATATATGGTCTCCACAGCATTCAGCCAATCCCATCATCCATGAAAATGCCTTATGAAGCAGCCTATTTAGCAGGCAACCGGTTATTGTATAAATTCGGACAGCGTCCGACCAATTGCTGAAAATTTTCAAGCAACACACACCTACTTGCCTCGTCATTAGATAGCCTGTCCGCAACATGAAGGCCTCACCCCCCGCTTGCCTTTCCAAGCCCGCCTCGATCCTCTCCTCCTGCATCCCCATTGAGGACCAGTCCGCTTTGATCGTCTTTTTTTATCTTGACTTGGTAAGCCGCTAGAAAAAGCGCTGGGTAGCCCCTGCATAAAGAACGCAATGACTCTACACTATTTCACCGAAATGATCAGTGTAAAGCAACACTACTAATCTGACAAAACATCATTATGCAGCTAAGCAATGGCAACATTATTCAACAATAATGCGTTGTCCCTATACCATCTTTCCAATAATAGCTAGGATCTTCCAATTGGCCATCATCTAAGCCGTTTTCTCCATCTGGCATCCTAGCTTTCCCATTTTTAAGCTCATAACACCATCAACGACCACGAGGATTCCCAAGGATCGATAGATCAATCTGAACCGTCTGAACCGAGCCTCAACTGCTACAAATACAACTTTACATACAAATCGATCTTTCATTCCTTGCATACAACATCGTCTCTTGTAATCAATCTCTTATAACAAAACTCAAAGCAATAGCATTAACTATAATAGTGGATGTAGATCATCTTGATCAAACCGCTCCAAGTTTCAGTCTCTTTGCTTTACTTGCATTATTACTTATTATCTCTTCATTTTCCATGTATTAAGATGGAATTAGCAAGTTACCATTGTTAATAACATTTTAAACCTATGGTTTCGAGAGTGGCTAAAAATTTAGTCAATATTTTGACATTAAAAGGAGGGGCCTTCTCTAAAATGCCCTCAACTTTCATCATCTTTCCTCTTTTCGAACTCCTACTCTACTCAAAAAATATACACCATGTAAAATAACAATGAGAATTGGGCCGATTACTCAAACGCCACAACACCAATGGCGCCATCGAAGTCAGTGTCCTCTATCCCACTTTGGGTTTGAGAGAGATAAGTGGCTCGACCTGGTTAATCGGTTCACCAGCATCGGGAGATTGCCCTTGATTTAAACAGCCTCAGGTCTATGATAGACATCTCGGAAACTATCAACTATAGTTCAGTAGTCCCAATAGTAGTGGACAAGACTCCTATCCAGCTCATTGCCCCTGACACTTTCAACACTACACATGACCCCGTGAAGGCGGTTGTGCCGGAAACCCATATTAGAGCTGCTAGGATGCCATACATGATCAAGACTTTGTCTACGATGTCCCTATACCCGAACCTACATTATATCAAAGGGCTTAGGCTGCTTGCCCCTCCCTCCTCATAGAAAGACACTTTGAAAGCACCTTTAGGAAACAAAGAGCTTTTAGTCCATTTCCAGTCCTAGAGGGAAATCCCTAGACAATGATCTAGTGAAAGGCATGGCTAGTATTCTAGGTCACCTTCTATGAACAAAAATAGAAGTTCGTCTACCCCAGTCCATCACTGTCTTACCAGTGCCATTGATCTCCTTCCCTAACAAGACGTTGGAGAAGTCCCTTCCCACCTAAAGGTTAGTGCTCCATCCACAACAATCAGAGGTGGGCCTCCATGTGGAAATGGCATCACTTTGGCAGCATATGTTAAGAATCAAGACTATAAATTATGACGGTGGAGGGATTATCTGATGATGAGAATAGGGAACTTTTTCTGATGATAGTTTCGGAACTTACATTCTCCAAAGGTACGCCTTATCTCTCATTAGAAGTATGGCAAAAGTACCAATTCGTCCGATCATATCATGATTTTCAACTCTAACAATCAAATCGGCTAGCTCTCCGGCAATGCAAGTGCCTTCTGTCTCCCTCCACCTTGACTGAACTGGCCATTCAGTTAGTTTTTACATCTTCAAGTAGGAAGTATTCACTTCTAGGCTAAGTTATGCATGTATTTAAGACTCATTTCTTTGCTTTGTATAAAAAAGTTATGATGGCGAATGTGCTATGCAACATATGACAAAGGTCGAACGAGGTACTCTGTTACTTTGTCAACCACTTCAATAAGGAGCCAATTCATGTAAGAGAAGCATACAAGAACATCAGGTCTCCCTGTGTTCTAGGGTGAGGCACCAGTAAATGATGTGGAACGAATTACGAAAGAAGCCTGCCTTGTCCTTGACTAACTTCTTTCGAAGAGCCAACAACATCATGCGAGTGGAAGAGGTCGACTTGTCTGATAGAGATGAGGACGGTAGCCAAGGCAATAAGAGTAGCTCATGAGAGAAAAGCCTTCGTAGAAACAATAGTTGTTAAGAGAACAAAAAAGATCCTTGAAGGTGATTCTCAGTTCAAACCTAGGTACACTAATATGCCTCATTAACTCATAATATGGAAACCATTTATCTCACCACAATGGATTATGCATCCTACCAAAGTCCTCCTCACACCTGATTAGGGTGAAAGGAGGAATCCCGAGGTAATGGAAATTACTACGAGTTCCATAAATTTAATGGCCATTCCACAAATGATTACCACCACCTAAAATATAAGGCAGAGAAGTTAGTCCAAAAAGGTGTAGTTATGTAGTATGTAAGACACCAGTTTGAGCAAAGGAATCTCTGAGAAAAAATCCCTCGCCCCGCTTCAATGAGTAGACGACAATAATGTGGCTACAATCAACACCGAAATATTAATTTTCTTTACCCCTTATTTCCCCAAAAGCAATAGAGGGGCCCAAGTTGATGCAAAAGGGAGCTCGCCCCATAGTAATCAGACCCACTTAGTAGAGTTTCAGGCCCGACTCTGTAGTTAGAAGAAGATGAAGCGAACATCACCTTCTCAACCGAAGACAAAAGAGGAGATAAATACCCCAATATGACCTCATGGTCATATCATTTGACATTGTTAGTGCTAAGCTACATCAGGTCTTCATTGACATGGGAAGCTCCGTCAATGTCATATTCAAGAATGTCTTCATCCAAATGACGCTTCCATCATCTAGCCCCACATCTTATACGTTGCCCATATATGGTTTCAAAGGAATTGGGATTATTCCTTCGGGTTTGACTTCACATGTAGTTACCTATGATGAGGAACCCTGCTCTGCCAAGATATAGGTAAAATTTGTAGTAGTACATTGCCCGTCTTCTCACCGTGAAATTTCTTATTAGGGGAGGCATCGACTATGTCTGAAGCAATCAACTGGCTACCAGGTTTTGCTATAGAATCTCCTTACAATAAGCTAAGAATGAAGTTCTCATGCTACAACAAGAGTCAACAATGCTCATCGAAGGTTAACTCGAGAGAATACGAGATCCATATAAAGCTCCCATTCTTGCCAAAGCCGATCGCAATAGAAAAGCATTTGAGGAAGTAATAATCACATCACCTCCCACCCTCGAGGGAATGTGAGAGCTATGCAATGCTTCCGTTCATGCCAAAGGCATGAACAGTGGGGATCAACTCTCCTTGGCAAGTCCTAACAAAACCAAAGAGCTCATAGCAACATGAAACGAACAAGTTCAACCCCATTGGCAAGTGAGAACAATTGACATAACAACTCCTTCCCTCTTAATACAGTTGGACTCATCTGTGAGAGCTGAGGGTAGCCAAAGCTCCTAGACTCACGTATAAACATCCATATCTGCTAAGGACCTCATTGAGTGTATGATCCATGCCTTAGATCAATGTGATCTGGAAATAAATATAAATTATATTAGCAATGATCCAATTGACCCTCGCTTGGGGATATCAACCCGGATGGTGGTCAACTACTCCTCTTTAAGTTATTGTAATCGACAATGACAACCCTAGTAAGTCTTCCAATTCAGCCTAGAATTTTATTTGGAATCTAGGGAAGAGATGATACATTTCTTGAAACAAAGCAAGGACATGTTCGCTTAGGGGCATACTGGCATGACCAGCATATACCCCTCCACCATTTGTCATGTCCTCAACATCGACCCCAAAGCTCACCTTGTCCATCAAAAGCGAAGCACAATCAACCCAAAAAGATACATAGCATTAAAGGAATAAGTAGAGAAGCTTCTCGTTAATGATTTAATCTAGGAGTCTGAATACCCGGTATGGTTGGCTAACCTGACGCCATTTTGAAAACCAAGTGGGGGCATAGAGAACGTGTGTTGACTTCTCCAACCTCAACAAAACTTATCTGAAGGATAGTTTCCCTTTTTCGGCACCGATAAACTTGTGGATGCAACCAACAAACACAAGCTACTCACCTTTATGGATTCCTACTATAGGTACAAACAAATTGCCATGCACGGTCCAGATCAAGAACACACATTATTCATCACCAACACGGGATCTCCTATTACAAAGCAATGCCTTTCGGTCTTTAAAACGCAGGAGCTACTTACCAAAGGCTCATAATAAAATATTCAGTGAACAAATTGGAAAATTAATAGAGGTTTATGTCAATGACATATTAGTCATATCCATGAAGGCCGAGGGGATGTGTAGAACCTGGACGAAACCTTCGGCTTCCTCCATTGGTATAATACGAAACTGAATCCAATGAAGTATTCTTTTATTATCCACTCTAGCAAGTTCCTTCGATGTGTATAAGTGCAAAGAAGATATAAGTCAACTATAACAAGATTTAAGCAATTCAGGACATGCGGGCCTCCCCCACCATCAAGAAAATACAAAGCCTAAATGGGATGGTTGTCGTGCTCATCCACTTCGTGTCTTGGGTAATTGACAAATGTGTCATTCTCCAATCTTATCAAAATGGGTAAATCATTTACATGGACAGATGAGTGCACTGAATCATTTGAAAATAAGAAATAACACCCAACAACATCCCTTATCCTTTTCAAGCCCTTAGATGGGAAAAGCTCTATTCCTCGTAGTTACTAACCATACGATCAATGATACCTTGGTATATGATAAAGGAAAGGTTCAACAACCAATATACCATTTCAACAAAAGGTTACCGGGCCAAGAAACAAGATACTAAAGGTTGAAGAAATTTGGTTTCTATGCACCCCATAAATGTCCTCACCACTAACCTCTAAAACAAGTATTGAGCCAGCTCGACATTGTGGACCGCCTCCTAAAATGGGCAGTAGAGCTCGGACAACATCACATCACCTTCAATCCTTGCACGTCAATTAAGGGTCAAGCAATGACCAACTTCATTGTAGAATGCTCTAACCCTAACAACAACGATGAGAAATAGTCATCAACTAGCGGTCATGGTAGTTGTACGCCGATTAAACATCAAACGAAAAAGGGTAGGGGTTGTCATGGTCCTAATTACCCTAAAGGACAAGATCTCTGCTTTATCACCATACTATACTTTAAAGCGATAAATAATGAAGCCAAATATGAAGTCGTCCTATCTAGTCTCAAGATAGCAAGGGAACTCAAGATCGAGTCATGTTTATAATGACTCCTTATTAGTCGTCAACCAGATTGGGGAGTGCTTTCAAGTCAAAGGAAAAATACTGACCCTATATGCTATAGAGGTAAAAAAGCTCATTAACACTTTCTCTGACTTTAAATTGAAGTAGATACCCTATGAGAAAAATCCCAAGGCCAACAACTGGCCAAAGTTGTTAGCAACCCGGAAGAAAGCAATCCGTAGGTTTTGTTAGTGGTGTGGTCCTCCCTGTGTTTTTGAATTGGGGGAAACCGCCATGGAAACGATAATTAAATGATGTACAAGATAACCTGCTTTTGAAGTATTTTATGAATTACGAGTTTCCCGGAGAGTAGATGGAATTCTAAAAATCCTTTATTGGGCACCCCACTGCACAATCATAGACAACAAGCTGTATCGGATAGGCTATTCCACTCCCCTCCAAAGCCTGTCACCAAAGAAGAAGTTGAACAAATACTTAGGGAGCTGCAAGTGGGCTTTTGTGTGGATTATGCTAAGGGGAAAAGTTTGCCAAAAGGCTACTTGATAAGGATATTACTGGACACCAATGATCATTGACTTTATGGAATATGTTGAGAAATATGATCGGCACCAGTGGTTTGTAAAGAGTCTGAGAGCCATCAGTAGTAGATTGATTTGATTAGAAAGCCCCCAAATGCAAAGGGAGGATATAACCATGCAGTTGTTGCCATTGAATACTTCAGTAATTGCGTATAAGCAGAGCCCCTTACCGCGGTCACCATATCTAAGATTCTTAATTTTTTTCATCCAAAAAATCGACTACCATTTTGGACTTTTTTGAAGTGAATTATTACTGACAATGACACTCAGTTTAGAAGCGGGTAGTTCCTCAGATTTTGTGAAAGGAATGAGATAGAGAAGTGTTTCTCATATGTTACCCACCCTTAAGCAAATGGGCAGGTGGAGAACTATTAAATCAATATTGAAGAAGTGCCCTACCAAGGCCAAGGGAAACTGGTTTAAAGATTTGTCGCTCGTCCTCTGGTTATACAAGACTTCAAGTCGATCCTCAATAGCACACTCCTTTTTCTCCTTGGTCTCTGGGTATGAAGAAATGCTACCTATATAGGTGGACATCTCTTACTCGAGGTGCCACATTTAGGAATCTAAGAAAAATGAAGAACCATTATGACTTAAGTCGACGCCCTCGATGAAAGAAAAGCGGAGGCAGAACTCCGAATCGAAGTTCACAAACGAAAGGGATGATTGGTTTTTGCAAAAAACAAAAATCTGGATAGAGTATTGGGCCCAACTATATGGGTCCAGTCTTATATTAGCGATGGTTCCTACCGTCGCACTCATCTGGACGACAAGAACATCCCATGCACTAGGGACTCGAAATACATCTGGGCTTATTATGTTAAAGGTTTTTGTTATATGCTACAATTATAAGGTACGACCAGATATGCATGCAATCTTATATGGCGACCAAATTTTTGTAATGTCCTTTTTGCATAAACAAGGCACTTCATCCTTAAAAATTCTGTTGGATCAAACCATCTAACAAACGATGCTCCCTTCCATGACATGGACATCGGTGCATCCATGGAACGACCACCAATGAAGTGGTCATAATTGATAGGTCCATGGTGTATTACTCCATGAGGTTGCCCAAGCCAAAAGATACTATGTTCTATGCTAAGAACACGATGCATCGATAGCATGCCATCCCACAAAGTGGTTCCAATTTATGCATCCGTGGTGTATATCTTCTGTTCTAGAGGCATTGATGAAATGATGAAGCAATCACTCATACAATGGTCCTGATTCATTCGCTCGTGATGCTACCTATCCCCCAACAAGGAGACAGAATGTTAGTGCATGATGACGTGACCCCCACGAAGTGGTACCATTTTTTGTGTCCATGATGTATTTCTCCATGACAATGCATGAGCCAAACAATGCTCCTTTCTGCCCTAAGGACACCGCCGCATCGGTTACTGGACCACCCGTAAAGCGGTTGTAATTCGTGCATCTATGGTATATCACTTTTTGAGGAGCATGAGCCAAATAACGCTTCCTTTCTTATCCAAGGCTTGGATGAGTTGATGGTGCGACCACCTATGGAGTGGTCCCAATTCATTCGTCCATGATGGTGCCCATCCCCCAACAATGGGATGGGGAACTGGTGCCAAGAAAGGCATGATCACGCACGAGGTAATCTAGATTCTTGCATCCGTAGTGCTATTTACTTCAACTAGTTGAGGCAACCTCGTCTTAACAAAACCTAGCTAACAACCACGCCTAAGTGGCCTTGCGACAAGAAGGTTTAGTGCCTAATTAATGCCTAGTCACAAACTCACCTCCAAAAATACACATTGGATGGGAACAAATCATCTCGATCATAAAGCCAAGTTCCTACTCTTTGTTCTCACTTTGCTTATATTTACAACATTTTGCTAATGTATGCCTAAGTCTACATGTTTGTTTAGCAAGGTCAAGGGCCATTTGGGATACTCGACAAGAAATGGTAATAATGATGAACATACACAACATAAAGAAAACACAATTGGCAGTCACATATATGACATATTTGTTAAAATGTAAAATAATAATGGAATATAGCAGTAAAAAAATGATTCATCGCATTTAAAACTAAAAAATGCATTTTACAACAAAAAGGGGTCTTACCCACCTTATAAAAAGATTTCAAAAAAAGCAAGCACACACCCTCTAGTCGATGATTTGGAATCAGCGTCATGTGTCATCACCTTCTTGACCTCTGCCCTAGAGGCGAAGCAGCAGAGGATCTTGTCAGAGAAGTTATCTACTCCTGTGTCAAACACATTGGAGGGGTTTGTCCAAAATAGGAATCATCTCCTCCACCACTTCCTTTTGAACCTCAAAATATTGATGGCATGTGAGGAAGTTGAGTGATAAAGGCAAGTAGAATTTAGTCATGAAGATCATCTTCAACATCTTCATCAACCTATTATTCTAAATCTTCTCCAGCTTGGACTTCTCCACTTATGAGCCTTGGAGGTTATGCAATGTTTATGTTTAAGGAGAGACCCCCATAAGTCCCCAGCCCTTAACTCCATTGCCTTCGTCTACGTCTTTAGCCGACCCATCTCTACCTCTAAATCCACCCGACGAGTCACCTCCTCAGCCTGCTTCCTCTCCACTATGTCCCTGGCTATTACCACAACATTAGGCCTTTATCTTAACCATCGCCAACATTTCCTCTACCAGGAGCCACACCTTAGTCTCTTTGACCATATGCTTCTTCATCGCTGCTACCATTTGTAAATCCCATGTATGCAAACCTCAGCCTGTGAAAGTGAAATAATAATAAGAAAAAAAGGTAGCAGTACAAGAAAATTATTAGGTAAAAAACAACTTAAAAAAATGGCTCCTTGACATTGGCATCCAATTTTGACTCAATGTTATGACCTGATCCACTTGACATAGGCTAGCTCAAATGTCCTAGAACCTCAATGGCCGTCCCGATCAAATTACGAAGTATCCTATGTAAGTCCACCTCATTCATCTTTTGGATCACCGATAAACTAATGCGCTCCACTACCTAATTTTGGCATCCTACAAGATCCTCCTGCATAAAAAAGAAGTATGATGGCCCCCACTTGAACTCTCTGGCACTTCCTCTGTCATATGCCTATAACGACCCTGACTCGACCTTCGAAACTCGGCACCGAATACGACACTCGTATTCAAATGCCGCAGATCCAAACGTCGAATCTGGTTCGCCGAAGCTTATAACACATTAAGTACAACTACACAACAGAAGGAAATGAATAATACGTTTGATGTACAACATTTGATACAATATCTGATACAACATCTGATACTCTATGGTACAACAGAATGATACAATAGATATCAGTACTATTAGAGAAACAAGAAATAGCAGCGGAAAGATAATGTCTTCAATGCCAAACTCCACGAACTCCATCTTCCTCCAAAGCTAGCTCGAACCACCATTACGTTGCATAAAGCTAAACAAGGTCAGCCGTCCAAGACTGAAGAAGATTCCAAAGACTGAAGGCCATCAAACCAAAGACTTCGAAGGCTATCGAATCTACACCTATTACTTGATTATCTGAAAACCCAACTCTAGACTGCCCGTGTGAAAAATTGTGGGCACCCAAAGTTTAAGAAGGGAACAATAAACTCCGGGTCAGTCATGGGACTGGTATGAGCAAACGAAAATAGTCTTTTTTCTTTAACAAACAAAAGAATTTAGATTGAAACTCGCAATGCCTTTGGAAAATGAAACTACCATAAGGCCTCCCGGTACACACACAATGCAATCGCACACATGGGGAAGATTTCTCCTTATGATAGTCAAATATGCTTAATACGAGAAAACTCTTTGATATTATTCTAGTGCATAGTGGAAAACATTTCGAAAGTATAATATTAATCTTAGCCAGCATAGGTACCATTATACTATGCCCACTATAGCTGCCATTTTAAATGGCAGGTTCTACAACTAAAACCGTACAAGGCTCGTATTGGATGATTGGATTTCCAACAAATGGTCAGGCTAAGGAACTTCCTATTGCTACATGGAAACGCCTCTAGAGGGACGCCCCGAGAACCTACCCAGCTCTCTGCCAACACAAGGCCGGTTATCCCCTTTCCAGGGAGTAAAACCTAAGATATGCCACCCCCGGTCGTTTACGACCTTTATCCGAGGGCCCTCTACACCAACAACATCACACAGTAATAAATATACTACAGCGTCCACATGAGTAAGTATCCGGGCTCCATACCATGATACCACCCTTTTCCAGAAGGAATGGTCATACCCTAGGGGAGCTACCCCTGAAACCTTACCGCATCTTTCCTGTTTCTACCATTACTGGGTTGTGAGGCTCGATGAGGTCTCATACACAAAGCTACACTTTTTCACAAAGTCATGTTTTGATCAACAAATGATCAGCAGCACTTCGTATGCCACATTACCAAATTGGGAATATATCACTAGTAACAATCAACTACATAACCTCTGAGCTCATACGTCTCAGAGAAGGGTGTTAAGCTAAGAGAATGAATTCTCCGCCACCAACAGAAGTGTATTTCATAGAAACCGGTTTTATGTCTCAAAGTGTAATGTCAGATACACATCCATACAAGTCTGTTCGGGGTTCGAACAGAACCGAAGGCACTTCCGAAGAAGCCCTTGCAAATCCGGGTATTCACAATCCCGATCAGACTTCTCATCACTTAGGGAATCTCTATACCGGTGTGACTCAGTGTAGAGAAAATCGGTGGGTTATCCTTTCGTTCTCGAAAATACACGGTCTTCACCACTGGTCTTCAAAAGCTATCCATATCGACGTATCATTATTCAGAATGGATTATATAACATAAAGGTCGTCTTCCGGCTAAACCGAATAATGAGCGTAATATTTAAAAACATATGGATAATGGGATTTTGGTTAAGTCACAACTTATTACCCAAAACTTTTATTTCAAATGGTTTAAACAAATTACCATTTCAAATCTTTTTACATAAAAAGATTTATTTCACAAAGTTTACCATCTTTCACAAAGATTTATTTACAGATTTTCAAAACAATTCCATTTCAAATTGGATTAACTCATCAATCTTTCAATTAAAGATTTAATTTATAACTTTCAAACCCTTTCCAATTCAAATCTTTTATATAAAGGATGCACCATTAAAATCATCTTCAATTTCAAAATAAGATTTAATCATCTTCACAAAGGTTAATTCATAGTTTTTTTCCAAACTATTTACAATTTCATTTCAAACTTGAAATCTTTCGATACAAATTGAAAATCCTTTCTTTTTATGAAAGCTATTATTATTTGAAATAAATAGTTCTCTTTTTGGGAAAAACTGATTGCAATTTACATAAGTTAAAGCCATTTAAGTATAAAACTTGGATTTAAATTTAAATTTCCAAAACCATACTTTTAAAATGGTTAAAAACCCATATAAACACCTTTATAACTTGTATAATCTTTTTAGACCATAATTTCCAAATCATTGAATTCAATTTCAAATATTGAATTCAAATTTAAATCAAATTATTTAAATTTCAAGTTTTATTAAGTTATTTAAAATAACTTTTATTTTTGAAACTCATTTTTGAAAGCTTTCAATTCCAATTCCAAAACTATTTTGGATTCAAGAATTCAATTTTTAAAATTGTTAAAAATTTGTGACTTAGCCGATTTCCTCTTGCAATCCATATTTGTGTGTGTATGGTGTAGTCTAGGGGTTTTACACAATAGTGCAACATCATAAATCATCACATCACATATTTAAGCACATCGATATTAATAAGCGGTATAATCTATAACGCTTATCGTTCATTCACAGATTCACAGATAAATAATATAAATTTATCATAGATAAATAATTACATTCATCATAGATCACACTGAAACAATTCATAGCACAAGGCATAATGTATCAGAAATATCAAACAGTTCGACAATCAATAGAATTCAAACATCCATAAGTAAACTCAATTAATTATCTGATTAATTTAAATCAGATACATCCTCAATCATGGTTAATTAATATTAATTAATGTCAAATCATTTGATAAATTGTCCTTTACTATTTATTAATTAAATTAATCAAACTTTTATTATTAAATAATTAACCTTTGATTAATTTCCCTTAGTTAATTCATTAACAAATTAATCAACCTTAATTAATTACCATTTAATTAATTATTCTTAATTAATTACAGTAAGTAATTATCCTTAATCACTTAATCAACTTTAATTAATCAATACTTAATGACCTTAATTATGTAATTAATTAACCTTAATCATGAAAGTATTATCCTTAATTATCCAAATACCTATAAGTAACTATCCTGTCATTAATCACTAACTTATCAAAAATATTTAATTAATCATTTTTGTAATTAATTATCATTAACAATTCTTAATTACAAATAAATTAGACACTTAATTATTAATTTACCAATTTTTTTTATTACAAATTGATAAACCCCTAATTACTTAATTAATTATAATTATAAATTAATTAACCATTCTTAATTACTTTCCAAAACAATTAATTAATAATAATAATTATTTATCTTAATTAACATTTTAAAATCTTCCTTAAACTTTGAAATCAATTATTACTAACTTGAAAGCTTTTAATTAAGTTTAAAACTTGTCTTACATTAATTACTTATTTAAAGTATTAATTGGATTTTAAAACATTGTTAAGTATTTACTTCATTTATTAAAACCTGAAAATAAATTCTTAACTTAAATTTGTTAAACCTTTATTAGATCATCAATACTTAAAATTTGATTAAGATAATTAACTTCAAACTTTTTAACAGGCTGCAAACTGAAATCAACCCGAGAGCATCCCTATGTTTACTCTAGTAAACACCCGAGTTCTCTTCCATTTTCCCCGAGACCTTCTCCCTTCCTTCTTCTCATACTTTTTCTTCCCTCCTTTTTTTTCTCCAGTTATATTTAAGTTAAAACTGTTGTTCAATTCCACATGAACACGAGTAACCCGAGCCAAACCATCTCCTACTCGAGCACTCCTTCGAGTTGCTCCCAAACCCAAAAATTCCTGACATAATATCAATGCCGTGCACGTGCACGAGCTATCAACGGCGTCGACATCTCCGGTGACTTGCTCCACACATCGGAGATCGTCTACCTGAACAAATCCGACCTTCAATCAAGTGTCGCGAAGCTCGAAACAAAATTGAGACTTACAGTTGAAACTACAAACTCCCAGTCTCACCAGAAACCACTTCGCCTGAGCAACCTCGATCACCAGAAAATCCGTGCCTTCGTCTTCACCTACCTTCACATCTCAGACACATCCCATTTAAATCCGGTTGAACTCGATGCAACGAAGAACCCGCGTCGTCGAAATTTCCATAACCAGTTAAAACTAGGGTTTAAAACTAAATTTGCTTATCGCTGACGCTATGATGAACTGGAGCACTTGCCCCCATTTTTCCCCGACTTTGTCATGCCTTCCTCCACCTACAGTTGAAAAATCGACTTCCACAGTTCCACCAGTCACCGAAATTTGATAAAAATCTTTTTTCTGATCAACTATGAATTGCTCTCAACTTACACAACTAAAAACCACCATTCTTGTTTTAAAAATCATATTTTGGAATGTTGATTCAAGTTATGCAATCGAATTAACAAATTATATCATTCGAATTTTACATATATTTAAGTTTTCTCTGTAAAAATCAATTTTTTGAGACAATATATCACCGTCCAACTTAAAACTATTTTTAGATCCTAACTCCAGTACAAACAAACCTATTTTGTTTTAAACTCCAAGCCTAAAAATGTTTTAATGAGGATATATTGAATTTTCTTGGTGATTTTCCACCTTGTAAACTAAAAACAGATAAGAAAAACTATACACAGCACAGTTATATAGATATACATAGCGCAAAGCACAAAGTTATTCATGAATCATATACACAGGCTTTAGTTTTGAAATGGTATGTTTACTCACCTGAAAAGATTTTGAAACAGAGAGCACGTTTTCTTTTGTTTTTGAAAACCTGCAGATTTGTTCTGCCTTAACCCTGTTGCTTTCTTTTGTTGAATTGAATTTAAGTTTTATAAGAAAAATAGTGATGTTTATATTTTTCTGGAATGCTAAGTTTAATGAACGAACTGGAACAAAGAGTAGATGTATATATAGAGAGAAAGTGTTTGTAGGGGAGGCTTGCTGTACAAGATTATTTCCTTTTGATTAGATTTTTTTCCTTGCCTCCATCTTTGACCAAAGATATTTTTCTTTTGGAGGCTGAGATGATGCTGAGATGATAGTAATAAATGTATATGTTTCCCATTTTGTTTACATGCATTATCTCATTCTTGTATGTTTTTAGATTTTTATTTGTAGATAATTTTTTTAATATTTTGTTTTATTATCTTCTTGTTTTGTACATACGAACTCACAGCAAACCTACTTGTTATTAATATTTTTTTTAATTTTATATGTGCATAGACACTTTGTAGGTAGAGATTTTTGTTTCCTTATGTACATAGATATTGTATTTGCCTTACATTATTCATGTACATATATTTGTTAAACAACTTATTATTTGAATTATACTTGTTAAGTTTCTTGTTACATGTTTAACACTTGTATTTCTCATGAATAAAAAGCTTTCAAAAAAAAATTTATATTACATTATTTTCTTATTTTATAGATACATCTTCTTAATCATTATTATATACATATTATTTAAAAGAAAATGCTTTTAAAACTAACTACCCATTAATTAGTTTACATAAATAATAATTTTAAACCTAAATCATTTTTTCTAAGTCATTTTTTTAAATTTTAAATTCAAATACAAATTCAAATTCTAAAGTCAGATTGAAATTTACTCATATATACATATACATATATATTTCAAATTCAAATTAATTCCAAAATTTACATTAACTATTAATTATTAATTTTAAAATTAATTCAAAATTGGGATCTTTACAGATTCCCCCCTTAAAAAAAATCCGTCCTCGAAATTTGCAGGTAGGGAAACAACAAAGATAGATACACAAAGATAGAAAAATAGTTTTCTAGATCAAAGTGGATATCTATTCTATATTTGGCTTACCATATCAGAATATCACCAATATGAGAACAAACTCATTCAATACTACACAGGTTACTCGGGTCATCAAATCTATGAAATATGCAAGGCACTGGTTAGTTCGAAGGATAACTAACCGTTCGTAGAATATATCGAGATCCAAACAATAGATAAATGGATTTAAATCTTCCACAATTCTCAAATACTATATATGGATTCCAAACTCAAGTCGGAATACCCCTAAAGTATATATAACTTGTCCCTTTTCAGACTTTGATATTCGCAAGAAATTACAATAGAATTTCAAATTTGGTTTTAATCGAAATTGTTTTATCGATACAAATCTTCATATTCAACTTTATATTTAATTTACCAATTTATTTCAAATAGAATTTCAAATTCATTTAAGTTAAAAACGAAAAGCTGATAGAAATTTAATGAAGAGAATACGAGATAGAAACTTATCTACACGATTCGTAAGGGCCACCATCACACCAAAGCTTCTTCCTCGAGCTGCCACAAAGCCAATCAAAGAATCGAATCGAATCAAAGGAGATTGATAGAGAAAGATTGTTTCCATTGTTGCAGGGTATTGACTATTCATAGTGGTACTTCGTTGTCCCCTATCTCGTCCTCTTCTTGTACTCATACTCACTATCAATGGATAGTAAGAGAATTTACTGAGGTAGTCGAACGGATATCTTAGGGATTACTCATTCTAGGGTATACTTCACCCTATCTCTAATGAGTTAACTAATGTGTTATACTCTTGAGTTAAAGTTTCAACCTTCATCTCTGATACCAACTATAACGACCCTGACTCGACCTTCGAAAATCGGCACCGAATACGACACTCGTATTCAAATGCCGTAGATCCAAATGTCGAATCTGGTTCGCCGAAGCTTATAACACATTAAGTACAACAACATAGCGGAAGGAAATGAATAATACGTTTGATGTACAACATTTGATACAAAATCTGATACTCTATGATACAACAAAATGATACAATAGATATCAGTACTATTAGAGATACGAGAAATAGAGCGGAAAGATAACGTCTTCAATGCCAAACTCCACGAACTCCATCTTTCCCCAAAGCTAGCTCGAACCACCATTATGTTGCACAAAGCTATACAAGGTCAGCCGTCAAAGACTGAAGAAGATTCCAAAGACTGAAGGCTATCAAACCAAAGACTTCTAAGGCTATCGAATGTACACCTATTACTTGATTATCTGAAAACCCAACTCTAGACTGCTTGTGTAGAAAATTGTGGGCACCTAGAGTTTAGGAAGGGAACAATAAACTCCGGGTTAGTCATGGGACTGGTATGAGCAAACGAAAACAATTTTTTTTCTTCTTCAAAACAAACAAAAGAATTTAGATTGAAATTCGCAATGCCTTTGAAAAATGAAACTACGATAAGGCCTCCCGGCACACACACAATGCAATCGCACACATGGGGGAGATTTCTCCTTATGATAGTAAAATATGCTTAATACGAGAAAACTCTTTGATATTATACTAGTGCATAGTGGAAAACATTTCGAAAGTATAATATTAATCTTATCCGGCATAGGTACCATTATACTATGCCTACTATAGCTGCCATTTTAAATGGCAGGTTCTACAACTAAAACTGTACAAGGCTTGTATTGGACGATTGGATTTCCAACAAAGGTCAGGCTAAGGAACTTCCTATTGCTACATGGGAACGCCTCTGGAGGGACGCCTCGAGAACCTACCTGGCTCTCTTCCAACACAAGGCCGGTTACCCCCTTCCCGGGGAGTAAAACTTAAGATATGCCACCCCGGTCGTTTGCGACCTTTATCCGAGGGCCCTCTACACCAACAACATCACACAGTAATAAATATACTATAGTGTCCACATGAGTAAGTATCTGGGCTCCATACCATGATACCACCCTTTTCCAGAAGGAATGGTCATAGCCTAGGGGAGCTACCCCTGAAACCTTACCGCATCTTTTCTGTTTTGACCATTACCGAGTTGTGAGGCTCGATGAGATCTCGTCCACAAAGTTACACTTTTTCACAAAGTCATGCTTTGATCAACAAATGATCAGCAACACTTTGTATGCCACATTACCAAATTGGGAATGTATCACTAGTAACCATCAACTACATAACCTCTGAGCTCGTACGTCTCAGAGAAGGGTGTTAAGCTAAGATAGTGAATTCTCCGCCACCAACAGAAATGTATTTGATAGAAACCGGTTTTACATCTCAAAGTGTAATGTCAGACACACATCCATACAAGTCTGTTTTGGGTTCGAACAGAACCGAAGACACTTTCGAAGAAGCCCTTGCAAATCCGGGTATTCACAATCCCGATCGGATTTCCCATCACTTAGGGAATCTCTATACCGGCGCGACTCAGTGTAGAGACAATCGACGGGTTATCCTTTCGTTCTCGAAAATACCCGGTCTTCACCACCGGTCTTCAAAAGCTATCCATATCGACGTATCATTATTCGGAATGGGTTATATGACACAAAGGTCCTCTCCCGGCTAAACCGAATAATGAGCGTAATATTTAAAAACATATGGATAATGGGATTTTGGTTAAGTCACAACTTATTACCCAAAACTTTTCTTTAAAATGGTTTAAACAAATTACCATTTCAAATCTTTTTAAATAAAAAGATTTATTTCACAAAGTTTACCAATCTTTCACAAAGATTTATTTACGGCTTTTCAAAACAATTCCATTTCAAATTGGATTAACTCATCAATCGTTCAATTAAAGAATTAATTTATAACTTTCAAACCCGTTCCAATTCAAATCTTTTATATAAAGGATACACCATTAAAATCATCTTCAATTTCAAAACAAGATTTAATCATCTTCCAAAGGTTAATTCATAGTTTTTTTTCAAACTATTTACATTTTCATTTCAAACTTGAAATCTTTCGACACAAATTGAAAATCCTTTCTTTTTATGAAAGCTATTATTATTTGAAACAAATAGTTCTCGTTTTGGGAAAAACTGATTACAATTTACATAAGTTACAGCCATTCAAGTATAAAACTTGGATTTAAATTTAAATTTCCAAAACAATATTTTTAAAATGGTTAAAAACCCATATAAACACCTTTATAACTTGTATAATCTTTTTAGACCATAATTTCCAAATCATTGAATTCAATTTCAAATATTGAATTCAAATTTAAATCAAATTATTTAAATTTCAAGTTTTATTAAGTTATTTAAAATAAGTTTTATTTTTGAAACTCATTTTCGAAAGCTTTCAATTCCAATTCCAAAACTATTTTGGATTCAAGAATTCAATTTTTAAAATTGTTAAAAATCTGTGACTTAGCCGATTTCCTCATGCAATCCATATTTGACTGTGTATGGTGTAGTCCATGTGTTTTACACAATAGTGCAACATCATAAATCATCGCATCACATATTTAAGCACATCGATATTGATAAGCGGTATAATATACAACGCTTATCGTTCATTCACAGATTCACAGATAAATAATGTAAATTTATCACAGATAAATAAATTACATTCATTATAGATCACACTGAAATGATTCATAGCACAAGGCATAACATATCAGAAATATCAAACAGTTCGACAATCAATAGAATTCAAACATCCATAAGTGAACTCAATTAATTATCTGATTAATTTAAATCAGATATGTCCTCAATCATGGTTAATTAATATTAATCAATGCCAAATCATTTGATAAATTGTCCTTTACTCATTTATTAATTAAATTAATCAACCTTTAATTATTAAATAATTAACCTTTAATTATCCTTTAATCAATTTCCCTTAGTTAATTCATTAATAAATTATTCAACCTTAATTAATTACCATTTAATTAATTATTCTTAGTTAATTACAGTAAGTGATTATCCCTAATCACTTAATCAACTTTAATTAATCAATACTTAATTGACCTTAATTATGTTATTAGTTAACCTTAATCATGAAATTGGTTATCCTTAATTATCCGAACACCCATAAGTAACTATCCTTTCATTAATCACTAACTTATCAAAAATCTTTAATTAACCATTTTTGTAATTAATTATCATTAACAATTCTTAATTACAAATAAATTAGACACTTAATTATTAATTTACCAATTTTTTTATTACAAATTGATAAACCCCTAATTGCTTAATTAATTATAATTATAAATTAATTAACCATTCTTAATTACTTTCCAAAACAATTAATTAATAATAATAATTATTTATCTTAATTAACATTTCAAAATCTTCCTTAAACTTTGAAATCAATTATTACTAACTTGAAAGCTTTAATTAAGTTTAAAACTTGTCTTACATTAATTACTTAATTAAAGTATTAACTGATTTTAAAACATTATTAAGTATTTACTTCATTTATTAAAACTTGAAAATAAATTCTTAACTTAAGTTTGTCAAACCTTTATTAAATCATCAATACTTAAAATTTGATTAAGATAATTAACTTCAAACTTTTTAACAGGCTGCAAATTGAAATCAACCCGAGAGCATCCCTATGTTTACTCGAGTAAACACCCGAGTTCTCTTTCATTTTTCCCGAGACCTTCTCCCTTCCTTCTTCTCATACTTTTTCTTCCCTCCTTTTTTTCTCCAGTTATGTTTAAGTTAAAACTGTTGTTCAATTCCGCATGAACACGAGTAACCCAAGCCAAACCATCTCCTACTCGAGCATTCCTTCGAGTTGCTCCCAAACCCAAAACTTCCTGGCATAATATCAATGCCGTGCACGTGCAAAAGCTATCAACAGTGTCGACATCTTCGGTGACTTGCTCCACACATCGGCGATCGTCCACCTGAACAAATCCGACCTTCAATCGAACGTCGCGAAGCTCGAAACAAAATCGGGACTTACAGTTGAAACTACAAACTCCCAGTCTCACCAGAAACTACCTCGCCTAAGCAACCCGATCACCAGAAAACCCATGCCTTCATCTTCACCTACCTTCACATCTCAGACACGTCCCCTTTAAATCCGGTCGAACTCGATGCGACGAAGAACCCACGTCGTCGAAATTTCCATAACCTGTTAAAACTACGGTATAAAACTAAAATTTGCTTATCGCCGACGCTATGATGAACTAAAGCACTTGCCCCCATTTTTCCCGACTCCATCGTGCCTTCCTCCACCTACAGTTGAAAACTCGACTTCCACAGTTCCACCAATCACCGAAATTTGATAAAAATCTTTTTTCTGATCAACTATGAATTGCTCTCAAATTACACAACTAAAAACCACCATTCTTGTTTTAAAAATCATATTTTCGAATGTTGATTCAAGTTATGCAATCGAATTAACAAATTATATCATTCGAATTTCACATATGTTTAAGTTTTCTCAGTAAAATCAATTTTTTTGAGACAATATATCACCGTCCAACTTAAAACTATTTTTAGATCCTAACTCCAATATGAACAAACCTGTTTTGTTTTAAACTCCAAGCCTAAAAATGTTTTAATGAGGATATATTGAATTTTCTTGGTGATTTTCCACCCTGTACACTAAAAACAAATAAGAAAAACTATACACAACACAGTTATATAGATAAACACAGAGCAAAGCACAAGTTATTCATGAATCATGTACATAGGTTTTAGTTTTGAAATGGTATGTTTACTCACCTGAAAATATTTTGAAACAGAGAGCACTTTTTCTTTTGTTTTTGAAAACCTGCAGCTTTGTTCTGCCTTAACCCTGTTGCTTGCTTTTGTTGAATTGAATTTAAGTTTTGTAAGAAAAATAGCGATGTTTATATTTTTCTAGAATGCTAAGTTTAATGAACGAACTGGAACAAAGAGTAGATGTATATATAGAGAGAAAGTGTTTGTAGGGGAGGCTTGCTGTACAAGATAATTTCCTTTTGATCAGATTTTTTTTTTCCTTGCCTCCATCTTTGACCAGAGATATTTTTCTTTTGGAGGCTGAGATGATGCTGAGATGATAGTAATAAATGTATATGTTTCCCATTTTGTTTACATGCATTATCTCATTATTATGTGTTCTTAGATTTTTATTTGTAGATATTTTTTTATTATCTTCTTGTTTTGTATATACAAACTCACAGCAAACCTACTTGTTATTAATATTTTTATTTTATATGTACGTAGACACTTTGCAGATAGAGATTTTTGTTTCCTTATGTACATAGATATTGTATTTGCCTTGCATTATTCATGTACATATATTTGTTAAACAGCTTATTATTTAAATTATACTTGTTAAGTTTCTTGTTACATGTTTAACACTTGTATTTCTCATGAATAAAAAGCTTTTAATTAAATTTTATATTACATTGTTTTCTTATTTTATAAACACATCTTCTTAATCATTATTATATACATATTATTTAAAAGAAAATTCTTTTAAAACTAACTACCCATTAATTAGTTTACATAAATAATAATTTTAAACCCAAAACATTTTTTCTAAGTCATTTATTGAAATTTTAAATTCAAATACAAATTCAATATTCATATTCTAAAGTCAAATTGAAATTTACTCATATATACATATACATATATATTTCAAATTCAAATTAATTCCAAAATTTACATTAACTATTAATTTAAAATTAATTCAAAATTGGGATCGTTGCAATGCCTCTTAAAACAGATGAAGTTCGACCCGGTATTAGCTTTAAGGGATACAAGGAGTGGACGTCCATCCACTGTGTTTAAGGAAGCTCGGGGCCGAGGGCAATGATGCCCCCTCGAGCAGCGATTCCCTCCTACTAAACCTATAGGGGTCTACTTTTGAAAAGCTATGGCTCTCCGTCGAGGTAAACTTTAGGACGAGGTATCACCGACTTCAGTTTCAACGTCCAAAGTTGAGAAATATAGCTAGACCACTGCAATATGAAAAACAAAACAAAGTTAGACAATAGATAAATAGAATTAAGTAAACAAGAAAGCTAACAACTACAAGACAACTAGTGGATCTATCCTTCGTTTGCCCCTACCACCTCCTCCCAATGAAAGTAGGTTAGGGGGAACTAGTGTAGCGACCCGACTTTCCACTCCCGAAAAATCGCATCACTAATTAAGAAAGAAAGGGATAGAAGAAGAAAAGAAAGAGAAGAAAGAGAAAACAACACATCAGAAAGTCACAGCGGAACGAATGAAATATAATATATAACATATACATAGTATCATATACATCAGAGTACACATCTAAACATCTCAATTTAGACAGTTATATCATTTCTGTCTAATACAATACAAGAACATCATCACAGAATAACACACAGCGGAAACACTAACTATATCTATACGCTGAAGCCTCCTGCTCAATAGCTCCTCCAGATTTCGTCAAGAGATAACCTGAATCACTTGACTACTCATACATAATATGAGTACCCAAGAGTTTAATAAAACAGAAAATAAACACTCGGGTCAGACAGGGATCTGGTGTGAGTAAACGGTTTAAGATTGCTTAACTTTAGAAAATCCTTTGAAAACAAAAGGTATCACGTAAGACTTCCCACACATAAACATGGAAAAGTTTTTACCTTACGCTAACCAAAACATTTGATAGGAAATCCAATGATATTATAATAGTGTCTAGGGTTTTCAAATAAATATGAAATAGCCGAAATTGTTACATCTATTAAATTCCAGCTACTAGCCACAAAAGTGGGTAATACAAACAAAACCGTAGGGTCTCGTAGGGTAAATGGATTTCCAACAATGGCAGGGCTACTGGGGTACCGCCCGCCACAGTACGTGGCCTAGATCACCATACCGAGGAGTACTCCCACTCCCCTGCAACACAAAGCCGGGACCATTCCTTACTAAACAGTCCCGAACAAGACCACCCCGCAGTTGGTTGCAGACCAACTGCCCACACAGCCGAAATATAAAGGGACATCTAGACAGGGATGTATCTTGCTCTCCAGTGGGAGCGACCCACGAAGCCTTGCTGCACCTCCCCTGTTTTAGCCATTCCCGGTTGATGAGGCTTGAGGCTGCGATTACCTTTATAGGACCAATTATCTTAGAATGCTCATCGTCCGCCTGACGATGTTCTGAAAGCATTCAATCCATACAAGTTCGTTCCGGGTTCGAACGAAACCGAAGGCACTATCTTGTTGCACTCATTTTGGAATCACCCTCAGAGTCAACGACCATAGCCCTTGCATCTAAAACACCATCTCGAATCTATAAGTACTATTCCGTCAAACTCATTACGGAATCACCCACAGAGTTGTACTGACGTATAGCCCTTACACCTCGAGTCTTCACTTGCTCCACTTGGAGTAACGACCTAACGTTTAATTGGAATCGATGTGGTTTTCGGATTCCAAATATGGAAACCCGATCCCGGTCTCACTGAAACCAAACGCCATTTTAACGTCCAAGTTGTACTTAAGGGATTTAATTAATAGATATTTCAGAAAATATCACTTAACATAAATGGATGTATCATATTACACAGATAGATAAGCATCTATTATCACATGCATCTATACATATCACAAAGCAGCATATATATCACATTCAGATATAACATATTCACATCATCACCCATCAATCAATGTCATCCAACAACAACCAATATCATTGACTCATCCGATGATATATATCATCCAATCATTAATCATCCATAAACAAGTTTGATTCAAATTTGATTATTTTAATTAATCCTTAAATTAAATTAATCCTTACTTAAACTCTTGGATTATCTTCAATCCAATTTACTATTAATTAATTAATTACAAATTAATTAATTAACTAACATTACTTAATTCCATTTCAATTAATCTTCCCTGATTAATTATCACTTAATTACTTTAAGTAATTCTTACTTAATTATCTTATTAATTAATCATCCTAATTAATTACTCCAAATTATATTAAGTAATTACCTCTCAATTACCTTCTAAATTAATCAACCTCGATTAATTATTCCATAATTATCTTGATAACTATTCCTTAATTACCTTTAATTAATTACACCTGATTAATCACTTTTAATTAATCACATTGATTAATTACTTTTAATTAAATACTTGATTAATTATTTTTAATTAATCACATTTAATTAATTACTTTTAATTAATCACCTTTGATTAATTACTTCAATTACATTCAGTAATTAAAACTTAATTATCAACTAATTATTCTCTAAATTATTAATTAATAATTAATTAATTATTTCCATCAATTAATGATTACTTCATTAATTAAATGTCTTCTTAATTAATTACTTTAACAAGTAATTAATCACTTAATTAATTACTCTTAATCCTTTTATTAATTAATCATTAATCAAATAATTTAAACCTTTAATTAATTATTAATTAATTCTTTAATTAATAACTCAAGTGATTAATCCTTAATCACATTTACTTAATTACTTTAATTACTTCCCTAAGTAATTATATTATATTAATTCAAAGAGATTATCTTAATTAATCACAATCAATTACTTAATTAATTATTTAACTTAATCATTTAAAATTAATTAAATGATTCTTAACTTTTAATATAATAACCACTTAATTAAGAAAACATTGTCTTAATTAAATCATTATATTAACCAATAACCTTAAATGGTTAATAATCTAATTATCTTAATTATATTATTTTTTTCAAATTTAATTATCTTTAATTAAATCAAAATTCAAAATAACTAAAGAAAATCTTTATTTTTATTGATCTCTAAATCTTATTATTTATCCTATTAAAATAAAATACTTTAGAAATCAATTTTAACTAAAACAATTGAAACATTCAAAATTAAAAATGTTTGAACTTTCAAAGTTATTTAATAAAATTTATTATAAACATATTATTAAAATTTCACTTATTTCATTTTAAAAACTTTTATATTTCAAAACATAAAACTTGTTTAAAATATAGCTTTGAAACAAATTTTAGTTTTGAAACTAGTTAACCTTTGTTTTCAAAACTTAATTCCTAAAATAAAATTTCCTTTGCATTAACAACTTAAACAACTCGTTCTAATCCCTGATTACTTAATACCCGAGTAAACTCCTCCAAAACTCGCGTCAACTCCGAGTTTAACCCGAGTAAACTACACCAAAACCCAGTGATTTCCCCGAGTTCCCCTACCTACCCCCTGCTTCGAGCCATAATGACGAAAACACGGAGCCTACTTCGAGTTCCCTCCTTCTTCTTCCCCAACCCCAAACGCGACATCACAGTTGCACGAACATGTGCACGTAAATGTGCACCACCACGCCGATCAACGTCGATCTCCATGCTAGCCTCCATCAAGTCGCTCTCGTCCCCAATATCAAAATTCGAAACCCAGAAATCCAATTTCGATCAAGAATCGAAATATGAGCATTCGAACCCCCAAATTTTCCTGAAGCCATATTTCCACTTCATCACTGCCACCGAGTTCCCCTCGCCAATCTGACCACCTTGAGTGCTACCACCTTCAGCCGTGAACTCGCCTCCAACCCTACTTCCATCAACCCAAAACCCGTAACACTCGATCATCTCGTGGTGATGAAATCACCACGGTTCCACACTCTGATAAAATTAGGGCACCAGAATAAAATCGCCTTCCGCCGCCACCATGGCCATCAGCCGACCCCCTCTGTATTTTTCCAGAGACCACCCTAGGTCCCTCTATCCCCACACACCAACACGTCCATTGATATGTCGTTGATCACCTAGAATCGGCCAAAACCCCCAAAATAGTAATTCACAAATTTCCCACTAAATACCAATCTAAAATTTATGATTTAACCCTTAAAAATCATAATTTCCTGTCATTATTTCAATCATGGAATCAAGGCTACAAATTTAATTCATAAAATTTTTGACACAATTTGATTACTACTGCAAATTTGAAAATTTCGAGCAAGTTTCCACTCTTAAATTCCTGTCATTATTTTTAAGAGTGATGTTACATGATTTCAAACTTCTTTCATTTTCAAACCAAAAAGTAATAGTTATATAGCACTGAGATTTTGAATTTTAAAGAGAATCAAGCCAGAAGATGTCACAGCAGAGTTCATATAGTCATTCATCACTTTCACACATGCATGCACTCATTCAGATCCAAGAATTCAGAGAAACATATAATTTTCATACATATAACAAAGATGAAATCAAGTTAAAACTGTTTTTAAAATTCGTTTTACTCACCTTGAATTTCCAGAAAACAGAGAACAGAACTGCATTTTGTTCCAGGCTTCAATTTTTCTTTTGCATGTTGAAGAGATGATTAATTTCCAGCTGCATGATGAAATCAATCTACTTGCAGTTGATTTCTGAGTTGGTTGATAAATTTGAAGATGATCTTTGATTTGAATATCCAGATTTACAGATTCTCTTTTTTTTTTCTTGAACTTTGTTTTGCATTTGAAGACCTTGCATTGATGTTGAACTTGCTTTTAAATTTCTTGTTTCAAGTTTCATTTTTATTCTCAGATCTGGTTCTCAGATTTGCATTCATTTTTTTTTCTTGTGAAAATGAAGCTCATTTGTATTTTACAATTTAATTTTAAATTAAATTTACAAGAGAGTGACATTTGTCTATCTTATATTCTAATTAGCTTAAACCTATACATATTAATTTACATTTGTCTTAACACATATTTAAAAGTTTAACAAGTGTTATTTTAAAGTTTAATTATTGTTTTAAACTATGACTTTCTTTTTAAAATTTATTTTAAACCTTGAATGAAATGTATATATGTAATTATAAATAAGAAAATGTGTACTTAAACAAATCTTTAGATTTTAATGAATATAAAAGTGATTTCATGTTAGTTTATAAATTATTTATACTTTTAATTAAATTTATTTTAACTCTTAAGATTTAAAAACAAATTTATCTTGTGTTAAAATTAAAATTGAAAGACTATTAAACAAATGAACTTTTAATTTAAATCTTAAATATCATTTCCAAAAGTATAAATCAAATTAACTTTTCAAATCACAAATACATATTAAAGTTTGAAAACACTTATTAAACTCAAATTAATAAAATTCCTATTTAAAACATAATATATATACACATTTCAAATAGAAAAACATTCTAACATTAAATTTGTTAATTTCCATATTAAATTTTAAAACAAATATCAAATCACAATATATATATATATATATATACACATTCATATATATTACAATTTGAATACAAAGTTTTATTACATTAAAAACTTCTTATCTACCAAAATAAATATCCCAAATTAAATTATTTTAAACTTTCAAAGAATTAATCTTGCCTATATATATCGTTAAGAAAAATATTAATAGATATTAACAAATTATTATTTTCAGCCTTAAAAATAAATCTTAACTGTCAATTTATAATATAAAATGATCAAATCAATTTAATTATTATCAAAGATTATTGAATTGATATTGCTCAAAATTCCGGGTCATCACATTCCTCCCCCCTTAAAAGAATTTCGTCCCCGAAATTTAAAAGCAAAGATAATTTAATAACCCAGTTAAAGAATTTAAATTCCTATCAGCAAATCAAACCATTAATCATAACAACCAATTCAAACAAATAATTTTATCTATCAGAAAAATTCTGAATAGAACTTCCTAATATTATCAAGAGTTTCCAGGTACCTATACCGGAATACTCGCTTTACAAATCTTAAGTAACTACACTACTAAAACCAAGAACTCCCTCATCTGATTCTTCAAATCTGAACAAGATATCAGACTAAACTCTATACCAGCTCAACTACCAGATCCCATCTGAACTGCTGATTCTATCACTCAAAGAATCATACACATATTCCTCATAGATATGTGAAATTCAATGAATTCCAGCTATCCAAACTGGCAATTCAATCTTGTAAATCAAAATCTAATCTCCAGAGATCACAGGGAAAACTCAAAATACCTCTGGAGCTAGCTCTCCAGTTTTACCCAATCTCTTATAATTCCTTTGATTGGATAAAACCAAGTCAAAATCCAAACTCTAACTGCATATTCCAAATATCCTCAATTCTTAACTGCATAACTCTTCAGATGAGCCTGAGTCACCTCTAAAATTCCTGATCAGCCTAACTCTTGCTGATTGCTTCAAGAAACAACATCACCAACTCAAACCAAATCTCCAGATCCTACTCAACAAAATGGCTTTCCAAATTTTTTTTTTGCTGAAATCCAAAAACACAACTCTATACCACAAGCATCAATGGACTTCAAACCTACCTCTCTTATCTGGAATAACCAAATAGTTGCACTTGACAACCTTACCTTCCAAATCCAGAAAATTCCTTCATACTTGAATTTCCTGTAGAAATCCCTTACTGCAACTCCTGGTTGCTGCCAACTCGCTTCCGCTGCACAACTCTGATCTAGAGCAGATAAGAATGCTATTGAAGAACATAAGAAAAACCTTCTCCATACACAGTTTATCTGACTCATAAAATCTTAGTGACCCTTCCATTTGGTCAAAACGTCTCAACAAAATCTCAACTTAGAATAAGATGATCAATCCTTTTCCAAAGAATCTTGAGCTGCCTCAACAAACTCTTCTCGCTCCAAGAGTCATCCCTCTACATGGTTGAACGATCAAAATTACTCCTGAATTCCAAGTCGATAAGAAAACTCAATCTCCGATTCGGGTCAACTTTTGAATTCCTCAAAAACATCTGGAGACCCTCCGACTACTTCCATAGCTTTTCCCTCCATGATAGATGCCTCAATCTCAAACCAAGAATACTCCAAGATTTCCAAACTAATCGCAAGTCACTTTTGCGATTCCACTCAGTTTTGATTCTAAAGAACTGTCTCCCCAACTAGAACAGCTTTTCCTATTCGAGATAAATCTTACCAGAATGGCTTATCTACCATAAAATGATAGATCACTTCCAACAGATATCTCGCTCTGCTGAGCCTCCCAAAGAAATGGATAAGCTTTCACTAACTGCCGGTCTGCTGATAGTAGAATCCCAAAGATTACTGAATCATCGAAGAAATAGGTCTATGCTGCTTCCAAACTTCACTTCAATGATACAGCTAAGCCAAAAGATCATGCTTAACCCAAAAGCTCCTTGAAACACAAAACTAACACCCAATTCCTCTAAAACATCCTTGAGATGAGTAAACATCTCCTCAAAGAAACTCGGCTCAAAATCAAACACCAACCACTTACTTTCTTAAGGAAAAACAAATGAGACCATGTCTGAAATGAGGTAACTCATCGATCTTAGTCTCAAACTTCAATATAGACAAGACATCCTTACTTGAGATCCAGAAAATCCCTAAACGTCGAATCTACACTGCAGCAGACATCAATGCTCTTCCAACACCATTAAAATCTGGCTCCAAAAGAAACATCTTCAGAACCATCTATGGATACTACATCTCATCACACAGTTATTCCCTCCTGAAGCTATCAAGATACCACCACTTGCTTCTGCTCAGCGGACAACTCAACTTTTAGAAATCCCGCTCACTCGAGAGCAAATCAACCTCACACTTCAAGAATATACTCCAATTCTTGAAAATACTTCCTCTGGACTCAAAGAAATCCTTTCACCAATCCACCAAAACTTATTCGAGACGGTATTAGGTCTACAATCTCGATAAACACCTCCAACCATAACATATGAACCTCTTCCATTAGTGGTAGTTGTGTTCCACACACTCCTACCATATCTACCTCTATAGCCTATGTTGGAAAATTCGAACAGATTACCCAACAGATTAGGTAGACATAAATATATATTTATATATAAAAATTACAAGTATGCTCTCTCAAGATAGACACCACTCCAGAACCTAGGTATTCACTCAACCTAACGCTCTGATACCAGCTGTAGCGACCCGACTTTCCACTCTCGGAAAATCGCATCACTAATTAAGAAAGAAAGGGATAGAAGAAGAAAGAAAGAGAAGAAAGAGAAAACAACACATCAGAATCTCACAGCGGAACGAATGAAATATAATATATAACATATACATAGTATCATATACATCAGAGTACACATCTAAACATCTCAATTTGGATAGTTATATCATTTCTGTCTAATACAATACAAGAACATCATCACAGAATAACACACAGCGGAAACACTAACTATATCTATACGCTGAAGCCTCCTGCTCCATAGCTCCTCCAGATTTTGTCAAGAGATAACCTGAATCACTTGACTACTCATACATAATATGAGTACCCAAGAGTTTAATAAAACAGAAAATAAACACTCGGGTCAGACAGGGGTCTGGTGTGAGTAAACGGTTTAAGATTGCTTAACTTTAGAAAATCCTTTGAAAACAAAAGGTATCACGTAAGACTTCCACACATAAACATGGAAAAGTTTTTACCTTACGCTAACCAAAACATTTGATATGAAATCCAGTGATATTATAATAGTGTCTAGGGTTTTCAAATAAATATGAAATAGCCGAAATTGTTACATCTATTAAATTCCAGCTACTAGCCACAAAAGTGGGTAATACAAACAAAACCGTAGGGTCTCCTAGGGTAAATGGATTTCCAACAATGGCAGGGCTACTGGGGTACCGCCCGTCACAGTACGTGGCCTAGATCACCGTACCGAGGAGTACTCCCACTCCCCTGCAACACAAAGCCGGGACCATTCCTTACTGAACAGTCCCGAACAAGACCACCCCGCAGTTGGCTGCAGACCAACTGCCCACACAGCCGAAATATAAAGGGACTTCTAGACAGGGATGTATCTTGCTCTCCAGTGGGAGCGACCCACGAAGCCTTGCTGCACCTCCCCTGTTTTAGCCATTCCCGGTTGATGAGGCTTGAGGCTGCGATTACCTTTATAGGACCAATTATCTTAGAATGCTCATCGTCCGCCTGACGATGTTCTGAAAGCATTCAATCCATACAAGTTCGTTCCTGGTTCGAACGAAACCGAAGGCACTATCTTGTTGCACTCATTTTGGAATCACCCTCAGAGTCAACGACCATAGCCCTTGCACTCTAAAACACCATCTCGAATCTATAAGTACTATTCCGTCAAACTCATTACGGAATCACCCACAGAGTTGTACTGACGTATAGCCCTTACACCTCGAGTCTTCACTTGCTCCACTTGGATTGACGACCTAACGTTTAATTGGAATCGATGTGGTTTTCGGATTCCAAATATGGAAACCCGATCCCAGTCTCACCGAAACCAAACGCCATTTTAACGTCCAAGTTGTACTTAAGGGATTTAATTAATAGATATTTCAGAAATATAACTTAACATAAATGGATGTATCATATTACACAGATAGGTAAGCATCTATTATCACATGCATCTATACATATCACAAAGCAGCATATATATCACATTCAGATATAGCATATTCACATCATCACCCATCAATCAATGTCATCCAACAACAACCAATATCATTGACTCATCCAATGATATATATCATCCAATCATTAATCATTTATAAACAAGTTTGATTCAAATTTGATTAATTTAATTAATCCTTAAATTAAATTAATCCTTACTTAAACTCTTGGATTATCTTCAATCCAATTTACTATTAATTAATTAATTACAAATTAATTAATTAACTAACATTACTTAATTCCATTTCAATTAATCTTCCCTGATTAATTATCACTTAATTACTTTAAGTAATTCTTACTTAATTATCTTATTAATTAATCATCCTGATTAATTACTCCAAATTATATTAAGTAATTACCTCTCAATTACCTTCTAAATTAATCAACCTCGATTAATTATTCCATAATTATCCTGATAACTATTCCTTAATTGCCTTTAATTAATTACACCTGATTAATCACTTTTAATTAATCACATTGATTAATTACTTTTAATTAAATACTTGATTAATTATTTTTAATTAATCACATTTAATTAATTACTTTTAATTAATCACCTTTGATTAATTACTTCAATTACATTCAGTAATTAAAACTTAATTATCAACTAATTATTCTTTAAATTATTAATTAACAATTAATTAATTATTTCCATCAATTAATGATTACTTCATTAATTAAATTTCTTCTTAATTAATTACTTTAACAAGTAATTAATCACTTAATTAATTACTCTTAATCCTTTTATTAATTAATCATTAATCAAATAATTTAAACCTTTAATTAATCATTAATTAATTCTTTAATTAATAACTCAAGTGATTAATCCTTAATCACATTCACTTAATTACTTTAATTACTTCCCTAAGTAATTATATTATATTAATTCAAAGAGATTATCTTAATTAATCACAATCAATTACTTAATTAATTATTTAACTTAATCATTTAAAATTAATTAAATGATTCTTAACTTTTAATATAATAACCACTTAATTAAGAAAACATTGTCTTAATTAAATCATTATATTAACCAATAACCTTAAATGGTTAATAATCTAATTATCTTAATTATATTATTTTTTTCAAATTTAATTATCTTTAATTAAATCAAAATTCAAAATAACTATAGAAATCTTTATTTTTATTGATCTCTAAATCTTATTATTTATCCTATTAAAATAAAATACTTTAGAAATCAATTTTAACTAAAACAATTGAAACATTCAAAATTAAAAATGTTTGAACTTTCAAAGTTATTTAATAAAATTTATTACAAACATATTATTAAAATTTCACTTATTTCATTTTAAAAACTTTTATATTTCAAAGCATAAAACTTGTTTAAAATATAGCTTTGAAACAAATTTTAGTTTTGAAACTAGTTTAACCTTTGTTTTCAAAACTTAATTCCTAAAATAAAATTTCCTTTGCATTAACAACTTAAACAACTCGTTCTAATCCCTGAATACTTAATACCCGAGTAAACTCCTCCAAAACTCGCGTCAACTCCAAGTTTAACCCGAGTAAACTACACCAAAACCCAGTGATTTCCCCGAGTTCCCCTACCTACCCCCTGCTTCGAGCCATAACGACGAAAACACGGAGCCTACTTCGAGTTCCCTCCTTCTTCTTCCCCAACCCCAAACGCGACATCACAGTTGCACGAACATGTGCACGTAAATGTGCACCACCACGCCGATCAACGTTGATCTCCATGCTAGCCTCCATCAAGTCGCTCTCGTCCCCAATATCAAAATTCGAAACCCAGAAATCCAATTTCGATCAAGAATCGAAATACGAGCATTCGAACCCCCAAATTTTCCTGAAGCCATATTTCCACTTCATCACTGCCACCGAGTTCCCCTCGCCAATCTGACCACCTTGAGTGCCACCACCTTCAGCCGTGAACTCGCCTCCAACCCTATTTCCATCAACCCAAAACCCGTAACACTCGATCATCTCGTGGTGATGAAATCACCACGGTTCCACACTCTGATAAAATTAGGGCACCAGAATACAATCGCCTTCCGCCGCCACCATGGCCATCAGCCGACCCCCTCTGTATTTTTCCAGAGACCACCCTAGGCCCCTCTACCCCCACACACTAACACGTCCATTGATATGTCGTTGATCACCCAGAATTGGCCAAAACCCCAAAAATAGTAATTCACAAATTTCCCACTAAATACCAATCTAAAATTTATGATTTAACCCTTAAAAATCATAATTTCCTATCATTATTTCAATCATGAAATCAAGGCTACAAATTTAATTCATAAAATTTTTGACATAATTTGATTACTACTGCAAATTTGAAAATTTCGAGCAAGTTTCCACTCTTAAATTCCTGTCATTATTTTTAAGAGTGATGTTACATGATTTCAAACTTCTTTCATTTTCAAACCAAAAACTAATAGTTATACAGCACTGAGATTTTGAATTTTAAAGAGAATCAAGCCAGAAGATGTCACAGCAGAGTTCATATAGTCATTCATCACTTTCACACATGCATGCACTCATTCAGATCCAAGAATTCAGAGAAACATATAATTTTCATACATATAACAAAGATGAAATCAAGTTAAAACTGTTTTTAAAATTTGTTTTACTCACCTTGAATTTCCAGAAAATAGAGAACAGAACTGCATTTTGTTCCCGGCTTCAATTTTTCTTTTGCATGTTGAAGAGATGATTAATTTCCAGCTGCATGATGAAATCAATTTACTTGCAGTTGATTTCTGAGTTGGTTGATAAATTTGAAGATGATCTTTGATTTGAATATCTAGATTTACAGATTCTTCTTTTTTTTTTCCTGAACTTTGTTTTGCATTTGAAGACCTTATAGTGATGTTGAACTTGCTTTTAAGTTTCTTGTTTCAAGTTTCATTTTTATTCTCAGATCTGGTTCTCAGATTTGTATTCATTTTTTTTCTTCTGAAAATGAAGCTCATTTGTATTTTACAATTTAATTTTAAATTAAATTTACAAGAGAGTGACATTTGTCTATCTTATACTCTAATTAGCTTAAACCTATACATATTAATTTACATTTGTCTTAACACATATTTAAAAGTTTAACAAGTGTTATTTTAAAGTTTAATTATTGTTTTAAACTATGATTTTCTTTTTAAAATTTATTTTAAACCTTGAATGAAATGTATATATGTAATTATAAATAAGAAAATGTGTACTTAAACAAATCTTTAGATTTTAATGAATATAAAAGTGATTTCATGTTAGTTTATAAATTATTTATACTTTTAATTAAATTTATTTTAACTCTTAAGATTTAAAAACAAATTTATCTTGTGTTAAAATTAAAATTGAAAGACTATTAAACAAATGAACTTTTAATTTAAATCTTAAATATCATTTCCAAAAGTATAAATCAAATTAACTTTTCAAATCACAAATACATATTAAAGTTTGAAAACACTTATTAAACTCAAATTAATAAAATTCCTATTCAAAACATAATATATATACACATTTCAAATAGAAAAACATTCTAACATTAAATTTGTTAATTTCCATATTAAATTTTAAAACAAATATCAAATCACAATATATATATATACATTCATATATATTACAATTTGAATACAAAGTTTTATTACATTAAAAACTTCTTATTTACCAAAATAAATATCCCAAATTAAATTATTTTAAACTTTCAAGAATTAATCTTGCCTATATATATCGTTAAGAAAAATATTAATAGATATTAACAAATTATTATTTTCAGCCTTAAAAATAAATCTTAACTGTCAATTTATAATATAAAATGATCAAATCAATTTAATTATTATCAAAGATTATTAAATTGATATTGCTCAAAATTCTGGGTCGTCGCAACTAGCATCATATTTACTAGTTCATGCCCCTTCGAAAGTTTATGTGTCATTGTAACACCCCACAATTTTATGAAAACTAAATAATTAAATTAAAATGGTAAAATCATAATTTTAACATAAAAGGAAAAATCATAATTCCTACGGGATTTAGAATTAGACCTTGGGACCTATTCCATTATGTGCATAATGTCATTTATAGTCAGAAAACATATATAATTTACTGAATTTGGTTAAATGGGCTAGAAATTATAAGAAGTCAAACCTATTGGCGCTTTCATAATATATTGATTTTGAAAATATAGCCTAGATATTATTATATTCATCCTATAAATAGATTCTTAACCCTATTTCTTTAGCTAGAAAAATCATACGTCCACCTCTAAAACCATAATTCCTAAATCAATACAAATTCTCTAAATCAATCCCTAATCCACCAAATCAAATCCAAATTAAACGTATCAACATATGAAATCGAACACCTGAAGGAGCTACGCAAATAAATCAAAGCTATTGAGATAATTAACATTTTGAAGGCATGGAATCTCTGGCTAACAAAGAAGAAGGAGAAGCTACGTCAAATCATAGAAGATGCATGGAAAATCAGTAAGTGGGATTTATCATATTTTTGTATATATTAGTAAGACGTAGTAACCCACCTCTTATGATTTTAACCAAACTATAATATAATTAATAATAAAAACTGATTTTTTTATACACGTGGTTAGGATATTGTATGCCATGGCTAGATGATTAAAAATCAATTTTTTATCAATTGTAATTAGCAAACATTAATCACTGTGTAATTGAAAATTGTGAAAAAATACAATTATTCCAAACCAAACATATTATACATCAAAATTGTAGTTCTCGACGACAAAATTCACTAGTGGTGTTCGTTCATCGATTCGGTGTATAGATTAATCAGAAAATGCATCAGAAGTTTGATAAATATGGACCGTTCGTTTCGATCCAACGGTAAAATGGCGATGATACGACAATCAAGAATCATGGATACAAAGATGATGTCTAGTAAATGGCTATGGGTGTGTCTGATTAGTCAACTATTGTCAAAGTTCACCAAAAATGATGAAAATGTCATTGGCGGTAGTGTTTTGAAAGAGGCGATCAGAGTGGATGTGGTCACTAGCGTTGGATGGAGCTTGGCACAAAGAGTCTCTTGGTATGGTCAGATGGCTGCCAGAGGTTAGAGGCGTGCGCAGTGGGTCTTTAAAGCAATGGTTGAAAAGATTCGAACCAATGTCGAACCTGTAGGTAATGTGAAGAAGACGAAAAGATGATAATATAAAAATAAGATTCTAACTATAATAATAATTAAATGATTACTTTAATAATTCTTTCAATCCAAACACTTATAACTCTCACATACGACCTCTAATTCACACACGGTACACGAAGTTGTGATCGTGGCAAGACGAGGAGCAATTTAGTATACTGTTTGCTGTGTTTTGAGACACTTTTTGGAAAGTGTCCTATTTTAGTAGATTCGTTATACAATGTTTGATATGGCGATAGTGGGTTGAAAAAAATTTGTTCTATCATTAGCAAGTCGCTTACGGTTGGACAATAGTGAGCCGAGACATCTTGTTCTTCAATAGCGAGTCGCGTACGATTTGGCGATAGTGGGCTGGGACATCGTGTTCACCAGTAGCAAGTTGCTTATGGTTTGATGATAGTGGGTTCAGACATGAGTTCCTCAATAGTGAGTTGTCGACGACTTTATTGATAGTGGGATGGGACATGCAGTTCCCCAGTAGTGAGTTGCATGCTTACGGTTTGGCGATAGTGGTTTGAGACATATAGTTCCTCAGTAGCGGGTCACATACGTTTTTGGCGATGATAAGTTAAGATTTTAGGCTCGATCGTGCTGCAGTCAGTCTTTGGCATGCAAGTTGGGACTTTGGGTTTGATTGGTGCATATGATTAGATATGGGATAGTTTCAGTGGGACTTCATCCTATGTTGCCACTGTGATATCAATATTGTTTAGTTGACTTATTGGGTGCAGGTGACATAGGTTAAGGAATGGTTTTTGAGCATAAGTGTTGTTTTAATAGCTTATTAGTATTACACACTTATATGATGTGTTTCACTCATTAGACGTATGTTTGACCCTCTATATCATTTTCTTCTTTTAATTATACTCTGATAGGTCAATAGAGAGGACTGGTGATGACTTAGAGGAAGATGGTGTGATAGAGATGTGCATTTGTTTTCCCCATCCATTATATACTATTTTTATTTCATTTATTCTTGGACATCATACTATTTCCATTATTAGCATAAAGGGAGATGTTGTAGTTGGAATTTAACTGATTTTGTATTGTTATATTTATCTGTGATTGTGTTACTGATTATTACTATATTTTATTCCTTCCGTTGTGAATTCTGAAAGTGCAGAATATTGCAGATAGCACCGTAATCTATTTTATAATTTATTTAAATGATTCACTGTCTGCAAGGTCTAGACGTCATAGATGATCGGTTGTTACATTTGGTATCAGTGCCTAGGTTAGGCGATTCCTACTAAATTAAGGCATATAACGGAGTGTATTTGTAATTTTTATTGTACACACACACACACACACATATTTATTACACCACACCCTATATATTGCTTATAGTGATAGTTGTTAACTTATCCCTTATTGAAGCAAACAATTATGAATTAAATAAATGTTGATATTAAATAGTTTGGTTGAGGTTGATAAATCCATCACATTTAATTTACTCCATAGAATATTGCTAGAAGAGGGTATATACACCAAGTAGCAGTGAAATAAATTATGGGACTAGGGATAAATAAGAAGAAGACAAATACCCTTAAGTCCATAGAATATGGTGTGATGTTGATGAGACGTAATGAAGGTACTTAAGCATTTGTTTAAGTTGTAGTTAGGCTTGTGTAAGTTATGATCTACTCCAGTTAAAGTGATTAAATTAATTTAAACATTTTCCAACAAAAATTGATATTTTTGGAAAAATTATTGGAGGTGTAGTTTTTCTAATGTTATAACAACCTTCCTTGAAATATGCCTAAATGCTGACCTAGAAAAGGCCCATCAAAACACAGACTCATTCCAAAGCTGGCCATTGGTTGGTATAAAGAACAATACACAGAGCTATTTATCTACACATTCAAAAACTTATTGTGGAAGGATAAAATATAATATTAGGACAAGATGATAACAAAAAACCATAAATAACCATCGATTCTCCTAAAACATATTCCATAGTTACAACATCATTTAATGGGTACATCATAAATAAAAGAAATAACACAAGCCGATAAATAGTAACCGCCATAAGTCTGTGTCTCCGCCACCACCTATAAAATCTACATCAACATCTTTAACCTGTGTTGTGTAGAGGAAGGAGTCAGAAGAATAATGTATAGTGAATAAAATCTCGAGCCTTTCTATAATAGTACTTGGGTAGTATAATTTAAATAAAAATGTCTTATGTATCTTAATGATATTATAAGTTTCCAGACCATAAGCACTAAGGCTTTTCTAATTCATTATTCTTTCAACACAACAACCCATATTTATCATCAATAATGTATCAACAATGCAAGAGACAGTATCCAAGTCACTTAATACCTTTTTAATGGAAACTAGACAGACTTTAACCATTTAATACCATTAAAGGCAGTTCCCCATCATTACTACCTATCCCAAGGTAGACTCTTTCTCGTACCATCTAGCTGATACCGCATAGAATCTCTTTAGGCCACTTATTACTTCAACCTTGAAGTGGACCCTCTTTGAGATATCCTCTACCCTGCCCAACTATTAAACCTGACCATTTAATACCTCTATTATATGGAAGAGGTGGGCCTTCAACCAATCACTTACTACCTTCAATCACCAAAGCAGGTCCTTCATATTATGACCCGTAACCTAACTGTGATGTCTCACCTATGCAGTTAAAGGCTTGCTAATTCCTCGCATAATCCTCGCTAGGCCGCTATAGCCCATAGAGCTCTTTTGTTGCTAAGTTATTTCTGTTTAGCGCTGCTACACAGTAAATTTGCTTCAAGTCCTACCATTTTCCACTGCACCCGCTAAATCAAGGCTTTTTAGCATTCGCTTTAGCAACATAAATATACAAAGGTTGATTTGACTAGTACTGTTTTAAACCAAATCAAGAAAGTTAGGGTAAATGCCTAATTTTAAGGCATAAGTGTTAAATACAAGTTAGAAATCTATTACGATCACCAAATCTATAACGACCCAAAATTTAACCACTTCAAAATATGACATTTAAAGTAATTTTAAATATAAAGTACAAAATTTTTATGATTCAAACAATATTAGATAGGATTTTAAAATAGAAATACACATAAAAATAGTAATATTTGCTTATATCGACAAAAGTGACAAAATCCTGATTTTTGAAAAGTAAGTTTAAATGGTTTAATTAATTATTTTAATTTATTTATGAGTGTTTATATTTTTAAATAACATTATTCAAATTTATTTTTAAATTTTGTTTTGATAAATAAATAGTTTAACTAAAACGTCAAAATATGACTGTAGAACATTTTGTCAAAAATCAATATTTTATTGATTTAAAGTTGTCGCAACGTTGTTGCATCTTTATGCACACAATTTAATAAATATGTTAACATATAAAGGTAGTTAACAAATAACTAAACAAGATTACTTTTTATAATCACACTTAGCAAATTCTAGAAAGTAATTAGCATAAGTAAACTAAAAAAGACAACACATGTTACATCTCATGTGACATAAAGTAAAGTAATATGACATAAAGTAATGTAATCATTCTTATTCTTTACTTAACTCTTAAATATTCGAATTTTAAAAGTGTGATGTAATTTGGATGGTAAGTGTTGAATCAAACAACTTTACTTAATTCTCAAGGAAGGTTATTTGAGTAAAAAAACACATATTTATATTTTAATCTCAAATATTTTCTATAAATACCCATCCTCTTCTTCTTCACTTTTACACCATTTCTTCTACTTTCTTAAGCGCTCTTTCATCTTTTAATGGCTTCCAACCTTAATGAAATATGCCAAAATTTATTCCAAAAATATACTAAAGAAAGCAATCATTAAATCACCTTAAATATTCACCAAAACTCCTCCTCCTTCCTTCACAGTCGACGACCCACCCCTTCACCATCAAGCTGATCCCAAACCTTCCTTGAAATTCATGGCCCAAAGCTCCAAAGACCTCCACAAGCAAAGTCAAGTCACCTCGAAGTCTTAAAACAAGTGTTCACGAGCTTGTAAGTTGAGTTAGAAAAGCTATTTCACTTTAAAAGTTAGTTCAATTCCAAACAAGATGAGAATGCCTAATTTACATGTATATATTTGGTTGTGATGTTGTGATATGTTTGTTTAGATGTTTGGTTATGATATTGATTTTCATATGCTGTTTATTGCATGAAAATATTAAAACAAGTCACAATATACACGACATTGATTCACACGAAAAACACTTTCCAAAATAAAATAAAATGTGATATGGAATCATTAATATTTTTGAAAAATGTTTGAATATATTTTAGAAATGATTTTTAAGTGTTTAAACTTGTCCCGATAAAGTTCGGATATGAATCTCAAAATACGCCTAAAATTTGACGCGTCACGTAACGGTAGTTCGTGTTTTCACGTCAAAAGTTCAAATGAACATACGAGGTGGAATATAGTTCAGAATTCTTCAAAGTAAGAATTTTTCAAATCTTTATATCCATATCTTTCATATAAAAAATAAAATCAAGATTTCATCATATATATTTTAAAATATGGCAAAATCAATTTTCAAGAAAAATGTAGTTTTTGCACTAAATGACCAAAGTTGGAAATTGATAAAATAATCATTTTAAAAATATGAAATAAATTCTTAAAATCTTTTAAAATGTTTTAAAAGTGGGTTAAGTTGAAAAGATGGTTTTCTAAATGATATAAAAGTCATTTTGAAGAGTATAGCTTTAAAGCACTTTTTGTAACACTATTTGCAACACTTTTCGCAACGCTTTTCAATAACCTTTGAAATGAAGGTTGAAACTTATCAATTATTTTCCAAATTCTCAGTAATTTTTTTTAAGTAAATAATAAATCATTTTGAAATAAATTTGAACAGTTTAACATTATTTTAAAGATGGTTAAACAAATAGTTAAGTGATTTAAAAAGGGAAAATGAGTATGCAAAAACGACTATTACATTTGTCCCGCCTATGAGATTTAAAAGTGAAAATAAGGTGTGCAACTAAGGTTAGGGATGGAGCAACTAGTGCCCTGAACTTACCCTGCCTCGGTTTTCTCTTTTAGGCGAAGGATGGAACATATCGAAAGGAAAAGCCGGATGCTCAACTCAGTCTTCTTGTACTCATTATTAAAATCCAAAGAAAGAAATTGACCTATTCGAGAAATTTAAAAGGTGATCTCACCGTTATTCCATTCGTAGCACTCGTTGAATACAGAAGTTGATTTTGAATAAAAGTAGAATGATTTCTATAATCCTATTTTCTCAAAAGATACTCTTTAAAAATGATTTGAGAAATATTCAAAAGAAAGGTTAACTGATTCCATATTCATTTAGAGAATATTTTGAAAATATATATCTTTCAAAGATATTTTGGTAAAGGAAAATGAAAGAATCGAAAAACAATCTCCTAATTACATCATTTTTATCGATGATTGGATTTCGAAGGAACCAAGGTTGGATTTGAGTGATTCCTATCCGAAAACCACTTCGAACCAATTTACTTGTTCGAAGATTGAAGATGTTTGAATACGGAGATATTGAGATGAATAATAACAAGGGACTACTTATTGATTAATTGAGGATAAACTCATTGTTCACTATATTGTAGCAGTGGTCTCTCCGTTATGAAAAATCTCGATACCATAAGGACTTCTCGCCTAGTAATTACTGAGGAAAGTAAATTCAGTTTCGTTCGGTCCCAGAACAAACTTGTGTGGATGAATGTATGACCTTGCATTCCAAATCACAATGAGTGATCTCTATAAATGTATATTAGTCGATGGTGGAGAAGACACCTTCTCTTGGCTTAACACCCTTTCTCGAGACATCGAGCTCAGGAAGTTATACATTCATAGAAATCAGTAGTGTGAATGTGGAATGGCAATGTTACATTCAAAGTGAAAGAATATGTGCTATGTGATAAGGTAATCGTCGCCTCGAGCCTCATCAACCAGAAATGATCGAAACAGGGTTAGATGCAGCGAGGCTAACTGGGTCATTCCCAACTACGGTATGATCATTCCCTTCTAGATATATTTCTTCCTGCTATGACGTTCGAGATGTAAATTAATGTGGATGTACGCGAAGAGAGCTCTCGAATAAAGGTTGGTAACGACCGAGGGATGAAATATTCGGTACTTTCTAGTTATAGGGATATGCCGGTCTTGTGTTGGTAGAGGGCAAATGTTCTGTGTCTCAGGACATCCATCTAGAGGTGTACCCATCAGAAGGAAGTGCCTTCACCTGGTCATTTATATGGAAATCCATTCTCCAATAAGAAACTTCGAACTTGATTGTAAACCTATTATGCTGGAATTTAATCAATGTAACAATTTTGGGTAAGATTAATAAGTTTATTTGCAAATGTTTTCAAGAATGTCATTAAAAATAATATCCTAAAATTTTACGTAATAAAGAGTTTTGGTTATCATAAGGTAAAAACTCGTTCCGTGTTTATGTGCGGTGTGGTTTTATGAGATACCTTTTTGTTTTCAAAACATCGTACCTTGAGTTCTCACACTAGTTCCATTACTGATCCAGAGTTTGTTTTTCCCTTTAAACTCTGGGTGCCCTATTTTTGGGCGGCCGTGTAGTCAGGATACCTTAGGAGCATTTTGGAGTATGTTGAGATGCATTTTGGAGAAGTCTTATGGAGCTATGAAGCTGACGTACCTTATGTAGATATCTACCTATATTCCGCTGTGTTATATAGTATGTATTTCCCAGCATATGTATGGATAGAAAGTTATAACTATCCCGCTGGATCTATATTTGACTCTTATCATTTATGTATAACTAAAATGTTGAATGCGATGTGAAATTTTATTATTTTATTATCTTCTATCTTTGTTTTCTTTTACACCCCTGATAACACTTAGATTTGTGGCACATGAATACCGTGAATGTGTTAGTGTTGATTTTCGAGGGTCGAGGAGACGGGTCGTCACATTTGGTACTAGAGCTGAAGGTTAAGCAAGAACCTTGGCTTTGTTGGGGTATGAATCATTAGAGATAAGGTTAGTAATGCCCTAGAATTAGTTTGTTCTAAGAGAGTGCATAACTGAAACTTTTAACTTGAATAAGTATATTCATACTGTATAGCATTCCCTAAGATATCTCGTCTATATATCCTAAAGATCTTTTTTTACTATATAAAGATAGTAGAAAATGAGTGGAAGAAGAATACGAGGTAGGGGAGGAAGTAATACCATAAATGGTTAAACTCCCGCGGCTACAGTAGTCGAGGAAGTAGTAGTTTCGATACAGCCCCAAATCAACTTTGCAACTTTATGCAAGAACTCCAGCCTTGGTGGTAAACCTTTCAAAGGAACAGAAACCATCATTGAAGTACAACTTGGATCTGCTCTTGTGAATTTTTTTCAAAAGATCGAATATCGGAGTTGAGCAGAAGAGATTCTTAGCTTTTTTGGCAAATACAAGACGAAGCTCTAGTTTGGTGGGAATCTATTACTTAGAATGAGTCAGAAGATTATTTCTCTTAGGAATGAGTCAAAGAAGTTCTGGAGGTGCAGTATATGCCAGAAGTAGGAAAATCCCGTCTTTACCGAAATTTTATGGATTTTAAACAAGAGGAGGAGATGTCGTTTGAGAAGTTTGCTAACAAGTTTAAAGAATTATCTCGTTTTAGGCCTGCATTGATAGATATACCCCTAAAAAAGAACGAAAAGTTTATTTCTGGAATGAAGAAGCAATACTATGTCAGAATGACTGGGCATGTAAAAGAACCATTTGTAAACTTAATAAACATGTGATACATATACGAAGCTTTGGATAAGATAGATCCACCTGTAGTACAAGAAGGCAACAACAATAACTGGAAGAAGAGGAAGTTCAATGGCAAGAAGCCATGACAGGGAAAACTTAAATGAGGATCTCAAGAGAACCGCTTTAAAGGTATCACTTATAACAAATGTAAGAAGAAAGGCCATATTGCGAAGAACTTTTGGGGTCCCAAAGCTCAGAGTGTTGCCTCCCTGTGGTTCAGAATTCTCTCTGCTATAATTATCATAAACCAGGGCACCTGATTAAGGATTGTCCCCTAATGAAGAAAGGATAACAAGCCAAAGTTTATGCTATCAAGGATGAGCCTTCAACCTCCAAAGATGTAAAGGACAAAAGAGTGTTGGAAGGTAATATGTTTATCAAAGATGTTTTAGTTAGAGTATTATTTGATACAGAAGCTTCTCATAGTTTTATTGCTAAAAAACTGTAGAAGAACTAGAACATAAATCTCAAATTGTTGACGAACCTATCAGCATAACGAATCCTATAGGAGGTTCCACTAATCTTTGAATGCACTGTGAACTATCCTCCTCATCACTTTCCTTTTGATCTTTTCATCTTAGATTTTATCGGATTCGAAATTTTACTCGGTATGATTGGTTGGCTAGGTATAAAGCTGTCTCGATTATGAAAATAGAGTGATATCTTTATGGACTGTCTTTGGAAAAATCATAGAAATATCTTATGAAGGTCCTAGTCCAAGAAAGGATAGTTTTCTTTATGCTTTAGATACATCCCAAACAAGATTAGAAACAATAACCGTTGTTAAAGAATTTACGGATGTCTTTGAGGAAGTAATAAGTTTGCCCCCATATCGAGAAATCGAATTCCGTATCGATTTAGTTCCTGGTGCGATGCCAATTAAACAAAAAGATAGAAGGATGTCACTGAAAGAAAGGGATGAGTTGAATAACCAAACCCAAGATCTATTAAAGAAAGGATTGATAAGACCCAACCGTTCAAGTTAGGGATCAACCGTAGTTTTTGTTGCTAAGTTAGATGGATCATTTAGACTGTGTGTAGACCATCGAGATCTAAATAAGCAAACCACTAAGGAAAAGTATCCTTCTTCTTGAATAGATGACTTGTTTGACCAGCTACACGGAGCTTGAGTTTTCTCTAAAATGGGCCTAGCTACAGGATTGCATCAGTTAAGGGTCGTAGAAAATTGCATTCATCTAGCTGCATTCAAAAGTTCGAATACTTTCTATAAGTGGTTGGTTATGCTTTTTGGGCTAACTAATGCACCCGCTTATTTTTCTGACCTTATGAATATATTGTTTAGAAATGTGCTAAACAAATTTGTGTTAGTCTTTATCGATGATATCCTCATCTACTCAAAGAAAGAAGAAGAACATGCAAGGCATTTAGAAGCTTTGTTGGAGATATTGAGGAATAATATGCTTAAAGCCAAATTCTCAAAGCATCATTTTTGGGAAAAGAAGGTAAGATTCCTTGGACATGTAATATCGAGGGATGGAATTTCAGTGGATCCAAGGAAAGTTGTTGCTACTCAAGATTGGAAGCAGCCATAAACTCCTAAAGAGATGTGTAGCTTCTTAGGTTTGGCAGGATATTATAGAAGATTCGTTCGAGATTTCTCTGAGATTGCCAATCACCTAAAGAAGTTGACAATGATGGATGCTAAATTTATCCGCACTTCTAAGTGTGAAGAAGAATTCCAAGAACTAAAGAAGAGATCGACAACCGCTCCAGTTTTAGCAATTATAAATGGAAATAGTGGATTGACCGTTTATACAGATGCCTGTGGAGAAGGAGTTGGTGCAATTTTAATGCAAGTTGGGAAGGTGATTGCTTATGAAAGTAGATAGCTGTAGACGCATGAGAAGAATTATGCAACACATGACTTAGAATTATTATCCGCTGTGTTCGCTCTAAAGGTATGGAGACATTATTTGCTGGGTAAGAATCTTTCATAGTTTATTTCGATACAACTTGAATTGCCTTAGTAAATAAAATTCCATCTTTTAGGTGAAAAATTTGAATTCTTCACAGACCACAAATCTTTGAAGTATCTTTTCACTAGAAAAATTTGAACATGAGATAGCAATGCTGGCTAGAATTTCTCACGTCGTATGATCTAGATATTCTATGTACACCCAGGACAGCCAACGTAGTAGCAGATGCATTGAGTAGGAAGTTAGCTACTATTTCTTATTTAGTAGTAACTCCAACTCTTCAAGAGAAAATAACTAGCAAGCAAAAGGAAGATTGATTCCTAATGGAGATTATTGAAGATATACATAGAGGAAGAAGTTCAACCTTTAAAATAGATAACAATGGATTATTGCGGTTAAATGGAAGAATTTATGTTCCAGATGTTAGAAATCTTAAGCAAGAAGTATTTGTGAATACCAGACAGCCAAACTTAGCATTCATTCGGGGATTCATAAGATGTACAAGGACATGAAGTGTACATTTTGGTGGAGAAGCATGAAGAGGGACATATCTATCTATTTCAGTCGTTGCGAAAATGCCAAAGAATCGAAAGTGACCAAGAGAAGATGACAGAAGTACTTCAACCTTTGGAGATTCCATCTTGGAAGTGGGATAAAAAAATCAAATATCCATGGATTTCATTGATGGATTACCCCGAACAAGGAAAGGAAATGAAGGCATTTGGGTTATCATAAACCGATTAACCAAAAGTGCACACTTTATTCCAATTAAGCCAACAAGAACTGCAGCAAGCCTTGCAGAGATATATATGAAGGAGATTGTCCGATTGCATGGAGTTCCAAGAAGTATAGTAGGCGATCGTGATCCAATCTTCAATAGTCAGTTTTGGGAAGCACTGCTTTAGGAACCAAGCTGAGTATAAGCATTGCATATCATCCCCAAACTGATGGACAGACGGAAAGAGTCAACCTTGTTTTGGAAGATATTATAAGAGCATGTATTCTAGACCTTAGAGGCTCGTGGGAGAATTATTTACAGTTAGTAGAGTTCTCCTACAATAATAGCTATCAAGCTAGTATCGGCATGGCACCGTATGATGCTTTGTATGGTCGTCCATGTAAATCGCCAGCATGTTGGATAGAATCCGAAGATCAGTTAGTGCTTGGCCCAAAAATGATACGAGAAGCTTCAGGGAAAATTGATATTATTAGAAAGAAGCTAAAAGAAGCCCAAAGTAGATAGAAGAGTTATGCAGACCGAAGGCGTAGAAATATGGAATTCTCAGTTGGAAATTTAGTTTTTTTGAAAGTATCTCCAATGAGAGAAGTAGTAAGATTTGGAAGAGGTGGAAAGTCAACACCTCAATATATTGGACCTTTTCCCATTCTTGAAAAATCGGCCCACTAGCTTATCGAGTACAATTGCCTGATTATCTGGTGTACACAATGTTTTTCGCGTATCACATTTACGGAAGCATGTATATGATCCAGAGCAAATCATAGAAATAGCTGCGCAGGATGACTTGGAGATAAAACCAAACTTTATGGTTATTAGAATGCCCGTTTGAATCATGGATCAAGATGAAAAACGATGAAGAAGGAAGGTAGTACAATTGGTCAAAGTTTAATGGAGCAGGGATGCCGATGATTGCACATTGGAAACAGAAGATAGAATGAGAAAAATATATCCCGTGTTTAGGATCAATGTATAAACTTTATCAATTGTTTGAGTGTACTCACCGCCTGTGGTGTAGTCGCTTATTGTATATATTCCATCTTATTGAATATATATTTCCTTTTTTCCTTTTGTGCTATTTTCTTCTTATCCAATTTCGAGGACGAAATTCTTTTACGTAGGGGAGAATGCAACGACCCAAAATTTAACCACTATAAAATATAACTTTTAAAGTGATTTTAAATATAAAATATAAAAAGTTTTATGATTCAAATAATATTAGACAGTATTTGAAAATAGATTTACACATAAAAATTGTAACATTTGCTTATGTCGACAAAAATGACAAAATCCTGATTTCAGAAAAGTAAGTTTATATGGTTTAATTAATTATTTTAAATTATTTATGAGCGTTTATATTTTTAAATAATATTATACAAATTTATTTTTAAATTTGGTTTACATAAACAAATAGTTTAACTAAAACGTCAAAATATGACTGTAGAACATTTTGTTAAAAATTAACGTTTTGTCGATTTAAAGTTGTCGCAACGTTGTTGCACCTTTACGTACACAATTTAACAAATATGTTAACATATAAAGGTAGTTAACTATTAGCTAAAGTAGTTAATAAACATACATAGAAAATTCTAGAAAGTAATTAGCAAAAGTAAAATAAAAAAGACAAAACACATGTCACATCACATGTGACATAAAGTAACGTAACGTGACATAAAGTAAAGTAATCATTCTTATTCTTTACTTAACTCTTAAGTATTTGAATGTTAAAAGTGTGATGTGATGTGGATAGTAAGTGTTGAATTAAATAAGTTTACTGAATTCATAAGGAAGGTTGTTTAAGTAAAAACACAAATCTATATTTTAATCTCAAATCTTTTCTATAAATACCCATCCTCTTATTCTTCACTTTGCACCATTTCTTCTACTTTCTTAAGATCTCTTACATCTTTTAATGGCTTCCAACCTTAATGAAATAATTGTAGGATCGATTTCACCTTAGAGGGGGGGGGGTGAATAGGGTGATAGTGTTAATTATAAAAAAATTAATCGTGGAAGTGTATATTAATTTTAACACAGATCACAGCAGAATAAACACAGCACGGAGAATAATAAAATGCAGAACAGAACAACACATAATTTACCCAGCTTCGGCAAAAACCTGCCTACGTGCTGCCCCCAAGGTTTCTACTAGAAATTAGAAAGTCCCTCACTTACACACGTAAACTCGCTATACCCGCTATTGACTATCCTAACTCTACGCTCAAAACCCTGGCCACAACTCAACCACCGAGTTGCGAATTCCCAAACTACACACCGTAGTTTGTCCCCTAGTCACACGACTAGAAAAATAAACGGTTTAAAAATAAAGATACAAATTAAAAACAATTTAAAAATAAATTTAAACAAAGCCCTTAAAAATAAACTAAACCCCTTTTTATTTTTTAACACCCTTAACCCTTTTCTCCTTAACAAATCCGGCTGGCCCTTCTATCTCTTTGTAGACCCGATCCCTTTTTATAATTCTTGAGTAAAAGAAAATGGCGGCCGTTGTTTTCTTCTTTCTGAGATTAGGGCTTGAAAAATTGGGGACTTCGTTCATTTCTCTGATCCAAAATTAGGGCTTTGCGAAGCGCCTACTGTTGTTCGATCGCATGGATAATCGTGAGTTGCTTCGCTCGATTGTTTCCTTGTATCTTACTGCGGCTGCTTCGATGGAGTTTATGTTCGAATTGGTATGTTCTTTTTATTGCTTGCAATTGCTTGATTTCTGTATTGCGAACTCCTTGATCTATGCCGAAGATGATAGTTTGGTTTTTATAGGGTTCGATCCCCTGAGTTTTCGTTCGTATATTCGTGTTTGAATTTGTCAATGGAATTGCTCTGGCCACTTTATTATTCTTGAACGATTGAGATTGATTCTGACTTGTTCAATATGAATATGCTTTCGTTGCTTGATGGTTACGGTTTTGACCTGGTTTGTAATTCTCGACTTTGTGATTGGATAATTTTCGTATGAATTTATACTGCATCGCATGACTTTGATGTTTTACTTAGTCAACTCCTTGATTACCCGTGATTTTCTCTTTGACTTTGATCACTTTGATTTCGTATAACTTGTAGCTTGCTGTACTTTCCTGTAGCTCCATCTGTTGCACTCTTTGATGATTCATTGGTGCACTTGTACTTGGTCATTGTAGTATGTTGTCACCGAGTTTGACTGCATGTTCATCAGTTCATATTGAACTGTTTCTTGTCATGTTCACTTGCAACTGTGTTTCATTTGCATAGCTGAACTTCACTGTTGCACTTGAGTTTTTTGCTTCTAGCCTGCATGTAACTGTTGCTCCCAGTGTTGCTTTGTCATTGATTTGAATGGTGCATTACTGGTCTTTGCATTTACCAGTTTCATTTAGTTGATACTGTATCTGTAGCTTGCATCACTGGTGCACGTCGTTTGCTGTGACACTTGTTCACTGCTGCTTGTTGTTTCACTAGTATCAGTGATGTTGCAACTGGTTTAATGTTTGTTCAATGCATTTACTTCAAATGTTTCACTCTGATATATATATATATATATATATATATATATATATATATATATGCATTTGCCACTGAACTTGATTCATGCTTGTTGCATTCGGTTTGCACTTGTTCATCATGTAGCTTATTGTCTTCATGTATAGTTGCTGTCTACATTCATGTTTGGTTGCCACTGAATTTTGATGTTTTTGCCATTCACTTGTGTATCATATGGAGCTCGTTGTATATATGATATGCTAGCTCGAGTTGCTTCACCATTGAGTGTTTCATTGCGTTCATGTACATTTGGGTCTGGTCTCTATAGCATTGACTCATGTGTTCATTTTGTAGTCTGGTTTCTTTATCCACACTTTGTTGATTAATATACACTGCTCTGTGTACATCTCCACTACTTCATTTTGTTGCACTGTATATTCCAGTGTGCCTTTGGTCATTTTATTGAACTTGAGTCTGAGCTTGTATGAACTTGTTCATTGTATTGCACCTTGATTTTCTAGCCTTCACTTGATATCTGCTGCACCATGTAGAGACTTTGCTTGCATATAGTCTTGTTGCCTCTGTTTCATGTTGTATGGTCTGGTTTGGTCTGTGTTGTTTTGACTTGAGTCTGGACTGACCATGTGTATATTTGAAGTGTTGTATGTTGTCTTGCATGCCCTGAGTTGAATCCAGTTTTTATAACTCGGGTTTGACCTTGTGCTAAAGTCGAGACTTTATTTTGCACCTGAGTTGAACCCGTCTATTCTTTTGGGTTTGACCTGTGCTCACCTATCCCTGTAACATTATCAAGTGTACATTTCGGTGTGCACGGCCTTGTGGCATGTACAGTGATGCATTGTGCATGTCACAATGTTCGTGTGTGATGAATTCGAATATAAATGATGACGAACAACCCAAATAACTGAGGCAAATAAAATTTTTAAAAATCACATTTGATTTTATACGGCAAAAATATTTCTTTTTCAATTTTACTGTGTCAGTATACATTTTTGCAGATTGCTCAGATACTGAATTCTAACTGGAAGGAAGTTGAAGATAAATACGAGTGTGAGTGATATGTAGTGAGGTGCTGATGTAAATATGAAAAAATATGTGATGTAATCAAAGTTGTATAGTTATAGTGAGAGCTTGAAATTGTACTATTCAAAGTTGTAATAAATATTTATTTGAATAAAATATTTGTTTGAATTCAAATTCCGTGTTATTTATTTTATTCAGCAAATATTTATTTAATCTGTGAAAAATAAAATAGTATATTATCAAATACATTTAAACGAATGTATATATGTTTATTATCATCAAACAAAAATCATATAAGCGCATATTCAACAATAATGTTAAAATTTATTCCAAAAATATGCTAAAGAAAATAATCATCAAGTTACCTTAAATATTCACCAAAACTCCTCCTCCTTCCTTCACAACCCACGACCCACCCCTTCACCATCAAGCCAAGCGCAAATCCTCCTTGAAACTCATGGCCTAAAGCTCCAAATGCCTTTACAAACAAAGTCAAGCCATTTAAAAGTCTTAAAACAAGTGTTCGTGAGCTTTTGAGTTGAGGTAGAAAAGCTCTTTCAATTTAAAAGTTAGTTCAATTCCAAATAAGGTGAGAACTACAAATTTATATGTGTATATTTTGTTGTGATTTTGTGATATGTTTGTTTGAATGTTAGGTTATGATATTGATTTTCATATGTTGTTTACTGCATGAAAATATTAAAACAAGTCACAATATACACGACATTGATTCACGTGGAAAACACTTTTCAAAATAAAATAAAATGTGATATGCAATCATTTATAGCATTGAAAAATGTTTGAAATGTTTTAGAAATGATTTCTAAGTGTTTAAAATTGTCTCGATAAATTTTGGATATGAATATCAAAATACCCTAAAATTTGACGCGTCACGTAACGGTAGTTCGTGTTTTCACGTCAAAAGTTCAAATGAAAATACAAAGTGGAATATAGTCCGAAATTCTTTAAACTAAGAATTTTCCGAATCCTTATATTCATATCTTTCATATAAAAAAGAAAATCAGGATCTTATTGTGTATATTTTGAAATATGGAAAAATCAATTTTCAAGAAAAATCCAGTTTTTGCATTAAACGACCAAAGTTGGAAACTGATAAAATATTAGTTTTAAAAATATGAAATAAATCCTAAAAATCTTTTACAATGTTTTAAAAGTGATTTAAGTTGAAAAGATGGTTTTCTAAATGATATAAAAGTTGTTTTGAAAAATATAGCTTTTAAAGCACTATTTACAATACTATTTGCAACACTTTTCGCAACGCTTTTCAATAACTTTTGAAATAAAGGTTGAAACTTATCAATTCTTTTTCAAATCTTTAGTAAATATATTTAAGTAAATAATAAACCATTTTAAAAGAAATTCGAACAATTTAACATTATTTCAAAGATGGTTAAACAAATAGTTAAGTGATTTAGAAAGGAAAAATGAGTATGCTGAAACGACTAGTACATTTGTCCCGTCTGTGAGATCTAAAAGTGAAAACAATGTGTATAACTAAGGTTATAGATGGAACAACCAGTGCCCTGAACTTACCTGGCCTCAGTTTTCTCTTTTAGGCGAGGGATGGAACATATCGAAAGGAAAGCCCGGAAGCTCAACTTGGATTTTATAGAAATAGTCTTCTTATACTCACTATTAAAATCCGAAGAGCGAACTTGTACTATTCTGGAATTTAAAAGGTGATCTCACCTTTGTTCTGCCTATAACACTCGTTAAATAGGAAGTTGATTTTGAATAAAAGTAAAATGATTTCTACAGTCCTATTTTCTCAAAAGATACTCTTTAAAAATAATTTGAGAAATATTCAAAAAAGAGGTTTAAATGATTCCATATTCATTAAAAGAATATTTTGAAATATATATCTCTCGAAGATATTTTGGTAAAAGAAAATGAATGAATCGAAAAACAATCACCTAATCATTTTTATCGATGATTGGATTTCGAAGGGACCAAGGTCGGTTTTGGGAGATTCCTATCCGAAAACTACTTCGAATCAATTTTCATGTTCGAAGATTGCAGATGTTTGAAGACAGAGATATTGAGACGAATAATAACAAGGGACTACTCGTTGATTAATTGGGGATAAACTTCCGGTTCATTATATTGTTGCAGTGGTCTCTTTGTTATTGGAAAATCTTAGAACCACGAGGACTTCTCGCCTAGTTGGCCGAGGAAAGTGCCTTCAGTTTCGTTCGGTCCTAGAATGTCCTTGTATGGCTGGATGTTTGACCTTGCATTCCAAATCAGATGTATATCAGTTGGCGGTGGAGAAGATACCTTCTCTTAGCTTAACAGCCTTTCCCGAGACATACGAGCTAAGGAAGTTATACGTTTATAGAAACCAGTCGTGTGAATGTGGAATAGAAATGTGGCATTCAATGTGAAGATGATGTATTATATGAAATGTAGTCGTTGCCTCGAGCCTCATCAACCGAAAATGTCCGAAACAGGGTTAGATGCGGCAAGGCTAAGTGGGTCGTTCCCAATTAGGGTATGATCATTCCCTTCTAGATATATTTCTTCCCGCTATGACGTTCGGGATGTAAATTAATATGGATGTACGCGGAGAGAACTCTCGGGTAAAGGTCGGTAACGACTGGGGGATGACATATTTGGTACTATCTAGTTATAGAGATAGGTCGGTCTTGTGTTAGTAGAGGACAGATGTTCTGTGCCTCAGGACATCCATTTAGAGGTACACCATCAGAAGGTAGTCCCTTCGCCTAGTCATTTGTATGGAAATCCATTCTCCAATAAGAACCTTCAGACTTGATTGTAAACCTACTGTGCTGGAATTTAATCAATGCAACAATTTTGGCTAAGATTAATAAGTTTATTTGCAAATGTTTTCAAGAATGTCATTAAAAATAATATCCCTAAATTTTACGTAATAAAGAGTTTTGGTTATCATAAGGTAAAAACCCGTTCTGTCTTTATGTGTAGCGTGGTCTTATGAGATACCTTTTTGTTTTCAAAACATCGTACTTTGAGTTCTCACACCAGTCCCATGACTGACTCGGAGTTTGTTTTTCCCTTTAAATTCTGGATGCCCTATTTTTTGGGCAGCCGTGTAGTCAGGATACCTTAGTAGCATTTTGGAGCATGTTGAGGAGCATTTTGGTGAAGTCTTTTGAAGCTATGAAGCTGAAGTACCTTATGTAGATATCTACCTATATTCCGCTGTTTGTTATGTAGTATGTATTCCCCACTATATGTATGGATAGACAGTTATAACTATCCCGCTGGATTTGTATTTGACTCTGGTCATTTATGTATAATTAAAACGTTAAATGCGATGTGAGATTCTATTATTATATTTTCTTCTACCTTTGTTTTCTTTTACACCCTAATAATCTGCCTCCCCAGCACTTGGATTTACGGCGCGTGAATACCGTGGATGTATTAGTGTTGATCTCTAAGGGTCGAGGAGATGGGTCTCACAAAATCTAGTTTGCATAAATCATGATATTTGATTTTATTATATAAGATTAAACCACATTTCTTTTTCGTACACAAATGATGTGAGAATGAGAATAAATTAACTTTAAGTACTAGGTTTTATATCTAATGAAGCTTTTTCCACGTCTGCTATTTCTGCTATATCCCTGAATTATCCATACTATAACTTTTCTTACCTTTACTATTATAGAACTGCTAAGCGCTTTAACTGCACAACATCTCACATTAGTCCGACTATTCATAGATAATGCTCGCCAGATTAACTGGGTAGTTTTACCCTATAAAATTGGGGGCAAACCTTGCGTACTCTTAGGTACTTATTATAGTCAATGTCTCACATCAGCCCCAAAGCCACACTACTGGTAGCCAGATTAGCCGAACAGGCTTCTATATGCTTTTGACCGACCTCACATTCTTGTAACTTAGTCATAATCAAAAACCTATCTTAATATATTATCCCACATCTCACCACATTGCATATCAAGGACTTATAAGGACAACCCTTATTTCGCCTTTATAATTAATTACTTTTCTATGGGGGATTTAATGATAGTTAGTATTCTAACTAATATGCTATAGTTGTAAGTTACTTATGCCAATGTATTAATGTGTGTATACACACACATGCACGCACACGCTCTTTTAAAAAAAGCATGCAAAGATTACACCTAAACTTACGCTTAAATGTCAAAACTTAAAATTTATATAATTTAAATTCCATATCAACACTATTCCATATATCCAATACCAACAATGAATTCAACGGATTTGTATAAAATAGAATCCATAACAAACTTATTTTTATACCAAAATAACATAATCAATCTTTATTAAAAACTTGCAATGAAAATATTTTTACGCTCTATTCAACTTCTTTGTATAAGATTAAAAAATTCATTTAAATTGTAGAAATAGACGGTGTAAACTGCGGATGAAAGAATTCGTATCTTACCCGTCACTTTCAATTTATTCTTTTCAAAATCCTTAATCAGATCAAAAAAAGATAAGAAGTGGAGTAGAATGCAAAACATTAAATCTCATTACTTCCACAATTCCATTATTTTAATATAGAACAATCGAGGTTCGAACTTAAAATTTGATATTCCACTTTACGGGAATTTTGGGATTTAAAAGCGATGTTTAGGTAAACAAAATACCCCAAACGCATATATCAGATCCAAGTTATACTATACAATTACCAAAATAGGAAAAACTAAGATTTCCACTCATAATCAGTTCTTATTTCTTCCCTTTTTGGATTTGATACGCTAGCTTTAATCTCTTACAGATCTCTCCTTTTAAAAGTATACAAAAAAGGTTTTGTATACGAATTAGATTCGGAAATTTATGGACTGGAGGAGAAAATGATTGGAAACTGAATAATAGACATAAAAAATTCTTACCTGAAATGCTAAAGTAATTTTCTGAATCTTTGAGGAGAGAGACAGACAGAGCTTCGCTTTGTTCTTAAATTAATTTTCGAATAAAAATGAGAGGTTCAGGCTCTTATTTGTAGTGCTTAGAAAGCACCAGAAGTTGGAATTTATTCGGTTTAAAATAATTGAATCCAGACCGTTCACAGAATTAAAAACCCTATATGCACACACATTTATCAATCGAACGCCCTACCTAGGCGGTCGACCGACCCTAAGTGGGATTGACTGGTCAACTTATTTTAGGAATGATATTATTTTTGCCGTTGATGATTTATTTAAGGTTAACGTTAATTTTAATTTTCACTTAACCCCCTAAGTCTATTAGCTGTCACTTTTTGAACCTAAAATTTAAGAATTACTTATTTTTTGAATTTGAACTATCTAAATTAATTTGAATCCGAAACTTCAAACGTCCATTACTTTTTAATTAAGCTTCGTTTTTCAAACATTATACATGGAAATTGATCAGAAAATCACCGCGAATGTAGTGACATAACTTCCATGGTCAAATTCTAATTTTTCCAAAATTTCAATATTTAGCTTTATTATTAGTCAATTCTTTTCTTAGTAGTTAATTTCCTATCTGCAGGGTGTTGCATTCAATCCTCCTTAAAAAGGATTTCGTCCCCGAAATATTTCCAAGGGACGAACAACATAACGTGTAATAACATCCATGTTATACACTCAAGTTATCTACACATCCATCTACTCAACCAAATGTGCAATCTAATTATGTACGCAAATATACTAGAGGTGAGCTCAATCCTAACGTGAGTGTATGATCATGATGTATAGGCATTTATGCAAGCATCCTAAACATGCATAAAAAATTCTGTATGAGTGCAAAGTGACAATGCAAAGTGCGACAACCATCTTCTACCATCCAGTCTAGCAACCACGATGCATCCAAAACCTAATTTTGGAGAGAGAAAAGCTTAGGATGAGAAGTCCTCATGCTTTCCATCAGATTTTCCCACCATTGTACTTGAACCAGCTTTTGTTGCGGAGGTTCCTAGTTGCATGCTCCACAATGCGCGTAGTGGCGCATAATGCAATTGTCTCCATCTTAATGTCCCCCAATTAATTAGGCTCTACCACAGTAGCTGTGCTATGAAGGTGTTTCCTTTAGTGCAAAATGTAACAAACCGCTTCGAAACAGGCCTAAATTCAAATCTAGAAAAGGCCTATCAAAACTTAGACCTATTCCAAAGCCTGTTGTTGGTTGGGAAAAAGAATTATATATAGCTATTTATCTGTTCATTTAGAACTCATTGTGGAAGGAAAAAATATAGTAGCATAAACAATACCCATTTTATTAAAAGTTCCAAATGTCATAAAACCATAACATAATGTCAAAAATAACTGTTACATAATCCTGTTCAAAGATTCATTGTCATCTTCAAATGGGTATATCAGAAAATAACATAAAAAGATAAATAGTCTACTACAACAAGCTTCTCTCATCTTCATCTCCATCTTGATCATCGTCTCCTTTCCTAACCTGTATTGCAATGAGGAGGGAGTCGCAACAACAATGTCTGATGAATAGAAAACTCAAGCCTTTCTATAGCAGTAATTGAGCAGTATAATTTAAATATGGTTGTCTTTTGCATTTAAACAATATTCAAAACCACTTAAAACTTCATATAAGGGAAAGAGGCGAGCACTCAAACAACCACTTAATACCTCCACTCCCCGAAGCAGGTCCTTTGCGTTATATAATCTCATAACCATCGTTATTAATATCTATTAATGCGAGAGACTGTAACCAAGCCGCTTAATACCTTTTAATGGAAATAGGCAGATTTTGACAATTTAAGACCTCAATTGAGGCAGGCTTCCATCATTTAATACATATTCCCAAGACGGACACCACACTAATATCTACCAAGTTGACATTGAAATCCCTTTGGACACTTAATACTTTAATTAAAGCAGTCCTTTCCAAGATATCCTCAGCATTGCCTAAACCTAATCAACCGTTTAATATTTCATATAAGGGAAAGATGCCGGCCCTCAAACAACCACTTAATACCTCTAAGTAGGTCCTTCGTATTATGACCCATACCCATGGACACGTCTCACATTAGTTCGACTATTCATAGAAACTGGTAACCAGATTAGCTGGACAGATTTACCTTATAGAATTGGATCAAACCTCGCGTCATCCATAGATACTTATTATAGGCAATGTCTCGCAGCAGCCTTAAAGTCATACCACTGGTAGCTAGATTAGATAGACAGACTTCTGTGCGCTTTTGAATGATCTCATATTCTTATAACTTAGACATATTTCATAACACTCTCTAAGCATATTATCACACATCTCACCGTATTAATTATTTAGGCCTTATAAGAAATCCTTCTTATTTCACCTCTACAATTAAGGGGATTTAAATGATAATTATTAATCTAATTAACTACGCCATTTATTCTTTATAATTATATGTTATTTATGCTAGTTTACATATATAAGCACGCATTTATTGATTTCCATGCGTGCAGAGATTACGTCTTAAACTAACGTTGTAAATGTCAAATCTTTTAAAATTATACAAGTCGCATTGCCATAATAACATATACCATAAATCTAATATTCCAAAGTCAAATCAATAGACTTGTACATAGAATCCAAATCCAACTTATTATATATTAAAACAATGGAATAAATCAATAATAATGGAAACTTGCAATTTAATTAACTTTACACTCTATACAACTTCTTTTATATGATTAGACAACAGAATTTCTATTCAGTTTGTAGAAATAGGCGATGAAAACTAAGAATAAGAATTCATACCTTATAAAATCCGATCTGAAGAAAAGAATAAGTGGAATAGGAGGTAAAACATATAATTTCCAAAATCCATACAAACTCCGTTTATTTAATACAAAACAAATAAGATTCAAGCCTAAAAATTGACATTTCGCTCTGGGGAAGGGAATTTTAATATGATGTTTTCAAAATCCAAACTCTCCAAGGCATATATCATATCCAACTTACATTATTCAATTACTAAAATAGAAAAACTAAGATTTCTACTCATAGTATGTCCTTAGCTTTGCCTTCTTCTTGAATTTGACATGCCTATAATAATCTCCTTCAGATCTCTTTTTTTATATGTACAACAAGGGAATTATATATATGTTGGATTTAGAAAATTTGAGGTTTAAAGGAGAAGATGTTTAGAAAATAAACAATAAACAAGAATAGTTATATATGATTTCTTACATGAAACCCTAATGGAGTTTTCTGAATGAAGAGATGAACTAATAAAGCTTCGCTAATGTTTCCAAAATATTTTATGAATAAAAGTGAGGGGGAAAGACTCTTATTTATATTTGTTGGAATGCACCAGAATCGTCGAATTTAAGTCAGTTTAAAATAATAAAAATCCGGACGTTAAATATTACACAAACCCTAGCCACCGCTGTGCTTCACCGGTCGATCGTCTTTACCCACCGGTCGATAGCTTGCGGTCATAGCTTAGGGGTCGACTAGTCTTATTATTTTTTGAACGTTTTGATTGCCATTGATTTATTTTTATTTCCTTCCTTAGTTATAATTTAATTCAATGTTTACTTAACCCTCAATTATAATTACTATTAACTTTTGAATTTCAAATTTAGAAATTTATTATTTACTTGAATTTTGAATTCTATTTATACTACTTTAAACCTGAAACTTCAAACGTCCATAACTTCCTCAGTTGAGCTTTGTTTTCAACGTATTATATATGGAAATTAATTAGAAAATCGCACCATGAATGCAATGTCATAACTTCCTTTATCAAATTCTGAATTTTACAAAATTTTCATTCTTGCCTCCATCTTGTTTAAATTAATTGATCCAATTTGTTTATTTATGGTTGATTTTATAGGGTGTTACATTCTTCCCCATAAAAGGATTTCGCCCTTGAAATCTTTCCATGAGGCGAATAACGTGATGCGCAATAAACATCCATGCTATACAGCCAAGTTATCTATGCAACCATCTACTCAACTAAAAATGCAGTAGATTATGTACTGCAGACATACTATAAGTGAACTCAATCCTAGCATATATGTGTGATTGTGACATATAAGTATGTATGCAAACACCCTAAACATACATAAAGACTTCTGCATGAGTGCAAAGTGGTAGTGACAAGCGTAGCAACCATCTTTACCATCCAATCTAGCTACCATGACATAACCAAAACCTAATTTTGGGGAGAGAAGTATTCCAATGAAAAGTTCAGGATGAAAGATCCACATCTTTTCTTCTGTTTCCCATGTGCTTTCCACCGGGTTGTCTCTCCATTGTACTCGGACCATTCTAATTTCTTGTTGTGGAGTTCCTAGTTCCATGCTCCACAATGTGTGTGGTGGCATAGGATATTATTGGCTCCATCTCAATATCCCTCAATTGATCAGGCTCTACCACAACGGCTGTCTCGTGAAGGCATTTTCTTAAAGGTAAAACGTGAAAAACGTTGTGGACTCCTACCAATATATTTGGTAGCTCCACGAGATAGGAAAGTCTTCCTATCCTTTCCAACACTCGAGAGGTCCAGCAAATCTTGGTGCTTATTTCCCTGACTTACGAAACCTTACGAATTTTTTAAGAGGGAAGACTTTGATAAATACCGAGTCTCCATTCTCAAACTCCAACTCTTTCCTTATCTTGTCGGCATAGGATTTCTAATGGTCTTATGCTACTTCATACGTTGCCTAATCAACTTTACTTTTTTTTTTTTAAAGTATCGTGAATCAACTCTTGTCCAAGCATAATTTTGTCGGTAGTTCCATAACAATAATTTGGCGATACCTTAAAGGGGGCTATACCAACCGTCGCTTGGTAACTATTATTATATGTGAACTCAACCAAAAGAAGATGTTGCTCCTACTGTCCTCCGAAGTCCATGAAGCAAGCCCTCAATAAGTCTTCTAAGATTCTATGCACCTTTTCTGTCTGACCATCGGTCTATAGGTGGTAAGCAGTGTTAAGATTCAAAGAAGTTCCTAAAGCTGCCAATAAACTCTTCCAAAACTCGCTAGTGAACAAAGGGTTCCTATCATTAACAATGCTCATAGGAATTTTTATGTAGTCGAACTACCTCATTAATATAAATTTATGCTATAGACGTTGCAGTCCTACTGTTCCTAACATGAATAAATTTGGCACTCTTAGTGAGTCTATCTACTATGATCCTAATAGCTTTATTGCCTCTCTGACTCTTAGGCAATCCTTCGACGAAGTCCATCGAAATGTGATTCCATTTCTTAGTTAGAATCTCCATTGGCAACAACATTCCTTTTGGTTTCCCTTACTCAGCCTTTATTATCTGATGTGACAAACACCTAACAATAAACTCAGCTACCCACTTCTACATTCCTGGCGAAAAGAAAATTCTCTTCATATCCCTATACATCTTATCTCCTTCGGGGTGAATGGTCACATTGAGTGGTGACACTCTGCAAGCACTTCCTCCGACACACTATTAACTAATGGGGTACAAAGAGGTCCATCCCTTCTTAAACATCCCTTCTCATCAACTCCATATCTACTTACATGGATAAAATGTTCTCCTCTTCTCAAGTTATCCAAAATCTCCATTATCATCTCATCCTCTTTTTTTCAAGCCCAATAAGGTCCATCAAAGCCCGCTGAACCTCTGTCACTGCCAAAAAGCCTTGAATGGGTTCTATTGGCTATTGAAAGCTAAAACTTGAGAGGAACTCCAATTACATCCATTCATATATAGCACTTAAGGTAGCGTGCCTCTGACTATGGGCGTCGACGAAGAGGTTCCCTATTCTAGGGTATATTTTATACCAAAGTCGAATGGTGCTATATACTCCATCCACCTTTGATGCCTAATGTATAAATTTGTTTGGAAAATAGGTATTTGAGTGATTTATGGTCGGTGAACAACCCATACCTTTCTTCCAAAAGGCAGTTATTCCACATCATCAAGGCAAAGACAATAGCTGTCAACTCCAATTCGTGAACTGGGTACCTCTTCTCATGATTGTTTAATTTCCTACCAGCATAAGCTACTACCCTTCCTTCTTACATAAGAACTACTCCTAATCCTGCCGCATGCATTCATGAAAACTGTAAAAGGCTTTGTCCCATTTGGAATGGTAAGCACATGTGCACTTACCAATAGTTCCTTAAGTTTCTCGAATGCTTCAGTGCATTTATCATCCCAAGTAAAGACTAGATTCTTCTTAGTTAGGCGGCTTAAATGGATTGTTATTTTTGCAAAGTTCATCATGAACTTCCTATAATACTTGCTAACTTTAGAAAACTCCTAACTTCCGTTGCACTACTTGGAACCTTCCATCTTGAATAACTTCTACTTTTACGGGGTCTATGGCCAATCCATGCTCAGAAATGATGTATCCAAGAAAGCTTACCTCCTTCTTCCAAAAGTTGCATTTTCCAAATTTGGCTTTGAGTTAGTGCCTCCTTAAAGTCCCTTGTATCTTTCTTAAGTGATTATTATGCTCTCCTTCACTCTTGGAAAATACTAAGATATCATCAATAAACACTACGATGAACTTATTAAGTTATTTCCAAAATACTCTACTCATTAAATCTACAAAGTGTGTGGGGGATTTCATCTATCTGAAAGGCATTACTCCCAACTCATAGTGTCCATATGGTGTGCAGAATGTGGTCTTTGACTTTCTATCCTCTACGATCCTCAACAGATGAAATTCAGTTGCATAATCCAATCGGGAGTAGACTTTAGCTCCCACAAGTTGATCGAACAAGTCGACCATCCTAGGTAAGGGACACCTATTTTTCCTTGTCAACTTATTCAGTTCCATATGTCGATGCATAGTCTCAATATGCCATCTACTTAGTGGTGAAAACAACAGAGGCTCCCCATTTCGAAGTACTCCATCGGATGAATCCTTTCTACAATAGCTTCGATATTTTCTCGTCCAACTCACATCTTTCTTCGGGGGGTTTTGTGTCTTAATAGCAGAGCAACTTGTCCAGCGTCCTTCTCTAAATCAATTCTAAACTCAATCTTTCTTTGAGGTAGGAGAGATGCTCCAGAAGCAAATAGGATATGAATTCTATCCCTAAAAAAGAGTTATATCTTCTAATGTTGGCTTCCCTTGATCTCTAGAGGGTGGTTTACTCAAAACAGGGACAACCTCAATGGCATAGGCCTGTCCATTCAGCCCTTCCTTTGCCAGCTTTAGACATTGGTTCTTGAGTTTCCCTTCCACGTGGAAGTGATAAGACTTTCCTTAAAAGCTTCCTTCATTTGAATCACCTACAACCTTTAGCTACATAGCCTTTCTTTTGGCATCTCTTATACATCTTACCTTCTTTCTTGAACTTTCTTTTCGATTTCTTATTCACCCAAAATTTCCCTTCTTAGTTTGGTTTTGATTAAGTCATGCTTTCTCCTTCTCTACCTCCTTTTCTTCTTTACGAGCCGTCTGTAGAAAAGTCATCTTAGCTAATGTCTCATATGTAGCGCCAAAGGGCACTTGGGTTAACAACAATTCACTAAGTGGGGGATTTTAGGCCATTCATAAATTTTATGGCCTTTTTCATAGGCCTATCGATCAAGTTCATCCTGAATTTAGCCAACCCTATAACTTACCAACATACCCCTTTAAAGTGGAGTCACCCTACCTAAGATGTATAAATTTCTTCAATTATAAACTCACTTCTGTTGTTGACATAAACCTTGACTCAAATCTGTCTTTGAATTCACCCTAAGTGAAAATCCTACCATCATTATCCTTCGTTACGATATTCCAATCTAGGGCTTCTCCCTTAAGGTGCCAAGCTGCCATTCTCCTTTTTAGCTGATCCTTCCAACCGAGCTTCCAAAATATCTTCTTGTGGTCATTTATCCATACCTTTGACTCCATACTACCCTGTATTCCAGAATATACTCTTCCCTCCATATTATTAAAGTCCTTGTACATCTTAGGAAAGTTAATGGGATGGGGTGTTGTGTGCAGGGCATGGGGTGCCGGCCGTGTAGCTAGAGGAATAGGGACTTGACCTACTTGCCTGAGGCATTATTCAAATCATTCGATCATCCCTCGAATGGTGGGTCATCCTCGAGTAGGGTTCCTAGCCTCAATAGAAGAATGACCATAACCATATAAACTACATGTAGGTTGAGCTTTTAGTTATAACTTCCTAAGATAGTATTACATGCTGAAAGAAAGATTAACTTCCTAGCTTGTGTTGTAATAAGGAGGGAGTCGGAATAGCAATGTCTGGTGAATAGAAATCTTGAGCCTTTCTATATTTTTACTTAGGCGGTTTAATTTAAATAAATATATGTCTTTCTCATATAAACGATATTTAAAACTATTTAATACTTCACATAAAAGAAAGAGACGAGCCCTCAAACAATCGCTTAATACCTTCAATCCTCGAAGCAAGTCCTTCGCATTATCTAATCGCGTAACCATCATTATTAATGTCTACCAATGCAAGAGATAGTACCCAAGTCACTTAATACATTTTAATGAAAAATAGGCAGACTCTGACCATTTAAGACCTCAGTTGACGTATGCCCCCATCATTTAATACATATTCCCAAGGAGGATTCCACACAGGTATCCATCTAGCTGATATTGCATGGAAATCTCTTTAGACACTTTATACTTCAATTGAAATGGACCTTTTTGAGATATTCTTAACCATGCCTAAACCCAATATAACCATTTAATAATTTATATAAGGGAAGATGTAGACCCTCAAACAACCACTTAATATCTCCAATCCCCAAAGTAGGTCCTTTATATTATGACCCATACTCCATGGAAACGTCTCACGTTAGTCCAACTATTCATAGGAACTAGTAGCTAGATTAGCTGGGAAGATTTACCCTACGGAATATCTCACTTCATCCGCAGTTACTTATTATAGGCAATATCTTATATCAGCCCCAATGTCACACTGCTAGTGGCCAGATTAGCCGGCCAGACTTCTTTGTGCTTTTGACTGACCTCGATCCCTATAATTTAGTCATATTCATAACACTCTCTAAGCAAACTACCACACATCTCACTGTATTACTTGTGTAGGCCTTATAAAAAATCTTTCTTATTTCGCCTCTATAGTTAATTACTTTCCTAACGAGAATGTAAAAGATAATTATTAACCTAATTAACTGCGCCATTAATACGTTATAATTTTGCGTTATTATGCTAGTTTACATATATAAATACACATTTATTGATTTCTATGTGTATGGAGATTACGCCCTAAACTAATGTTTTAAATGTCAAATCTTCCAAAATTATACAAGTATCATTTCCACAATAACATATACCATAAATCCAATATTCCAAAATCAAATCAATAGACTTGTACTTAGAATCCAAATCCAATTTATCTTATATTAAAACAAAGGAATAAATAAATAATAATGGGAACTTGCAATTTAATTAACTTTAGCTCTATTCAACTTCTTTTAAAAGATATTAGATAAGGGAATTTCTTTCAATTTGTAGAAATAGGCGGTGCAAACAATGAATAAGAATTAGTACCTTACACACCATTTCTTAGTCAAATCCCTCAATCATATCCAAAGAAAAGAATAAGAAGTGGACTATGAGGTAAAATATATAAATTGCAGAATCCGCACAAACTCCGTTATTTTAATACAGAACAATTAAGATTCCAACCTAAGAATTGACATTTCGCTTCGGGGGAATTTTGAGGATTTTTAATGTGATGTTTTCATAATCCAAAACTTCTCAAGGCATATATTAAATCCAAGATACACTATTTAATCACTAAAATAGAAAAACTAAAATTTCCACTCATAGTAGGTCCTTAGCTTTTCCTCGTTCTTAGATTTTACATGGCTATAATAATCTCCTTCAGATCTCTTTCCTTTTTGATATGTACAACAAGGGATTTGTTTCTATCTTAGATTCAAAAAATTAAAGGTTTGGAGGGGAAGAAGTTTAGAAAATATACAGGAATATACGCATAAGATTTCTTACCTGAAACCCTAATGAAGTTTTTTGAATCTATGAAGAGACGAACTAACAGAGCTTTGCTAATATTCCCAAAATATTTTCTAAATGAATGTGAGGGGTTGGGCTCTTATTTATAACAGTTGGAATGCACCAAAACCGTCGGATTTAAGTTAGTTCAAAATAATAAAAATCTAAATGTTAAATATTTTACAAACCCTAGCTACCGCTGAGCTTCATCGATTGACCGCCTTTACCAACTGGTCGATCACTAGTGGTCGACCGGATGTAGGTCAGGAGTTAACCGGTCCTCTTATTTTGGGAACGTTTTGACCGCCGTTGAATTTTTTATTTCATTCCTTAATTATAATTTAACATTAATGTTAATTTCAACATTTACTTAACTTCCAAGTATAATTACTATTAACTTTTGAATTTCAAATTTAGGAATTGATTATTTATTTGAATTTGAATTCTATTTAAACCCAAAACGTCAAACGTCTTTAACTTCCTTATTTAAGCTTCATTTTCAACATATTATATAGGAAAATTGATCAGAAAATACCATGAACGCAACAACATAACTTTTGTGGTCAAGTTTTGATTTTTACGAAATTTTCATTTTTACGTCTATCTTATTTAAATTAATTTATCCAATTTGTTTATTTCTTGTTGATTTTACGGGGAGTTACAAAAAAGTCATGGACTCCTGCTAACTTATCCGGTAGCTTTATATGATAAGCAAGTACTCCAGTTCTTTCTAAAATCGGTAATGGCCTAATAAATCTTGGTGCCAACTTTTTCGACTTTTCAAATCTTACGACCTTTTTGAGAGGGGGAACCTTAATGAAAACTATTTCCCTAACCTGAAACTCTAACTCCTTTCTTCCTTGCCCATGTAGGATTTCTGATGAACTTATGTGGCCTTCATACGCTATCTAATCAACTATACCCTTCTTGAAGCCTCACGAATTAAATCTGGTATGAGTAAAATTTTGTTAGTGGTTTCCCACCAACAAGGCAAATTGCATGGTCTCCTATAAAGCATATCATAGGGTGCTATACCAACCATCTCTTAGTGTCTATTATTATATGAAAATTTGACTAAAGGTAAGTGCTACTCCCGATGTCCTTTAAAGTCTTCCATCGTCCCTAATGCAAACTCTTAACAAGTCCTCTGAAATCCTATTCATCCTTTAGGCCCGTCCATCGATCTATGGGTAGTAAGTAGTGTTATGATTTGATGAAGTTCCTAAGGCTACTACAAACTCCTCTAAATTTTTATAGCAAATAAGGAGTCTTGTCGCTAACAATGATAATCGAAATTCCATGAAGTCGAACTACCGTCTTGATATAAATCTATGCTGGAGACACTGCGGTCCATCAATGCCTCTATAACTGCTAAAATATATGTTTTCCAAAACCCTAAAGTTTTTGGGAATGAAGCATTCTTTTATTTCTAGTTGCTAACCTAATTTTTTCATTAACTTCTAGCCTTATCTACAGTTTATCTCTAGTTAAGCATCCCTACAAAGTTTCCTTATTTACGTTGCTTCTTAATATGTATATTTTTATTAAGGGTTTAATCCCATCCATAAAGTCAACACAGTGATAAAACAAGAACATGCCTCATACCATATCGTATGTTTTTCCAATAACCTAAGGGAGAAACTAGCGATTACAATCCAAAAAATCTAAAAGAAATTTTACTGAAAGTTGTCATTCATCATCAACTGGAGTTAATTGATGTTGTGGTTCTAACACTCCTTACTAAATTAAGATAGTCATTCCTAGTATGTCATTCCACCATAACCTACCTTCCTTAATTCTCTGTCTTCGGTTTTAATACATGTGGTCCATCCATTACTTTAGTTAATATATCCGTAATAATTGATAGTTAATGTAAAAATTGGACCATCTCTAATCAATCCTCATTTAATCCCTTTAATCTTTTTACTCGTTTCAAAATTCATCTATTATACCGATTCAATTCTCCATAAATGCCATATTAAATTCCTTAATCAATCCCCAATTAATTACTTTAAACACCCATTAATTATAAATTTATTGCCTGTTAAATTTGTAATTATTGTCCATAATCCTAATCCATTGATTGCTATACGTATATAGGCATTAATTACACTATTTATATATATTTATTTTTATATGTTAAGCGTGGTTATATGTGTATCTATATATTAATTTCTAAACTAGAATATTCCTTTCCCCATTTTAATTTATCAGGGCTATCCTTTAAAAAAGGATTTCGGTTATAATCTTCCATAAATGAACTAAAAGTGAGATTTTTGCTTCGTTTGAAATTATAAGACATTATTTCTTTTATTTTATTGAAACGCACACTGTAAACTATGAAAAAGAATATCCATATCTTACACATCTCTTCCTCTTCTTGGTATATTCCTTGTTAGTTCAAACGACGCGCTTTTATACATAGTTTGGGATTGGATAATTTATGGAATTTACACAGATCCTGCTCCAAATAATTTTAAACATAGAAATTCATATTTCAAATCAACTAGGGCAACCTAATTTATAACCCAGTTATAGATCTGGAACCTTTACAACTTTACTAGCATTTTTTAAATAAATAATCAGGCTGGTTTCAATTTCCAGATCATGTTGTACGTACTATCCCTATTTTATTCATATGCTAAAACCTTTAACCTTTCATACCTAGATGGTGATCCCTACCACTCTATAAAATATTTCGATTTGGTTTAGTCTTTACCATTCTTAAAACCGAAATTTAAAAATCTTAGAGTATCAAATTCAAAACCTTCATCTTCGAAAATATAAAACTGAAAACCCCATTATGCTAGTATGTGACGTTTGAAATTCTTAAATTTTTTCAACTTAAAATAAATTTTTTAAGCATATTTTCAAAAGAATTTCCAACTTGCAAATTTTTTTGAGGAATCCAATTCCTTAAAACATTTAAACACCGTATTTTATTTTATATATCTGTTCCATTTTTATTTAACATTTGAACAAAACCTTCTAGAATTATTTGAACCCAACTTCTCAAAAGCATTCAAACACAATTTTCAAAAAAATTTCCGCTTTATTTTTATCCCCAAATTCTAAAATTCTAAAATTGTTTAGCAAAATAATTTGCCTTCTTAAAGACTTTTACCTCAAAGACCTACTTCTTGAAAAGTTGGATTTTAACCCAAAACATTAAAAAAACTCAATTATCAAACCAACCCATTATTAAATCAAAAATTCAAAAAAACGATTGCTTAATTCCAAAAGGGAGCAAAATAGTTTTCCTCTTTTAAAAAAAACTTCCTACATCAAAGATTTATTCCTTTAAAGTTGGTCTTGTAATTCGAAACATTGAAAAATATCTTCTATAACTTTAAACAATGAAAAGTGGACCAGACAAGGTAAACTTTTATCCTATCATTTTGCTATCCTATTCCCACCATTTTTGTCCTATATTATCTCTGACTAGATTCCCAGTCCTATTTCAATCAAGTTCTATTTCCTTTTTTCACCTTCTTAGAAGAATTTATTATTTCAAAAAATGAAAATTATCGAGTCCAACCTATGCTTTATTCTATACTTATTTCAAAAACGAAAAATCTCTTTATCGAAAATCTTTAAATCGAATTTCTTTTGACTAGGTCCATTTTTAAACCGAGAATTTCAAAAATAAAATAACCATTTACCGAACCTTTTTATTCAGAAACTTCTAAGTCAATTTTTTGTTAAATTACGAATTTCCAAATGTCCTTAATTCTTCAACATAACAGCTTTTAAATAAATCCTTTGAAAGGCCCATTTAAAACATTTCAAGGAAGTTTCCAAAAATCTTTTTATCAAATTATTTCACATGAAGTTGGATTTAGAAATTTACTTTAATTGTTCTTTCTATTGATCTTTCTTCTTCTTTCTTACTCACTCTTTATAAAATCTGGTTATCTTCTTATGGTGATTAATGTAGACCTTTTCCCTAAAACTTGCTTCACTCCTTATCCACATCTTGCTTTACTACTATCATCCCTTACTTTTGGATACTTACAATTATACAAGCTTATAATGTTTAATTACAATCTAATATGTTTATTCGCCATTTTTATAAATCTCGACCGTCCGTAATAAACGATTATTTTTCTAACCGAATAATTTCTAAAGACATGTATTTATTCATTCCAATTTTTACTGTTATGCCTTCCTTATCCCTTCATAATTACCCCAAATAATTTCTTTAGTCGGTCCATTTATATCCTTATTAAATTATTGTAACTCCATATTTTTCACATTTGTTGCCCTATTAGTTTTATATTTATATATTTTCCATTTACATATCTGTAACGACCTACAAATTAATCACTTTGATAAATTATATTTATTTTAAAATAAAAGGTTGATAATATAAATAATATATTTTTTGAGTGATAATAAGTAATAGTAATCTTGTTTTGAATTGATAATTATAAAAATATTTTCATCGAAATCTAAATCGATAAAATGGCTGAAAATTGTTTTATCGATAACAAGCTCTATAACTGTAAAACGTCATGCATAGAGCTTGATACATACACTAATTTTTATAATTAAACAAGAATATAAAATAAAATAAATTGATTTATTTTTGAGAATTAAATGTGTTTTTAACATTGTTAATAATGCCCTTAAATATGTAATTGATTTATTAAACTAAATTGAGATTTAATAGTTTAAATAACTATTTATTTGATTCAAATAATTATTTAAATGATGATAATTTAGTTTAAATATTTATAAAGTATAATAAATCATTTATAATAGTTTTGTAAAGGTATATACTTGATTTGAAAATATAAGAAAAAATCGATATCGCTTTATCGGTATAATAGCGATTTTTGTAAATAATTGTTAATATAAATTATATGGTTTTATAAATGAAATGTAATTATTCTAATTCATTTAAAATGATAAGAAATTTATTTTCAAATTTCGTTTACAAATATATGTACGTTAAGTATAAGTGAAAGAGTGACTGAGAATCGGTTCTCTGATTGGCAACGGTCTATTGAACGAAAGTTGTTCGAAATCAATGCAACGTTGTTTATTTGTCATGTACACATATGTGACATATAAATGCATCCACTAACATGCATATGAAAATATGTATATATACATATATACTTATACACTTACAAATACATACATAATACAAAATCTAAGATATTTTATATAAAGCTTCTTCCTTAAGCCTACATAAGTCGACTTGTGCATACATGAAATGGATGGAAGTGATGGGCACATAAGGGGAAGTCTTTTACTCGATAGGGAGGAGAAAGGTGCATTGGAGAAGCCATGAAGTGATGATGTGTATATGGATTCCTTTGCACTCTTCCTTTGGCTATAAATAGCCCACCCTCTCATCACATTTTTTCACTTTCTTCACTCTAGCCTAATTTCCTCATATCAGACCGAAATGAGGAATTTCTTTTTATGAAACTATCTGCAATTTTAAAGGCTAAATTTTTTTCAACTGACCACTTCTTCCCATTTGAAGCTTAGCAATGCTCAAAGCTCCATTTTCCCTAAAGCATTTTCGAGCCCACTTTTAATGGTCAAAAATACTTCTTTCTCATTCGAGTATAATTCCTCCAAAACTAATCCAATTGAGGTATTTTGTAAACCATGTCACATTCTAGTGGCTACAACTTTCTTGTTTAGCACTTTTTCTTATTTTGAGTCTAACTATGTCAAAATACTACTTTTTTCAGTGCATTTTTGGGCTTCGTTTTTTCAAATTCGAGAGTACCACTTCTTCTCTTAGCCATAACTAATCGAAATTTGATGATTCATTTTTTTGAAACTGTAGAGAAAAGAATTTCTTACAACTTTAGTGTTGACCATATTTTCAAATTCAAAGAGCAGAGCGTCCAAAAACCTGAGAGAGTATGACCTATTTTTAGGTATAGTATTTGGTAAATTCAATAATAATCCAAAGTTTTGCACCTTCTTTCCCATGCTTGGCCAAGCACCACTTTTGGCATGGAATGGCCAAGCACGTCAGGAGGCGAGATGAGTTTGTGAGCTCGGATCGCGAGTTAATGAAGCCATAGCCTTTTTCCGATAGGAAATCTATGTGAGAACTCCTAAAGTGTATTATATTATATGTTGAATGATGATATGATGTTTGCAAATAGATATTTAATATGCTTTGACCATCAAGTTGGTTGTTTTTATGAATGTTGAAATATGCAAGTCACGAATATACACGTCAATAAATACAAAGGAAACCAATTTTCTTGAATTAATGAAATGGTGTGTATGCAGTTCATGATTTCGTGCTATAAAAGTCAAACAAGTGTAAAAGTTGGAATATAGCTCGGAATTCTTTGAGATAAAAATTTTCCAAACTATTATATAAATAGTTATCCAACAAAGAAATAAAATCATAATTCTGATAAGTAGATTTTGAAATATGAGTAAAACAAGTTTTTGAAAAATCCTGAATTTGCAGTTCGGAATCTAAAACTGGATTTTCAAAAAATAATGTTTTAAAATTGTTTAAAAATGTGAATAAATATTATAAATCTTTTAAAATGATTTAAAAGTGATTTTAGTAATAAAAATGGATTTTAAATAATAAAAAAGACATTTTGATCAATATAGCTTAAAAGCACTTTCCGCAGCACTTTTTCGGCAGCACTTTTCTATAACTTTTGAATTATAGTTTCAAACTTAAAAATTCTTACCCAAATATTTTATAATGTTTTCAAATGGATAATTAAGAGTTTTAATAATGATTTGGAGGTTTTCTAGCTTATTGAAGAAAGTTCAAATAAATGATTTAAAGGAAAAGCTATTATAAATAAGTGGGTTAATCTTGGCTCTAAAAGCCGACGAGTAGACTGGATTTTTCTATTCGTGAGATCCGGATATGAGGTATTTAAACTAAAGAGATATTCAGATGTAACGACTGGGGTGACATCATATTCGGTACTATCCAGCAAAGAGGTAGGCCGGTTCTGTGTTGATATAGGAGTTCAGTATTTGGATCCTAGGTACCCTCTAGAGGTGTACCGCATGAAAGGTAGTCCCTCACCTTATCATTTTATGGAATCCTTTCTCCAAATGAGACTTTTAAGGGTTTTGTTTGTATAGCATAACATATCCGGAATTTAATAATGGTAATAATTTCGACTAAGATTAATAAGTTTATTTGCAAATGTTTTCAAAGATATGTCATTAAAAATAATATCAAGTATTTTTACGTAAGAATGTTTTGGTTATCATAAGGTGAAAACCCGTTCTGTGTTTATGTGCAGTGTGGTCTTATGGGATACCTTTTTTTTTCAAAACGCGTATTTTGAGTTCTCACGCCAATCCCATGACTGACCCGAAGTTTATTTTCCTCTTCCCTTAAACTCTGGGTGCCCTAATTTTCCCGGGCAGTCAAGTAATCAGGTTTAGTTAGAAGAAACCTGGAAGAGCTCCGAGCATGGAGTAAGAAGATTCTTCTAAAGATTATTATCTATTTCCACCACACTCATGTACTTTTGTATTCCGCACTTGTAAGGTTGGACATTTATAACTTTCCATGCTTAACTTTGACAAATATGTTTAAATTTTCCACTGTAAAATTATATGTTGAAATAATATATGTTATTTCATTCGTGTGAAATTATTTTCTGTTTTTATTTTCTTTCTTACCCTTAATGATCGGGTTTCTGGCACTTGGATATGCGGCATGTGAATACCGAGGATGTACCAGTGTTGATTTTCAAGGGTCGAAAATCTGGCCCTTTACAATATCCTTCTAATATGACCTCTGCCCAATGGGTAATTGGGCTCGAGTATAAATTTAACTCTATTTTATTTTTCCAACTCATTGGTGCCTCGCCCACCCTTCAAGAATATGATCGCAACTAATTTTGTAATTAGAATTTATAGTGTTCAAATAATAGTTATATTTATATATAATATTGAAAAATACTTTCAAAATAACAAGTATGCCACTCATAGTATACATACCCCAGTTTATCGAGTAACCTAAGCTCTGATACCAAATGCAACAACCCGTCTGGAAACAGGCCTAAATTCCAATTTAGAAAAGGTCCAACAAACCTTTGACCCGTTCCAAAGCTAGGTTGTTGGTTGATATAAAGAACAATACACAAAGCTATTTATTTACACATTTAGAAACTCACAACGGAAGGATAAAATATAATATCAGAACAATCCACATTTTATTCAAAATTCAAATGTCATAAAATCATAACACAAAAACCATAAATAACTGTCAACTATCTGTAGAACAATATTCGAAAGTTACAACATCATTTAATAGGTACAAAAGAAATAAAGGAAACAATGCAAGGAAATAAATATTAGCTGCCATAAGTTTGTGTTTCCACCACCACCTCTGAAAATCAATATCAACTTCTTTAACCTGTGTTGTAATGAGGAGGAAGACAGAACAACAATGTTTGAAAAATAAAATCTTGAGCCTTTCTATGATAGAACTTAGGTAGTATAATTTAAATAAGAAATGTCTTACATATCTTAACCAAATTATAAGTTTATGGACCATAAGCCCTAAGGATTTTCTAGTCCATTATTCTTTTAACCCAATAACCTATATTTATTGTCAATGACGTCTTAACAATGCAAGAGATAGTGCCCAAGTCATTTAATACCTTTTTAATGAAAAACAGGCAGACTTTAACCATTTATTACCTTATTTAAGGTAGGTCCCCATCATTTACTGCTTGTCCTAAGGCGGACACCTCTCCGGCACTATCTAGCTAACATTGCAAGGAATCTCTTTAGGCCACTTACTAGTTCAACCTTGAAGCAGACCCTCTTCGAGATATCCTCTATTGTGCCCAACCATTAACGTTGAACAATTAAACTTCTATTATGGACAAGAGGCAAGCCCTCAATCAGCCACTTACTACGTTCAATTCCCAAACTAGATCCTTCGTATTATGACCCGTAAGCTAACCATAATGTCTCACATTAGTCCAACTGTTCGTAAGCACTGTAGTCAAATTAACTACAGGTTTACCCTAAAAAATTAAGACTAACCTCGCATCTTGGTTACTTATTATAGGCGATGTCTCATATCAGCTCCAAAGTCACACTGCTGGTAGCAAGATTAGCTGGACAGACTTTCGTATGCTTTTGACCGACCTCGCATTCTTATAGCTTAATCATAATCTGAAACACTCTATTAATATATTATCCCACATCTCATCACATTCCATATCAAGGCATTATAAGAAAAACACTTATTTTACCTTTATAATTAATTACTTTCCTAAAGGGAGATTTAATGATAGTTAATATTCTAATTATTACGCTATTGTTGTAGCAATTCCATATCAACACATATAATTAATTACTTTCCTAAAGGGGGATTTGAAGATTATAACCTAAACTAACATTTAAATATTAAAACATCAAATTTATACAAGTTCAATTCCATTTCAATGCATATTCCATATATCCAATACTTGTCTAAAATAGAATTCTTAACCAACTTATTTTATACTAAAATTAAGGATCAATCGTTAATAAAAACTTACAATTCAAATACATTTACGCTCTATTCAACATACTTGTAAAGTAAAAACAAAAGAATCCGTACCTTACATACTATTTCAAATTTATTCATTTCAAAACCCTTAATCAATTCCAAAGTAAAAAAATAAGAAGTGGAATTGAATGCAAAACATTAAATTGCTACATTACACAATTTTGTTATTTTAATATAGAGCAATTAAGATTCAAACTTAAGAATTGATATTTCACTTTAGGGGAATTTTAAGGTTTTAGTGTGATGTTTGCGTAAACAAAATTCCACAAAGGCACACATCAGATCTAAGTTATATTATATAATTATTAAAGTAGGAAAAACTAAGATATCCACTCACATTCAGTCCTTAGCTCTTCCCTTTTTGGATTTGATATGCTAATTTTAATCTTTTATAGATCTCTTCTTTTAGAAATATACAACAAAGGCAATATATATGAATTAGATTCAAAAATTTCAGGTTTGGAGAAGAAAAGGATTGGAAATTGAATAATAAACATTTAAAATTCTTACCTGAAACCCTGAAGTATTTTTCTGAATCTTTGAGGAGAGAGGCTGACGGTGCTTCACTTGGTTTCCAAAATAATTTATGAATAAAAGTGAGGTTGATAGACTTTTATTTAGAGGGCTTAGTAAGCAACATAAATGTTAGATTTAAGTTGGTTTCAAATAATTAAATCGGACCGTTCATAGAGTTAAAAACCCTAGCCGTACATACATATACTTATCGACCGCACTTACGTAGGCGATCAACCGCTGGCGGTCAAGCCGGCACTATATGGGGTTTGATCGATCAACTTATTTTGGGAATGATATTATTTTTACCGTTGATGATTTATTGAATACATTAATTAATCTTTTAACGTTAACGTTACTTTTAATGTTTACTTAACCACTAAGTCTAATTGCTCTTACATTTTGAATTTCAAATTTAAGAATTATTTATTTCTTTGAATTTGAATTATATTTAAATTAATTTGAACCCTAAACTTCAATGGTCCATAACTTTTTCATTTGAGCTTCATTTTCAAAACATTACATATGGAAATTGATCTAAAAAGCACCAAGAATGCAACACTATAACTTCTACAGTCAAATTCTGACTTTTACAATATTTCCATATTTAATCTTATTATTAATTAATTCCTTTCATATTAGTTAATTTCTTATTAATTTTTACGGGGTGTTACAAACGTAAATAATAACCCTTTAATAAGCTTCAACATTAGAAAATTTAATAAAGCAAAATTATAAAAAAAATATTTTATAGGTTTTATTTTTGGATAAAGTTTAGTGTAAGACATATTTTTAGACTTATATTTCGATGTGCATTTCGATTTTGAAAAAATACTTTTGAAAGGTAAATAAAAGTAAATAAAACACATCATTTCGAATATCTTTCATACTGCAAATATCTGTCACACATTGAATTTATTATTGAAATTACTATTGTAATTTTTCCATATATTGTGTATGAATTTGTAGATGGAAACCGAAATCTTGTGGTATAAAATCTTGAAAATTATGCATAATAAAGGGTTTAAATTTCTTAGAAAGAATTCAAGATGAAAAAAACGTATGATTGTAAACTTGTGAAAATTTTCAATTGAAATATGTAAGGAAATTAAAGGGTTTGTGATATGAACTTTTGAAAATATGCATTAATAAATGATTTAAAGATTTTGGAAACTATTTTTTAATTCGATATAAATATAGCTAGCAGCCAAAAATGAGTTTCAAAAATATATTTTTTGTATATGTACAATGTATTAGTTAAAATGTGTCTGAAATTGACTAATTATCAAATAGATCGAATATATGAATATAATTTTTATATGGACATTAGTTAATTTTTTTTTGGCAAAAAGCCGACGGGGTTAAATGGACCCCTACTATTTTATTGCTGCACCAAAAGGACAAAAGAGAACAAGCCAACGACTTGCAAGAAATACAAGGAAACATAGTGCAACAATCACCGGGAAAACATAGAAAACACAACACATAAAAGAAGAAAATAGTGGAGAGGACTAACAGAAGATGCCAGGGTCAAAAGCAAAAGAGACATGACAAAAGTCACGCTTAATTTCTTGCATCAAATGCTTCTCGAACTATACATCCATGAAGCCTTTATCCGGTTGGAAAACACGTCGATTTCTTTCATCCCAGACCACTTTCATGAATCTCTTGATAACGTACAAGAAAAGCTTATTCGAATCAGATTTACCACCTGTATTGTCGTAGATGTACTTCCACTGAACGACGTTGTTAACTCCTTTCCATTTTCTTCCGATTCTCCTAATCCATGTCTTCCATAGAGCATTCAAATATTTGCACTCGAAATACAAATGCTCGACCATCTCTGGGATTTGATGGCAGAAAACACAATTGACTGTAACATGCACCCCTATGGTTAAGCTTAATTTTAGTATTAATAGCCCTGTTCATCACTTTCCAGTGGAAAAGATTAACCGTTTAAATATTATCAGTGCACCATATTCTTCGCCTCCACTTGCATTTCTCTCCTACAGCCCCTGCCAAGAAAGAGTATGTTTCTTTTAAACTAAAACTGTTAACATTACTTCCCCACTGAACAGAGCAACCACCATCAGTTTTAATTTCGCAATGAGCCACCTTATCCCAAATTTGTTGTATTCGATAGTTGGAAGTCCTAGGAAGACATAAGATATTACCGTGGATGAAAATATGTATAGTAGCTTCCTGTCTCACTCCAGATTGCACTACCTCGGCATAAGAAAGAACACGCCTCAAGATCACACCACTATCAATCCATGGATCATCCCAAAAGCTAATGACATTGCTATGATCCACATGGTATCGGACAAGGGGAAGAATTGCTTCCTTAAGCTTGAAAATAGGTCTCCACGTCCAGCTGATCTTGTTTGGAGCTGCCATTTTCAAAAAATTGCAAACACGTAGCACATGAATGTTCGACCATTTAACCTACAAATTGTTTTTAGCCATAATGCTGTAATAACCCGGTATTTAGCATCAATTAATAATCGACATTTTAACGATGAATATTGTCGCAAATTGCCAATTGAAGTTTTAAAATTTGAGTTAAAACTCTTTTAAAAATTGTTAAAAAGGATTGTGGACTTTGATAATTAAATAGTGGTCCATGTTGTTTCAATTGGGCCGTGACAAATAACCGGCCCCCTTTTTGTTGTTTTCGTTCAAAAACCTAAAACAAACTTACCCCTCATTATTATTTCGACCCGTCCCCTTCTACCATTTTTCTCAACCCTAACAAAATCACGAAAAGAATAAAAATGGAGGCGGTCTTGTTCGTTCCCCCTTTTTTCAAAACTAGGGTTTTCGTAATTCTTCGAGTCGCGCTGGGTACTCTTGAGTAGCTTCGATCGTTCGTGCTTCTAATTGCTTCGAAAACACAGGTGAGTAATTTCTATTGCTCACATCTAATTCAAAGCTTAAGTTTTAGAGTTTGAATCATTGTTTGAGTTGGTCGATTCATTTTGCTCGCTGTTCAACTTCGGTTGTTTGCTTGAGATTTCTGACTTTGATCATGGTTACACTTTACTTCGTTCACTGCAACTTTGGCACAGTTTGATTTATGTTGTTTTGTATTGACTTTGAACTGTTTGATTTTCGTGATTGTCACGGCTTCGATATTGAGCTGTCTGATCGCGTTCCTTGCTACATTGGTCACCACGATGTCGCTCCTCTGGTATTTAACCTGAATTTTTGGCGACTTCGGTCTTGATTTGATTTGGTTATTAAATTTCACTACTGTGTTTTCGGCCATCATCGTTGCATTGATATTGGTGGTTGTGCTGTATTTTGTGATAGTTGAGTCAGTGAGCATTTTTGTTTCAAGAATGCTTGCTGCTTGATCCTTTGTTGTTTTGTTGTCGAATTTCTGGTGTATTTATTCATTCGAATTCATATTTGCTCTTTATTTTGTCGTCTTGTTGTACACATGAGTATTTTTGAAGCTTGGCATTTGAATAAAGTTTCTTTTAAATTTGCAGTAGTTTGCTAATTATTTCTTATGAAATGTTTGCTGGTTATCACTACGTATATACATACATATATGTATGTATATATGTGTGTGTGAATGGCATTACTGCAGCTCCAAGGTGTTCATTGCTGTGTTGTTTTCATGCCTTCATTTTGTTGCGTATATATGCTCCAATGTGAGTTACACTGCTCTGGTCTGAGCTGATGCTTGACTACTCGTACATTTATATTGAGCCATTGTCTCACTGTTTTATGTACCTTGTTCATATTATGTTGTTCTTTGGTTAGAACTGCCACTTGATGTTATTGTTTGGGTTTCATCTCTGGTGCATGTATGCATTCCTGTCATACTTGTTGTCCTTCGTAGCTACACCTGTTTATCTTTGCAGTCCTACAGGAACCATGTTGTTTAGTCTTCTTTGTTGTGCCTGTTGCACGGTAGCTTGCTTCATTATGTGGTAGCTTGGTTCACTGGTGCATGCCTTTGACTGTCGTCATGTGCATTTCCTGTGTACTTCATACTTGAACTTGATGGTTGGACCTGTTGTGTTGTGTACTGTCTATTCAGTTGCTGTTTCATTTCATTGTTGCATATAGGTGATTATCCATCCATGTTGCAAGACCTGTAGCATGCTTTGTTCATGCATTTTGATGTTATTGTCCAGTTTCACTAGGGTATACCTGTCGTATCTGTTGCAGTGTAACCTTCATGCGAGCTTTTGTGCTTTGTAATCGAGTTGAGTTGCTTTGCAGTTGTGTTGAGTCACTGACTTGACCTCTGCATTTCGTAAGTGACTTAGCTTTGTAGTTACGACATGTTTCTCTAACATGTTCTTATGTTTGTGCATGTCACTATTCAATTTTTATTGCACCTGAGTTTCATATTGATTTTGGAATTTCACCTGTGTTGAAACCATCTTTTTACTTTGGGTTTGACCTTGTGCCCGGTTGTGTACACTGTTACTGTTATGGCAAGGCAGTGCACGCAAGCGTGAACTGCAGCTACACGGAATTGAGTTTTTGGGTACATTATCACTATAGTGGCAAGGCAGTGCACGCAAGCGTGAACTGCAGCCACACGGCATGGCTTTTATGTTATTCTATCTTGCTTTGATTTATTGATCTTTGCATATTCTATATGCTGTAGTGGCGAGGCAGTGCAAGCGTGCATGTACTGCAGCCCTACTCGACTTAATATTTTAATTGATATTTCAATGGTTTGAACTATTTCGTTTATTCAATTCAATATTCTGAATTTCATTCTGATTTGGTTGAATTTGCTGATTTGTTGTTTAACACTGCTACGTGTTATATTTATCGTTATCCGATTTCTTTATTTAAGGATCAGATAGACAAAATTTATTGTGACTATCGTCTATTCATTATTTAATTATTATTGCTTCTGTGCACTAATAACTGAGTTTGAATTAGACTGACCTGAGTATTATTTTCTTTTGAATTTAATATTCGGGTCAGACCGAGTATTTCAGGTTGTGGATATTCTACTTTGGGTTGCTGCTAGAGCTATGAAGTTCTTTCATATCTTTTGGAGTAGTCGTCGTCATTTGTAGTGGTCTGTATAATTGTATAGGAAGATATGCATTCATGTATATTATATATGTTAATGTACTTGTATATGTAACTTCCTGAGTCGACTGTGGTAGTTGTATCATATGTACCGTGTCAAATGTATTGTAACTGACATAAGTTATTGTATATATATGAGATTTTCTGTTTTATCTGTGTTTCGCATTTATATTAATCTGTGTTATTAGTTTATATTTCGTTCTAAACTATTATGAACCATCGTAGTTCGTTTTATACTGGAATTGGGGTATTTCGATGGGAGAAAATAAATCAGAGATGAAAAAGGAAAGAATATACATATTTATATACCACTCCTATCGAGATAACCAATACTAGTGTAAGGCCTAACTATTGATGGCCGCTCCTCAACAGCCTTATTCTCCGCGCTAGTTGACAGCACTATACCGTAGTGTTCTTGGCTAGCGTGGGTATAGAGGTGGGGCGTCATAGCTTGGTATCAGAGCCTGGGGTTTAGAACAAATATAAAACATAACCTAGATGGAACATATGTTACAACTATTTGTCGATGTTTTATCTTTCATATTTGCATATGATTATCTTTGATTGTTAGGTATGAATTCCTAATGCTTATTCATGTGCCTTTGATTTTGATTTCGTGAAAGTATTTTGGCTTCGGCCTCCGTTTTCTTTACGAACTCAAGTTGGATTTCTGATGATGATGTTGAATCGTTTTGTACTCTATTATGGCCATTAATTGTTGACTTCGACATTGACTTGATTTTTATTTTTGTTGAAGTCATTTATGCATTTATGCTCATTCTGCTTTGTTTTTCCAATTGTTAATCGATTCTTCTTTTTCGATTAGTTGTTATCTTCTTTGTCGACTTTGATAACTTCTATTTCTGGAATTTTTGGGTATTTCTACTTTGATGGATTTAGAATCGAATTCTTTGGATTTTATTCACGTCTTCGAATGTGTATTTTAGTGAAATGATTTGGTTTCCAAATTTAATCGATTCTTGTTAATTCCCCGATTTGTTGCTATCATTTATTAGCAACTTTGATAACATTTTCTTCAGAATTTTTGTGAACATACCATTTGATGGGTACAATATCGATTTCTTTGGATTCTATTCACATATTTGCATGTGAATTCTTGTGATTGATTGTTCCTACAATCATTTTTGTGATTTGTCACTTTAAAAATATAAAGGTTTTCTATACTAGTAGTAAATATCAAAACCCTTTTCTTCAAACGATTTCAAAACTATTTTACTACAAAATTCTTCTCCTAAACCGTTTTCCAATCTATTAGTATATACTAACCTTTACCTCACTCGTATGAGAAATCTAATTAAACGACATAGTAAAACGAGTGGTATATAACGCTTGCGTTTACTTCACCGGTTAATTCTTGGACTTATTCGATTGAATATCTTGTGACAATTTTCTAGTGAAGATTTACAGTTTGTTCGTAAATATTTAAGTTAAGCAAGTGGTTATGGGACATGAAGCTAAACTTTTATATTTACTAGCTTAGTGTAATTGACACTTCTCGTTGATCTTGACGATCACTTTATGAATTAGACTAGCAATTGTGCGATGTCTCTTTCATTGCAAGGTTAGGCTAGACACCACTTGTGTGATTTCACTCACACATACCTTTTTGCTTTTTGGTTAGCCTAGACACCATGTGTGTGATTTCATTCACACATACCTTTTTGTTTGCGAGGTTAGGCTAGACACCATTTGTGTGATTTCATTCACACATACCTTTTTGTTTGCGAGGTTAGGCTAGACACCATTTGTGTGATTTCATTCACACATACCTTTTTGCTTTTTGGTTAGCCTTGACCTCATTCGGGTGATTCAGACTCATCCATATGGGGTAGCTCCCCATGGTCTTCGGACCGTCATGTGATAGGCCTCTTTCCCTTTTTCTGTGATATTGATTGATCTCTGGATGATTATGACGATCATCTTTGTGATTTAGACTAGCAATTGTGTGATTTCGTTCACACATACCTTTATGCTTTTTGGTTAGCCTAGACACCATTTGTGTGATTTCATTCACACATATCTTTTTGCTTTCTGGTTAGGCTAGACACCACTTGTGCGATTCCATTCACACATACCTTTATGCTTTTTGGTTAGCCTAAACACCATTTGTGTGACTCCATTCACACATATCTTTTTGCTTTCTGGATAGGCTAGACACCACTTGTGTGATTCCATTCACACATACCTTTTTGCTTTTCGGTTAGCCACCATGAGATAGCGTCTCGCTTTTGTGTTGCACGTGTTGGTGATTTTTCATGCTCACGTGTAGGTGAGTTTTCATACTCCCATTTGAGTTTCCATACTCCCATTTGAGTTTCCATACTCCCATTCGAGTTTTCGTACTTCCATTCGAGTTTCCGTACTCCCATTTGAGTTTTAATACTCTCATTTTGTGATATCTGGATTTCTTGTGTAGATTTCTAGAATTTGTGTTTTCTAGATTTCTTGTGATGATTTCTAGAATTTGTGCTTCACCAATTTTCGTGATTTCTATTGATAAGTTTTATCAATTTTTATGCATTGGTGAATTCGCGTGTTATTGACTTGTTATGAATACAAGTTTAGGGTATGATACCCCTTCCTACCTTTGAGAAGATTCTTGTGACATTTTTGATGAATGAAAATTCATTGGTATTATATTTTGATGCCAATTATTTCGATGAAATTATGACGTATTCCGAAGTTGCTACTGACGTTGCTATTTTATATCACGTGTTTTAAAAATTTGTTATTCTTTAAAATTGTTTCAAAATATAAATCAAAATTGTTTTCAAAATTTTTACGTTTACGCTTTCAAAAGAATGAGGAAGCGATTTAAACGTTTCAGTAAAATCGAGGACTATGACCCCTTTCTTTTGCTGATTCTCTTAATTCCGGACTTATTCATTTGAGAATGTTAATTATTATTTTTTATAAAATAAATGAAAATTGTTTTCAGAAGTTTTACAGTTTACGCTTTCAAAAGAATGAGGAAGCGATTTAAACGTTTCAGAAAAATCAAGGACTATGACCCCTTTCTTTTACTGATTCGCTTAATTCCGGACTTGTCTGTTTGAGAATGTGAAATGTTATTTTTAAAAATAAACGATTCTGCACTTTCAAGAAAACGATGAAGTGAGTTAAATGATTTAGTAAAACTCGTGGTTATGGGTCATGTGCGTTTGCTATTTCGGTTAATTCCGGACTCATTAATTGAAAAATTTGTGATTTCTGATTATCGTTTTGATAATCGGATGTTGGTGATTTCTAATTTATCGTTTTTGATAATCAGATATTTGTTGTTTCTAATTATCGTTTGTGATAATTAGATATTTGTGATTTGATGATCGTTTGTGATAATTAAATATTTGTGATTTAAGATTTGATTATCGTTTTGATAATTGAATGTTTGCTAGTTTGAAATTTGATTACCGTTGTGGTAATTCCTGATTATCGTTTTTGATAGTTAGATATTTGCGATTTTTGTTTTCTAATTATCTTTATTGATAATTAGATTTTGCTGTCTCCTAATTATCGTATCGATAATTAGATATTGCTGTTTCGTGATTTCTGTATTCTGACTATCTATTTGATAATTAAATTTTGTTGAGAATTTGTGAATTTCTTTTATGAAATTGAAAGGTTTCTTTGGTGTTTATATAGTACTATGCCGGGGTACCGGCTCAATTTTCTGCTATTCATGACGTTTTCCACGTCTTCCAATTACGGAAATGCCTTAGGGATTTTCGATTTTTATTCTTGAACAACCTTCTATTCACATCATTGCTTCGGGGGTGTAGCACCTTCGAAATAACGATGTTTTTCTTGCGGAATTTCAATGGTTCTCAAATCCTAAGGATTGCACTTAGGAATCCTGAGAATCATCGAGCAAACACGTTCAGGCTTACTCTTTCATGCTCTTTATGGTGAACTTCCTATTTCAAAATTCTTCATCTTGTGATGATGTTCTTTGTGGTTGTTACCATTTGTCCATTTATTCCTTATGATTGCGAGGACGCAATTACTTTAAGGAGGGGAGTCTGTAACAACCCGGTATTTAGCATCAATTAATAATCGACATTTTAACGATGAATATTGTTGCAAATTGCCAATTGAAGTTTTAAAATTTGAGTTAAAACTCTTTTAAAAATTGTTAAAAAGGATTGTGGACTTTGATAATTAAATAGTGGTCCATGTTGTTTCAATTGGGCCGTGACAAATAACTGGCCCCCTTTTTGTTGTTTTCGTTCAAAAACCTAAAACAAACTTACCCCTCATTGTTATTTCGACCCGTCCCCTTCTACCATTTTTCTCAACCCTAACAAAATCACTAAAAGAATAAAAATGGAGGCGGTCTTGTTCGTTCCCCCCTTTTTCAAAATTAGGGTTTTCGTAATTCTTCGAGTCGCACTGGGTACTCTCGAGTAGCGTCGATCATTCGTGCTTCTAATTGCTTCGAAAACACAGGTGAGTAATTTCTATTGCTCACATCTAATTCAAAGCTTAAGTTTTAGAGTTTAAATCATTGTTTGAGTTGGTCGATTCATTTTGCTCGCTGTTCGACTTCGGTTGTTTGCTAGAGATTTCTGACTTTGATCGTGGTTACACTTTACTTCGTTCACTGCAACTTTGGCACAGTTTGATTTATGTTGTTTTGTATTGACTTTGAACTGTTTGATTTTCGTGATTGTCACGGCTTCGATATTGAGCTGTCCGATCGCGTTCCTTGCTACATTGGTCACCACGATGTCGATCCTCTGTTATTTAACCTGAATTTTTGGCGACTTCGGTCTTGATTTGATTTGGTTATTAAATTTCACTGCTGTGTTTTCGGCCATCATCGTTGCATTGATATTGGTGGTTGTGCTGTATTTTGTGATAGTTAAGTCAGTGAGCATTTTTGTTTCAAGAATGCTTGCTGCTTGATCCTTTGTTGTTTTATTGTCGAATTTCTGGTGTATTTACTCATTCAAATTCATATTTGCTCTTTATTTTGTCGTCTGGTTGTACACATGAGTATTTTTGAAGCTAGGCATTTGAATAAAGTTTTTTTTTAAATTTTCAGTAGTTTGCTAATTATTTCTTATGAAATGTTTGCTGGTTATCACTACGTATATACATACATATATGTATGTATATATGTGTGTGTGAATGGCATTACTGCAGCTCCAATGTGTTCATTGCTGTGTTGTTTTCATGCCTTCATTTTGTTACGTATATATGCTCCAATGTGAGTTACACTGCTCTGGTCTGAGCTGATGCTTGACTACTCGTACATTTATATTGAGCCACCGTCTCACTGTTTTATGTACCTTGTTCATATTATGTTGTTCTTTGGTTAGAACTGCCACTTGATGTTGTTGTTTGGGTTTCATCTCTGGTGCATGTATGCATTCCTGTCATACTTGTTGTCCTTCGTAGCTGCACCTGTTTATCTTTGCAGTCCTACAGGAACCATGTTGTTTAGTCTTCTTTGTTGTGTCTGTTGCACGATAGCTTGCTTCATTATGTGGTAGCTTGGTTCACTGGTGCATGCCTTTGACTGTCGGCATGTGCATTTCCTGTGTACTTCATACTTGAACTTGATGGTTGGACCTGTTGTGTTGTGTACTGTCTATTCAGTTGCTGTTTCATTTCATTGTTGCATATAGGTGATTATCCATCCATGTTGCAAGACCTGTAGGATGCTTTGTTCATGCATTTTGATGTTACTGTCCAGTTTCACTAGGGTATACATGTCGTATCTGTTGCAGTGTAACCTTCATGCGAGCTTTTGTGCTTTGTAATCGAGTTGAGTTGCTTTGCAGTTGTGTTGAGTCATTGACTTGACCTCTGCATTTCGTAAGTGACTTAGCTTTGTAGTTACGACATGTTTCTCTGACATGTTCTTATGTTTGTGCATGTCACTATTCAATTTTTATTGCACCTGAGTTTCATATTGATTTTGGAATTCCACCTGTGTTGAACCCGTCTTTTTACTTTGGATTTGACCTTGTGCCCGGTTGTGTACACTGTTACTGTTATGGCAAGGCAGTGCACGCAAGTGTGAACTGCAGCCACACGGAATTGAGTTTTTGGGTACATTATCACTATAGTGGCAAGGAAGTGCATGCAAGCGTGAACTGCAGCCACACGGCATGGCTTTTATGTTATTCTATCTTGCTTTGATTTATTGATCTTTTGCATATTCTATATGCTGTAGTGGCGAGGCAGTGCACGCGTGCGTGTACTGCAGCCCTATTCGACTTAATATTTTAATTGATATTTCAATGGTTTGAACTATTTCGTTTATTCAATTCAATATTCTGAATTTCATTCTGATTTGGTTGAATTTGCTGATTTGTTGTTTAACACTGCTACGTGTTATATTTATCGTTATCCGATTTCTTTATTTAAGGATCGGATAGACGAAATTTATTGTGACTATCATCTATTCATTATTTAATTATTATTGCTTCTGTGCACTAATAACTGAGTTTGAATTAGAGTGACCCGAGTATTATTTTCTTTTGAATTTAATACTCGGGTCAGACCGAGTATTTCAGGTTGTAGATATTCTGCTTTGGTTGCTGCTAGAGCTATGAAGTTCTTTCATATCTTTTGGAGTAGTCATCGTCATTTGTAGTAGTCTGTATAATTGTATAGGAAGATATGCATTCATGTATATTATATACATTAATGTACTTGTATATGTAACTTCCTGAGTCGACTGTGGTAGTTGTATCATATGTACCGTGTCAAATGTATTGTAACTGACATAAGTTATTGTATATATATGAGATTTTCTGTTTTATCTGTGTTTCGCATTTATATTAATCTGTGTTATTAGTTTATATTTCGTTCTAAACTATTATGAACCATCGTAGTTCGTTTTATACTGGAATTGGGGTATTTCGATGGGAGAAAATAAATCAGAGATGAAAACGGAAAGAATATACATATTTATATACCACTCCTATCGAGATAACCAATACTAGTGTAAGGCCTAACTACTGATGGCCGCTCCTCAACAGCCTTATTCTCCGCGCTAGTTGACAGCACTACAACGTAGTGTTCTTGGCTAGCGTGGGTATAGAGGTGGGGCGTCACAAATGCAGTCGTAGATAAGTCGAGCCATTGCTGACCGATTCCATTGCAACATGTTAATGATTCCAAGGCCTCCGTTAGCAATTGGCTTTTCTAATTTATTGAAACTAACAGGGGCTAAATATCGTCCCACAGTTTTCCCAGTCCAAATAAATCTCATGAAAGCTGAACGAATCACGTTGATGAGTTTCAGAGGTAAAATGAAAGTTCTAGCCCAATAGACTTGTATGGAGAAGATCACAGCCTCAGTTAAGGTAACTCTTCCCGCTTGGCTCAATAATTTGCTTGCCCAGGAATCAAGTCTTGAAGCGATCTTTTCGTACAATGGCAAACACTGGTTAACTGTTATTTTGGCGAAAGTGAGGGGGAGACCAAGATATGAAATAGTGTTATCACTGATCTCTAATCCAGTGATAACCTGAATAGCATTGTTTTGGGTAGTAGTGGGTCCAGAAGTTATCATTTTCGATTTGAGGAGATTGACCGATAAACCAGTAATCGCATGAAATTCATGAAGAGTATCCATTTTGGCTTGCATCGTAGATTTTTTTGGAGAACAGAAAATAACCAGATCGTCAGCGAAAATTAGAGATAATATCTCCGGGTTTAAGCATTTCGGATGGTGTTTGATTAGCCCAGAAGCCGAGTTTTTTTAATTAGTTGTGTGAGAAGTTCCATGATGAGAATGAATATATACGGCGATATTGGGTCCCCTTGTCGAATGCCTTGCCTACTTCCAAAGAAACCCACACTGGAACCATTAACGTTGACCGAGAACCGAGCCGTGGAGATACACTCGATAATCCAAGCAATGAAAGGAACAGGAAAATTCATACACTGCATAATTTTAACTATAGCTTTCCACTGGAGCATGTCGAATGCCTTCATGATGCCCAATTTCAACATAGCTTTAGGAGAAGAATTCTTGTTGTTGTAACCATACAGAAGTTCATGAGCCAGTAAGACGTTATCTAAGATGTTTCTTCCTGGCAAAAAAGCAGCTTGGTTGGAAGAGATAATATTATGCATGATAGATTTCATCCTGGACGCAATAATTTTGGATATACATTTGTAGATAGTATTACAACATGAGATAGGCCTAAAAGAAGACACTGTGTTAGGATTGTTGACTTTAGGTATCAGAGCTATGTTAGTGTTGTTGAAAGAAGGTATCATTTTGGTATTAGTGAAAAAATTCTTCACGGCACGCAGCACTTCCAATTTAACAATGTCCCAACAAACAAAATAGAAATGAGCATTAAAACCATCCGGACCACCAGCCGATTTCCTATTAAGAGATAACATAGCAGACTTGATCTCGTCGTCAGTAACAGCAAGATTCAAAGAGGCATGTTCGCCGGAAGAAATCCTGGGAAGGATTAATGGATCGATGAGGTTAAGATCAGGTTCAGAGTTGTCGGAGTTGTTGAAAAGCTTAGTGAAGTGACTAACGAAAGCCTCGTCCACACTTTCTTTAGAATTTTGAACATTACCTTCGTCATCGAGGATGGTAACAATATTTTCTCTGGATTGCTTAGCCTTTAAATTAGCATGAAAGAAAGCACTGTTCCTGTCACCATCAGTTCTCCACTTCAGTCTCCCTTTTTGATTCATCATAGAAATCTCACTAGAAAGAACAACATAATACTATGTAGATATGTATGTCTCCATAGTGCTAATTGTAGTGTTATGGGGATCATCCAGCATGTTTATTTGAATCTCTTCCAGTTTTTTCTTCCAGTGTGTACTTTGTTTACTTCCTTCCCCAAATCTGTTCCTTAACCACTGCTTGAGAGCCAGTTTTGTACTTTTCAACTTGACCTGCAAAATAGACATAGGATTACCACACACTAGTCTCGCCCAAACTTCTTTAACAATGTCAAAAAAATCAAGTTCATTAACCCAAGTATTAAAAAATTTGAAACTTGAATTGCTTTTAATGCCATCTTATTGCAGGTGTATAATTTGGGGAGAGTGGTCGGAAAGAAGAGGAGGAGGAAGGTGGTTATATATGGTAGGCCATTTGGAGAGGGCCAGGAGGTTACCAAAAGCATGGTCGATCTTTGTGTAGGTCCTTCTCCCATGTCTACTTTTGTTGTTCCATGAGAATCTCATGCCAGTAGTCTTACTTTCCACTAAGTTAGCATCAATAACTGCAGATCGCAGCGGTTCTATTTCATTAAGAGAGAGCGGATTGCCATCGAGCCTATCAGTAAGTTTGTTACAGCAATTGAAATCACTAAAAATGATCCATGGATGAGAATCCTGACGTAGCATGGGTAGGTCGTGGAGAAAAGTAGTTCTAGAAACTTTATTATTAGCTGCGTAGACGACAGATATGTAGAAAGAGCTAGACGTGATGATATTTTTTACATAGCAGTGAATGATTTGAGAAGTAGCGAAATTTTGGAAAGGAGGATCACTTTGGGGTCGAAAATAATGAGGATTCTTCCATAAGGCGCCTCGACAAGGTTGTGAATGTCATCCCACCCTGGGTTAATATATTTAGCAGCTTTAATCGAGAGCACAAGATTTAATTTTGTTTCTAGAATGGCTAACATACAAAGGTTTTGCTGAGATATCATATTTTTGCATTGGGAAAGTTTATTTTCATGGTGTGCCCTTCTAACATTCCAAGCTTCGATGGTTTGCATCATTGGGCAAACGAATTTTCATACTGGATTGATTTCTTGCTACGAAGGACTGTTGAATATGCGCTTATATGTTTTTATTTGATGATAATAAACATATATATTCATTTAAATGTATTTGGTAATGTACTATTTTGTTTTTCATAGATTAGATAAATAATTGTTGAATAAAATATTTTACACAGAATTTGAATTCAAACAGATATTTTATTCAAATAAATATTTATTACAATTTTGAATAGTACAAATTCAAGCTCTCACTATACATATACAATTTTGATTCTAATTACATCACAATTTCATATTTACAGTTTTCCTCACTACATAACACTCACACTCGTAGTTTATCTTCAAATTCATTCCAGTTAGAATCCAGCATCTGATAAATCTGCAAAAATATTCACTAACGCAGTAAAATTGAAAAAGAAATATTTTTGCAATATAAAATGAAATATGATTTTTGAAAATATGATTTGCCTCAGTTATTTGGGTTGTTCGTCATCATTCACATTTGAATTCATCATACACGAACAATGTGACATGCACAATGTATCACTGTACATGCCAGAAGGCCGTGCACACCGATATACACTTGATAATGCTACAGGGACAGGTGAGCACAGGTCAAACCCAAATGAAAAGCCGGGTTCAACTCACGTGCAATATATTTAAAATCACGACACGAGCACAAGGTCAAACCCGAGTTCTGAAACTGGATTCAACTCAAGTGAAATTTCAAAAATCAACATGAATGGATGCAAAAGACCAGTAATGCAACTGTGATATGCACAGATGCATTCAAAGTACAAACCAGTTGCAACATGGATGTCACAAGCAATGACCAGAACACAAAGACATGAAAACATGCATGCAACATGGTGAACAAGACACAGTGTAGAGCAAGTGCAATTAGAAGTGACATAACAGCAAAAATGAAGACTGCAAGAATTTTGCAGTGATACAAAGTGTACATGAATGCAACAGAAAGGGGTGTAAATACAACTCGAAGCAATTCAAGTTCATATGTACAGCAAACTACAGGAACTCAACAACAATGAGTATTGCAGTAATGGATGCAGTCAACAACTACACAAAAGCTCAAGTAATTAAGTAATCAATACAGCAATGACCACAAATGGAACACAAGTCAGTGGCAAGCTACAATGAATTGGATGAACAAGGCAAGTACACATGTATGCAGTGACACAACAATGAAGACTCAGGAAAATGTCCAGACAACAACATGAATGCAATAACAAATTCAGTGAAGCTCAAGTATACAATATGACAATGCAAACATGACAGCAAACAAATGCAAGTGACTCAAGAAACATGTCCAGTTACAACAAAGACCAAGTACACAATGAAACAGTATGCAAAATGGAGAGTTTGCAAGTACAGATCAAAAGCAATGACCAAGAACTTATACAAAGCAGCAGAATCAAGTACATCATGAAGCAAAACCAAGTTCAGTTCGAAGTTAAAATGAAGCATGAACACATGGCCGAGGTCAATGAAGTCCAAAGCAAACATAAGGGATGAAACAGATGCACAAACTGAAACTCCAAAAGGACCAGGTTATAAAACTGCAAGTGCAGGTCTCAATATCAAAGAAACAATTCCAGAACAAATGTCGACCAACAGAAACTAGGCCAACAGCTACATGAAGATGAATAACAAAGGATCAAAGCTCAATACATATGAAACTAAGAACGCTAGCATGAAGTACAACAATGCACAAGTGACCGACAACAAACACCAGCAAGTTCATATAACAAAAGTGCATAAGGGCAGTATAATGATGAAACTCAGAAATAAACATGTTCGAAGTCGAAGAATTTAATGCAGACGCAAACAAAATTTATGTTTAATAAGTCAAGTGCCGAAGTCCAGATGAAATAGAGTTGATGCCAGAGAAATCGAATTCAAAAAATCAAATACGTATCTTTGAAAAAGTCAAAAAGTAAAAAGGGAAAGTTTCTGCCGTATCAACCAAGAATGAATCGAACGTTCCATAATCAAAGCCGTGTGCATCAGGCAATCTAATTTTAGGAAAGTATTGAATTGATTAAGGTCTCGGAATTCATATAAATACCAACCCGCAAATCATCATCAGTTGTGGGGTGGAAAAATCGAATCGAATTCAAATATAAACCCATAATCATCATCGGCAGTGGGGGCAAATAGGAACAATCGAAAATTCAAGCAATTAAATTCTAAAAAGCAAAAGGAAAGAACAACGTACCAACGTTGATTCGCAATCACAAGGCAAGCAGCCGAACATCAGAGAAGCAAAGAGCAACAAATTCGATCGGCATCATCAAAGACCACCGAAGCCATAATTCAGATCGAACAAAGAAAGCAACGGCCGCCATTCTTCACAAAGAAAGAAAAAGGGATCGGGTTAAATAATAAAAAGGGTCGGCTTTATATTATTAAGAGCTTTTAGTTTTTTAATTAGGGTTTCTTTGTTTAAGGGCAAAAAAAAATTAGTACTCAAATTTGTATTTTAATTTTTGCTCTTGTTTTTTTAAGTCTGTTTTTCTTTTCGAGTCAAAGTATTGGTAAATCACCACCTAGGTTATAGGTAGTGTCAGATTGTCTAGCTAGAATTAGTTCAGTGAGCAGGGCGTGCGAGTTTGCGAAACTCTATAGGCGGGAGCAAGGGTTTGCGAGTTTGCAAAACTCTATAGGCGGGAGCAGGGGTTGCGAGTCTATTAGAGTGTTTGTAAGCGGGAGCAGGGTTTGCGAGTCTGTTAGAGTGTTTGTAAGCTGGAGACTGTTTAATTCTAATAGAAATCTGAGAATGCAGCAGTAGGCAGGGGTTGCCGAAGCTGGGTAAATTTTGTGTGTGATTTACTTTTCAGCATATTTATTTCTGCAGTTTGTTTCTGTGTTTAAATCGAGAAAATTTGCTATAACCCTATTCACCCCCCCTCTAGGGTTAATCTAGATCCTACAAGTGGTATCAGAGCACGGTATTTTTCTTTAACTCTAGAGTCATGAATCCATCAAATAATGCTTTTTCTAAGGGGCAATCTATTGCTAGGCCACCCATGTTTAATGGGAATGATTATGCTTATTGGAAAGTTAGGATGGGTATTTATCTTAGTTCTGTCGATTATGATGTTTGGGACATTATTGAAACTGGCTATAAATTTCCCACTTTAATCGTTGGTGATACTGAGATTCCTAAACCTAAGGATAGGTGGGATGCTAACGATAAGAGATTAAAAACTACAAATGCTAAAGCCATGAATGCTTTGATCTGTGCTCTTGATAAGAATGAATTTAATAGAATTTCTCATTGTAAAACTGCACAGGAAATTTGGCATACTTTGGAGGTGACACATGAAGGAACTTCTCAAGTCAAGGAGTCTCGTCTAGCCCTATTCAGCAATGAATACGAGAACTTTGTGATGGACAAAGGCGAGAGCATAAAGGACATGTTTGGATGCTTTTCAACTCCGGTGTACAATGCAAGAGCGCTTGGGAAGGTATTCAATGAGGTAGTGCTTGTGAGGAAGGTGCTACGAGTTTTACCAATGAACTTTAAGGCAAAAGTCATGGCAATACAAGAATCGAAAGATCTGAGTAAACTAAGCATGGAGGAGTTGATCGGTAACTTGATGACATATGAGCTTGAGCTAAAAGCAAAGGAGGAACGCAACAACTCCGAATCAAAGAAGAAGACGATTGCCTTAAAGAGCAAAGAAGAGAGCGATGAAGAAGGAGAGGAAGTTTCGAATAGTAGCTCAGAGGAGGCTAACTTGTGTCTTATGGCAAAATCAGATTCAGAAGCAAGCTCAGAGGAATCTAGTGAGGCAGGTGACTATTCTTATAAAGAACTTGTTTTTATGTGTCTTGATCTTACTAAAGAAGTTGATACTCTTGAATCTAAAATTGAAAAACTGAAATCTAATAGGAGAGAACTTGCTCATGAAAATTTTAGGTTAGAAACTGAACTTGAAAATATTCAAAACCTAGAATGTAAAAAATATAAAATTTTAGATTCAGAATTATCAAGACTTAAGAATAGCTTTGAGAATCTTGAAAAAGAAAACTTGAGTCTTAAGGAAATCATTGACACTAGGAAAAAGGATTTTATAAGTAGATGCACCTCACTTGTAACTGAAAACACAACACTAAAAACCAAAGTCCAAAATCTTGAGAAATCTCTGAATAACTTTTCAAGAGGCGAAAAATCTTTCAACATGCTATTGGGAAATCAAATTTTTGCTAACAACAGAAAATGACCAGGCTTTGGAAAAACACAAGTTGAGGATAATGCAAAAGGTAAGAGTGTCTTTGATAGATGTGAAATAATTGAACATCGTGTTGAAAATTGTAGTCATAGGAACAAGAACACAAAATTTATACAAGTTTGGGTTCCTAAGAATTCTACAAACAAATTTCATGTCTACTGGAACAAGAATGAAATGACAAAACAAGTTTGGGTTCCAAAGGGATTGTTTATTCACAATGCTTCTGCCACTAACAATCATGGACCTATAGAAACAAATAGGTCACAAAAATCTTTCATCGTGTAGGTATGGTGGCAGGCTAAGGAACAACAATAGTGTTCTCTGGATTTTGGCTGTTCCAGGAACACAACGGGCAACAAATCAAAGTTCCTTAGCCTAGTACAAGGGTGACAGAATCACAATGGGCAACCACGAAAAATTATCGTAAAGGTAAAACAAATGAAGGTATATTTATTTGATCGATAAATTAAAAGTGTAATCTGCACCATATTCTGAATGAAATCAGCCAATATTGAGATGTTGTAAAGATGATGTTTTTTGATTCTGACTTGTTCGACATAGTTGGCCAATTATATTGATGCCAAAAACAAAATTCTTCGAAATACTTCATACGTATATGTTTGGATTAAAAATAGTGTTTTGTTGGATGATAATATTTTTGGTTACGGCTAACTCTATATTCACGGTTTTCTGATTATTTACATGGCTTCAATCCAAATTCAAGAGAATGTCATTTAAAATGCTGTGAAAAATTGAGTTTGAATTTTTATGCACACTTCATGATCTGGTCTATCAAATTTAGTTAGTGATATTTTGGAGTGAAAAAGAAATTCAGATGCAGATTACACCGGTAATCTAATTGATAGAAAAATTACTAGTTGAACGTGATTTTTGGTGAGACATTTAGTAACTGCATCGTTTTTCAAAGAAAATATCTGCATATTTTTCATAATTTTCAAATAGCAGAAATTTTTTCTCATATAACCCCTTCGAGAAAATCAATTTTGACCATATTTTCAGATTAGTCATTTTTATTTGATTTTAAATGACATATTTTGACTAATCCGACTCCCTACTAATTATCAAAAAGATAAATAGTGATTGAAAAGATGATAAGTATTGATATTTAACATACATTACTCAAGAAAGTATATTTGGAAAATTTCTTTAGGAATTCAAACAAGAGTTATAAAAAAATTTGTTGGGTAAAGATTCCATGGCCATTTCTATATCTATCATATTTCTATCGACCATTGTTTATCAAATCTTAAATATAATTTGTCGATATGTGGTACTATAATCAGGGATCATTTGTTCTACATTTCATATTTTTTTTGTAAAAATAAATAAATATCCAAAGTATTCACTCTCATTTAAAAGTCCTCACGGTTATGCATGGGTGAATTACTTGGATTTTTGATTATGTGCTTCCATGCTCATTTAAAAGTCCTTACGGTTATGCATGTATGGAACGCATATCAAAATTAATTGATTAAATAGACAAGTTGATTCTAATCCCATTTAAAAGTCCTCACGGTTATGCGTGGTTAGAAGATACTTGAATTCATTTTTAAAATTAAATTGGAATACTGCTAATCTCATTTAAAAGTCCTAACGTTTATGCATGATTAGTAGATATTCAAATTCCTGATATAAATGTACCACAAGTGGATACAACTGTATGATTTTATGTGAAAACATCATTTCCATTATTTCTAAAAGTGGAATATGCGCCTAACAAGGGTAGTTATGATTTTTGTTTGATTTTTATTGAAGTTTAATATTTATATTCAATTTGACTTTAATGTTGGATTAATATTGATCACTTTATCTCTATTTTCTCTAACACTATTATTCTTTTGCTGATAACAAAAGGGGGAGAGAAAAGTTAAGATTTTGTCAAATAGAATCAAGCAAAGGTCAAATAATTTTCCATTTGCATCTAGGCTTATTTATATATTTCTATTTATATGCATATATGTAGGGGGAGCATCATGTAGAGAGCAAGCATTTAAATAGGGGGAGCAATTAGAGTATATCATTGATCAAATATATTTAACGCAGTCAAAATCTTAAATATATGTTTGTTATCATCAAAAGGGGGAGATTGTTGAATATGCGCTTATATGTTTTTGTTTGATGATAATAAACATATATATTCATTTAAATGTATTTGGTAATGTACTATTTTTTTTCATAGATTAAATAAATATTTGTTGAACAAAATATTTTACACAGAATTTGAATTCAAACAGATATTTTATTCAAACAAATATTCATTACAATTTTGAATAGTATAAATTCAAGCTCTCACTATACATATATAATTTTGATTCTAATTACATCAAAATTTCATGTTACAGTTTTCCTCACTACATAACACTCACACTCGTAGTTTATCTTCAACTTCATTCCAGTTAGAATCCAGCATCTGAGAAATCTGCAAAAATATTCACTAACGCAGTAAAATTGAAAAAGAAATATTTTTGCAATATAAAATGAAATATGATTTTTGAAAATATGATTTTTGAAAATTTGATTTGCCTCAGTTATTTGGGTTATTCGTCATCATTCACATTTGATTTCATCATACACGAACAATGTGACTTGCACAGTGTATCACTGTACATGCCATAAGGCCGTGCACACCGATATACACTTGATAATGCTACAGGGACAGGTGAGCATAGGTCAAACCCAAATGAAAAGCCGGGTTCAACTCACGTGCAATATATTTAAAATCACGACACGAGCACAAGGTCAAACCCAAGTTTTGAAACTGGATTCAACTCAAGTGAAATTTCAAAAATCAACATGAATGGATGCAAAAGACCAGTAATGCAACTGTGATATGCAGAGATGCATTCAAAGTACAAACCAGTTGCAACATGGATGTCACAAGCAATGACCAGAACACAAAGACAGGAAAACATGCATGCAACATGGTGAACAGGACACAGTGCAGAGAAAGTGCAATTCGAAGTTACATAACAGCAAAAATGAAGACTGCAAGAATTTTGCAGTGATACAAAGTGTACATGAATGCAACAGAAAGGGGTGTAAATACAACTCGAAGCAATGCAAGTTCATATGTACAGCAAACTACAGGAACTCAACAACAATGAGTATTGCAGTAATGGATGCAGTCAACAACTACACAAAAGCTCAAGTAATCAAGTAATCAATACAGCAATGACCACAAATGGAACACAAGTCAGTGGCAAGCTACAATGAATTGGATGAACAAGGCAAGTACACATGTATGCAGTGACACAACAATGAAGACTCAGGCAAATGTCCAGACAACAACATGAATGCAATAACAAATTCAGTGAAGCTCAAGTATACAATATGACAATGCAAACATGACAGCAAACAAATGCAAGTGACTCAAGCAACATGTCTAGTTACAATAAAGACCAAGTACACAATGAAACAGTATGCAAAATGGAGAGTTTGCAAGTACAGATCAAAAGCAATGACCAAGAACTTATACAAAGCAGCAGAATCAAGTACATCATGAAGCAAAACCAAGTTCAGTCCGAAGTTAAAATGAAGCATGAACACATGGCCGAGGTCAATGAAGTCCAAAGCAAACATAAGGGATGAAACAGATGTACAAAATGAAACTCCAGAAGGACCAGGTTATAAAACTGCAAGTGCAGGTCTCAATATCAAAGAAACAATTCCAGAACAAATGTTGACCAACAGAAACTAGGCCAACAGCTACATGAAGATGAACAACAAAGGATCAAAGCTCAATACATATGAAACCAAGAACGCTAGCATGAAGTACAACAATGCACAAGTGACTGACAACAAACACCAGCAAGTTCATATAACAAAAGTGCATAAGGGCAGTATAATGATGAAACTTAGAAATAAACATGTTCGAAGTCGAAGAATTTAATGCAGATGCAAACAAAATTCATGTTTAATAAGTCAAGTGCCGAAGTCCAGATGAAATAGAGTTGATGCCAGAGAAATCGAATTCAAAAAATCAAATACATATCTTTGAAAAAGTCAAAAAGTAAAAAGGGAAAGTTTCTGCCGTATCAACCAAGAATGAATCGAACGTTCCATAATCAAAGCCGTGCGCATCAGGCAATCGAAATTTAGGAAAGTATCGAATTGATTAAGGTCTCGGAATTCATATAAATACCAACCCGCAAATCATCATCAGTTGTGGGGTGGAAAAATCGAATCGAATTCAAATATAAACCCATAATCATCATCGGCAGTGGGGGTAAACAGGAACAATCGAAAATTCAAGCAATTAAATCCTAAAAAGCAAAAGGAGCAAACAACGTACCAACGTTGATTCGCAATCACAAGGCAAGCAGCCGAACATCAGAGAAGCAAAGAGCAACAAATTCGATCGGCATCATCAAAGACCGCCGAAGCCCTAATTCAGATCGAAAAAAGAAAGCAACGGTCGCCATTCTTCACAAAGAAAGAAAAAGGGATCAGGTTAAATAATAAAAGGGGCCGGCTTTATATTATTAAGAGCCTTTTAATTTTTTAATTAGGGTTTCTTTGTTTAAGGGCAAAAAAAATTAGTACTCAAGTTTGTATTTTAATTTTTGCTCTTGTTTTTTTAAGTATGTTTTTCTTTTCGAGTCAAAGTATTGGTAAATCACCACCTAGGTTGTAGGTAGTGTCAGATTGTCTAGTTAGAATTAGTTCAGTGAGCAAGGTGTGCGAGTTTGCAAAACTCTATAGACGGGAGCAAGGGTTTGCGAGTTTGCAAAACTCTATAGGCGGGAGCAGGGGTTGCGATTCTATTAGAGTGTTTGTAAGCGGGAGCAGGGTTTGCGAGTCTTCTATAGTGTTTGTAAGCGGGAGACTGTTTAATTCTAATAGAAATCTGGGAATGCAGCAGTAGGCAGGGGTTGCCGAAGCTTGGTAAATTTTGTGTGTGATTTACTTTTCAGCATATTTATTTCTGCAGTTTGTTTCTGTGTTTAAATCGAGAAAATTTGCTATAACCCTATTCACCCCCTCTAGGGTTAATCTAGATCCTACAAGGACCATGTTCGAAGCAATGGTGTTGTGAGGTGAGACAGCTAGATTCTTTGTTAGTCTTGATTTTTGTAGTTGGGGGGAAGAAATAGCTAACTGTGGGATACCAATCAGCGAAGGCAGATTGTTTTTTGGGGGAGTGTTTAGAATTGTAGAATCTTCGATGGAATTGATCGGGATACTGAGATTAGTTGCTGTGGAAAAGGAAAGAGGAGGGATGTCGATGAGAGAGATTACAATAGGTGGGATGTGGTCGAGACATTCGTGCACATGCACACTTTGCACGTTGGAAGCTTTACATGGTGATGTCTGATGAGAAGTTGTGGAGTTTTGTTGGAGAATGATTGCTGGATCTTCAGTGTCAAGTGTGTTGGATGATTTGGAGTTCAAAGATTGTATTCCCGAGTTTAAATGCACTGGCAATAAAGAATTAAACAATTTCTCACTGCACTGTCTTCTTCCCCTTGTTAATTTGAAAAGGTCAGATGATGCTTCAAAAATTGTAGCAACATTAGCATTGCTTTGAACGTGTGTTGAGACAGTTCCAGTTGACCCTGTGGTAGCACTCTCTGGAGGTGCAAGCAAGTTTCCAACAGACGAAATATTGGCCTCATGAGGATGTACCATTTCTATTTTATCATTTTCATGTATTTGTGCCTTATCATTGTCATTCTTTTCTTCCAAGATTTGAAGAGTGTCAAATCTGTTGCTTACAATCATCTCGAAACCAGTTCCTGAAGCAGTTGGGACCTCAGTAACTACCACTGGATTGTCACTAACCAATTCATTATCAACGTTATCTTGTTGAGTTCCTACCTTATCAGATCTCACTTCATACTCTTTATTTAGAACTAAATTTTCTTTGAACATTTCTTCCTCTTTTCTATTTGCTCTATCACTTTCTTTTACCCTTTCCTGAATACTTGCGTTATTAATCACCCTTCTAAAACTCCTATTCGATCCCATCTTTTTTCTGTTATACCCCACTTTTTGCCATGTTTGAACTTTCTTAACAGTCTTTTCTTTGTTTTTTGAAGGCTTTTCCTTGTGCTTATTTCCTACATCCTTGCCATTCATAGAAGAAACAGATTCAACCTTCTTGTCACACTATTCCGTTAAGTTCCCAAAGGAGTTGCACAGAACACAAATGTGTGGCTGCCATAAATACTCAGCAAAATATGCTGAACACCACCATCTGCAGACTAATAAGGAAATCATTAGGTAACTCCCTATTCGGCTTGATTTCAATCATGCATTTTGCGTATTCCAATCTTTCAAGCCTCTCAGTCCTTTCATCCATACAGAGCAGTTACCAATACGACTACTTATGCGGTTAATACCAAGGTGTGACCAGGCAAATAGTGGAATGTTGCGAAGAAGAACCCACACAGGCACTGTGGGAACAGATCCACAAACATTGCTGACAGCAGCATCATAAGGCCTAATGATAAACACTTTGTTGTTCATGATAATTGGGTCTCCATGTAAAATTCTGCTTTTATCTTCGTCGGACGTCAGTAGGAATAGAAAAATCACACCATCTGATTTAACTTGAACCGATCCTTTCAGTTTCCAAATACTTTTCAATTTAGCAACAACAGAAGAATAAGACAATGGTTTATCCAGGAAAAAACCCACTAAGTAATCCTTCTAGACAGAAGAGCCGGTCTGAACAACTTCATCGACCAAGTCGAGTACATCGTCAGAGAAAGAAGGAACAAAGTCAACATGCTTGTACTTCCCTGCGTTGAGAGGTTTGCATTTGAATAAGGAAGTCCAAGCTTGTTGACTGCAGCCAGGGATGGAAGGTGGGGGAACAGTAGGAGGGGAAGGTGGGGAGTTGGCAGTGGGTAATGACAAAGGTGGTCTACCCAGCAGAGAAGTGGGAGAGGAACTGTTCAAGGGTGGAGGATCTGATGGGTATGGAGGTGGTTTTTGCTTGGCAGTAGGTAGGCTGGTAGATTGGGAAGGAGAACTTACGTCGACGGGATGGGAGTTTGACAGGGTAGTGGTAGAAGGTAGGGAATAAGGTGGTACATGAGAGGGATGTACGGGATATGGTGGTACAGGAGAGGGAGGTACGGGAGAAGATGGCACCATTTTTTGTTTATTATTATGTTTGATGACTAGTTAATGATGACTAGTTATTAAATAAAATGAGATATACTTATATATAATAATTTGGTATAAATTTTGCGACATGATGTTGGAAAAAAGAAATAATTTAAAAAAAATGAAGGACGAGTGTTCCAAAAAATAGCCAAGTAAAATAAAATCTAATTATACTTTGAGTAATTAATGTTAAATTGGTAAAGCTATAAAGGATTGAATTTTAAAGGTCAAATATTTCTAGAAATGGATAATATTGTTGAAAAGAAAATAACTTTGAAAATTTAAAATATGATGATGTTTATTCAGGACATGTGAACAAATCCAAACTAATTAAATTAAATTAAGTACAATGAAAAGATTAACTTAAAATAAATTTGGTTTTTATTTTGCATGAAACAATTAAATAAAAACATCTAAAGTAATACTTTTTTAAGTTTACTTAAGTAGGATTTAAAAAAAATTATGTTATGATTTTATCAAATATTTATTTACAATGAGCAGAGTATTTTATAGTTTTCAAACCTTAGTAGTTTTGTGAAAAATAAGATTTGGAATCGATAATGTTTATTTAAAATTTGAATTGAAAAGTCATGATATTTTCAACTGGAAATTTGATTCGAGCTAGATAAAAATTACACAGACTTAGAGTTTGAATTGATTATTGTGAACTAGCTATAGTAGGCAATACGCTAGTATGCTTAGAAACAGCTAGAATTGAACGTTGTGGATTTGAGACATGTGAATTTGTACTAAAAATCAGAGAATATTATTTAATAATTTTAGAAAAAATTGAAAACAATAACAACAAATCTATTTTGAATTTGGAATTTACTATTATTTATAAAGTAGATGTAGTTTAAATAAATAGTAATACGATATTTTGGAAGATTATCTAAATTTTAAGCAATAATAATATAGCTATTTTATGGAGCTTATGAAAAATTATTAATTAGCTTTGCCAAAAAGAATATCAATTATTATTAAGTAATGAAAAATAAGAAGTATTTTGAGAATAATAATAGTAGTAAAGGGATATTTTCCATGGATTTTTTTGGAATAAATTATTACTATTCTTGAAGTAAATAACAGTAAAAAGAATTTTTCTTGGGAATTAGTGTAGATTGTTGTTATTTTTGAATTATATAATAATAAATCATTGTGACTAATGGACTGATTTAAATAAATATTATTCTTTTTAATGTAAAATGATATTAGTATTATTTTGAAGGAAAATTGATGGAAAATATTTATTTTAGATTAGATAATTATATTTGAGATATTTAAAGTAATACGTTGAAAACAAAGGATTTTTGAAGTAAATATACCATATTGAGATAATAAGAGAAAAAATATATTTTTGTAATAACCAATCAAAGAAGATATACAATCAAGAAGGAAATAAAAAGTTTAAACTTATTATTTTGAATTATTAAGACATATATGTTGAATATTGTTTGAAATGGTTTTGAGTATTCAAATATGAAAAGGATATTTTATAAACTCATATTAAAATCTATAGCTAGACTTTATAAAATAATTCGAGAACTTATAAATTATATTTAAAAAGCATGAACCTTGATTATTTTTTCAAGTCTGTTTAGTACATTTATTATCAAATTCGAAAAAAGGAGTTTTTAATATTAATTTTTTTGAAAGGTAATTTTTATATATTTTAAACTTTGAATTTTAATATTAATATTTTATGAGTTTTGAAACAAATATGATTTTGATTTGAATGAAGATTTTAAGTATGAATAACATTTTAAATATAAAACTTGAATTTTATTCAAGTTATTTGGATTTAAAGAAAGAAGAGAGTTTTTATACTTAAATTCTTTGAAAAGAATACTATAGAATTTTATAACTAGAAAAATAATTTTTGAACTGTACTTAAATTAATAGCATTTGAATTTGAGTTTGTTATAGTAACATTAGTTCATTGAAATAAGGAATCATCCACTAGTGATATCAATAAATTAAATGGTGATGGAATACGGGGTTCACTTTTGAATCCTAATTGTTAGTACACTTAAAGGTAGGCACCAACCATTACAATCCCATGGGATTAAAGGAGGAGTGATTGGGTTTTTCAAGGACTTTTTATTAGCCGAGGATGAAGAAGTAAGTGGAGAAGTAGGTTGCAAAAGGTATTTGATGATAAAGATATGCCAATAGTGCAACCTACTTAAGTTAAAGCTATACTTGGATATTATATGATTAAAAACACCTCAGTAATATACTAAGTGATGGAACCGCATATGATAGGTATGGATAGAGAGTTTCACAGTGGGTAGCTAGGTAGGAGAAGCACTCACTAGTGAGATATGTTATGTGGAAAAGCCAACACCATAAGTTGTTGGGTCTATCCCGATTTTGTATAGAGTATGGAAGTCAGCACGTCTAAGTGGGCTTCTTGAAAAGATGGCATGTTTTATCTTTATCCCATCAGCAAAACACATGTTGGCGATTTAATGGTTATCGTAGAGAAATGTTGGCTTACGAGGTGATTGTAAGGAGGGAGTCTAGAGTACTCTGCATGTGTATTCACATCTTAGGACATGATATTGTATAATGAAAAAATGAGGAAGTGAAGTTCGTCCAAGTATAATAAAGAAAAGTTTTGGATGAGAGTGCATGAGAACTCGAGGAAGGAATCCGAGTTTTCCATCACAAGCTCTTTTCCAATAAGTTCCTCTTTTGATTAATTTATAGGTTAGTTTGCTCGTTAGGTCATTATTCGTTTGCATGGTTGCTTTAGCTAGCTAGTTGACATAGGCATGGATACATGGATGGTCAGATTGCTTGTATACACATCCTCGTGATGTGTTTTGGTTGCTGTGATTGCATTGTTCGGATCATACCAGTTTAGTTTATACTGTGTTGGCTTGTATGTGTATACATTCCAACCTAGGATAGAATACCATAGTTAGGTGTTTTAACTTGGCCAGATAATTTTATATATACTAGTTATTTTTCTTTAAACATGTATTTATTTATGTTATTTATGAACATGGTTGTTTACTTGCACTTTGATATGAATGTTGCAGTTGAATGTATGGATGCATATAGAAATATATTTGCATATATTAGGCTGTTTGCGTACATGCATATATATAATTTTTTATAAAAAGGATCTTAAAAATGGCGACCATCACAGGCTTTCCCAAAACCCTAGGCATCGGAGAGGAAGATGACGAGGGAGGAGAAGGATGGAAGGAGGTTAATAATAGGGGAAAGAGAAAGAAATTATTCTTGGATGTACATAAACACAACCCTAATATATGTATCCCAAAAGCAAAATCATGGATAGAGGCAGCAGGCAGCAAAATCGAACTCAAAGGTAACACGAATAACTTTGAACCTCAATCGAACGAAGAAGAAATATACCAGTTGATTGATGAGAAGGACTATGCCGAATCCAAGCGACTATGGCAACACTCAATCTATGCTTATATGGCATTTAAACGTTCCTATTATATACACTTTAATGCCTATATCAAGAGAGCATGGAGCCCAAAAGGGTCATGGGATGTTTTTCCTCAAGAATGGATTTTACCTTATTAAGTTTGAACTGGAAGAGGACTATAATCGAATCATTAAGGGTGGTCCGTGGTTCATGAACATCAAGCTAATTTTTATGCACAAATGGAAGGCGGATTTCGATTTTGAACGTGCGATGTTAACAACTTTTCTTATATGGATCATATTTAACAACTTGGATCTCACATTATGGAATATGAGATGTATTAGCAAACTAGCAAGTCTTAAAGGCAAGCCAATAGATATTGATGAAAACACAAGGAAGGTTAAGCATATTAAATATGTTAGGGTTTTGGTGGAGATCACTGCCAAAACTGTGTTGCCAAAAATAGTCAAAGCTATAGACAAACAAGGCAATGAATATAAACAAAAGATGAATATGAGTTCGTTCCACCTAGATGTTGAGAAGGTATATGCTTTCGTCACATAAATCAGCAGTGCCAACATATCATGGAAGACAAGACAAAGCAAGTATGGGTAGAAAAACCAAAAAACACAATAGGAACTACAACCGTTTTACCTGGGACTAGTAGTTCAAAAAATGATGAGGAGATCACAAAAAATAATATACATAACACCTCCCTTACCAACCACCCATCACCAAAATATCCACACCAGAATCCTATGGAGTTGGGCAGCGGATCAGTTGAAGCAGTTCGTCAAACTCTTGTTCAGTCCGCGAAGACACCTTGCCTTTCATTCTGAAGGTAGCCCTCACCCACTTGCTGATCCAGTGGTCCCACCAGTCTTGGATCATTCTGAAGGCAGATCTCAACCAATTGCTGCTCCTATGGCTCCACCTGTCCTAGATCCACTAACTGCAGATCATTGTGAGAAGGAGGAGTAGACGCTAGGTTCCTTGTCTGATATCCACCAGATGGGCATTGATTTGGATTCTTTTGAGAATGAGGAAGATGAAGATGTATCAGAGGACATTAGTAAGTACACTGAATATAATGTGGAATATGAGAATCAGTTCACCATTGGTGATAAGAAAAGGATAGATAAATCAGTTGGGCTAGGTTTTGCTCCAGTTACACGGAGCAAAACCATAAAAAATCATAAATGTCCATTTTATGCTGGAATGTGCGAGGTCTAAATAATGACATAAGGCAATTAGACCTCCACAACATCAAGGCCAAATTCAGGCCTACTATTTTAGCTCTTTTAGAAAACAAACTTAATAACAATAATATAGAGATGTTTAGATATTAAATGGGGAATCAATGGACTTTTACTCATGACTCGACTACTCAAGCAAAGGGCAGAATAGTTGGTTGGGAAAGCAACTACTAGAATGGTAATATAATGAATATGGATGATCAGCAAATAACTATTAAGTTTCATAATATTAGAGGCCTGGAGATGGTAACCGCATTTGTTTATGTAAGGAACCTGGCCTCTGAAAGAACCGAGCTTTGGAAACAAATAAATGCTAATTCGAAAAACATCTACATTCCTTGGGTGGTCATAGGTGATTTTAACGTAGTTTTAAGTATGAATGAGAAAAAGGGAGGTCTTACTCTGAAAGTAGCATAGGTTGCTGAATTCAACAAATGTGTACTTGCCAGTGGGCTCGTTGAAGCACACCATTCAGGCCTGAAATTCACATGGAAAAGCGGCGAGGCTAATAAAATTACATCAAGACTAGACAGAGCGCTTGGCAATACTGAACTATTCAACAAAATCCCAAATTTAGAAGTAACTGTTCTACCTTGCTCTACAAGTGATCACTATCCCCTCTTGATACAATTTAATGACGATGATGATATATATAAAGGAAAACCTTTCCGATATGCAAATTGTTGGCCTCTGATTGAAGGCTTCGATGAAGTAGTGAACTTTAATACAGTGAGAATTCCTCCAGGCAATCACATGCACCGACTTGTTATGCTCATCAAAATCATGAAAAATTGACTTGAAGACCGGAAAAAGTGCAAACCAAAGACCCCTGACACCATTACAGGAATCCAACAATAGTTATGAAATATTCAGAATCAACTGGATAATGATCCCCTACATGAGGGCCTAAATGCTGACTTCTACGCATTTCAAAAACAACTCAAAGTAGAACTAAATAAACAGGCAGTGGAGTTGAAGCAGAAAGCCAAAGATAAATGGCTAAAATATAGAGATGAATGCAATAAATTTTTTTATACTAAGATGTCACTAAGACAACATCATAACAATCTTAACAACTATTTAAATGAACAGGGCAATGCCTCTAGACATATTAAAGACATTGAGGAGCAACCTATCACCTATTTCACCAACCTGTATAATGGAGAAAATCAAAATTACTTACCTCACATCTACTGCTCCGCTGGTGCTGACATGTTGACAACTTGGATTTTGGAAGGGGAATTCAAGAAAGCCGTCTGCTCAATCCACAGTGACTTCTCCCCCGCCCTAATGGTATGGGGGCAGCCTTCTTCAAAATGAATTGGGTATACCTGAAAGATAATATGCTTAAAGATTACAATGAAGACTTAGAGACTGGAGAATTTGTAAAAGAAATTAACCACACTTTCATATCCCTCATTCCAAAAATTAAGAAGCCAGAAAGAATTGAAGACTACAGACCTATTGCCTGCTGTAATGTCACCTATATGATCGTCGACAAAATTATATGCATGAGATTGAATAGATTTCTTCCTGATTTAGTTTCACAATGTCAAAGTGCTTTTATTAAAGGTAGGCTTATTTCTTAAAACTTCCTGATGACACATGAATTAATCAGAGATTTTAACAAGCATGGGGTTAATAAAATGTGCATCAATGTTGATCTTTAAAAAGAATATGACAGGGTTAACAGAGGATTCATTATTCACATGCTTGACTCTATGAGGGTTCCATTGAAGTTACTAAAACTGATCGAGTACTCTCTGGACACATTAACTTTCTCTATCATGATAAATGGAGAACCTAAAGGATATATAGAGTAATCGTGGGATTAGACAAGGGGACCCTCTCTCTCTCTCCATATCTATTTGCTGTGGTTATGGAATGGTTTACCATTCAAATGTAGTTGGCATGCTATCACAAATTCATTCAACCTATAAACAATATCCTCCCAAATGTAATCCATTTGATATATGCCGATGACTTATTAGTGGTGATAAAAGGCAATACAAAGGCTATTGACAAGGTCAAGTCTATATTCACTGACTTGGATATGCTAGATGGACTAAAATTGAATGAACCAAAAACCAAATGCTACTTCAATAAATTCTGTTCAAACATGTAGGCTATGCTAGAGAGGTCGGGGTTCTCAAAGGGCCACTTTCCAGTTAAATACCACTTTCAAATAACACAATTACAGATTTCGAATGTGGTAAGCTATTTGATGCCATTAAAGACAAATTACAAGGATGGAGATCAAAATTGCTATCATTTGCGGTTAGAGTTGAATTGGCTCATACTGCTATCACATCTAAAGTCAGATTCAGGCTGCAATCCTTTCAAATACCTGACTGCTCCATTGCCAAAATAGATTCAATCTATGCAGACTTTATATGGAAGGGGGAATGCGCAAAGTAAAATACTCATATCTTTGTAGAAAGAAAGAAGAAGGAGGAGATGGGATGAAAAATTTATATGAGCTTAAGAAATTCTATGGATTGAAACTAGCTTGGAATGTTCTAACATCTAAAAATCTATGGGTTAGTTGGATGAGATCGAGGTATCTAAAAGACAATTTTTGGACCATAAAAATTGATAATAATGCCTATGTTACATGGAAAAATATTCTAAAAACCAGGAATGAACTACAAACTTATTTAGAAAGAGAAATTGATAATGAGAATAACACAGACTCATGGAAAGACCCCTGGTTGAACTCACAAAGTTATATTGATAGGCTAGGCTGGGAAGCTTTTTAAGCATATGGGGCTCCTACCTACAAAGTGGCTGCAATTCTAGATAACAGTGAATGGCATTGCGACATGAATTTTCTCAGTTCAAACTACAAAGAGGAAATTCAATGCAAAAACATAAAAACAGATTTAATGGAGGATCTCTTGATATGGAAGAGCAGCTCAAATGGTCAGTTCAGATTCAGAGATGTGTGGGAGGAATCTGGAACTAAATTCCCTTTGGCTAGCTGGATAAAAGTGGTCTGGAGTAGGTCAAATAGTCCAAAAATGGCTCACACCTTATACAAAGCCATACTTAAAAGGTTACCAACTAAAGACAGACTTCATAAATGAGGGATTGTGGAGAATACACTATGTTATCTTTGTAATTCTACTATTGAAACTCGTAAACACCTAATTTTTTAGTGCGAATATAGCAAAAGAGTGGTGTATACAAAAGCTAAGATGCCTACTGTTCGCGTCGACTAAAGTTCTATGAACTAGAAAATAGCCGAACGAATTTTATAATAAAAATTACCACAAGCACATGTAGTACGTGGCGAATACAGGTCGAGCCGCGGGGAGTTGATGATTTTAAAAATTCAATTCAATCCAATCAAATTATACCAATTTCAAGTGAAAGTTAAGCTAGAGAATTAGAGAATTAAATAACTAACTAAAAGATAAGAGAAGCAAATATAAGAGTTAAGTGACAATTTAGAGAATAAATCCACTCTCTACATCATGTAGTTCATACATATGAAATCATAATCTCTCTTTTATGGTTATTAGTGCTTTAATTGATGTGCTTATCATAAGTATGACATATTTGTGCTATTGATTAGCCAACATAAGCCATCAAACTATAACACACCCTTTAAACCACTTACTAACTTTCATGAAACATGACAATGAAAACGAGATCTATTTTAAGTATGGCCTATTAAGTATTGATTAAAAATATAGACCATCAAATTTTAATTTCAAATCACTTTCTTTTTCCATAATCATATTTTGATGAAGAGGCAATTAGTGTTAGTGATTGTTTAAGCATATCCTATTTGGTGTCAACAATATAAGCTATCAAATTCAAAGGAAGAACAACTAGTAAACCATTTCTATCATCATCATTAAGCACAAAAAGAGAGCATGAATTAATAAATAGTTGAAGCTACATAATTAGAGAGATGCATTACCCCTAAATTGAAGGGGTTTAGCCTCTCATATTTGTCATTTGATTAAAAAATATAGCTAACAACATGAAAGAAAAATGAAAGCTTAATGAAAAAGAGAGCTAATTAACAAGAATTAGAACTATTCTACTTGCATGAAAGTAAATCTACGTTACAAACATTAAAATAAATAAGCATGAAAAGAAAAGAGCATGTATTAAATTGCAACAAAAAGAAAATTACATGAAAATAACAATGAATGGCCAAGTAGCCATGAAAAGAAATAAAAGAGAACTAAGCTAAATTAAGAGAAGAGATGGTCTCCACGAGAGGGCTTAAGAGAAGGTAGAAGAGGTGACATGTACATAATGGGTTATTTATACAAGCATGAAACCCTAATTCATAATTCGAGGAGTGCCCAAACTACCCACGAGAAAATGTGGAGGCCAAGTAATCATTAGCTTCTACTAAAATCATCATTTAAATGTACATGAAGCCATTAATTCCATAAGCATGTGCATTAGCCTCTAATTTGTACATTAAGGTAGGTGGGTAGGTGAGATCCTCCATGTTCTTCACTTTGAATTATTTCCATCTTCATTCCTTTGTATTCATTTTGTGCATGCATGTATCTTTATGAAACCACTCCAATTTGGGATCAAATTCCCACACAAATATATATAAATTTCCAATTAATTTTTCTCAAAGAAATGTATGCACACAAATGACCGCTTTGCCCCTATATAAATATGGATATGTGACAATTTGGAGTTAATATGGATTTTGGTTAAAACAAGTTAAAATACCCAATATGATCATTTATTTAATTTAAATAGATTAAATATGGTGGTAAATATATGCACATTTATGTGCACATCAAATACCCCCACACTTATCTTTTTATTCATCCTCGAATAAAGAAAAACTAAGATAAATCCGTGTTCGTAGGGAGCACGATTACATTAAGCGTATGCAACAAGCCGTTAAACCTCTGGGTGTCCCCAGTAGGACGAGTGTTGTCCCGTAAGGGTTTTCAGCGGATACTACCCACAAAATCCAAATGCAGGATGAAAATATTTACAAAATGCAAGACTTATTTACAAAGAGCTGAATGCGAGTTTTTGGAAATATTTACAAATGAAAGGTTTTCTTTTAAATTGACACAAATAAGTTAAATATAGGTTTGGGTCATTATCTTGAGATTTAAGTCATTTACTCGTCAAAGTTTCCAATAGAAACAAAGTTATCATAACAAATAGACTATAGTTTAACTCGTTGTTTTGGTTGATAACATAAGTTAATTATGAAATGAATCCTTAGTTGATTATCAAAGTTTATCAAAGTGGTATTTTCATTTCTTTTCAATAACAAGTCAAATCAAATAAGTTGAAATAGTGCTTGGATTTCATTTGCTTACTCTCTACATTTTTTCTTTTGAAATTATTGATATTTACAATATTTACGTATGCCTAACTCGGGTAAATTGAGGCCAGATATATTACCCATGCACTTCCCTTCGAGCTTACGTGAGGGGAATACAAAGCGTGACGAGTGAACACACGAGTGTGAACAACTATCGACTATAGACATTATTAATACAAGAATTTTTATATACATACACAAAGTTTAAATAAACCGAGGCCAGGTATACCGATCATGCACTGCCTTTCGGCTTACGTGAGAAAGGTATAGAGCATGGTGAGTGCACACACACTGTTGACTGTAGGTGTTAATAGAAAATATTTACATACATACAAATGTTTTATTTTATTTTCAATTTTTTTTGAAAGAGAGAGTTTTACAAAATAATCTAAGTACCGCTCAACTTAGAAGACAAAATAATGTTATATCCTTTACTTTAAATCACCACTTTTTAAAACAAAGATTTTCAGTTAGGATATATTTCATAATTATCACGTATGAACCTTCCTATATATTAGTTAAACTATCGTTATTTGTAATCAAATTTCATTTTATTTTTGTTAAGATAGATAAATTTTCAATAATTTCAATTTAATAAACCAAAACCATATATTTATCTTATAGTGTTTCTTTAAAAATAAATCAAAATGCTTTTAAAAGATATTGTTTTTTCAATTTTTTTGAGTTTTGGTGGAAAAATGAAAAATTAATCATCAAAAAAAAAGAAGACGAGTCTCCCCCCACATTTGATTTCGACTGTGTCCCCATAGTCAACCCAAGTGGAAGGAGAAAAATAAAAATATAACCTTTATTTAAATGAAAATGAAAAGATGATTATTTACATGACATCAGAAAGCATGCCGTTAAAGAGTAAATGAACCGGTCTTCCAAAAACCAATTCATTTGTCTCGCTAAGTACGCGAGACACAGCTTAAGTGTTGAAAACCAAATCGTAAAAGATTTTGTAAACGAATGTGGATATGGAAAAACGGATGTCGTTTTATCGAAAATCGTATGAGTTGTTTTATTTTCGATGATTTTTGGGGTAGATATAACTATTGATAGATATTCATGTTTATTTTCAACAAATTGAAATTTAAGTTTATCATTGAAAAATTCTTAAAAATTATTGATTTAAAATCAAAGGGGTGATTTAAATCTTCCCCGTCGTAATTTAACAATTCTTTATCCAAAAGTTCAAAAACTTCATGTTCATTAAATTCATCTTCCTTTGTTGGATTATCAACAACTTCATTGCGTATGTCAAGTTCAAAATCCAAAGTTGTTGTATTCAAATTTTCGAATTCGAGAAAAGGAAGATTGAATTTTCAATTTAGTTCCACACCCTCGAAAGAATTGAAATCCAACTCAATTACCGTCTTTTCAACAACATTGTTAAGATTGTCATTTTTAATTTTGAAAATTGTTATTTGAAAATCATCGATTTGGGTAAAAGGCGGATTACACTTGACTCGTCATACGTTGGAATTTGATTTTGTTTTTCACGTTGTTAGATATATGTTTCAAACAACGAATCCATGCGATTAACGTAAATTTCATTCATTTGCTCAACAAAATCCAATATATAGTTATTAACTTGAGAATTTTTGATTTGGATTTGTTGAGAACAATTTTTTTTACTCGTATCGTAATCGAGATTATTCCCATTAACAAAATTATTTGAAAAGTGGATCACATTTTTTTTGATTTTGAAACTTATTTTGGAGTTCGAAATTGAATTGGTATGGGTTATAATAGAAATCGTTTGAATTTTGAATTAAATTCAAATTTTGAAATCCTTGACTCGAGTTATTACACAAATATGTATTACACAAATCATTTATACTTTGATTTTGTTGTGTAGAGAATTCAAGTAAAGTTGAAATGCTATTTTCAAGAGTCAAGGGTTGGTCATTGTTTTGAAACTTTGTTGTTCAAAATTTAAATTGTTTATAGAATAGTTATCGTTAAAATATCCATACAAATTTGGAGTGAAATCATATGGATTATATTGATCTTCACAACTGTTGTAAAATTCTAATGAGTAAGGAAAAGGAAACTCGGATATTTTCAAGAATTTTTTTATTTTGGGTTTTTTTTGTGTAAAGGAAAAGTATTCACAAAGAATTTATTTTTAAGAAAAGAGATTTTTTTTATAAAGGAAAAATATTTTCAAATAGTATTTATTTTTCAAAAGGGAAATTGATTTTTTGTTTTCCAAATGTTTGAAAAGGTTTTATAATTTTTTTTGGATTTTGGTTTTTCTTTTTTTTTTTTGAATTTTTGAAATTTCAAAGAAAAAGGATTTAAAAGCATCAAAGGAAAAGGAATATTAACAATTTTTTTAGTTTTGGATTTTGATTTTTTTTTTAAATGTGTATGAACTAATGCAGCTAAATGAATGAAAGTTTAATTACAAATGATTTATCCTAAGTTAACACAAAATTGTATGATCACACTCTTTCTTAAATCAACAAAATAGTTCTCAGCCATGTAATGGGCAGGGGTTGTCGGGGCACCACGAGGTTTAAGTACCTTCAGAGAAAGAATTCAGTATAATATTTACCAATCACCGTAATATTTATAACTAATTATCGCTCTACCGTAGCCTAGACACCGAGAAATTAAATTGTTCAAAGAAGAAAATTTTGTCAATATACAATTAAGTGTTATCAATGTCTAATTGTTTTTATTAAACAAAATTCTAAGATGAAATGTGTAACAACTCGAAGTTCCGATCTCGAAAATTCCAGATAGTTAGGAAAGAAGAAAAGAGATAGAAGAACAAACAGAAACAAAACACAAATTCTCAAATTCACAGCGGATCAAAATATAATATCAAATAATATCATTTATACAAAGAAAGCTGTATCAGTAAATTTACATTTAATACATCAGAGTTTTCAATATTTACACAAACACTGGACAGTTAATATCATATGTCCCAAACAATCTACAATATATACATAGCGGAATACTCTCCATACGTTCCTACCATCCAGCTCGCCTCCTGAGCTTCAGAACGTCCTTACTTGAAAATCTGTAATACTCGGTCTGACCCGAGCATTACATCAAAGTAACACCCGGGTCAGGTTGAAAATCAGCGTGAGTAAACTCATCTAACATGGAATACAATAGCATAAAACTTACATAAAACCCGGGGTAACTCGTATCAATTTTACAAATTCACAAGTTTGGTATAGACAACACTTATTACACACATCAATTTCTAAGAATCAAAACTTAGATTAAATGGTCCAATTCACTTAAATCATTCTATTCAGCCTATCGATTTCACATATCAAATCTGTACAGAATTTTTATAGATTACAAATCGAAGTGGTTTCGGGTATTTACTAATACTCGACTCCGGCCTCTTCGAATTCAATGCCTTCTTAACCCACATTATTCAAGTGAAACACAAATCAACCTTTAATGGATAATTACAGGCTGTAATTAATTAATGGGTAATTACATGATGGAAAGTAATTAAAGAATAATTACTTAGTGGAAGTAATTAAGTGTTAATTATTCAGAGTAATTAATTAAAGGATTTATTAATTAATTAAGAGGTTAATTAATTAATGTAAGTAATTAAGAATAATTAATTACTGAATGTAATTAATCAAGGTTGATTAATGAATGTTGTAAATAAATTAAGAGCTAATTAATGAATGTAATTAGAGAGGATAATTAGAGGATGATTGGTTAATGGTTTGTAATTAATTATTGTTAAGTAAGCAAGATTAAAAGTGATTAAAGTAATTAATTTGATTTAATTAGGAATGGGTGACTAATTAATCTTGCTTATGAATGATTGGTTGATATTTGTGATATGAAATGTTTATGATATGATACGTTTGCCTTGGACAGTGATTATGTGGTTATCTGTCGATGATGAAATCTTGTGATTAAAGGTTGATTTGTGTTTCACTTGAATAATGTGGGTTAAGAAGGCATTGAATTCGAAGAGACCGGAGTCGGGTATTAGTAAATACCCGAAACCACTTCGATTTGTAATCTATAAAAATTCTGTATAGATTTGATATGTGAAATCAATAGGCTGGAATGGAATGATTTAAGTGAATTGGACCATTTAATCTAAGTTTTGGTTCTTAGAAATTGATGTGTGTAATAAATGTTGTCTATACCAAACTTGTGAATTTGTAAAATTGATACGAGTTACCCCGGGTTTTATGTAAGTTTTATGCTATTGCATTCCATGTTGGATGGGTTTACTCATGCTGGTTTCCAGCCTGACCCGGGTGTTACTTTGATGTAATGCTCGGGTCAGACCGAGTATTACAGATATTCAGGTAAGGACATTCTGGAGCTCAGGAGGCGAGCTGGATGGTAGGAACATTTGGAGAGTATTCCGCTGTGTATATATTGTAGATTGTTTGGGACATGTGATATTAACTTCCCAGTGTTTGTGTAAATATTGAAAACTCTGATGTATTAAATGTAAATTTACTGATACAACTTTCTTTGTATAAATGATATTATTTGATATTATATTTTGATCTGCTGCGAATGTGAGAATTTGTGTTTTGTTTCTGTTTCTTCTTCTATCTCTTTTCTTCTTTCCTAACTATCTGGAATTTTTGGGATAGAAAATTCCAGGTTGTTACAAAACGAAAAGTAGAAATTAAACGTGTATTAATAATGCACCTACGAATGAATTTGTTTTTAGTTTTTGAATTTTGAATTTTTTTAAAAATAAAATGCAAATGCAAGCAACGAAAAATGCAATTCAAATAAAATTAGAGAGGGGGTTAAAAACAACAATTTTTTTCATAAGCAAGCTAGCAATTTATTTTTGGCAGCAAAGCGAAGCAAACAAATTTTCCAATCTACTTGAAAATAAAAACAAGATAATATATATATATATATATATATATATATATATATATATATATATATATATTAGAATGGAACTTAAAGCAAAACAAAACAATTATATATATATAATCAAGAAGAAATCAAATCGAAATATAATAAACAAGTGAAAATAAAGAAAATTGAAAATCAAACAAAACAAAATCAAACAAGAAAATTGAAACTTTGAAAATTAAGGCAAGTGAAAACTAAGGAAAGTGCAAATTTGAAAATTATCTATGTATATATACAGTTTTTTTTTTAAACTTAGGTTCCGGCCCGAAAAAGACTCAATTGCCGAATCAAAAAAAAAAAGGGAAAAAAAGAAAGAAAAAAGAACTTATAGCATCTGCTTTCCAACAAAACAAGTCAAAACAAAATAGATTTCCATGCAAAATTCAAATTTCAGTTCGTATATTCGTTTATGCAAAATTAAAATTTCTACGCGAAATAGATTTCCATGTAAAAGGAAAAACTTGTTTGTCCCTGCTGGATATTCGATTATCCGTTGCTAATTTGTTTTGGTTTTTGAGGTGAGCCGATTTGGGGTTTGATTTGGTTTGATGAAGCAGTGGTAATCGATGGAGGTGGATGTTCTATAGGCAAGGCCGCTCAAGTTTGAGTGTCGCGATGGGGTTTGACTTGATTTGGGAGCTGAGTTGATGTTCGATTTGGGTGTTTGCTCATGTGTGCGAGTTGTTTGATGGATGATTTGCTCTGGCAATTGAGGGAGAAATGAATGCGCGGTTGAAGTTGGAGTTTTTCGTGATGGTCGATGGCGATTTCGTGGTTTCGGCTATTGGAGGTTTTGGTTTTTGGTGGTCAAAAGTTTGGGTGGTCGATTTGTATTTGGCAGAGGATTGAATGTCAGATGAAGTTCAGAGAAGTTGAACTAGTGGTTGCGGGTGCTTCTATGATTGAAGTGTGGCATTGGAAATGGTTGTCTGAGTACGAGTGATATGGTTGCTTACAAGATGGCAGGAGGCGATGAAGTTTTTGACAGTAGTAGTTTTGTAATGTCTATGTATATGAGTGGATGAACTTGTTATTTGGATATGTGGGCAGAGGATAGAGGCAGGGGCAGCAAGCACGGAGCAATGGCAGTGAATGTTGGTATTGGAGGGGGATGAAGTGTTGTCACTAGTTGATGATGTGCAGTGGTTATCTGGTGATGGCTGAGGGAGGATGACAGTATATAGTTAAAAGTCAGTGGTAGTGTTGATGATCTGAGGAGTGATTGGTGATTGATGACAGAAATATGTAGCTTGTGATATTGATGTTTCAGGTGATGTTAATGGTAAGGTGGACGTTGCTTTTCAGGGATATGATATGAAGTTTTGATAGTCGGGAGATGGTGGAGATTGTCTGGAAGGTGTACAGGCATGGGTTCGGCTTTGTAAAGGTTGAATGAATGGTGTTAGTAGAAAATTTGGGGATGTTGCCAGTTAGTGATGGTTTGTTCTGTGAAGTGATGGAATTGGTGATAGGAGTTGAATTCAAGTGCACTGTTGTGATGGAACAGTGGCTCGAGGAGGGGTATGAATTTAAGTGGATGTGATGATATGGGTTTGGCAAAGAAGTTTGCCGAAAGGTGTTCGATGGTTGGTAGTTGTTGTGGTTAGTGATGGGGAAATTGTGGTCGAATGTGAAGTAGTGGTAGTGATGGGCTATTGACAGTGTAGTGATGTTGGAGGACAAAGGCAGTGGAATTGAGGATGTGAATGGAGTTGTTGTGAATGGTTTTGGTTGTGCAAATGAGATGTTTGTGCACTGAAACAAGTTGAGGCAGAGGATGTTAAATAGAGGGCGGTGGAGGAAAAGTAAGGTGGAAATGATGGTAGCAATTTGATGAATGTAAATAAAATACTATGCAATGTAAAATGAAATGCAATTTGTACAGCAGAAAATGAAATAAAATGTTTTTTTTTGAAATGTGACTGTGTTTTTTTTTCTTTGATAATAGAAATGCAAATGCAATTACAAAATAGGAAAAGCAACACACAAACAAACAAATTGACAACAAAGATCAAACAACAAACAAACACAATTTTTTTTATATAAACACACACAAAACGAAAACACACAAAAATAAACAAATAAAAACTAATTCGAAGAATAGAAAATCAAAATCAAAGCAACTCCCCTGCAACGGCGCCAAAAACTTGTTCGCGTCGACTAAAGTTCTATGAACTAGAAAATAGCCGAACGAATTTTATAATAAAAATTACCGCAAGCGCACGACGTACACTTGCAGTACGTGGCGAATACGGGTCTATCCGTAAGGAATTGATCATTTTAAAAATTCAATTCAATCAAACTATACCAATTTCAAGTAAAAGTTAAGCTAAATAATTAGAGAATTAACAAACTAACTAAAAAAAAAAAAGAAGCAAATATAAGTGTTAATTGACAATTTAGAGAATAAATCCATTCTCTAAATCATGTCGCTCAACACATATGAAATCATGATCTCTCTTTTATGGTCATTAGTGCTTTAATTGATGTACGTATCATAAGTATGTCATATATGTGCTATTGATTAGCCAACATAAGCAATTAAACTATAACACACCCCTTAAACTACTTTCTAACTTTCATGAAACTTGACAATGAAAATGAAAATGAAATCTATTTTAAGTATGACCTATTAACTATTGATTAGAAATATAGACTATCAAATTTTAGTTTCAAATCACTTTCTTTTACCATAACCATATTTTGATGAAGATGCAATTAGGGTTAGTGATTGTTTAAGCATAGCCTATTTGATGTCAACAATATAGGCTGTCAAATTCAAAGCAAGAACAACTGGTAAACCATTTCTATCATCATCATTAAGCACAGAAAGAGAGCATGAATTAACAAATAGTTGAAGCTATATAATTAGATAGCTTCATTACCCATAAATTTAAGTGGTTTAGCCTCTCATATTTGTCATTTGATTAACAAATGTAGCTAACAATATGAAAGGAAAATGAAAACTTAATGAAAAAGAGAGCTAATTAACAAGAATTAGAGCTATACTACTTGCATGAAAGTAAATCTACACTACAAATATTAAAGTAAATAAGCATGAAAAGGAAAGAGCATGTATTAAATTGCAATAAAAGGAAAATTACATGAAAATAACAATGAATGGCCAAGTAGCCATGAAAATAAACAAAAGAGAACTAAGCTAAATTAAGAGAAGAGATGGCCTCTATGAGAGGGCTTAAGAGAAGGTAGAAGAGGTTACATGAACATAATGTGTTATTTATACAAGCATAAAACCCTAGTCCATAATTTAGGGAATACCCAAACTATCATTGAGAAAGTGTAGAGGCCAAGTAATCATTAGCTTCTACTAATCATCATTTAAATGTACATGAAGTCATTAGTTCCATAAACATGTGCATTAGCCTCTAATTTGTACATTAAGGTTGGTGGGTAGGTGGGGTCCTCCATGTTTTTCACTTTGATTTATTTCCATATTCATTCCTTTGTATTTATTTTATGCATGCATGTGTCTTCATGAAACCACTCCTATTTGAGATCAAATTCCTACACAAATATATATACATTTCCAATTAATTTTTCTCAAAGAAATGTATGCACACAAATGACTGTTTTGCCTCCATATGAAGACGGATATGTGACAATTTGGAGTTAATATGGATATTGGTTAAAACAAGTTAAAATACCCAATATGATCATTTATTTAATTTAAATAGATTAAATATAGTGATAAAAATATGCACATTTATGTGCGCATCACCTACAAACTAACAATGTACGGGATCTAACGGAGGAAGTAGAATACCTGAACGAGGGAGCAACCTCACGAAGATGATGCAAGAGACAGGAAAAATTGGCCTCACAACCTCCTTGTGGCACATCTAGAGGGAAAGGAACAATCGGGCTTTCAACAATAGACAACATGATGAGTTAGTCATCACGAGATAACTAAACAGGACATTAGCTTACTATTGGTCGGATTTCAAAGAAGTTGCTTACCACTGTAACAGCATGAGAAGAACTACTATTGGAGACGTTGAAGTTGACGGCGTCGAACGAATTAGCTCAATCAGTGAACTGGGAGATGCCATAATCGAGACCTAAAGATGGAATGTTTTAGGCTTTACAGTTTAAAGTTGTAAAAAGTAATGCTTTGTCTATTGCTGTCTGTTTTAGTTGAGCATCGAATTTTTGTATTGCTTTGAGCCGTATAGACCAGCTGCAATTATAAATTACCCATTTCCAAAAAAAAAAGTTTGCATACATGTTGGTTGCGCTACGTTTGCTTTCATATAGGAGGCCAATTTAGTTGCATTTGCACTCATCTCATATCATAACATCATATTTTATCTATCATATGTTTTTGCTTGTATCATATGATGGATGCCAGATGGATGTAACTATGCTTATATTGTATGTTTGTACAATGTAAATCAAGTTGCTTTGTCCGTTTCTTGAAATTTCGAAGATGAAATCTTTTAAGATAGAGAATGTAACACCCCATGATTTTACTAAATTAAACGGAAAAAATTGTAATTTTAACATAAAGGGAAAATCATAAATTTCTACAGGAATTGGAATTAAACTTTGGGACCTATTCTATTGCATGCATAGTGTCATTTACAGTCATACAAACATATAATTTGCTAATTCCTAAAATGGTCTAGAGATTATATGTAGTCAAACCTAGTGACATTTTCGTAATATATTGATTTTGAAAATATAACCTAGAAATTATTATTTCAATCTATAAATAGATTTTTAACCTCATTTTTTTTTGGCTGAAAAAATCATACCTCCAATTCTAAAACCTAATCCCCAAATCAATAGCAAATTCTTTAGATCAATCCCTAATCTATCGAATCAAATCAAAATTACAAATTATACAAAATGATTTTTTATTTGCACGTGATTAAGATGCTGTATGTTATGGCTAGATGATTAAAAATCAAAATTTTATCAATCGTAATTAACAAATGTTAATCGTATCTAATTAAAAGGTGCGAAAAATCAATTGTTCTAAACCAGATATATTATATATCAAAATTGTAGTTATCGATGACATAATTCCACTAGTAGTGTTCTTCCACCGATTTGATGTACGGATTGATAAGAAAACGCCTTGGAAGTTCGATAAACATGAATCATCCATTTTGTTTGACGATAATACGATAATCGAGAACCATGGATAAGAAGATAATGTCGAGTAGAGGGCCGTGGGTGTCTCTGTTTAGTCAAACGTTGCCAAAATTTGCCAGAAATGATGAGAAGGTCGCTGACGGTGGCGTTCTGAAAGTGGCAGTCGGAGTGGACGTGGTCATTGGCTTTGGCTGAAGCATCACATAGAGAGTATCTTGGTGGAGTCGGATGTGCTGTTGGAGGTCGGAGGCATGCGCAGTAGGTGTTTAAACCGACAGCTCGAAAGATTCGAACTAATGTTGAACTTTAGCTGACGTGAAGAAGAAGGAAAGATAATAATATAAAAATAAGATTCTAACTATAACAATAATAACTAAATGATTAACTAAATAATTCTTAAATGCTTATAACTCTCACATGCGACCTTCGATTCATGTAGGCTAGAAACATTGCGATCGTTGTGAGATGAGAAGCATTTTAGTATATTATTTGGTGTGTTTTGAGACACTTCTAAAAGGTGTCCTATTTCGGTAGATTTGTTATACAATGTTTGACACAGTGATAGTGAGCTAAGACAATTTTTCCTCAGTAGCGAGTTGCTTATAGTTGGGTGATAGTGGGCTGAGACATCTTGTTCTTAGTAGCGAGTCGCTAACGATTTCGACGACGGTTGGGACATTGAATTCCGCAGTAGCAAATTACTAATGTATTGATGATACCAAGTTGAGACATGAGTTCCTTGGTAGTGAGTTTTCCATGATTTTAGCGATAGTGGGCTGGGACATGTAGTTCCCCAATAGCGAGTAGCTTATGATTTGGCGATAGTGGGCTGAGACATATAGTTCTTCGATAGTTAATCTCATATGTTTTCGGTGACGATGAGTTGGGATTTTGGGCTCAATCATGTTGCATTCGGTCTTTGGCATGCGATTTAGAACTTGGTTCGATAGGGCGCATGTGATTAGATGTCGGTTAGTTTTAGTGAGATCTTATCCTATGTTGCCACTATGGTATTATATTTTGTTCAGTTGACTTGGTTGGTGCAGACGACGGTCATGACACAAGTTAAGGGAAGACTTTTGAGCACAAGTGTTGTTTTACTAGCTTATTAGTATTATACACCGGTGATGTGTGGTTTATTTTGTTTAGAATACTCAGGGGGAGGGACTTCAGTAGAGGAGTTTTTGCTCTCCACTATGTCTATGGCTCGCAACGACCTACCTGTCTCTCTGCCTCTAGTGTGTCATGTGTGCATGTATATTTAGAGGACCATGAGATCTTACTTTAGGCAACCATGGCTTCGTCCATAGGCTCTCATAGTTGGTGGTGGTCCTCTACATCTCTCATATTGTATATTCAAATAATCGAGGGTTGTGTCTTAACACTCACCCTCGTCTCCCCATTGGTCATGGCCTACCCCTTCCTGAGGATGGTCTTTGTAATTTCCTACTCAGCATCCTTCATTTCCAACTAGGGAGCTCTCCCTTTCAATATCCTCATAGTTTTCTCTACTGGCTTGCCCATCTTGGGTCGAGTGGCCTCCTCCCTTTCCCTTAGCACAGATTGGTCTAATAGCCTAACCCGACACATGTTTTTGTTAGTAAGTTTCACGACCCGTCTTCCATCTACCAGAAAGACGCATCATGAATTAAGAAAGAAAGGGATAGAATAAGAAAAGATAGGGAAAGAAGAAACTCAACAACAATAGATTCTCACAGCGGAACGAATGAAATATAATATATCACATAAAATATTACATAGTATCATATACATCAGAGTACACAACTTATACATTTCATATTAGACAGTTATAAACATCTGTCTAACTATACAACTCAAGGTATCACAAAGATACATACACAACATAAACATAGCGGAACCATTATATATCTACACGCTGAAGCCTCCTGCTCCAAATCTCCTCCAGAATTCATCAAGATAACCTGAATCCCTCGACTACTCATACATAATATGAGTACCCAAGAGTTTAATAAAACAGAAAAAAACACTTGGGTCAGACATGGGTCTGGTGTGAGTAAACGAGTTAAACTTGCTTAACTTTAAAAATCATTTGAAAAGAAAAGGTACCGCGTAAGACTTCCCACACATAAACATGGAAACGTTTTTACCTTACGCTACCAAAACATTTGATAGAAAATCCAGTGATATTATAATAGTGTCTAGGGTTTCCAAGTAAATAGAAAATAGTTGAAATTGTTACATCTATTAAATTCCAGCTACTAGCCACAAAAGTGTGTAATACAATCAAAACCGTAAGGGCACGTAGGAAGAATGGGTTTCCATCAATAGCAGGGCTACTGGGGTACCGTCCATCACAGTACAGGGCCTAGATCACCGTACCAAAGATTACTCCCAATCCCCTGCAACACAAGGCCGGAACCATCCCTTACTGGATAGTCCCGAACAAGACCACCCCGAGGTTGGCGCGACCAACCACACACACTAAGCCGAAATAGAAAGGGGCCTCTAGACAGGGGTAAATCTCATCCTGCTTGGGTGCTACCCACTTAACCTTGCCGCACCTCACCTGTTTTAGCCATTCCCGGTTGATGAGGCATGAGGCTGCGATTACCTTTATAGAACACATTTATCTTAAAATGCTCATCGTCCATCTGACGATGTTCTGAAAGCATTCAATCCATACAAGTTCGTTCCGGGTTCGAACGAAACCGAAGGCACTATCTCGTTACACTCATTTTGCAATCATCCTCAGAATTAACGACCATAGACCTTGCACTCTGAATCTCCATCTCGAATATGAAAATACTATCTCCGTCAAACTCATCTCGGAATCACCATCAGAGTTATATTGACGAATAGTTCTTACACTTCGAGTCTTCACTAAGCTCTTCTCTTGGATTCATGACCTAACGTTTAATTTGGATCGATGTGGTTTTCGGATATCCAAATATGGAAACCCGATCCCGGTCTCACCGAAATCCAAACGCCATTTTAGTGTCCAAGTTGTTTAAAGGTTTAAACAATTAAATTATATTTAGAATATCATAACAGATAGATGAATCACATTATCACAATAGATAATTCAAATTATCCTATCATCTCACAAGCAGCATATATCACATATCAGAGATATCACATCCAAATCATCTAATACCATTCAATCATCTAATATCAATTATCCAATATTAATCAATCATCTATAAGTAGGTTTGACTCTCGCTTAATCAATTGGATTACCTTAATCCTGCTTACTTAACATTAATTAATTACAAATTCATTAATTAATCACCTCTTAATGATCTTCCTTATTTAATCTCCCTTGATTAATTATCCTTTAATTACATTGAAGTAATTAGCCTTTAATTAATTACACAAATTAATTATCATTAACTATATACAGTAATTAACCTTTAATTACTTCATTAATTACATTAACTAATGATTCTCCATTTACTTCTATTAATTAACTATATTTAATTACATTAATCCTTAATTAATTACAATTAATTAAGCATACTTTAATTAATCACTTTTATTAATCAACCTTGATTAATTCCATTAATTATATTAATTAATGATCCCCATTAATTAATTAACCTTTTAATTAATTAAATAATTAATTTTTAATTAAGCACCTCATTAATTAGTCTTAATTAATCATAAACAGAAATTAACAAACTTGTAATTACTTATCTTAATTAACTAACTCCTTAATTAATTATATTAATCTTTGATAATTACACTAATTAATTAATCTTTAATTACTTTATTACGTAATCATTAATTAATTACATTAACTAAAAATCCTTAATTAATTACTTCATTGATTATCACATTTTTAATTAATTTCATTTAGTAATTAATCTTAAATTAATCACATTCATTAATTAATTAATCACATTAATTAATTAACCAAATTAACTAAGTAATTAACCCTTAATTACTTCCATAAGTAATTGTCCTCTAATTACTTTCATTAGTTAATTACTCTTTTAATTAATTACCTTAACAAGTAATTAATCCCGTCATTAATTAGCCTTAATTCTTTAATTAATTAATTAATTAGTCTTTAATTAATTAACTTTCAAATCAATTATATTAATTAATCCTTTAATTAATAACATCAAGTGATTATCCCTTAATCACTTCCACTCAATTACTTCCATAAGTAATTATCCTCTAATTACTTCCATAAGTAATTTCTCTTCTTAATTACATTTAGTAATGATTCATTAATTACTTCATTAAGTAATTACTCAATTAATTAATAAGTGATTATCATTAATTAATTAGACTAATTAATTAACCTAAAATTAATTACATTAATCAATTTACTAATTAATCATCACTTATTTTCTAATTAATTCATTAACCATCCACTAATTACTTCATTAAGTAATTATTCTTAATTACAATTAAATAATTAACCTTTAATTTAATTTATTAATTAATTATCTTTAATTAATTTCAATCTAGCTAATTAAGAATAAACTTTGCATTATACTCAACTTATTTACTTTATTAAACCAATTTAGAAATAAATTATATATTTGAAATATAATTTTACTTTAAAACAATTTAAATGCTTAATTTTAATATATTTAAAATCTTTGAAAATTGTTTTCAAACATGTTTAATTAAATTAAACAATTATTTATCTTTGAAATAATTATCATATCCTTTAAACTTATCTGTTTAAAATATATTTGAAATCTAATTAAACATTACTTTATAATTACTTTGAATGTAACTTTATAACTTGAAACATTCTTATTCAAAACTTGTTTAAATTTCTTAAAAACTTTGATCTAATATATTAAATTTAAAACACTTTTAGAGTTAAAATTCAAAATTAATTTAGTTAATTACTTCAAAAGTCAACAACCTTGACCATTTAAAAATTGAAAATATATTCAATTAAACACTCTTGAAAACTTGATTTCCTTATTCAAAAATTTTCCATTAAATCTTGAAACATTTGTAAACTCAAGCTTTTGTTTTAAAATCCTGGAACACTTCCTTTTTTACAAATATTTTACTATCACCTAAAACCAGATTATCATTTGCATAACTCGAGTTCAAACACCAAAACATCACGAGCCTGCTCGAGTCTTCCACCTACCTCAAAAAGCTTCGAGTCATATGCGAGAAAAATCGAGGAAAACCCCGAGCCCACATCTTCGTTCCCAAACCAGAATTTCACCTGACACAACGTGCAGGTGCACTTGCACGGCCACCCAACGCCGCTCCGACCATCCTCCAACCTACGACCACGTCACCAACAACTTTGATGACCCAACGAAAACAACCAGCAAACTAATACAACTGTGAATCGAAATTTCGATCCTCGTTTGAAATCTCGAGCAAAGTTCGACCCACCAAAACTCTCGCCACCGATGATGCCATTAACTGGAAACTCCAGTACTCCTTCTAGAGCACCCACGCATCACCATGTCACCATCCTTCAACTCGTGATCGCACCTGGTCAGGTCACGATGACGAAAAAACCCACTGAATGACGACGTCCAATACCAGGGTATTAAACCCTTACTTCGAACGATTCAGGTCATCTCGGCCATAGGAAAACTTCGAGGCTATTTTTCCCTTCATCATCGATACTCCAGCTAGCTTCGACCAAGAATTCAGCCCCAACCACCATGTTGATCATCGGCAATCCATCAAATTTCCAAAAACGTTCATCTCAAAATTTCTAATCGAATATCAAATTGAAAATTATGAAATGTATGTTAAAAATCATGATTTCCCATTTGCTAATTCACTCATGCAATCCAAACATAAAATTGAATTTATTGATTTTTGAACCAAATGTATATATTACTGTTATTTATAAAATTTCGTGACAAATATTAATTATAAATTACAGGGATTATTTTTTATAATGATGTTACACAAATTCAATCATTTTTCAATTGCAAATCAAGACTTAATATTGATTGTATGTTGAGATTTTGAATTTATTGAGTGATCCAAACCTGTAAACAACAGAGAGCATACTTATACATATAAATACAGTTACTATACAGGCATATCATCTTTATATACATACATGCAATCATCTACACAAAACATTTGCAACTAAACTATTGCATAAAACATCACAAATATCTATGTTTAATCATAGGTTAAAATCTTTATTTTTAAAAAAGACTTACCTAAATTTTAAACAGAGGAACAGGTTTTAAAAACTATTTTTAAACTCAAGTGTTTACTCACCTATTTTTAAGAATAGAGAACTCTGCAGGCTTTTAAGTTGAAATCTGGAACTTGCATTTTGAATTGGTTTTTGAATTTTTGAAATCTTGTTGCTGAGTTGAATTTTTGCTTTGCATGTTGAAGGCTGAAAACCAAGCTGTTGAATTTGTGATAGTTGCAGATTTAAATTTCAGGCTTGATTTTGCTTCAGGTTTTTGAAAAGATAAGGAGAGAAAGAAAGATTGAGAGGAAGAAGGTGTTTAAACTGAAAGTGAAAAAATAGGTTTCTCTTCAAAATTACATTTATTTTATAAATTTCAAATTTCTAAATGAAAGAAAATGATGCCACTTGTCCATTTTGCCAAACATTTGTCATTTGCATGAATTTCTAAATTTACAATTCTTAAAACAATGGATTATTTGGTCTAAACCCTTATTACAAAGAATAACTATGTTTTATTATTTACTAAAAATGAATTTAGTAATTTATTTATATAATGTGATTTTATATTAACTTCTGTTATATTTATTTATATGTTATTTATGTTTTATGCCTTTTATATGTTTACAAACTATTCTAATTCAAGAGATATTTAAAAATAAAGTTTATTTATAACTTTATATATATATATTTATAACCATTTTAATTTAAGCACTTTTAAAGAAAACAAAACAAAACTTTGATTAAATCTTATTTAAACTATCACATTTAAAAAAAAATAATTATCTTATATTTTGAAAATATAGAATTAACCTTAAATTATCTTTTGAAAAATAATAAATTTAAAACAAAGCTTCAAATCACAATATATATATATATATATATATATACTATAATTTGAAAATATATCTTCTTATTAAATTTTAACCAAAGCTTCCTATTATAATGTATATACATACATATATACATTATCATAGAATATATTAAATTTCAAAACAACTCCACATTATAACATATACATACATATATATTACAATTTGAAAATACATCTTTGATTTAAAACAAAAGATTCTCTATTCACAATATATATACCAAAGATATATATTATAAATAGAATAAAATTTTATTAGCTTTGAAAGATTAATCTTATCAATTTTAAATTGTTAGAAAAGATCTAATTAAATATTGCCTAATTAAGTATTTACTAGCCTTTAAAAGATTAAATTAGCAATTTAAATTAAAATTATAAAAGAAAATTATCAAACCAATTAATTTATTAATAAAGATTATTAAATTGATACTGCCCAAAATTCCGGGTCATCACATTCCTTCCCCCTTAAAAGAATTTCGTCCCCGAAATTTAAAATCAAAGATAATTTAATAACCCAACAAAGATTTTAAATTTCCAACATCAAAACATACCTATCCTCCAGTTACTAACAACCATAGCAACTAATCAAACAAACAAACCTAACTAATTATCCTGATACAAATCAGGATAGATCTTACTAACACTATCTAGAGTTTCCCAAGTATAAATTACCGGGAGACTCGCTCTACAGAATCTAAACTAACCATAAAACTATGATCCAGAGCTCCCTCTCCTCTAGATCTACAAATCTGAACAAAATATCAGACTATACTCAAGTCTGGCTCAACCTCCAAATTCTTCTAAACTGCAGATTCCATAACCAGCAATGGATCATACACATACTCTCTCAGAGATACGTGAAATACAATGAATCACAGTCATCCAAACTGGCAATTCAATCCTATAGACAAAAGAACTTATCCTATAGATAAGAAATCCCAAAACCACGGAGCTAGCTTTCCAATCTTATCAAATTTTACTGCTCTCTTAACCAGAGAAACCTTACCAACAACGAAGTCTCCAACTTCGATTTCCAGATTCATCCATCTTATCCACATAACTCCTTCTGACGATCCTGGCTGCCCATCTTCTTCCTGATCAGCTCAACCTATGATGATGCTTCTAGAAACAACTAGACCAAAGCAAACCAGTTTCTGAATCCTATTCATCAAAATGGTCTTCCAAGATCTATCAAAATCCAGAACACAAGCTCTACTTCCCAAGCAATAGCGAACTGAACTTGCTTCCTTCCTCGCACAGCTGCTACCTCGCTTCTGCTGCACAACTCTGATTCTGAAACAGACGAGAATACTGTTGATGAACACGAGTACAAACTTATCCAATATATCCGGGAAACTTTGTTCATCAAATTCATAAAATCTTAGTGACCTATCTGACTCGGTCACACAACCTTACAACAGAATCCAAATTTGAAAACTAGATCTGACCAATCCATTTCCAAAAATCCTTGAGCTGCTACACCAACTCTTCCCTCTCTATGAACCAAATCGATATGGAGCTCAACCACAGATGCAAACAAACTTCTGACTTCCTTGATGATATCCTGAAAAATCTTTGATTACTTCAGTAGCTCCGACTTCCTCATGAGAAGCCTCAATCTTAACCAAAAGATTACCCAAGATGAACTTTCCAAACTAATCGCAAGTCACTTTTGTGATCCTACCAAGTTCGGATTCCAAAGAAACTGTTCTCCCTTTACCGATTAGAATAGCTTTAAGCTTTTCCAAACAAGGTTATCCCTTCAAGAAAACCTTCACCATCTGCCCGGACTGTTGATAGAAGAACCACAAAGATTTCTGAACAATCGAAGAAACGGGCCACCCTGCTACTTCTAAATTCTATCTCTAGGATACCGCTAAGCCAAAAGACCTTCTTGTCGGCACACATAACACCTCTAAGCTGCACTGCTACCACCACTAACCAAAGACTTCTAATCCAAAGGCTCCTCAAGCTCCAAAAGCCATCAACCAACTGCACACATGACTCCTCGAGATGTGCATACATCCTCTCAAGAAACTCGGGCTCAAAATCAAGCATCAACAACTTACTCTTCTTAAGGGGAAACAATGAGACCATGCCGTAGTGAAGCAACTTATAGACCTTAGCCTCATATTCCAAAACAGACAAAATTCCTTCCTACGGTTGCCAAGATACCATCACTTGCTTTTGCTCATCTGACAGATCCAAATCCTAGAAAATCCACTTACCCGAGCGCAATCCGGACTTACACTTCAAAGATGGACTCCGAATCTTTTAAAAAGATTTCCTTCGGAGATCAGAGAGATCCTTACTTCAAGCTACGAATCTTACTCGAAACAGTACCGAGTCTATAGTCTCGACAAATACTCTTCCAACCTCAAACATTCAAACTCTAACCATCGGTAGTTGTGTTACACACCACTACCCTATCTACCTTTATAACTCATATTGGAAAACCCGAACAGGTAACCCAACAAATCAGGTGTGTGTGTATGTATGTGTATACACACACACACACACACACACAAGTACGCTCTCTCAAGAAAGATAGAAATCACTCCATAGCATAGGTATTCACTCAACCTAGCGCTCTGATACAAACTATCACGACCCGTCTTCCATCTACCAGAAATGCGCATCATGAATTAAGAAAGAAAGGGATAGAATAAGAAAAGATAGGGAAAGAAGAAACTCAACAACAATAGATTCTTACAGCGGAACGAATGAAATATAATATATCACATAAAATATTACATAGTATCATATACATCAGAGTACATAACTTATACATTTCATATTAGACAGTTATAAACATTTATCTAACTATACAACTCAAGGTATACAAAGATATAGACACAACACAAACACAGCGGAACCATTATATATCTATACGCTGAAGCCTCCTGCTGCAAATCTCCTCCAGAATTCGTCAAGCTAACCTGAATCCCTCGACTACTCATACATAATATAAGTACCTAAGAGTTTAATAAAACAGAAAATAAACACTTGGGTCAGACATGGGTCTGGAATGAGTAAACGGGTTAAAGTTGCTTAACTTTAAAAATCCTTTGAAAAGAAAAGGTATCACGTAAGACTTCCCACACATAAACATGGAAATTTTTTTCCTTACGCTAACCAAAACATTTGATAGGAAATCCAGTGATATTATAATAGTGTCTAGGGTTTCCAAGTAAATAGAAAATAGCTGAAATAGTTATTAAATTCCAGCTACTAGCCACAAAAGTGGGTAATACAATCAAACCGTAAGGGCACGTAGGAAGAATGTGTTTCCATCAATGGCAGGGCTACTGGGGTACCGCCCGTCACAGTACGAGGCCTAGATCACCGTACCGAGAATTACTCTCAATCCCCTGCAACACAAGGCGGGAACCATCCCTTACCGGATAGTCCCGAACAAGACCACCCCGTGGTTGGTGCGACCAACCACACACACTAAGCTGAAATAGAAAGGGACCTCTAGAAAGGAGTAAATCTCGTCCTACTTGGGTGCTACCCACTTAACCTTGCTGCATCTCCCCTGTTTTAGCCATTCGCGGTTGATGAGGCTTGAGGCTGCGATTACCTTTATAGAACACATCTATCTTAAAATGCTCATCGTCCACCTGACGATGTTCTGAAAGCATTCAATCCATACAAGTTCATTCCTAGTTCGAACGAAACGGAAGGCACTATCTCGTTACACTCATTTTGGAATCACCCTCAGAGTTAATGACCACAGCCCTTGCGCTCTGAATCTCCATCTCGAATCTGAAAGTACCATCTCCGTCAAACTCATCTCGAAATCAGCCTCAGAGTCATACTGACGAATAGTTCTTACACTTCGAGTCTTCATTAAGCTCTTCTCTTGGATTCACGACCTAACGTTTAATTTGGATCGATGTGGCTTTCGAATATCCAAATATGGAAACCCGATCCTGGTCTCATCGAAATCCAAACGCCATTTTGATGTCCAAGTTGTTTAAAGGTTTAAACAATTAAACTTATATTCAGAATATCATAACAGATAGATGAATCACATTATCACAATAGATAATTTAAATTATCCAATCATCTCACAAGCAGCATATATCACATATCAGAGATATCGCATCCAAATCATCCAATACCATTCAATCATCTAATATCAATCATCAATATTAATCAATCATCTATAAGAAGGTTTGATTCTCTCTTAATCAATTGGATTACCTTAATCCTGCTTACTTAACATTAATTAATTACAAATGCATTAATTAATCACCTCTTAATGATCTTCCTTAATTAATCTCCTTTGATTAATTATCCTTTAATTACATTCAAGTAATTAGCCTTTAATTAATTACACAAATTAATTATCCTCAACCATATACAGTAATTAACCTTTAATTACTTCATTAATTACATTAACTAATGGTTCTCCATTTACTTCTATTAATTAACTATATTTAATTACATTAATCCTTAATTAATTACAATTAATTAAGCATACTTTAATTAATCACTTTTATTAATCAACCTTGATTAATTCCATTAATTATATTAATTAATGATCCCCATTAATTAATTAAATAATTAATTTATAGTTAACCACCTCATTAATTAGTCTTAATTAATCATAAACAGAAATTAACAAACTTGTAATTACTTATCTTAATTAACTAAGTCCTTAATTAATTATATTAATCTTTGATTAATTACACTAATTAATTAATCTTTAATTACTTTATTATGTAATCATTAATTAAAAATACTTAATTAATTACTTCATTGATTAATCATGTTTTTAATTAATTTCATTTAGTAATTAATATTAAATTAATCACATTAATAATTAACCAAATTAACTAAATAATTATCCTCTAATTACTTCCATAAGTAATTATCCTCTAATTACTTTCATTAGTTAATTACTCTCTTAATTAATTACCTTAACAAGTAATTAATCCCATCGTTAATTACCCTTACTTCTTTAATTAATTAATTACTCTTTAATTAATTAACTTTCAAATCAATTATATTAATTTTTCCTTTAATTAATAACAACAAATGATTATCCCTTAATCACTTCCACTCAATTACTTCCATAAGTAATTATCCTCTAATTACTTCCATAAGCAATTTCTCTTCTTAATTACATTTAGTAATGATTCATTAATTACTTCATCAAGTAATTACTCAATTAATTAATAAGTGAATATCATTAATTAATTAGACTAATTAATTAACCTAAAATTAATTACATTAATCAATTAACTAATTAATCATCACTTAATTTCTAATTAATTCATTAACCATCCAATAATTACTTCATTAAGTAATTATTCTTAATTACATTTAAGTAATTAACATTTAATTTAATTTATTAATTAGTTATCTTTAATTAATTTCAATCTGGCTAATTAAGAATAAACTTTGCATTATACTCAAATTATTTACTTCATTAAACCAATTTAGAAATCAATTATATATTTGAAATATAATTTTACTATAAAACAATTTAAATCCTTAATTTTTCATATATTTAAAATCTTTGAAAATTGTTTTCCAACATGTATAATTAAATTAAACAATTATTTATCTTTGAAATAATTATCATATCCTTTAAACTTATCTATGTAAAATATATTTGAAATCTAATTAAACATTACTTTATAATTACTTTGAATGTAACTTTATAACTTGAAACATTCTTATTCAAAACTTGTTTGAATTTCTTAAAAACTTTGATCTAATATATCAAATCTAAAACACTTTTAGAGTTAAAATTCAAAATTAATTTAGTTAATTACTTCTAAAGTCAACAATCTTGAACATTTAAAAATTGAAAATATATTCAATTAAACACTCTTGAAAACTTGATTTCCTTATTCAAAATTTTGCCATTAAATCTTGAAACATTTGTAAACTCAAGCTCTTGTTTTAAAATCCTGGAACACTTCCTTTTTTACAAATATTTTACTATCACCTAAAACCAGATTATCTTGCATAACTCGAGTTTGAACACCAAAACATCACGAGCCTTCCCAAGTCTTCCACCTACCTCAAAAAGCTTCGAGTCATATGCGAGAAAAATCGAGGAAACCCTGAGCCCACATCTTCGTTCCCAAACCTGAACTTCACCTGACAAAAACGTGCACGTGCACTTGCACGACCACCCAACGCCGCTCCGACCATCCTCCAACCTGCGACCACGTCACCAACGACTTCGATGACCCAACGAAAACAACTGCAAATCGAAATTTCGATCCTCGTTCGAAATCTCGAGAAAAGTTCGACCACCAAAACTCTCGCCACTGATGATGCCGTCAACTGGAAACTCCAGTGCTCCTTCCAGAGCACCCACGCATCACCACGCCACCATCCTTCAACTCGCGATCGCACCTGGTCAAGTCACGATAATGAAAAAACCCACTGAATGACGATGTCCAATACTAGGGTGTTAAACCTTACTTTGAACGATTCAGGTCATCTCGGCCATAGGAAAAATTTAAGGCTATTTTTCCCTTCATCATCGATACTCCAGCTAGCTTCGACCAAGAATTCGGCCCCAACCACCGTGTTGATCATCGGCAATCCATCAAATTTCCAAAAACGTTCATCTCAAAATTTCTAATCGAATATCAAATTAAAAATTGTGAATTGTATGTTAAAAATCATCATTTCCCATTACTAATTCACTCATGCAATCCAAACTTAAAATTGAATTTATTAATTTTTGAACCAAATGTATATATTACTGTTATTTATAAAATTTCAAGACAAATATTAATTATAAATTACAGGGATTATTTTTTATAATGACGTTACACAAATTCAATCATCTTTCATTTGCAAATCAAGACTTAATATTGATTATATGTTGAGATTTTGAATTTATTGAGTGATCCAAACCTGTAAACAATAGAGAGCATACTTATACATATAAATACAGTTACTATACATGCATATCATCTTCATATACATACATGCAATCATCTACACAAAACACTTGCAACTAAACTACTGCATAAATCATCACAAATATCTATGTTTAATCACCGGTTCAAATCTTTTTTTTAAAAAGACTTACTCACCTGAATTTTAAACAGAGGAACATGTGTTAAAAACTATTTTTAAACTCAAGTGTTTACTCACCTATTTTTAAGAATAGAGAACTCTGAAGGCTTTTAAGTTGAAATCTGGAACTTGCATTTTGAGTTGGTCTTAAAATTTTTGAAATCTTGTTGCTGAGTTGAATTTGTACTGCATGTTGAAGGCTGAAAAACAAGCTGTTGAATTTGAGATAGTTGAAAATTTTAATTTCAGGCTTGATTTTGCATCAGGTTTTTGAAAAGATGAGGAGAGAAAGAAAGATTGAGAGGAAGAAGGTGTTTGAATTGAAAGTGAAAAAATAGGTTTCTCTTCAAAATTACATTTATTTTATAAATTTCAAATTTCTAAATGAAAGAAAATGATGCCACTTGTCCATTTTGCCAAACATTTGTCATTTTCATGAATTTCTAAATTTACAAGTGTTAAAACATGGATTATTAGGTCTAAACCCTTATTACAAAGAATAATTATGTTTTATTATTTACTAAAAATGAATTTAGTAATTTACTTATGTAATGTGATTTTATATCAATTTATGTTATTTATGTTTTATGTCTTTTATATGTTTACAAACTATTCTAATTCAAGAGATATTTAAAAAGAAACTTTATTTTTAACTTTATATATATATATATATATATATATTTATAACCATTTTAATTTAAGTACTTTTAAAGAAAACAAAACAAAACTTTAATTAAATCTTATTTAAACCATCACATTTAAAAAAAATTAATTATCTTATATTTTGAAAATATAGAATTAACCTTAAATTATCTTTTGAAAAATAATAAATTTAAAACAAAGCTTCAAATCACAATATATATATATATATATATATATATATTATAATTTGAAAATATATCTTCTTATTAAATTTTAACCAAAGCTTCATATTATAATGTATATACATACATATATACATTATAATAGAATATATTAAATTTCAAAACAACTCCTATTATAACATATACATACACATATATTACAATTTGAAAATACATCTTTTATTTAAAACAAAAGGTTCTCTATTCACAATATATATACCATAGATATATATTATAAATAGAATAAAATTTTATTAGCTTTGAAAGATTAATCTTATCAATTTTAAATTGTTAGAAAAGATCTAATTAAATATTGCCTAATTAAGTATTTACTAGCCTTTAAAGATTAAATTAGCAATTTAAATTAAAATTATAAAAGAAAATTATCAAACCAATTAATTTATTAATAAAGATTATTAAATTGATATTGCCCAAAATTCCGGGTCATCATAGTAAGGATATGTGCCAAGTTTTATTGGTTGTCACCCGTCTTTCCTATCCGCTTAAGATAGTCGATGAAGGGGACCCAGCTCTCCATGTTTCCTTTAGAGATAGTGCACTAGGAATAAGTAAGTTAGAATTTTTTAAAAAGAACTAAGACTCGGGATGTGAATAGAGAGAATAGAGATAAGTATCTACGACTCCAAACTTCTACATTTGGAGGTTGGGGTTGATAGTTTTCGGCACGTAGAAATACCGGTCTGGATTTCTAGAGACTTTTTGTAATATCCCGGAATTTTTAACAATATCAATTTAATGATCTGTAGTTAAAATTAAATTGATATTGATAATCTGTTAATAATTATTCAAATAAATTTAATAATCTTCTTCAATAAATATTTAAATTGGTTATTTTATAAATTGATTTCTATTTATAATATGAATATATGGTTTATATTTTAAATAGATTAGCATTTGTTTTAATTTTAAATAGATAAAGCATATTTTCTAGTTTTAATATTTATAGTAATTTGGAAATTTTGTTTTATTTAATATTTAAGTTTTTCAAAATTAAATAAATGGTTTTGGTTTAAATTTAATTAATGAACAATGTTTTAAAATTCTAATATATACATTTTGATTTGGAAATTTTGTTTTAAATTAACACAAAGTTTTCAATATCTATTTCATAAATAAAATTTTGATTTTAAAATTGATATGAAAAATATTAAATGTTTTAAAATAAATTATATTGAGTTTTAAATTTAGAATAAATTCAATAAAATGTTTTATGGTTTAATAAAATGGATATTTTATTAATAAAAATATAATCTCTTGTAAAATGATTTTTATTTAATAATAAAATATTTATAAAAGAAATATTGATATTGTATTGACTTTAGAATAAGATTTGTAATTTTTTTATTTCAAATTGAATTTTTATTTATAACTTGATTTGAAATTGTTTGGTTTTGAATTTAGTTTGAATTAGATTCGAAAGTATAAATCTTAATTATTTAATTGATTTAATCTTTAATATGTATAAGTTAATTTGTAAAACATTGTTTGTTTTTATTTCCTTTGTAAATACATACACATATTCATATAAACTAACAAATTTAATCTAAGCTAACACTTTACATTTGTAAATTTATGTACTAATTACCTTAAGAAAACAAGTGTTGCATTGATTAAACATGTGTTGCATTGATATGCATACAAATTAACAAGTGTTCAAAAACTAATTTAATATTTGACAAGTGTAAGATTTAGTTTTTATTTTTCTTTTTTTTAATTAAATCTGAAAATCACATTTATATAAACATGCTTCTTCATTCTTATTTGTTTTTTTCTCATTCCTTAATCAAAAGAAAAGATCAAAATTCATTTTTTTCATATGCATGAATGAAACCAGCATTATGTTCATAAATATGAACATCCTCAAATACAAAAACCTGCATATCCATAATCCCAAATTTGCATTCACAAATTTATCAAAACCCTGTACAAATCCACCAATCTGCATTTTCAAGTGAAACCTGCATATTCAAATCCAACATTTGCATACCCAAAATCATATTCAAATCTGCATACCTCAAATTCAACAGAAGATCTACACTTCCTCAAAATCAAAATAAAGAAGCCTGCACCCTTTTATTTCTTGCACTCTGTTCAAACCTACATGTCATAAAAATAAAAATAAAAAGAGAGAGCCTGCATTTTTCTGCACTTTGTTTTGAACCTGGGGATGAAAGACCATCTGCATGTTTGTGAAAAGTTAGCAACTGCATCATCTTCATCTGCATGCCAACATTTAATCAGGATTTCAACAGAGGAAGTCAGGACTGCATATGTTGTTTTCTGCAAATTTTCAAAGGATCAGTGGTATGCATTCATTAAGGTGAGTAACATTTAAATCTTAAACTATATTTAGGTTGCTTGATTTAAATGATTGAGATAAAATATGTTTGTGTGCTTATATAAGGTCTGATGAAATTATGATTTAAATGTGCATGTTGATTTTGCATTGCTGTGTTTCCAGATTCACCATCATATTTAAAAGAATTCCCTGTAATTGGTCTAATTTGAAGTAATATCTGGATTTTCGAATAAATAACTAAATAAAAAGGGGGTTTTTGCTAAGAATAGATTAGAATGCAAATTTATAAAGTATTGTTGTTTAAATTCCTTAAGTTCAGGTTTAAATTTTAGGTGAGTTAAATACAGGGTGATGTCTCTGTAAAATTTTTACAGGTAATAACATTATATGTTAAATCTTGATCAAATCCAAACATATTAATATAGAAATCCAGTTTTATAAATTAAAAACATTTACTGGAACTTGATTTTTAAATTAAGTATTAGGAATTTTAGAGTATTGTTTCATTTACAGTTGTTCTTGAACAAAATATGAATTTAAGTAAAATTCTTGTAATCTGTGATTTGTAGAAACTCAGAATTCTTTTGAGTTATCGAGTGAGGATCTTAAATCCATAGAAAAATCAGAGAAGTAATTAATGATTACTAGATTGGATGCAGTTGGAATTGAAACTTTTTAACCCTAGTTTTGAATAGGGGATAAAGCTTGGGTCAGTTTGAGGTAAAGGGGTGATCGAGTGTTCTGGTCTTTGGTGGAGGTATAGTAGATGTGTGGGTTGTTTCATGGCCGGAGAGGTGGACTTCCTGGTGATAGGAGCGACTTGAAATCTCCGTTGACAGGTTTGAATAGAAACCTGTAACATTTTTTCCAGGTTTGTGAATTTGGGTGAAATTTGAATCCATGGATTTTTGTTCGACCTGATGGTTGCTGTGGGGTGTTGTTGGGTTTCTGGTAGTGGCTGGATCATCTCTGATGATCGCTAGAGGTGGTGGTCGCCGTGCATATGTACGGCGACAAGTTTTCTGATGGTTTGTTTTTGGGTTGGGGTGTGCAGAGATGGCTCGAGTAAATAGGAAGAGAACTCGAAGCAAGTTGATAGGAAACTCGAAGTGGAGAGGCAGTAGACTCGAAGTTGAAATCAGGTTTCTTGGGTTGGAAATGTAAATTTCCAGGTTACAGTAAAAACTGTTTTTTTAAATCAGGGTTTTTAAAAGTTTTAAAATCTAAAGTTTTTGTTTAAGGTAAGGTTTAAATTAAAATTCAATGCAAGTTTGAATTTCTGAATTAAATCCAAATCCAGTTTTTAAGTTAAATAAAAGTTTCAAAATTGGACTTAATTAACTATTTCATTTTCGAATAGTTGAAGCTTTAAATAATAAGATTTTAAAAATATGAGTGGATTTGAAGTTTATTTAAAAATTTGGAAATCTGAGTTTAAAATGAAGTTCAGTTTAAATTTGAAAAGAAGATTTAAAGTTGAAAGTTTTAAACTAAAAATGAATTGAAACTTCTAAAAATTTGAAACGAATTTGACTTCAAATTCTTATGATTTGATTTTTAAGACAAACTTGTGTTTTGTCTTGAAACTGAAATAAGTTTTAAATTTTCAAACTTTGATAAGTTTAAATTACTTTTAATTTAAACTTGTATTTAAAAATGGAAATTTAAAAGTAGTTCAAAAAGCTCTTTGTTTCAATTAAATTGTTTTAAACATAATTAAGTTATGTTATGAAATTTAAATTAAGATTTATATTTCAGAATAAATTTAATTAACAAGGTAATTAAGATTTATAAATTAATTAATTTAATTAATTAATTAAATTGGAATTAATAATTGATTTATGATTAATCAATTTATAATTAAGATCATTAATTAATGATAAATGAATAATTAATTATGTAATTAAGTTTTAAATTAATGTTAATAAATTTAATAATTAACTTTAGTTAATGAATGACTAAAGATAATTTAAATTGTAATTAATTTAAGTTAATTACTTTACAGAATAATTTAAGAATGGATATTGAAGGTCATTATCCAGGATTATTTAACAATTAATTAATTTGGTTAATTTTTATAACTAATTAGATTAATTAATTTAATAATAATCATTTATGAATGTTTTGAGAATAATTACTTAGTAAAGTAATTAAGGAATTAATTACTTAATGTAATTAATTTAATTTAATGAGATTGTTTAATTTAATTAATTAAGTTTAATTAATTTTAAAACACTTGAGTTTTAAATAATCACTTTATGTAATTAATGATTTGGGTATTTACTTAGTTAAGTGATTAATTAATAATTACATGATTGTAATTAAGTGGATATGTTTAGTTATGAGATAATTTGGATTAATTATTTAATAATTAATCAAATAATTAATTGAGAAATAAATTAAGAAATTAATTTAAGGAATAATTAAGGACCATTAATTATTTTAATTAATGATGTAATTAATGATGATTAATTATGATTAATTAATCAATAATAGGTGATTAAAGGTAATTAATTAATTGATTAATTAATTAAGGATTAAGGTAATTAATTATGATTAATTAATTAGTTGAGTAATTAAAGGTTAATTACTGTTTTGTTTGAGGTTAATTAATTTGTAAAATTAATTAAGGATAATTACATGAATGTAATTAAGGATAATTAATCAAGAGTGATTAATTTAGGTGATTAGTGATAATGATTAATTGATTGTAATCAATTAAATAGTTGAGTAAGCAAGTTATAGTTTGATGAAGTAATTAATTTAATTTATTTTAAATTAATTATAGATGAAGGAATTAATTTGATTCATTTTAAATTAATTTGAGATAGAGATAATTAATTTAATTCATTTTAAATTAATTATATTATGGTATGAGTAAATATTTGCTTATGTATATTTGGATGACATTGATTGTCTTGGATGCTTTATGATCTCAGTAATGAGATAAGTATGGTTGTGTAGTATGAATGTTTGGATTGAATTGTGATGATAACTTAGGTTATCAATTGGGATGTTGATATATGGATTATCCATTTGATATTGATAATGTGGGTTCCCTATTATGTGATAATGTTGATTATCAGTTATGATGTATGAATTATCTATCTGTGTGTATATAGATAATTTTAATTGAATTGTTTTAAAACCTTTAAAACAACTTGTACCTAAAAGACACGCTTTGGTTTTCGATGAGACCGGGATCGGGTTTCCATATTTGGATATCTGAAAACCACATCGATTCCAAATAACGATAGGCCGTATATCAAAGTGGAGCTTTGTGAAGACTCGAGGTGTAAGGACTATAAGTCAATATAACTCTGTGGGTGATTCCGTAATGAGTTTGACGGAATAGTACTTATAGAATCGAGATGGTGAATTAAAGTGCAAGGGTTATTGTCGTTAACTCTGAGGGTGATTCCAAAATGAGTGTAATGAAATAATGCCTTCGGTTTCGTTCGAACCCGGAACGAACTTGTATGGATTGAATGCTTTCAAAACATCGTCAGGTGGACGATGAGCATTCTAAGTGATATGTCCTATAAAGGTAATCATAGCCTCAAGCCTCATCAACCGGGAATGGCTAAAACAGGGGAGGTGCAGCAAGGCTTCGTGGGTAGCTCCCACTGGAGAGCAAGATTGATCCTTGTCTCGAGGTCCCTTTTTATTCGGCTTAGTGGGCAGTTGTTAGTGCACCAACTGCGTGGTTGTCTTGTTTGGAACTGTTCAGTAAGGAACGGGTCCGGCTTTGTGTTGCAGGGGATTGGGAGTAATCCTCGGTACGGTGATCTAGGCCACGTACTGTGGCGGGCGGTACCCCAGTAACCCTGCCATTGTATGGAATCCAAAATCCAATAAGTGCCGTACGTATTAGTTGTGCCCAACTATGTTGGAACGTGAGATGTAAGCATTCCAGCTATTTCTGTATTTTACTTGAAAACCCTAGACACCATTATAATATCACTGGATTTCCTATCAAATGTTTTGGTTAGCGTAAGGTAAAAACTTTTCCATGTTTATGTGTGGGAAGTCTTACGTGAAACCTTTCTTTTCAAAAGGTTTTTGAAAGTTAAGCAACTTTAACATGTTACTCACACCAGACCCATGTCCGACCCTGAGTTATTTCTGTTTTTCTTTAACTCTTGGGTACTCAAATTTTTTACGAGTAGCCAAGGGAATTCAGGTTAGGATTCAGGTTAGCTTTGACGAATATTGGAGGAGCAATGGAGCAGAAGGCTTCCGCGTGTAGATATAAATAGTTTTCCGCCGTGTGTTCTCTGAGTTGTTGTATTGAGTTGTAAACTAGACAGGTGTCTATAACTGTCTAGTATGAGTTGATTTTGCTGTGTATCTCTGATTTGTATTGTATACTATGTAAAGTATTATGTTATTAATATAATTTATTCGTTCCTCTGTTAGATTCTGATGTGTTGTTCCTTCTTCTTCTTTTTTTTTTCTTCTTCTATCCCTTTCTTTCTTATTAGCGATGCGACTTCCTGGAATGTGGAAGTTGGGTCGTTACATGTGGTATCAGAGCGTTAGGTTGAGTGAATACCTAGGCTCTGTAGTGGTGTCTTTCTTGAGAGAGCGTATTTGTAATTTTTATATATTACTATAGATATATTTATTTATTTCTACCTATCTATTGGGTTACCTGTTCAGATTTTCCAATATAAGTTATAAAGGTAGATGGGGTAGTAGTGTGTGTAACACGATTACTACCATTGGTTGGAGGTGTTCTGTCGAGACTGTAGACCTAATACCGTCTCGAGGAAGTTCTGTAGTGATGAAGGACTTCATTAATCTCTGAAGGTAACCTGTTAAGGTTCGGAGTTCATTTCTGAAGTTTGATGAGTAATGTTTGGGTCTGTCGGTTGAGCAGAAGTGAGTGATGGTATTTTGATACCTCAGGAAGTAGTAGCTGCATGATGAGATGCAGTAACTATGGATGTTCCCGAAGATGTTTTCTTTGGAACAAGTTAAGGAAGTGAGTCTGCTTCAGTATTGTGGCTGTGGTCAGCTTAAGTTTCTGTTTGCTTTGAAGTCCGAGTTTCTCGGAGAGCTTTGTTTTTGGAATTCTTTGGCATCTGTGGTAGCAGTGCAGTTTGAAGTGTTCTCGGTGTTGGCAAGAGATCTTTTGGCTTAGCAGTTTTTCTGAAGTGGAGTTCAGAAGCAGTTAAGTGGACCCGTTTCTTCAATGGGTTGGCTAGTGAAGTTTAAGCTGTTTTGTTTGGTTTAGGAAGAACAGTATTCCTTGGATTTGGTTTGGGTGATCGCAAAAGTGACTTGCGATTGTTTGAGAGTTCTCTTGGGTTATCTGAGTTTTCTGGATGTCTTCAAGAAGTCAGAGTTTTGTCCGCATCTGGAGATTGAGCCTTCTTATCGACTGGAATTCCAGGAGTGGTACCGGTGGTTCAGCTTTATAGAGGAATGGTTTCAAGGAGATTGAGTTGGTGTAGCAGCTCGGAGTTTTGGAGGAACTCCTGAATGATTCTTATGGATTTGTTGAACCATATCTCTAGGGTATGTTGTTGAGTTGTGCTTGTGTTTTTCTTCAGCATTCTCTTCGTCGGATCAGAGTTGAGCAGCGGAAGCAGTTGGGAAGTGTATCTGCTTTTCTTTTCCGGGAAGGAGAAGTGAGTTGTTGTTTTCTGATGTTGAGGAGTAGAGTTTGAGTTCTTGATCTTGGTTGATCTTGAGGAGATCATTTTGTTGAGTTGATTGGTCTAGTTTGTTTCTAGAAGCATCGGCAAGGGTTGAGCTGAGCAGTAAGGTTGTGGGCAGCCCAGAATCTTCTGAAAAGTTTTGTGGATAAGAGTTGGAGGAATTTGGATTCTGAAGTCGGAGATTTAATTTTGGATAAGTTTTCTTCGATCATAGGTGAGCTATAAGATTGGGTAAGTCTGAGAAGTTGCTCTGAAGTGTTTTGGATCTTTTCTGTGATCTTGGGATTAAGTGATTGATCTACAGGATTGAATTGCCAGTTTGGATAACTGGGAATCGAGGAGTTTCACGTGTCTCTGAGGGAGTACGTGTATGGTCTATCTTTGGTTGTGGAACTAGCAATTCTGGAGTTTTGGTTGTTGAGTCAGACTCGTTTGTAGTCTGATATCTTGTCTAGTGTTATAGATATAGTTGTATAGGAGCTTTGTAGCTTCATAGTATTGTTTGTTTGGATTCTCTGGAGCGAGTATCCCGGTATATATATACTTGAGGAAACTCGATAAAATCTTATCCAGAATTTGTCTGGATAATTAGATTTGTTTGATTGGTTGAATCGGTTGTTTGGTTGTTAGCATATGTTTGATATATGCTAGTGTTTTTAAAATTAAATTTAACGAGATTATTAAATTACCTTTGTTTTAAATTTCGAGGACGAAATTCTTTTAAGGGGGAAGGATTGTAGTATCCCAGAATTTTTAACAATATCAATTTAATGATCTGTAGTTAAAATTAAATTGATATTGATAATCTGTTAATAATTATTCAAATAAATTTAATAATCTTCTTCAATAAATATTTAAATTGGTTATTTTATAAATTGATTTCTATTTACAATATGAATATATGGTTTATATTTTAAATAGATTAGCATTTGTTTTAATTTTAAATAGATAAAGCATATTTTCTAGCTTTAATATTTATAGTAATTTGGAAATTTGTTTTATTTAATATTTAAGTTTTTCAAAATTAAATAAATGGTTTTGGTTTAAATTTAATTAATGAATAATGTTTTAAAATTCTAATATATACATTTTGATTTGGAAATTTTGTTTTAAATTAACATAGAGTTTTTAATATCTATTTCATAAATAAAATTTTGATTTTAAAATTGATATGAAAAATATTAAATGTTTTAAAATAAATTAGATTGAGTTTTAAATTTAGAATAAATTCAATAAAATGTTTTATGGTTTAATAAAATGGATATTTTATTAATAAAAATATAATCTCTTGTAAAATGATTTTTATTTAATAATAAAATATTTATAAAAGCAATATTGATATTGTATTGACTTTATAAATAAATTTTGAATAAGATTTGTAATTTTTTTATTTCAAATTGAATTTTTATTTATAACTTGATTTGAAATTGTTTGGTTTTGAATTTAGTTTGAATTAAATTCAAAAGTATAAATCTTAATTATTTAATTGATTTAATCTTTAATATGTATAAGTTAATTTGTAAAACATTGTTTGTTTTTATTTCCTTTGTAAATACATACACATATTCATATAAACTAACAAATTTAATCTAAGCTAACACTTTACATTTGTAAATTTAAGTACTAATTATCTTAAGAAAACAAGTGTTGCATTGATTAAACATGTGTTGCATTCATATGCATACAAATTAACAAGTGTTCAAAAACTAATTTACAATTTGACAAGTGTAAGATTTAGTTTTTATTTTTCTTTTCTTTTAATTAAATCTGAAAATCACATTTATATAAACATGCTTCTTCATTCTTATTTGTTTTTTTTCTCATTCCTTAATCAAAAGAAAAGATCAAAATTCATTTTTTTCAATATGCATGAATGAAACCTGCATTCTGTTCATAAATATGAACATCCTCAAATACAAAAACCTGCATATCCATAATCCCAAATTTGCATTCACAAATTTATCAAAACCCTGTACAAATCCACCAATCTGCATTTTCAAGTGAAACTTGCATATTCAAATCCAACATTTGCATACCCAAAATCATATTCAAATCTGCATACCTCAAATTCAACAGAAGATCTGCATTTCCTCAAAATCAAAATAAAGAAGCCTGCACCCTTTTATTTCTTGCACTCTGTTCAAACCTGCATGTCATAAAAATAAAAATAAAAATAAAAAGAGAGAGCCTGCATTTTTCTGCAATTTGTTTTGAACCTGGGGATGAAAGACCATCTGCATGTTTGTGAAAAGTTAGCAACTGCATCATCTTCATCTGCATGCCAACATTTAATCAGGATTTCAACAGAGGAAGTCAGGACTGCATATGTTATTTTCTGCAAATTTTCAAAGGATCAGTGGTCTGCATTCATTAAGGTGAGTGACATTTAAATCTTAAACTATATTTAGGTTGCTTGATTTAAATGATTGAGATAAAATATGTTTGTGTGCTTATATAAGGTCTGATGAAATTATGATTTAAATGTGCATGTTGATTTTTCTTTGCTATGTTTCCAGATTCACCATCATATTTAAAAGAATTCCCTGTAATTGATCTAATTTGAAGTAGTATCTGGATTTTAGAATAAATAACTAAATAAAAAGGGGGTTTTGCTTAGCATAGATTAGAATGCAAATTTATAAAGTATTGTTGTTTAAATTCCTTAAGTTCAGGTTTAAATTTTAGGTGAGTTAAATACAGGGTGATGTCTCTGTAAATTTTTTACAGGTAATAACATTATATGTTAAATCTGGATCAAATCCAAACATATTAATATAGAAATCCAGTTTTATAAATTAAAAACAATTACTGGAACTTGATTTTTAAATCAAGTATTAGGAATTTTAGAGTATTGTTTCATTTACAGTTGTTCTTGAACAAAATATGAATTTGAGCAAAATTCTTGTAATCTGTGATTTGTAGAAACTCATAATTCTTTTGAGTTATAGAGTGAGGATCTTAAATCCATAGAAAAATCAGAGAAGTAATTAATGATTACTAGATTGGATGCAGTTGGAATTGAAACTTTTTAACCCTAGTTTTGAATAGGGGATAAAGCTTGGGTCAGTTTGAGGTAAAGGGGTGATCGAGTGTTCTGGTTTTTGGTGGAGGTATAGTAGATGTGTGGGTTGTTTCATGGCCGGAGAGGTGGACTTCCTGGTGGTCGGAACGACTTGAAATCGCCGTTGACAGGTTTGAATAGAAACCTGTAACATTTTTTCCAGGTTTGTGAATTTGGGTGAAATTTGAATCCATGGATTTTTGTTCGACCTGATGGTTGCTGTGGGGTGTTGTTGGGTTTCTGGTAGTGGCTGGATCATCTCTGATGATCGCTAGAGGTGGTGGTCGCCGTGCATATGCACGGCAACAAGTTTTCTGATGGTTTGTTTTTGGGTTGGGGTGTGCAGAGATGGCTCGAGTAAATAGGAAGAGAACTCGAAGCAAGTTGATAGGAAACTCGAAGTGGAGAGGCAGTAGACTCGAAGTTGAAATAAGGTTTCTCGGGTTGGAACTGTAAATTTCCAGGTTACAGTAAAAACTGTTTTTTTAAATCAGGGTTTTTAAAAGTTTTAAAATCTAAAGTTTTTGTTTAAGGTAAGGTTTAAATTAAAATTCAATGCAAGTTTGAATTTCTGAATTAAATCCAAATCCAGTTTTTAAATTAAATAAAAGTTTCAAAATTGGACTTAATTAACTATTTCATTTTGGAATAGCTGAAGCTTTAAATAATAAGATTTTAAAAATATGAGTGGATTTGAAGTTTATTTAAAAATTTGGAAATCTGAGTTTAAAATGTAGTTCAGTTTAAATTTAAAAAGAAGATTTAAAGTTGAAAGTTTTAAACTAAAAATGAATTGAAACTTCTAAAAATTTGAAATGAATTTGACTTCAAATTCTTATGATTTGATTTTTAAGACAAACTTGTGTTTTGTCTTGAAATTGAAATAAGTTTTAAATTTTCAAACTTTGATAAGTTTAAATTAATTTTAATTTAAACTTGTATTTAAAAATGGAAATTTAAAAGTAGTTCAAAAAGCTCTTTGTTTCAATTAAATTGTTTTAAACATAATTAAGTTATGTTTATGAAATTTCAATTAAGATTTATATTTCAGAATAAATTTAATTAACAAGGTAATTAAGATTTATAAATTAATTAATTTAATTAATTAATTAAATTGGAATTAATAATTGATTTATGATTAATCAATTTATAATTAAGATCATTAATTAATGATAAATGAATAATTAATTATGTAATTAAGTTTTAAATTAATGTTAATAAATTTAATAATTAACTTTAGTTAATGAATGACTAAAGATAATTTAAATTGTAATTAATTTAAGTTAATTACTTTATAGAATAATTTAAGAATGGATAATGAAGGTCATTATCCAAGATTATCTAACAAGTAACTAATTTAGTTAATTTTTATAACTAATTAGATTAATTAATTTAATAATAATCATTTATGAATGTTTTGAGAATAATTACTTAGTAAAGTAGTTAAGGAATTAATTACTTAATGTAATTAATTTAATTTAATGAGATTGTTTAATTTAATTAATTAAGTTTAATTAATTTTAAAACACTTGAGTTTTAAATAATCACTTTATGTAATTAATGATTTGCGTATTTACTTAGTTAAGTGATTAATTAATAATTACATGATTGTAATTAAGTGGAGATGTTTAGTTATGAGATAATTTGGATTAATTATTTAATAATTAATCAAATAATTAATTGAGAAATAAATTAAGAAATTAATTTAAGGAATAATTAAGGACCATTAATTATTTTAATTAATGATGTAATTAATGATGATTAATTATGACTAATTAATCAATAATAGGTAATTAAAGGTAATTAATTAATTGATTAATTAATTAAGGATTAAGGTAATTAATTATGATTAATTAATTAGTTGAGTAATTAAAGGTTAATTACTGTTTTGTTTGAGGTTAATTAATTTGTAAAATTAATTAAGGATAATTACATGAATGTAATTAAGGATAATTAATCAAGAGTGATTAATTTAGGTGATTAGTGATAATGATTAATTGATTGTAATCAATTAAATAGTTGAGTAAGCAAGTTATAGTTTGATGAAGTAATTAATTTAATTTATTTTAAATTAATTATAGATGAAGGAATTAATTTGATTCATTTTAAATTAATTTGAGATAGAGATAATTAATTTAATTCATTTTAAATTAATTATATTATGGTATGAGTAAATATTTGCTTATGTATATTTGGATGACATTGATTGTCTTGGATGCTTTATGATCTCAGTAATGAGATAAGTATGGTTGTGTAGTATGAATGTTTGGATTGAATTGTGATGATAACTTAGATTATCAATTGGGATGTTGATATATGGATTATCCATTTGATATTGATAATGTGGGTTCCCTATTATGTGATAATGTTGATTATCAGTTATGATGTATGAATTATCTATCTGTGTGTATATAGATAATTTTAATTGAATTGTTTTAAAACCTTTAAAACAACTTGTACCTAAAAGACACGCTTTGGTTTTCGATGAGACCGGGATCGGGTTTTCATATTTGGATATCCGAAAACCACATCGATTCCAAATAACGATAGGTCGTGTATCAAAGTGGAGCTTTGTGAAGACTCGAGGTGTAGGGACTATAAGTCAATATAACTCTGTGGGTGATTCCGTAATGAGTTTGACGGAATAGTGCTTATAGAATCGAGATGGTGAATTAAAGTGCAAGGGTTATTGTCGTTAACTCTAAGGGTGATTCCAAAATGAGTGTAACGAAATAATGCCTTCGGTTTCGTTCGAACCCGGAACGAACTTGTATGGATTGAATGCTTTCAAAACATCGTCAGGTGGACGATGAACATTCTAAGTGATATGTCCTATAAAGGTAATCGTAGCCTCAAGCCTCATCAACCGGGAATGGCTAAAACAGGGGAGGTGCAGCAAGGCTTCGTGGGTAGCTCCCACTGGAGAGAAAGATTGATCCCTGTCTAGAGGTCCCTTTTTATTCGGCTTAGTGGGCAGTTGTTAGTGCACCAACTGCGGGGTTGTCTTGTTTGGAACTGTTCAGTAAGGAACGGGTCCGGCTTTGTGTTGCAGGGGATTGGGAGTAATCCTCGGTACGGTGATCTAGGCCACGTACCGTGACGGGCGGTACCCTAGTAGCCCTGCCATTGTATGGAATCCAAAATCCAATAAATGCCGTACGTATTAGTTGTGCCCAACTATGTTGGAACGTGAGATGTAAGCATTCCAGCTATTTCTGTATTTTACTTGAAAACCCTAGACACTATTATAATATCACTGGATTTTCTATCAAATGTTTTGGTTAGCGTAAGGTAAAAACTTTTCCGTGTTTATGTGTGGGAAGTCTTACGTGATACCTTTCTTTTCAAAAGGTTTTTGAAAGTTAAGCAACTTTAACCTGTTACTCACACCAGACCCATGTCTGACCCGGAGTTATTTCTGTTTTTCTTTAACTCTTGGGTACTCAAATTTTTTACGAGTAGCCAAGGGAATTCAGGTTAGGATTCAGGTTAGCTTTGACGAATATTGGAGGAGCAATGGAGCAGAAGGCTTCCGCGTGTAGATATAAATAGTTTTCCGCTGTGTGTTCTCTGAGTTGTTGTATTGAGTTGTAAACTAGACAGGTGTCTATAACTGTCTAGTATGAGTTGATTTTGCTGTGTATCTCTAATTTGTATTGTATACTATGTAAAGTATTATGTTATTAATATAATTTATTCATTCCGCTGTTAGATTCTGATGTGTTGTTCCTTCTTCTTCTCTTTTTTTTCTTCTTCTATCCCTTTCTTTCTTATTAGCGATGCGACTTCCTGGAGTGTGGAAGTTGGGTCATTACGCTTTTCTTAGAAGTCTATAGAAGAGAGCCAGGAGGTTGTGGCCATGTAAGTAATAGCACCAGCCATTGAGGGCGTCGGCCAGCCACAATAGCTTAACTACAAGCCAAATGAAGGGCGGGCTGGAATTCAGTAAGCCTAGGTCATAATAGATGATGTACAACAATGCCAAAAGTCTGAAGCAATTGGAAGAAAATTATGCAAATGCCATTTGATTAGCATTCATAAATCAAACAAAATAAGGATAGAGCGAAAGGGTCATCCGCATCGCATGTATGGTATCGACCACATGAAGTAGCACACCAGGGGCTAGTTTGGTTTATCCACAATCAAGGGGTAGAAATAGTTGCTTTAACTTACTTACATACGGATCAAGGCCCGTGACCCAACTTAAGCATCTCCTTCCTTACTAACATGGGAAGGGGAGTTTAGTAATCCGACTTGCATTTTTCTAACTCTTAGGTGGCCAGAAAGAGTTCGACATTGATCGATCAATGTCAACTTCTCAATGTCGGTCGATTAGTATATCTTTAAAGGGATTCTCTCAACATTGAAAAATCTCAAAGCAAAAGGTAAAATGGTAGAGAAAGAAAAATCAACTATCAACTTTCGACGAGCAAAAGCATACAAAAATTATACGAAATCAATGTCAAATGTGATAATAAAGAAAGAAGAAGATACCCACTGATTGTTTTTGAGAAATTATTGGAATTTGACAAATATTTGTTAAAAGCTCGGATTCTCTTTAATGGATGATTCTACAAGCACTCGGTAAAGATATAATGGAGGAGGAGCATCGATTCTTTAGTTTTGGCCTTTAATCTAAGTCGTTGCATGAAATGGGCAGGAGAAGATCTCAGATGTTTCGGTTTAATCAATTACATCATCGCATCCATAGTCAGTCCCTTAAACCATCTTCGAGCCTTCTCAAATACCAAATCTTTACAGCCACTAAGAAAGCAACATGTATCGCTAGCATAATTGTGAAAAATGAAAAGTCTGCTGCTGCTCATGAAAGAGAAGTTAGGAGAAAAATGTTTCTTGATTTTCTTACAAAAGATAACACGTCGGTCATCCAAGCTTTCTACACACCTGCCTCACAACACAGGGTCTTGATGACATTTATCCAGGCTCGCAATTGCCTCATTTAGCAGTCTGCTTAGTAGATGACTTGTCATTGTATAAGTCTAGATATGTCTCGACAATTTATTACTATCAATGAAAGGTTTTAAGCAACACACATAATTAGTCTTATCATCAAACAACCTATCTACAACATAAAAGCCTTGCCTCCGCTTACCTTTCCAAGCCCCTCAATCCTCTTAAATCGCATCCCCCTTAAGGACCGTTCTACAACGACCATCTTATTTTTTCTTGACATAGGAGGCTTTTGGCAAATGTGCCTAGTCGCACCATTATAAAGAAGAAACGACTCTACATCGCTCCATTAAAAATATCAACATAAACTGACAATGCTCATCTTACAAAAGCATCATTGTATAGAAACCACCTCTATCCTTCATTGTCCACTATTAACATGCTTTTTAGTAAGGCCATGGACAAGCAGATTTAACTAAATCGACTATTCGTTTGTCGAGATTGGAATACGATGGGTTTGAGCTAACTGGATGGAAAAACGATCAGTCATGGATGGTTCGGTGTCGGTTGTTCGGCCTGAGAGGCATGGTTCGGTCAGGATGGGGTCGTTCGGCCTGAGAGGTATGGATCGGTTGAGGAGTGAAGATTACGCAGGGTCAGTCTAGATGGTGTCGCCCGGTCACGGTGTGAAAGTTAAGGTGGGTCGGCCAGATATAGCTCGGCCTCAATGGGATCGGCCTTGGTGGTTCGTCATGTTCTGATTTGGCCTAGGTAGTTGGGCCGAGGTGGTTCGACAGGATGGTGTGGATCGGCATAGTCGAGTGGATCGGACAAAGGAAGGAAGGACATGTCATTTGGTCTTGAGTGTCCCGGTGTTGGTCTATGGGTATGGCTTGGTTAAGGATGGACGGCATAAATCGATCGGCAAGTGTAGGGTCGGTCGAGGAAGATGATACGAAGTGGCTCGGTGTGGATGGGTTTGGCCTCAAGAGGATTAGAGCTTATGGATCGGTCATACGTGGTACGACCATAGTGGATCGATCGGTATAGCAGGAGGTTGTGATCAGGAAAAGGAGTTGGCATTACAGAGGACTTTAGTTCGGCATTGAAGAGGACTTCAGGTTGGCATTGTAGAGGAATTCAGGTCGGCATTAAAGAGGACTTCAGGTTGGCATTGCAGAGGACTTCAGGTCGGCAGTCACACAAGGGTTCGACATAGGATTATACACGGGTCTGCTAAAGGGGGTCGGTGTTTTAAGGAAGGAGGTTCGTCACTTGGTTGCTCCAAGTCCTAACTTTGTTTGCTCCGAGTCGTGGGAAGGCCTGCTTCGAGTCATGCTCGGGGGAGATCGATTCGACATATTATGAACCCAGGGTCAGTCGTGGTGTTTGAGGTTTGGATTGGTTAGGGTCTTGGTGGACCCGTACTACTCAGGAAGCCCAGTAACCTAGGTTTTGCCTATAAATACAGCATGTGGGGATTCTGAAAAGGGGATCTCTATTATGTCTCTCTTCATCTTCTATACTAACATCGCTCTGCCATTGTTGTTCTAAATACTCTAGATTGTAACTGTAATTGATCCTGATATCAATAAAATGGAAATTTCTGGAGTGGACGTAGGCCGGAGTCAGCTAAACCACTATAAATCCTCTGTTTTTACTGCTTTCTTTTTATTTTTTTACCGTTCTTCATATTTATACTCTCTATATACATTCTCTCTGTGATCTGTGACTGTTTTTTGGTGCTTTCATCTGGATTTGGGTGTTCGTGACCAATTTTGACGCTAACATTTTGATGCTTTCACCGAGAAAGCTAGTACTAGAGATTTCAAAGCTTGGATTTTGATTTAAAGGCTTAGGAACATGGATTATGGAGACTATGGAAAACCAATCAACTAAGAGATAGAGGATGGAATGAAGTCAGCAAGAGGGAAGTCAAAAGGCTTCCTTTAGAGCTAATCAAGCCTCCGTCTACATCACTAGGGAGGAAATGCAGGTCATGATGAATTCCATGCAAGAATAGTTAAAGAGGCAAGAGGAAATGATGCATGAACTTTTCAAACAATTTGGAAAATTAGGAACTACAAGAGCTCATATCCATGGAGCTGGATAAGTCAACCAACAAGTAGATGGAGTGGATCGGTTGGAGGCAGCCCCCAATCAACAAACAACTATCAATCCGACTACACCTAGACTCGAGAGCATGCCGCCAGGTAATGCTGGACTAACCTATAAAGGGATACCAGATGATGCTGCACAACCCGATGCCAACAGGAATGCAGGAGTGCGTGATAAGGAGTATGTGTCAGAATTCCCTCAAGGACTTGGAGGGCGCTTAGGAAATGTTGATGGGGGGCAACTCTTGGCAGGTAACACTGGATTGGCTGACATCATCAGGTGAACTATTCATGGAAGTCTGACAAACAGGGATTTGGAGGGAGTAAATAGAAGTCCATTTACCCGTAATATTAGGTTGGTTAGGAATCCACCCGATTTCAAGCTATCCACTCTGGGAGTATACAACGGTAAGACGGATCCCACTGACCACTTGATGAGGTACATGAGGCATATGGAAGTGCTGAGGGGGGGTCATAGGAGGTTATGGCTCGTGTTTCCCCTTGTACTTGACCAATATAGCTGCCATGTGGTTCAGACAGCTAGAGGATGGCTCTATTGGAAAATGGATAGAACTGGTGGATAAATTCTTAAGATAGTTTCGAGTTCACATAAAAAGGCCGAAGAATGTGATGACACCAACGTCAGTTAAGTAGAGGGCAGATGAATCGCTCAGGACTTTCTTAAGTCGGTTTAATGTAGCAGTTGCTTCAGTGGATCGACCGGATCCATCAATGGTTCTGATGGCTGCAGTATCAGGAGTCAAGGATAATTCGGATTTCAAAGTATCGTTGATACAGGACCCACCAAGGATCTTGGGGAATTCTTTCATGAAGCTGAAAAATTTCTTCAACAGGAGGATGCATGTTTGGATATGAAATCAAAGGAAGTAAACATGGTTATGGAAGGAGGAATTCTCCTTGAAAGCTTAGGTAAAGACAAGGATAAAGGTCAGAGGAAGCACTGGGGAGAACCAAAATTCTCCACTTATACAGGATTGAATGCAACATTGGAGAGGATATTCTTGGATACTCGGGATCTCCTCCCTTATCGAAGGCCGACAAGGAGGGAACCCTTAGAATGCAAAGGGCATCAGGAAGGCACTCTCTTTCATGACTTGGACGGGCATGATATTAATAGCTGCCGACATCTAAAGGATATAATCGAGGAGCATGTAAGGAATGGTTAGTTGCGACAATATGTCAAAACTTGGAATGCGGTGGTGGAACAGGAGCAACCACTGCCTACCTTGAATGACGATGGTGCGAGGCCCAGGAATGGTGGTCGGTTGGTCATCAACTAATCAAAATGGTTTGGAATAAGTAACAAACTTTAGGCTAATGATTAAGTAGCTATCTCATGTATGGGGACGGAGATAACCCCTAGACATGCTCTAAGACGATGATATACCATGATGCCATGGTTTGTGAAATCTGTTTTTTCTTTTTGGCTTGGACACTTTCTTTTTCCGCTTTGGTTTTGGAGTTTGGTTTGAACTCCCAAATTTGTTGGTTTTTTGGTTTGGATGTTTGATTTTTGATTTGGATTTTAATTAGGATTTTTGATATGGATTTCTGGTTGGATTTTGATTTCTGATTGGATTTGATTGGATTTTCCTCTGGATTTTGGCAAGGTCGTCCAGCATGGACCATCCTCGGGTAAGGGTCCGGTGAGACCAGGATTCAGCCTAGGACTTAGGCCCCATATTATCTATCACTTGTTATCACAGGTCGCCAAGGATGGACTATGCTCGATAAGGGTCCGCAGCGACCAAGATTCGGCTTAGGACTTAAGCCATGGCATAACTTAGCATTCTAGGACAATGAACCAGGAACACCAAGGCATCACTAAACACAGGTCGCCGAGTATGGATTATGCTTGGCAAGAACCCGGAGAGGTTACTGATTCGGATATTGGCTATGAACAACTAAGGATTTGAGAATGGACCCGAAGCAGTCCTGGATTTGGATATCGACTTGGAGAGGTCAAGGATTCGTTCTTGGTTATTGGATATGGACGTATTAGAGCTCAGCTATCGGATTCGGATTTGGTTAAGGATTTGGACCTGGTGAGGTCCTGGATATGGATTTTAGGACCTTGTGAGGTCCCGACTTAGGATTTGGACCCGGAGAGATCCCAGACTCGGATAAAATATTACGAAGAGATAGTGGATTCGATTAATTGATTTCAGATGGATGTGGAATTGGATAGGGGTTTGGTTACTGGATAGGAATTGGATATTGACTCAGAGCATTTGTACGGCAATGGCACTTGGATAAAATGGATTGGATTAGGAATAGGAAAGTATGGCTATGGGTAACATATGGACTTCGGATATCGGATTTGAGGCTATTCAAAACACACTTTCCAATAGGAAGGCATGTTTTAGAGGGCAAATGTTAACCCGACTTTTGGCAAGGACGTGGACAAACGGATTTAAGTAAATTAACTACTTGCTTGTCGAGAAATACGATAGGTTTGAGCCAGCTGGATGGAAAAATGATCAGTCATTGATGGTTCGGTTTCGGTCGTTCGGCCTGAGAGGCACGATTCGATCAGGATGAAGTCGTTCGGCCTGGGAGGCATGGATTGGTCGAGGAGTGGAGATCTTGCAAAGTCGGTCTAGATGGTGTCGCTCATTCATGGTGTAAAAGTTGAGGTGGGTCAGCCAGATATGGTTCGGCCTCAGTGGCTCGTCATGTTCTGGTTCGATGAAGGTAGTTGGGCTCGGCAGATGGTGTGGACCGGCGTGGTCAAGTGGATCAGACAAAGGATGGAATGACATGTCGTTCGGTCGTGAGTGGCCCGGTGTTGATGTATGTGTATGGCTCGATCAAGGTAGGACGACATAAATCAATCGGCAGGTGCATGGTCGGTCGAGGAAGATGGTGTGAAGTGGCTTGGTATGGATGGGTTTTGCCTCAAGAGGATTGGAGCTTATGGATCGGTCGTACATAGTTCGGCCGTAATGGATTGGTCAGCATAGCAGGAGGTTATGATTAGGAAAAGGAGTTGGCATTGCAGAGGACTTCAGTTCGGCATTAAAGAGGACTTTAGGTCGACATTGGAGAGGACTTCAGGTCGGCATTCACTCAAGGGTTCGGCGTAGGATTATACACGGGTCGGCTAAAGGGAGTCGGTGTCTTAAGGAAGGAGGTTCGACACTTGGTTTCTTTGAGTCCTAGCTTTGTTTGCTCCGAGTCGTGGGTAGGCCTACTTGGAGTCATGCTCGGGGGAGATCAGTTTGGCATATTGTGAACCCAGGGTCAGTCGTGGGGTTTGAGGTTTGGATTGGTTAGGGATTTGGTGGATCCGTACCACTCAGGAAGCCCAATAACCTAGGTTTTGCCGATAAATACAGCATGTGGGGCTTTAGAAAAGGATATCTCCATTCTGTCTCACTTCATCTTCTATAATAAGACTGCTCTGCCATTATTATTCTAAAAACTCTAGGTTGTAACTATAATGCCTCAGTATAGCCTGACGGTTGGCCATCATCTAAGCCATTCATTCCATCTGGCTTGCATCCAAGCCCCATAATGCCTTCAACGTCCACGAGGATTCCTAAGGATCAACACATCAATCTGTACCATTCGAAGCAAATCTCAACTGCTATAAATATAGCTTTACATGCACTTATACAAGTATCTATGGGATCAAATCCCCCTAGAGGGTGGGGGTGAATAGGGTGATACTAATAGTTATAAAAATTAATGTAGAAATATATAAAATAATTGCAGCATAGATAATAGTAGAATAATAAAAACAGAAATAGAACAACACAGATTTACCCTGCTTCTGCAAAACCCTGCCTACGTGCTGCTTCCAAGGTTTCTACTAGAAATTAAGTAGTCAGAAGCTTACATACGTAAACTTGTGACACCCGCTATCGACAAACCTAACTCTACGCTCAAACCCTACCACAACGCAGCCATTGAGTTGCGAATTCTCGAACTATACCACCGTAGTTCGTCCCCTAGTCACATGACTAGAATTTACAAAAGTTTGAAAAAGAAATACAAAATAAAAAACAATTAAACACAAAAACTCATATAAATATTAACCCAAAAGTATTTATCAAGACCGGCCCAAAAGAAAAAATAGCGATAAAGAATTTGTTCCTTTTTTCTCTTTTTATTTCTTCAGCTTGTATTCTTTGTTTTTGTGAAAAATGGCTGCCTCTTTGCTCGTTCGTTCCTCTTTCAAAATTTTAGGGCTTCTGGAAATTTGTTGAAGTCGCCGCTTGTTTTTCGAGCGATTGAAGTGATTTGTTTCGCTTTTCTCTGTCAATCGTCTTCTATCTTCGATTTACTTTCGGTTGCTTCAATATATCGAGTTCGATCTGAATGAAACTGATATGCAAATTTCTTTATTACTCTAGTTGATATGTATTGAACTCGATTGATTGATAATGCCGACGATGATAGGGTTTTATAGGGTTGAAAACCCTAAATTAACGTTAGTATTTTTCGAGTAGAATTCTTCAACTAGTTTTTTCTTGGCCACTGATTTTCGAATGAACGATGTGATTAATCCTTACTAGTTCAATTCGTACATTTTCTGTAAAGCTTGCTTACCACATCTTCATGAATTTGAACTTTATTTGTGAATTTCTTTTCTCCTGTGACTTTGGCCTTTTGAATTTCTTTAGATAATCTGGAAGTTTTTGACTTATTATTATGTGGTTTTGACTCTGACTTGATCGATTCCTATTATCACTTTGACCACCACGACTTTGACTTTGTTATTTGAAATTTGATATTGTTAGATAGAAATTCCTATTGACCTTAATCATTGACATATATTACTGCTTCCTTGTTTCAATTAAGTTTGCACTAGGTTTTGTTCCACATACTTGTATTTAATCTTGTAGTCTGAAATGTTGAAATCTGCACTTGTATTCAGTTGCATATTTCCTTGAGTCTGCACTGTGTATATACATGTGCTAGTTGCTGATTTTGGACTTGCATTTGGTGTGATGCTTTCTGAACTATATACATGTATACATATGTATGTATATATGTATACATGTGTATATAACACGTTTTATATGTACGTGCATCACTGTTGTCTTTGCAGTCTACACTGAAATGTTGTGCATTATATATTTATTTGTTGCTACTTGATGTTGAGGCTTTTGGTTATTTCATTCATGTTCACATATATATATATATATATATATATATGTGTGTGTGTGTGTGTGTGTGTGTGTATGTATACATGTGTGCATGCATATATATATATATATATATATATATATATATATATGTTTGTTGCACCATGTAGTTTGAAGTTACAACTTGTTGACATGTGCATTTTGGTTTCACTTGAACTTCATCTTGATTTTCGAACTTGTCTTGCATTGAGTTGTAGCCTCTGTTACTGGTGGTTATTTTTCATTGAGTTGTATTCATGTGAGCTTCAAGTTTTCCTTTGCATAGTTCCTATTGACTGGTCACCACTTTGTTGTTGCTTCTGAACTGATGAACTCTGATAGCTGTAGTATCATGTAATCTTGTTCCTTGAGTTCATATTATAACTGTTATATGTCATATTGCTTCGAGGCAGCTCATCTTATTCATGTTGCAAGGTTTGCATTTGTTATATTGTGTGTTGTCCACCATATATGTGTACACGTGTGAATATGCATGTATATGTGTATGCTGTGTTACTTTGTAAGTGCACCTGATGTATTGATAGTTGTTCATGTTACAGCTTTGAGTATTCATTTGCATTTTGATATTCTCAGTCTGGTTTTGTGATCGGTTGTCTAGGAACAACTATGTTCATACTTGAATTTGATCTGGAGCTTGTTGCAGTCTTGGTTCATACTTGAGTTTGAATGGTTGAGTTATTTTCATGTGTACACATTAAATTTTTGGTCGAGGCTTGTTCCAGTCACTGAAACTTGACCATTCTATTTTTTTTTGTATTGCATCTAAGTTGAACCTAGCTTTGGCTTGGGTTTGACCTTGTGCTCATATCGTGACTTAGTTTGTATTGCACTTGAGTTGAACCTAGCTTTGGCTCGGGTTTGACCTTGTGCTCACCCGTCCCTGCAGTTTTATCAAGTGTATATCGGTGTGCACGGTCTTGTGGCATGTACAGTACACTGTGCTTGTCATAGGTTGTTCGTATTTGATGAATTCGAAACGAAAATATGACGAACAACCCAAATAACTGAGGCAAATAATATTTTAAAAAACATTTTATTTTACACTACAGAAATGTTTCTTTTCCAATTTTACTGCGTCAGATTATTCAGATGCTGGATACAGATTGGAATATAGTTGAAGAACAAATATGAGTGTACAAGTGATATGTAGTGAGGTACAAATGTAAATGATAATTGTGATGTAATTGAAATTGTATTGTAACTGAAATTGTGTATATATATTGAGAGAGCTCAAATTTGTACTATTCAAAATTGTAATAAAATATTTGTTTGAATAAAATATTTGTTTAAATTTAAATTTTGTGTTATTTATTTTATGCAGAAAATATTTATTTAATTATGCGAAAAATAAAATAGCACGTTAACAAATACATTTAAATGAATATATATATATATATATATATATATAAGTTTATTATCATCAAACATAAATCATATACTTTCATATTAACAATCTCCCCCTTTTGATGATAACAAACATATATTTAAGATTTTGAATTTATTAAACGTATCTCGTCATTAATGAACTCTATTTTCTCCCCTTATTTGAATTCTCCCTGTCTACAACAATGCTTCCCCTTCATATATGCATGGAATAAAGAAAAGTATGCAAATGAACCTAGATGCAAATGAAAAATAAAAAAATAAAATATTTGGCCTTCATTTGCCAAAATCTTAAGTTTTCTCTCACCCTTTTGTTATCGGCAAAAGAGTAATAGTGTTAGAAAAATAGAGATAAAGTGACGGACATTAATACAACATTAATATCCAATCGGGTATAAATATTAAAATTTAATGAAAAATCAAACAAAAATCATAAATACTCTATTAAACGCATATTCCACTTTAGAATGATAGGGGTGATGTCGGCATATAAAATCATACAGTTGTATCTATTTGTGGTGTATTTATTTAAGGATTTTGAATAACTACTAACCATGCATAATCCTTGGGACTTTTAAATGAGAATTGTAGTATTTCAACTTTTTATATAAAATAAATAAATTTCAAGCATCTTCGAACCACGCATAACCGTGAGGACTTTTAATTGGGATTAGAATCAACTTGTCTATTTGATAATCAATTTCGATATGTGTTCCATACATGCATAACCTTGAGGACTTTTAAATAAGCATGAAAACATATGTACAAATATTCCAAGTAATTCACCCATGCATAACCATGAGGAGAGTGAATACTTTGGATGTTTTTATTAAAAAAATGAAAAAGGAATAATTTTCCGTTTAAATTACCACATATTGACATACTATATTGGATTTTGATAAGTGATGGTCGTTAGAAATATGATAGAAATAGAGATGGTCATGGAATTTTTACCTGTTAAAAGTTATTATATATATTTTTTAATTTTTTTAAAGAAATTTACTCAATATACTATCTCAAGTCATCATATATGATTAATATCAACACTCGTCACTTTTTCAATCACTATTTATCTTTTCGATAATCAGTAGTGAGTCAAATTAGTTAATGTAGTCATTTTAAAATCAAATCCAAAAATAATTATATAATCAAATTTTCTAAAATGATTAATCCGAAACAAGGTCAACAAAAATTATTTTTTGGAAGGGGTTTTATAAGAAAAATGTTTGCTAATTAAAAATCAGTTGAAATGAAAAATATGTATATATTTTCTTTGAAAAATGATGCAACTACTGAATGTCTCAACATAAATCACGTTCCACTAGTAATTTTTCTCTCAACTAGATTACCAGTGTAATCTGTATTCGAATTTGCTTTTGACTCAAGATTATCATTAGTAGGATGTTATAGACCAGACCGTGGAGTGGAAATAAATACCTTAAAATCTTTTTACAACTTTTAAATGAAATTCTTTTGGTCTTGAATTGAAACCGCGCAGATAAACAAACAATGAACTAGTGTCAGAATAAGATAAATAAATATATTCATGTGTATCTTGAGTAATCATCAACCAACATTAAGTAAATCTATATGAAATAGTTCAAAGATGACTGGTCAACATTTTTATAATCAACTTTTATTTCATTATCACATAAATGGCTGAATTAAATCAGATTATGGTGCAGATTTAGTAAATCGTTCAAGATAAATATACCGTTACCTATTTTAGCTCTACGATAATTTTTTGTTGTTGCCCATTGTGATTCTGCCACCTTTATATTAGGCTACGTGACTTTGATTTGTCGCCCTTTGTGTGCCTGGAACAGTCAGAATTCAGGTAACCCTATTGTTGTTCCTTAGCCTGCCACCACACCTACACGAGAAAGATTTTTGCGACCCATTTGTTTTTATAGGTCTATGGTTGTTAGTGGCAAAAGATTTTGAAAAATATGTTTTTGTAGGCCCAAGACTATTTATATTTATTCCTTTTGGCACCCATATTTGTTTGACTTTAAGTGATTTTATATTCATGCCTTTTGGAACCTAAATTGGTATGATTTTCACATGTTTGGGTATATACCAATAATTTTTTTGATTGTGTCCTATTTTTATACAAATTGTGCGCTCGGATTTGACTTGATCAGTTTTGCTTTTAGTAAGTTCGGATTGATTATATCCAAGTCCTTGTCTAACAGTATTAACAGTTTGTTTCCCTAATAGCATATTTAACGATCTTTCTCCTTTGGAGAATTTTCCTAAAGTTGTAGATATTTGATGGACTTGTGTTTTGAGCGATTCATTTTTATTCAACAACTGAGATAGAAATTTCTCTTCTCGTGTTTTCACTTTCTTTCAAAATTAAAATTTCATTTTCAAGTGATTTTATTTTAATTTCTATTTTTTAGTTTCTTCTTCAAGTGATGGACACTTATCGGCTCTTGGTTTGATAGTTTTTAACCAATTGATCAAGCTGTTTATTTAAATCTATCAAAGTATCTCTTTATGATTCAATTTTAGAGTATTTCTCTCTAAGAGTTTCGAAACAGCCATATACTTCATGAAAATAAATAAGTAGTTCCGAGTGAGTAAGTTTTGATACCTCGCTTGACTCATCATCATCGCTATCAGTTATATCACCTTAAAGACACAAATCTGCTTTTTTACTCTTACTACTAGTGCTTTTATTATATTCATCAGTTTCATCCCAAGCGTCTGCAAAACTTCTCCTTTTCTGTTTCTTTCCTTGGCTTGTTCGAGTCTGAGGACAATTGAGCTTGATATGACCGGGTTTACTGCACTTGTGACAAATAATCTCCTACTCTTCTGAGTTGTCTAGTGCTTTGACTATTCTGCTTTTCAATTGTTGATTTAAACCTGTATTTTCGTACTTATGGTTCCACTTTTTAAATCTCTTTATTAGTAGCGCCATCTCAGCTGCTCCATCATCATCATCATCATCACTTTTCGTTGTTCCTTTAAGAGCTATTGATTTCTTTCGAGTATCGCCTCTTTCTCGTTCTTCCTTGAATTTCATTTCTAGCTCATAAGTGGTAAGATTTCCAATAAGTTCTTCGACTTTAATCTATTTCAAATCCTTCGATTCTTGAATAGTAGTGACTTTGGCTTCAAAATTTCGTTGAAGGACTCTGAGGATTTTTTGGACTATATCCAATTCTATATATGATTTTCTGAGAGCTTTTGATCTGTATACGAGATTGGAAAGTCGTCCAGACATCTCTTTGACATTTCTATCCTTAGCCATTTTGAAGTTCTTGTATTCTCTACTGAGCATGGCAAGGTGAGATTCCTTGACTTGAGATGTTCCTTCGTGAGTCACTTCAAGTGTGTGCCAGATTTCCTACACAGTTAGACAATGTGAGGCACGATTAAATTCAATTTGATCCATTGAATATGTAATAGAATTCATAGCTTTAGCATTGGCATTATGTAGTTTATTTTCAAGATCTGTCCATTGATCCATCAGTTTATCTATTTCCTGATTATCTATCACTATAGTTGGTGCCATATAACCTATCTCAACAATATTCCAAACATCAATGGTTTTCAGAGAAATTTTCATTCTATTTTTCAAGTAAGCATATTCACCATTGAATATTGGTGGTCTAACTATGGACTGACCCTCAACAAAAGCGTTATTAAAAGAAGATATTTTAAAAATCCAAAATTTTAAAACAACAATTTATTTTTAAATATCAATTTTTTTTTAAAAATTGACTTTGTTCCTAGCTCTGATATCATTTGTAGGATCGATTTTACCCTAGAGGGGGGTGAATATGGTGATACTAATAAGTATAAAAATTAATGCGGAAATATATAAAATAATTGCAGCACATATAATAGCAGAATAACAAAAGAAAAAAATAGAACAACACAGATTTACCCAGCTTCGGCAAAACCCTACATACGTGCTGCCCCTAAGGTTTCTACTAGAAATTAAGCAGTCAGACGCTTACACATGTAAACTTGCGATACCCGCTATCGACTAACATAACTCTACGCTTAAAACCCTACCACAACTTAGTCAATGAGTTGCGAATTCTCGAACTACACCACCGTAGTTCGTCCTCTAGTCACACGACTAGAATTTATAAAAGTTTAATAGAGAAATACAAAATAAAAAACAAAAAACACAAAAATCCTAATTTTTCATATTAAGCCCAAAAGTATTTATCAAAACCGGCCCAAAAGAAAAAATAGTGATAGAGAATTTGTTCCCCTTTTCTCCTTTTATTTCTTCGGCCTGAATTTTTGGTTTTTGTGAAAAATGGCTGCCTCCTTGCTCGTTCGTTCCTCTCAAAATTTTAAGGGTTCTGGAAATTTGTTGAAGTCGCCGCTTGTTTTTCGAGCTATTGAAGTGATTTGCTTCGCTTTCCTCAGTCAATCGTCTCCTACCTTCGATTTGCTTTCGGCTGCTTCAATACGTCGAGTTCGATCTGAATAAAACTTTTATGCAATTTCCTTTGTTACTGTCGTTGATATGCTTTGAACTTGATTGATTGATAATGACGATGCTGATTGGGTTTTATAGGGTTGAAACCGTAAATTAAAGTTCGTATTTTTTGAGTTTAATTCTTCAATTATTTTTTGCTTGGCCACTGATTTTCGGATGAACGATGTGATTAATCCTGACTAGTTCAATTAGTATATTTTCTGTTATGCTTGCTTACCACGGCTTCATGAATTTGAACCTGTTCTGTGAATTTATTTTCTCTTGTGACTTAAGCCTCTTGAATTTTATATAATATGGAAGTTTTTGACTTGTTATTACGTGGTTTTGACTCTAACTTGATCGATTCCCGTTATCACTTTGACTACCACGGCTTTGACTTTGTTATTCGAAATCTGATATTGTCAGATAGAAATTCCTATTGACCTTGATCATTGATGTATATTGCTGCTTCCTTGTTTCAATTGAGTTTGCACTTGGTTTTGTTCCATGTACTTGTATTTGATCTTGTAGTCTTGAATGTTGAAATCTGCACTTGTATTCAGTTGCATATTTCCTGGAGTCTACACTGTGTATATACATGTGCTAGTTGTTGTTTTTGGACTTGCATTTGGTGTGATGCTTTCTGAACTATATACATGTGTGTGTATATATATGTATATATGTATACATGTGTATATAATGCTGTATATGTATGTGTATCACTGTTGTCTTTGCAGTCTGCATCGAAATGATGTGCACTGCATATTTATTTGTTGCTATTTGATGTTGAGGCATTTAGTCATTGCATTCATGTTCATATATATATATATATGTATGTATGTATGTATGTATGTATACATGTGTATATGCATATGTATATACATATGTATATATGCATGTATGTTTGTTTCACCATGTAGTTTGAAGTTACAACTGTTGATATGTGCATTTTGGTTTCACTTGAACTTCACCTTGATTTTGGAACTTGTCTTGCATTGAGTTGTAGCCTTTATTACTGGTGGTTGTTTTGCATTAAGTTGTATTCAAGTGAGCTTCAAGTTCTCCTTTGTATAGTTCCCATTGACTGGTCACCACTTTGCTGTTGCTTCTGAACTGATGAACTCTAGTAGCTGTAGTATCATGTAATCTTGTTCCTTGAGTTCATATTGTAACTGTTATGTACCATATTGCTTTGAGGCAGATCATCTTGTTTATGTTGCCAGGTTTGCATTTTTTATATTGTGTGTTGTCCACCATATATGTGTACATGTGTGAATATGCATGTATATGTGTATGTTGTGTTACTTTGTCACTGCACGCGACGTATTGATAGTTGTTCGTGTTGTAGCTTTGAGTATTCATTTGCATTGATATTTGCAGTCTGCTTTTGTGATCGGTTGTCTAGGCACAACTGTGTTCATACTTGAATTTGGTCTAGAGCTTGTTGCAGTCTTGGTTCATACTTGAGTTTGATTGGTTGAGTTGTTTTCATATGTATACATTGAATCTTTGGTCAAGGCTTGTTCCAGTCTTTAAAACTTGACCATTCTATTTTTGTTTTTGTATTGCACCTAAGTTGAACCTAGCTTTGGTCTTTGTTTGACCTTGCGCTCATATCGTGACTTTATTCATATTGCACTTGAGTTGAACCTAGCATTGGCTTAGGTTTGACCTTGTGCTCACCTGTCCCTGCATTTTTATCAAGTGTATATCGGTGTGCACGGCCTTGTGGCATGTATGGTGATACACTATGCATGTCACAGGTTATTCATGTTTGATGAATTCAAAACGAAATGATGACAAACAACTCAAATAACTAAGGCAAATAATGTTTTTAAAAACATTTTATTTTACACTGCAAAAATATTTCTTTTTCAATTTACTGCATCAGTGTTTATTTTACAGATAATTCAGATGCTGGATATAGATTGGAATATAGTTGAAGAACAAATATGAGTGAATGAGTGATATGTAGTGAGGTACAAATGTAAATGACAATTGTGATGTAATAGAAATTGTATTTTAATTGAAATTGTGTGTATATACAGTGAGGCTCAAATTTGTACTATTCAAAATTGTAATAAAATATTTGTTTAAATAACATATTTGTTTGTATCTAAATTCTTTGTTATTTTTTTATTCGGCGAATATTTATTTAATTATGTGGAAAATAAATTAGTACATTAACAAATACATTTAAATGAATATATATATATATATGTTTATTATCATCAAACAAAAATCATATACTTGCATATTCAACAGGATCGATCTTTCGTTTCTTATATATAATATCGTCTCTTGTAATCAAGTTCTTGTGACTAAAATCAAAGCAATATAATCAATTTTAATAGTGGATACAGATATTTTGATCAAACTGCACTAAATATTGAGTCTCTTTACTTTATTTGTGTTATTACCCATTATTTCCCTATGTTCAACCTGTTAAGCATGATATTAGAAAGTTACCTTTGTTAATATCTATTTCAACCTATAATTCCAAGGTTGGCTAAAAATTTAGTCAAGAATTAGGTATTCACTTAGCTGACTATACCATGATCTTTTATATTATTTTAATTTATGTAGTGGTCACTTTTAGTCTTATTGAGTACAAGCTATGTTATTTAGCAAATTAAGTCCTTTGAGAATTATTGTATAAACATATGTATTAATACTCTATATAGATATGTAGTCACCACATCCATTAGATGCATGTCGATTCCTTCTAAGAGTACTACTAGACTAATCAAATATCGAAATGTAATTGTATCCATCACATGTAAATGGGTTCTCCAAAATCTATCTCTAGTCTTTGCAAGAAACCTTATGCAATAGGCCGAGTTTTATATCGAATAGCCTCTCCTTTCCATTTTCTTTTCTTACAAACACACATTTATAACCTATAGAGTTCACATCAAAGATGTGCGAAATTATAATCTGAACACTTCTCGTCTTAGGAGAGAACCAATTCAGATTGGATTTCTTTATTCCATATGGCAAGTTATAGCTTTGATGACATTCATCTAAGTAATGAGTTTCATATTATCATTTACCACGATTTCAGTAGCTACTGAATAACAAAACTTATCCTCAATGATTTTTTCCATTTGATTTCACTATTCTTTTTTACATGCAAAATTTATATAGATCTCCTCATTTATAGGCATCTATTGCTTCTGGAATATTATGTATTTCTGGTACTTTGGGTGGAGTTATCACTTTAGGGATATTTTTCTCTTCAAGAAAAATTGTAGAATATTCCTTTTTTGAAGAATTTATTTTCCATAACACTCATTTCTGACAAGCTGTTGAATATTTTGACCTAATAGGTCATCCATGCTTCAAGGCCATTTTGAAGTTTTGTTAGCTGTTATACTCTTAGGTTTTCAAGCTGGAATAACAATTATCACAAGAGCATTTGCTATTGGATATGCGATTTGGTTACTCTTGTTGTATGTACAAATGCATTAGGCATTTAGTTTGGAATTTTGCATAGATGGGTTTTCCTTTTCACTTCAATTTCATATTGAGAAGCACGTAGATCAAAATAGGATAAATTTTGGATGATCCAAGAAAGTTTGAATTTCTCCTTTTCACGCTGTCCCATTGGTTCCTTACTCTCCTCCCAGCAATGAGAATACATTCTCGTCAAAACAAAAATCCACAACTAGACAATGAAGAAATATCTTCCTAAGGGCTCGAGATATCTAATAACAAAAGGTGGGCCAAAACCAACATATATTCCTAATCGTAATTATGGACTCATCTTAGTACATTATTTTTGTGTAGTCGAAACTTGATTAATGCAACTGAAAACATGCAAATTGGAAATTTGGATAATTTCCAAACCACACTTGTGAAGGAAAGTACAGATACCATGCCACTAGTTGAGTACATATCAATGTCATAGCATGTAGAATGGCATGTCCCTTGTTGGCAATTCTATCATCAAAAGCATAGGTCGAGCAATTAGTTGGAAACACTTGAAGGGAGATTATGGAAAATCATTTTAGGTATCAACGTGACCAACTGGATGTTACATATAAACTCCTTAAATGTACAATAAGGACAAAACGACGATGTGTAAACTCCCGAACACTAGAAAAATGAATCTTCTAATTTTTGATTTATCTATACCATGAATGAATTGGACAACAAAGGTGTCCCTATATCATTTAAAGGAACATTATAGAATTGACTACAGTCTTCACTAGGGATGGTCTAATAATTTGTTTCACTGAAAACAAGCACTGCATATTAGGTGTGGGCGCAGGTCGGTTTGGTGCGGTTTGGAGTTCAAACCGCTTCCGCACCACATCAAACGGTTAATCAAAAATACAAACCATTATACTAATATTTTAAACGGTTTGGTTTCGGTTCGGTTTGAATGTAACACGGTTCGGTTTTGGTCCGGTCCGGTTTGAACCCACATTAAATATGAAATAAGAGAATTACTTCCATCAACAATCAATTTACGAAGGCAACTGTGTGAAGCTTTTATACTTAAAGTTAAAACACACAATGTTATGCTGAAATGAAAGATCAGTTCTTAACTGTATGAATATTTAAATTTGACATTTAGCAAAAAGTGAGTTTTTTTGGTAGATTAACCAAACATCAACATTAATCAATGCATACTCTTCAAGGAAAATGACTAGAATAAGATTATAATTAGCATTTATCTAAAAAAATTGAGATGAAAAATATTATACCAAAACTATAACTTCTTCCTTTATGACAGCGAATATTATTAATATAACAACATACGCTAAAAATAGAATATACATCATTAAAATCTAAAATAAGATAGGATTTGCTTATATTTTTATCATAAGATTGCTAGCATATATATTCGGTTCGGTCCGATTTAATATGGCTGGTTCAATCGTCCAAACCGCAACCGAACCATATCGATGCGGGTCGATCCGGTTTGAGGTATTTGCTTTGGTTAGACGATTCAGCGTGGGTTTCAGCACCATTTTTGCGGTTCGGGGCGGATGGTTTCGTATAGCGGTGCGGTTTATGCCCACCCCTACTGCATATAACTTAATTGGACAAAATAGCATATTAGTTCTTTAACTGATGTCCAGATGAATTCTTAATTATTCTATACATCATGGTACACCCTAGGTGGATAAGGCGTTTGTGCTATATGATAAATGAATCTTCATCATTAAACTTCAAATTTACCATATGATTTTATAGGCCTTGTATACATACGGTATAATCATGTAGTTAAGGAAGTAATTTTTTCAAGGATTTCATTCCTGTTGGAGATAGTTGTAGTAATGGAAAGATACCTTTTGCATCAAAAATTGGTGCACCACATAGATTGAAACACCCCACCTTTGTACCTATACTACCAAAGAGTATTACTATGTAACACCGTTTGGTATTACGGAGACTGAAGCGATATTGGATTACACACGTGAATATTCCATTGGGATAATAATGATATGTATTTCTAAATCAAATATATCACTCGACTATACATATTCAGTATCACAGCGACAATATATAATATGAAATATATAAGAAACGGTATGAATACAAAACATCGCAAATGTGCACTATCTCAAATAATATATAATGTATCTACAATATATATATATATATATATATATAACATAATGGAATGCATATAATGAATCTTTATCGCTCACATGATATACATCAAATCCTAAATATCAAGTCACCACTAAGCCTATAAAAAACAAGCTCGTCTCTTTGTCCCTGAACTTGAAATGTCATGGACTGACCCGAGTGTTACTTAAATAACAGACGAGTCAGAATATTTCTAAATGTAAAAGTCAATGTATATATACGGTAATGAATGAATGGTATATGATTATAATATCATCAACAATTCCTAAAGTATCATAAAATGCCTAGTATCACAAAACCATGCATAAATAAGTCATTACTAACATAAAATCACATTAAATGAGGAACCATAGAATCAATTTCAAAAGGTTGAATCATATATATTATGATCATCATCAAAGTCTAGAAATCATCCATTCTTAAGGTATCATCAAATATAGTTAGGCCAGTACACAACGATTCCGGAGTATATCTCTCAATCTCAAGTAATAAGACATACCATTATCAAACTACATAAATCGACAAGAAAGATTAAGCTAGCACACAACAATTCCCTATATAAATATAAAGTAGACATACCCAAGTCCATCGAACTCATAAAAATGTAATAGGAGCCATCAATATATCCAATCATATAAATGGAGACACACGTCTATGAAAATATATAGTCAGCAGCACATGTCAAGGAAGGATATGAGGATTGACTATACACTGGACATAGTCTTAGGTATAATCACAACACTTCAACTCACATGAGGAGTATAAGTAATAAATGTCTATCTACCTCACATCAGAACAAAACGAGAAATTAGAGCATACTTGCTCTAGAATACTACCCACGTGTTTGTTTGACATGGCTCCAACAGTCTTTAATTACCTTTCCTTAGAATTGGGGGCAAGATTCACCTATGTGCTTGTTTATGTAAGGACACAACTAGGTCATGACTCGGCACATATCCCTATGGTAACAGACTGCTGGCCTAAGTGACATATTGATGAATTCACACAGCGATAATGCACATCTATGAATATAGGATGTCATAGATTCAGGGTGTGACCTCACAATTAGGCCACTAGGTGGATACTAGCCTAATTTAGTTCACTCCCACATCATAAAGAAAGTTGGACAGTGATAGACAAACAAATACTACGTACCATATATTAGCCGACACAACCATCGAAAAATGCCGACATACAGCCATTTAAATATGTCGACGGATGGCAGTAGGAATACAACCATATAAACATGTCACACATGGAAATAGGCACAAATGTTTTACTAGTCTGTTTATTCAGTGCTTGCAAGTCACACTCACTCCTTAATATTATTCTACATAACGAGCCCAAAGGATAACTAAAGAAATACTACCGAAAGTCCCATACCAGACAGTATTATCTCTCTGTTTATTCAGATTCCTCGTCACATAGATATAAAAACAACCATAAAATACAAAGAGAATTTGAAATGAAATTAAGTTTATACTATATTATAAACTTCTTAAAATATATATATTTATTTTATTTAAATATTCACAAATACTAATTAAATACTAAAAATCTCTTTACAAATCAAATATCTACCAATAGGTGTTCCTATAATTAAATTCTACTTTGAAATAAATTTATAAACTTCAAAATATATCCATTTTATTTCAAACCATAAAATATAATTCAAATCCATCATTTTACTTTCAAAACATTCAATAACTCAATTTAGAAATCTCTTAATATCGTTTAGAAATCATTTCATAACTTTTAGAAATTATAATGTAAAATAAAATTTTCCTTTGAATAATTAATTCCTTTTAATTTTATTTTAAATTTTAATCAAAACATTTCTTAGAAAAATTTCATAAATATATTATATAAAAGCCATACTATAGTTACATATTTAAATTATTAAGCATATTTAAATTTCATATATACATTATATATATATATATAAACTATTACAGGACATGCTTATTTGTTGGTCAACTAGTGGACCCACCGATCTTGAATTCTCGAAGCAACAATTAAATCTTTTGATCCAAAATCAAAATCATATCTTGCATAATTAAATCATATCCAAGGCTATAAACCATACACTATTCACCAATCAAACATAAAGTAAGAGATTTAAGATTATAAACATAGAACAACAAGCATATCTACTTACTTGTAAGTAGCAAAGCTCTAAACTCTCCTAGCTCTTGTTTCCACTTTACCATGAATTTTCTTGATCAAAACTTGAATTTCAACTTAGCTGTTGGTGTAGCCTTGTATAAAGATGCATATGTATTGATTTGGAAATTTTTATGATTTTATTTTATACTATTTTGGATTTAGAGGACGTGATTAGTTCTTGAGCTTTCTTTGGAAGATGATGAAAATGAATTGCAGTAACCAATTTATAATATGTAATAATATTTTTAAGGTAGAGAATGAAGTCACTACTCATAGATTGGTCCAGACTTTCAAATTTGTGTTTCGGGTTTAATATTTAGGCTTTAGGCTTCATGAAAGTATTAAAACAACATTTTTTTCCTTTCTTTTACTTAAGCCTATTCCACCATTTAGCACAAACAAATATAAAATTCCAAAATAAAATCTTATTTTCACCACTTAAGTATTTATTCAACATTATAGAATTTTATAGAAATGTCTTTCATATATATATTTTTTATTTTAATTATCTCAAAATGATCAATTTTCCCACTACAACAATAGTTACTTACAAACCTCAAATTTAAATCAAATTTGCACTTGCTCTTACACAAAGCAATATTATTTATTCATTATACAATTTTATAAAATATTATTTCTAAATTTTAATTTAATTACCACAAAATTACATTTTTAAACCTATTTATTACATCAATTCTAAAATTATTCTCATTTAATCCTTAAAAATTATTTTAATTTATTAAATAACCATTAACAATTTTTAATTAATTATCTCTCAAAACCAAGTTGTTACATAGGTACACTTGCACACATTTGTGCCAATCAAAGTCTAAAAAAATAAACGAAAATAGAGAGAGATAGAACAAAAAGAAAACATGGAAAAGTGGAAAAGTGGATAAACAAAAAAAGAGACGAGAAATTTCTATAGTGGTCGCTTTTTCTTCCTATAAAATGTTTCATTACAGATTAGGTTCTTTATCCTCTTCATATTCTAGTACAAATATTTTATAGGGGGGATATGTCTATGTTGGAAGAGATGGAAAATACCTTTGAAGCTCTTCGAGACTTTAAAGGATGCTTCAAGCATGTGGTGGGGAGAGATGATCTAGCGAGAGGTCCTTTCATCATCAAATGGTTACCTATTTACAGGCCTTTGTAAAGTTGAAAATTTGAATTTATATCCATATTTAGAAATTAAGGGTTCAAATTTGATAATTTTGGTATGGATGGGGTTTATTTGAGGGGAAAGAGTGTCTAAGAGTCAGGTATTAGTAGCAAAGGGTGATTTGGGTTAATTTTGAATAGTCTCTGGGAAAATTGGCTCAAGTTAGAGAGATTTAGGCTCAAGTTGATTTTTCTTGGGAGTTGAAACCGAGTTGGTGCATGACTTTATCAGGTCCTGCTTCGAGGTTAAGCTCATGGTCCCACATCAAAGTTTTTCAAGCATTGTCCGGGTCACATGGTGCTTGCGAGTAGGATTTATTTTTTTCTTGTCTTTTGTACTTGAACTCAAGCTTGAAGAATTTAGGTGATGTTTTTGAATTTGTTGAGCGATACTACTCCATTAGGCTCTAGTTAGGCTCGAGTGAAAAAACTTCAGACTTGACCATAGGTTTTTGATTTGATTGATTCAGGTCTTTAAGCATGCTTTAGGTTGAATTTTAGCTTACTCGGTACTTGCTTCAGGTCTTAGCCTAAGTTTGATAAAACTTAATTTGATTTTTCTATTTGAAGCGATTAGAGTATTTCTTTCAACCAAAATTCTAAAATAAGTGTCACTAAACATAGTATAAGCCTTCCGACTAGTTCCAATACTTTTAGTTGATTTTTTATTGTGCAAATTTTAGGTATAACACCTGGCTAATTGCATATTAGATAGATACTAGGGTTATGTGTTTGATTTACATTAGAGATCATTAATCAAAACAATTTTATCATCAAATGTATAATATCAAATGAGCAGTGCTAGGGTATATAGTAATAACTCTAGACAATCATCAGATTTATTATTCTACTAAGCTCGGTTGTATACCTGCAAATAATATGGATGAATATGAATATTTGATTATTGGATTAAAAGGGAACAGTAGAGTCACCGAGATTCGAGTATACATTATCACTCAGTTGATAGTAACCCAATTTCTTGACCATTACCGGGAAGAATGCTTTGTTATATTTGAACTTAGCTTTATATTCAAAGTGAGTACATAAACCATTTAACCAACTTCAGGAATATAACATTGTGAATACAAAAAGGGGTAAGAACACGAAAGATGATGCTTCAGCTAGGTTTCTATGGATAAGAAGGTAAAGTAATACAAATTCACGCCAGTTTGAGTTATTGGAAAAGCTGAGCATATAAATGTTGGAAAGAGTTTATGTCATACTTAGGGCTCAAGTTGCACAAGTTAATAATCCACAACCTACGGTATCATAAGAATATACTTTGACGACACCTTATATCTAGTACATAACTAAGAGAGTTTTACCTTTGGATTTAGTTGAATCTCGCCATCTTACAATGTTCCAAACTATGCAATATTGACGGTGTCTTTCAAAAATGGGATATGCTACTTTATGCTCTCAGTTCATAATTGTAGGGAAATGTCAAGAATTACTATGAGAAGCACATGAAGGCGTATGTAGGGAGCAATATAGTGATCTCATACTAGTAATAAACATCATAGGAGAGCTAACACTTACTTTAACTCAACTCGTCTCAGCTGAATCTAGGAAGTTAGTTAATCATAATAACAATAATATGAGGATCACTATCATATACTAAACTATCAAATAAATATGAGAGAGAAAATTAGTTAAACATATACTGTGACACCCCATCTCTATACCCGTACTATCCAAGAGTATTACAAAATAATATTGTTAGATAATATGGAGAATAAGGCTGTTTGGGTGCACATATGTGAATATTTCCTTGAACCAATGCTGGTACTGTTAGCGCCAAAATTGGTCACTAACACCCAGAAGTAGTGAAAGCACCAATGTATGTACACAGATCCTCAATATCGACACACAGATCTCAGATCCAAATTAAGTAGTATTGATAATGCAACCCGAAGAGGCCATGAATTTGGATTTTGGTTTAGGATAAATGGACCCAGAGAGTTCCTGAATTTGGAAAAGGGCCCGGAGTAGTCCCGAATTTGGATATCAACCTAGAAAGGTTACTGATTCGGCTATTGGTTATTGGATATGGATAGATTAAAGCTCGATCGATGAGCTTGGATAGCTTTGGAATGGCTAAAGATTTGGTTACTGGACTACGAATTCGACATCAACTCAGAGCAGTCGCAGACTTGGACATGGCTATAGCACTTGGATAGGATAGCTTGGTAATAGATTGGATTATGGATCGGATGTTATGGCTATGGATTGAATGTGGACTTTGGATGTTGGATTCAGAGCTATTCAAAACACCCCTTCTTACCACAAGGCATGTTTTGGGGGGCAAATGTTATCCCACCTTTTGGTTAGAGCTGGGATATCAACAAATAGGCTAAAAAGAATGGAAATCAATATTAGAGATCGATTGGAAACAAGGCTATGATCGATACCATAAAAACTTGACCGAGCTCCAATCAAGATGGGATCGATTGGTGATATTGAACAAGGTTAGTGTTAACCCGCCTTTTGGCAAGGCCAGATTTAACTAAATCGATTACTCGTTTGTTAGGACTGGAATATCATGGATTTGGTTTAAATGGATGGAGAATTAATATGAAGTCAGGATTAAGCATGGTCGATGGATAAACGACGTAGCGTACTTGGAAGATGGATCGACGTAGGTTGGATTAGCACAAGCATGGATCGGGGGTCTCCATGATGTGGGTCGGCCATGTCGTTCGACAATGGTGTAAAGGTGGGAAGGTGGTTCGGCCATATTGGAGTGGCTCGGTTAAAAGTGGTTCGGCACCACCTTGGGTCGGCACTTAGATGAAGTTCACTTGGATAAGGGGTCGGCATCAATTTGGGGGATCGACCTCTAGTGATTCGGCTATATGGGTGGAATTTAAGGACAGCCTGAGTGGATCAGTCTAGATAGCGTCGTTCGACCTGGGAAGTATGGCTCGGTCGAAGAGTGTAGATTATGCATGGGTCGGTTGAGCATCAAGGCAGTTCAGCATTGTGAGTGGTTCGGCAGTGGATGTGGTTCGGTCAAGGAGAGGAGGTCATGCATGGATCGGCCAGTCGAAGCGGCTCGATTGTATGTGACTCGATCAAGGAGAGGAGGTCATGATGGAGTCGGCGAGTTGAAGCGGCTCAGTCATATGTGGCTCGGTCAAAGAGAGGAGGTCATGCATAAGTCGGTTCGGTCGAAGTGGTTCGGTCAACGTGGTTCGGAGTCAAGATGGTTCGGCATCACGAGTGGGTCGGTCAAAGGAGTTCGGCCATGCATGTCGGTCGGCATTGATGGTCGTTTGGTATGGGAGAATGGTTCGGTGATGACCTTAGTGGGCCCGCATCACTCAGGAAGCCTGGTAGCTCAGATTTTGCCTATAAATACAACATGTGGATCTCTAGATTAGGGATCTTCTTTTCGGCTCTCTTGCTTTCTATTTTCTAAGGCTAAGACTACTCTACCATTTTGTAACCATAATCGATTGTTACGACCATAAAAAGGAAATTTCTGGAGTGGACGAAGGTCGGAGTTAACCGAACCACTATAAAATCTGTTGTTCTTTACTGCTTTCATTTTAATTTTTGTTGCTCTTCATATTAAAATCCTCCACGTATATTATAATTGTGAGCTGTGACTGGTATTTTGGTGCTTTCTCTTGGTTTGGGTATTAGTGACCAATTTTGGCCCTAACAGTTAGGAAAGGCTACGTTTCAAATTTCAGGTCAATAGGAGTTCATATGCTCAAGGTATGGTCGATGCAAATCAAGGAAGATAGCCACAATTCGTATCCATCAAGGTAAGTGGCAGTCCGTATCCATGAAAGGAAGTCTCATTCGTATCTATCAATGCTTATCCCACTTCGCATCCATCATCCACCGGCTTATTCATATCGATCCACTGATACATGCTATTCGTATCGATCGGCCAGTGATAAATGTGAATAATATGTGATGGATGGATACGAACAACACCCTTGTTGATCGATGCGAAGTAGCACCTGGGAATATCGATGTGAATTAAACAACCCACCCCATTAATATGAAAAACATAAGTATGTATCGATAAGGAGTGGGATGTAAAGCATCGATACGAAAAGGTATACACCAGATCAATACGAAAAGAAGTATGGATATGAAATGATGGACACGAGGCAATGGATTATTATGGATACGAATGGCATGGACACAAAACACATAGCTAAGCATCGATACAAGTAAAATATTTGGCATTGATACAAAGAGGTTGGCAGGCATGTGTGGATCGATACGAAAGGGGGATTGATGGATGCATACGAACATCGTATTTCTATGGGCACGAAGAACATAGCAACCGATGGATACGAATGAGGAAGCAGTCAACTCGACATAAAATGTGGATCTTACATATACAATCGCGCCACGTCACTCCGATCGATACGAAATTGATGGACATGAACATGTCGACACGAGATGGATCGATATGAAGACCCCAGACTATGGAAATGTAAAACTTTCATCGATCATATCTCATTCATGATCGATCTCGACCCGATTGGTCAAGATTTGGATCGATGCGAAACTCATTCATATCGATTATGGATCGAGCCGAAATGGCGAGGGATCGATCACGTAGGCCCACTCACATGAGGGAAGGAGTCTTTCGAAGTTTGAGATAGACATTTTCAGCCTACACCTATAAATAGCAACCCAGGGTCTTCAGAAAATGGATCTTTGGCTCTTTGACGCCGATACTCTGCCACAATCATTATTGTAACTCAGTTGAACTGTTGTAAACCTCTTGTAACCAACGAGTCATAATCAATAAAATAGAAACTCTTCAAAGTGGATGTAGGTCGAAGATTGACGAACCACTATAAACGTTGTGTTCTTTTCTGTTTTATTTTATTTTAGTTTTGTTACTTTCTTCATTTTTGTTCTCTACTTAATCTGGATCTAAGATTTGTATACATACACTGGTGCTTTCACTACTTCTGGGTGTTAGCGACCAATTTTGGCGCTAACTGGTACGTATTTATAAATCAAATAAATAACTTACCTACATGTACATAATATTGGTACAAAGCAATAATCACATATGCCTCCAAGGCAGAATAATACAAAATATACAATATATAAAAAGAGAACACCGAATCAAAACGCATCGATAATATATGATACATAAATTTACGTAGTATCTCCATTATATATCATCGGAATATACATACAAGAGTTAATACTATACAAAGTAACAATTTACCAAACTGAATTCCTAGCCTTCTCTACTCCTACTACATATCAGTGGAACATGTAACAATACAAGCTAGGACATGAAAACATAGTATAACAAATCATATTTAATGATTACAAGATAAGATAATATATGTATATGAGTATAGATACACGAAGAAGACGTATGCATAGTTTACAATTACAACATCTTCAAAGATCATAGAAATATCTCAAAATATAAATGTCACCAAAACCAAGCGTAAAGATGTCATCACCTATTTAACACAATTCAAAAGAGATCAAGAATACTATATCCAATGGGTGAATCATCCATACCATACATCATCGTCGTAGAAAATGAAACCATCAAGTGAATCAAGTCAGCATATAATAATTCCCTAATATAATACCATAAAATCATATAATCAATTAATAATGTGAGATAGCCCATCAAATCATCCAAATGATATCCAAAAATATAACATCCACAAAGATAATATATCATAATCTATAACAAAGGCTATCTTTAAAATATCAAAACCAAAAGAGTATGAATATACAGGGTCTGACTACGCTTTAGACACTTTCTCTAGTATAGTCAACTCATCGTAGGAATGAGAACAATATATGCCAATCCACTACACACATATACATCGAAATTAAAGGAGAGTGATGGCCATATGCCCACTCCACAAACCCATGGTCTACTACCACATGCATGTATCCCGATTTGTTCTTGTAGTCTTTAGTTACCTCGACAGACTTCGTGATACATGTACAACAATGGCAGGTAGATGCGTAGCCTCGGTCATGACCCTACATTTCCCCTATGAGTAACAGACTGTTGGCCTAAGTGACACAAGGGGCTAAAAGGCATCTATCCTACGGGGTCACCTAACCTAACAATAACAATATTGTCGTAGATTTAGGGCGCGACCCCATAATCAGGCTCCCTGAGTGGATTCTGGCCAATTTGGTTCACTCCCGAACCATAAAGAGAACAGGACCAAAGGTGGATGGTCATATAATAATCAACCTATAACTGTATACATCTCCAACCATCGGCAAACATATGGCCTGCATAAGTCAACACGTTTCTATCATATACTCATCGCAGTGAATACCATAACATACTTATAAGCATATCTCCATTTGATTGACATTTACTTACAATGAGTATTAAACAAATAACATAACGGTGTCTCATACCACCGCATGTTATTCGAATAATTTTTTATTGCACATAAACTACACTTAATCCACACTAAATAACTCTATATGACAAGTCCGATGATAATCAAAAATTTTTTACCAAAATTCCCATACCAAATAGTATCACTAATCCGTTTATTCAAATTTCTCGTCACACAGAAATAAGATCACATAAATCCAATATAAAATGCCACAACAGATATAAAAGGATGTCATCACCATATCATCTTAAATTATTAATCAAATCTATATCAACGATGAATTGCCATACAATTATTATCTAGTAGGAAAGAAATATCAAAACAATAATATAAAAGTCGATTATACAATTAAATATAAAATAAAAAAATAATAATAAATAATTTACAACTTATACTTTTATATAACAAAATAAAAATTTAGAAATGAACAATAAATTCACATTTCAAGATTCTATAAACCATAAGAGAGCGATCAGAGTTGTAATATAAAAATAGACGATTTCAATAAATATATATAACAATAAATAAATTTATAGACATTTCCTAATAAATCCTTTACAATTTATAACTTTAATATAACATATTAAAAACTACGAAATGGTTAATAAATAAATATTCTATAATTAATGGATAAATAACTAACTTCAAATATAATATACTCTATGTAATAAACAACCAGTTTTTTGATCTTTATAAAGTTAAATTATAATTTAATATGCACTACTTTCATTAGGAAACTTGTTCTTATCTTTTGATAACTTAATAATAGTTTATAAAACTAAGGTCGTGCAAAAGAGTTCACCTATAACTTTTTATAACTTACCAAATTAAAATAACATTAGACATCAAAACCAATATATCTGTATGTATGTGTGTGTATGTGTGTATATTCAACTTAATACTTTAAAACTAAAATTATACATTAAATTTCACATATTACGTTTAATATTTATAAATATTGATTTAAGAAAATTTTATCATTTATTTCCCCTTTTGGTAATACTACTTCAAACAATTATAAATAATACAAAAATTACGATAATACAATAGATAAGTGTTCATATTTATTAATATAATCAAGTTAAACCCGAAGAAATGTAACAACAAGTTTTATAACATTTAGATAGTTGAATTAATGTGGTCATGACATATGATATATACATAGACATGAATATACATGGAGCGGCAAACATGAACAACATAACAATATGCCATAATATAGCAACAATCATGAAATTTTAAATGCAAACATACAGAGGTATATTCATGGACACGCACATCTAAAATTACACTACACTCTAGAACACATGCCATATAGGCATCCTCTCCTACACAAAACGCACCTACACATTTAGCCATACACTACACACATGCACACACTGAAGAAACTCCCACACTCATCCCATACCCACACTTACCGAGTACACCACACACACCTAAACTCAAATAAAAGCACGCGTGCGCACACACATATATTCTTACACAACGCTCACGCATATATATTCATTTAAGTGCAAACACTGACTCATGCATATAGATAGCTGCTCCTCCCTGAACACAGCCTACACATGCACATATAAATGTATACACACACTAATGCACACTTAATTCATCACTTATTTACACTGACACGGCCCACAAACATACCCAAATTTAAGAAAGAATAAAGTATAAGAACGTATAAAACAAGTGCAGCACAAAACGTGAATCAACATGTGCTTAAGCAAGGAAAACGTGAGATACACTTAGTAACGTAAGAAGTAGTAGGATAAAGACATAGATTTGGTGAGTGAAATACTCATCTGAACTTGCGCGCAACTCATCTTCTTCTTCGCTATTTCTATATGCAGCAACAAAACTCACAAGCATAGAAACAGAATTTGCATCGTACCCCATATACATGATGATGAAGGAAACCTTATGCACCATTTTGATGAATTAACATATTTTATGGAATTTATTTCTAAATTTTTAAAGAAGAGGATAATTGGTTCAGTGACTTCCTAAAGAAGGCCCCCTCTGTTTTAAATTTTTAATGTATATATATATAATTGAAAGCGATAAATTTGGATATGGATTAATCCAGAAATGAGAATAATCAAGAGAATTAGTTTTAAGGCTTAGGCTTAAGATATTGGGCCTTATTTTCTTTTCTTTTCTTTTCCTTTCTTTAGTTCGTATGATAGTCCTAATTCACACTCAAATATAACATTAATTCTAAGCACCAAATTAATTCTTTCACAAAACAACATCTTACATAATTACACCATCATTTATTTTACAAAATTTTGATTTACCATTATTTATATATTAGTTAATTCATTCAATTTAAAAGCTCAAAAATTCATATTTTAACCCAATATTAAACAATTTCCAAATTAATTTATTTCATAATTCTTAAACACTCATTTCTTCACGAAACTATTTAATTTCATCACTATTTATCTCATTATAACATTCTAATATTCTAAATAAATTCAAATAATGTATTTGAAATTCTAAAAGTCCATTTTTAACTAATTATTTGTTTATTATTAATTACCCGTAAGAAGGGGTTGTTATAAACTTCCCCCCTTAACAAAATTGCGTCCTGGTAATTTCTTAGGAGGAAGCTATAACAAGATTGATAACTACATTATCAACCATCATATTTAGATGTAAACTGAATTATTATTGAAATATAAAATATTCTATCCTCACTTAAACTTTATCGAAATATTCTTTAATTCAAATAATATTTTGAAATATCAATTCAAAAACTATTTATCTTATACAAAATATTTCTTGTTAGATTAACACTAATTATATATACGCTTTACATGAATTTCTAAAACATAATTTTTCCAAATATTAATAAATTATAAACTGTTTAGTTATACTTCAAATTGATAAATAAATTCTTTATACATTTTTGTATTCATGAAAATACCATATCCACTTCATATGTAATTTCTCAAAACTTTACACAACTGTATTTCAGCACACATGTCACTAAAATATACTTATTCAACTTATATATTATTATCAAAAGATTTCTAAAAAATAATTCACTTAGCTTCCAAAATCATACAAAAAATAATAAACTACATCTACATACATAAAAGGTCTTCGTTTTTATCAAAACTTTAATGTCTTTAAATAATTTCAAGTTGACCTTAAACACATACAAATTTCAAAATTAAATTCAATACTAGACATTTTCAAATAGAAAATAACCACAAGGGACCCCAATCAGTGGAAAGTAATAAATAGAGTTTCCGCTGCGTACTCTGATTAAATCAGACCAAACTTAACTACACAATCTCATACCAAACACCATAATACAATATCAAACAATCCAAAATCATAAATAGGAGTGCTACTGGTTGGACTAATTTCTTTCGCCTTGGCTACTTAAACCATTTTAGAAATCATACCTGAAGGAGAAGCATTAATTATATATTTATAAACACAAAAATACGCCCTTTTATGATTACCCCGATAATCATCTTATATATATGTAAATACTATCTCTTACTTTAAAAATTTTTTACCCAACACACCCAAGGGTCAGAGATTCTAGGTTTCATCTAAGGTCTCGGCTTATGTCTTAGATATACGGTGTATTTTTCTTAATCTGCTCTGATATCATTTGTGACACCCCACCTCTACATCCATTCTATCCAAGAGTATTACAAAGTAATACTGTTAGATAACAAGAAGAATAAGGCTATTTGGGATATACAGGTAAATATTTCCTTGAACTAACATTGGTATGCATTTAAACATCAAGTAAATAACTTACCTACTAGTACATAGTACTGGTATAAAGCAATAATCGTGTGTGCCTTCAGGATAGAACAATACAAAATATATTATATTAACAGAGAACACTGAGTAAGAATCACATTGATAATACATAATACATAAATTTACGTAGTATCTCCATTATGCATCATCAGAATATACATACAAGAGTCAATACTATACAAAGTAACAATCTATCAAACCAAATTCCTAGCCTTCTCTATTCCCAATACATATAAGTGGAACAGTACAGTCTAGGATAATAACGTGATAACAAAGCATAACAAATCATATTAATGATTACAAGATAAAATTATAATTATATATATAAGAAGACGTATGCATAATTTATAATTCCAACATCTTAAAAGATCAGAAAAATATCTCATAATATAAATATCACCAAAACCATGTGTAAAGATGTCATCACCCATATAAAACAATTCAAAAGAGATCAAGAATACTGTATCAAATGGGTGAATCATCCATACCATACATCATCATCATAGAAATGAAATCATTAATTAAAAGAAATGCCCTAATATAATATCATAAAATCATATAATTAATTGATAATGTGAGATAGCCTATCAAATTATCCAAATGATATCCAAGACTATAACATCCACAAAGATAATATGTCATAATCTATAACAAAGGCTCTCTAAAATATCAAACCAAAAGAGTATGGATATATAGGGACTGACTACACTCTAGACTCGGTCTCTAGTATATTTAACTCAACATAGGAATGAGAATAATATATGCCAATCTGTTACATATACATACATTGGAACTAGATGGGAGACTGATGACCCTATCCCTGCTCAAGGAACCCAGGTTCTACTGTCATATGCCTGTAGCTAGATCTGTTCATACAGTCTTCAATTACATCGATGGGCATCGTGACGCATATACACTAATGGCTCATCAATGCAAAGCCTTGGTCACGACCCTGGTTTGTCCTTATAGGTAACAGATTACTAGTCTAAGCAACACAAGGGGCTATATGGAACCTATCATATGGGTCAACTGACCTAATAATAACTACGGTTTCACGTATCTAAGGCGTGACCCTACCATAAGGCTACTAAGGTGGATTCTGGCCAATTTGGCTCACTCACGAACTGTAAAGGGAGCCAGACCCAAGGTAGATGGTCATATAGTACTCACCCTATAACTGTATACATCTCCAACCATTGGCCAACTCATGGCCTGCATAATTCAATACATGTCTATCATATACTCATCATAACAAGTACCATCACACATATATAAGCATATTCCTGTTCGAGTGACATTTACTAGCAATGAGTAATCAAACAAATAACAAAAAGGTGTCCCATACCATCGCATGTTATTCGAACAATTATTCAATGCACTCAATCCACACTAGATATCTTTATATGACAAGTCCAATGAATAAATAGAAAAGTGTTACTGAAAGTCTACCAAACGGTATCACTAATCTATTTATTCAAATTTCTCATCATATAAATAAAATCACACAAATTCAATATAAAATGCCACTACACATAGAGAAGGATGTCATCACTATATCTTCTTAAATCATCAATCGAATCTACATCAACGGTGAATCACTCATATAATTATTATTCAGAAGAAAAGAAATATCAAAATACCAATATAAAAATCGATTGTATAATTAAATATAAAATAACAAAACAAAACTTAATAATAAATCATTCACAACTTATAAGTTTATATAACAAAATAAATATTTGGAAATGGACAATAAATACAAATTTCAAGATTCAATAAACCACAAGGGAATTACTAAAATTCTAATGTAAAAATAGATTATTTCAATAAATATGTGTATAACAACAAATAAATTTACAGATATATACTAATAAACCCTTCACAATTTATAACCTTAATATAACCTTTTAAAATACTCAAGAATGGTTAGTAAATAGATACTCTATAATTAAATGGATAAGTCACTAAACTTAAATATAATATACTCTTTGTAATAAACACCTAGTTTCTTAATCTTTATAAAATTAAATTAAAATTTGATGTGCACTAATTTCATTAGAAAACTTATTCTTATCTTTTGATAACTTAACAATAATTTATAAAAACTATGCAAAATAGTTTACCTATAACTTTTTATAACTTATCAAATTGAAATAACATTAAACATCAAAGCCAAAATAGATCACACAACTTAATACTTTAAAACTAAAATTATACATTAAATTTCATATATCATGTTTAATAATTATTAATATAGATTTAAGAAATTTTTTATCATTTATTTTCTTTTGGATAATACTACTTCAAATAATTATAAATCATACAATAATAATAACATAATAGTTAAGTGTTTATGTTAATCATCATAACCAAGTTAAATTAGAAAAAATGTAACATCAAATAACATTTAAAAAGTTGAATTAATATAGTATGACGTGGGAAATATACATTGAAAGGAATATACATGGAGCATCAAACATGAAAAACATAGTAATATGCAATAATGTAGCAGCAATCATGAAATTTAAATATATGCAAACACAAAAAGGCATATGCATGGACACACACATCTATAATTACATTACACCTTGGAACACACATTACATAGGCAATCTATCATACACAGAACACATACTACATATTCAACCATACACTATATGCATGCACATACTGAAGCATCTCCCACACTCATCCTATTCTCGTATTAACCTAGTACACCACACACACCTAAACTCACATAAAATCGCACATGCACACACACAAACACACACAGATATATATTATCTCACACACACTCACTCATATATATTCACTAAAGCGAAAACACTGACTCACGCATATAGACAGTTGCTCCTCCCTGAACACAGCCTAAACACGTGCGTGCGTGCACACGCACTAACAGTCACTCAGTTCATCACTCATTTACACTCGCACAACCCACAAACATACCCAGATTAAAGAAAGACAAAGCATAAGAATGTATAAAATATGTGCAACACAAAACATGAATCACCAAGTGCTTAAGCAAGGCAAACATATGATACACTTAGTAACACAAAAAATAGTAAGATAAAGACATAGATTTTGTAAGTGAAATACTCATCGGAGCTTACGCACACTTTATCTTCTTCTTCGCTATTCCCGTATGCATGCACAAAAATGACCGACATATAAACAAAATTTGCATCACATCCTTTATACATGATGATGCAAGCAACCTTCTGTACCAGTTTGGATGAATTAAAATATTTTATTGAATTTATTTCTAAATTTTTGAATTGGTTCGATGGCTTTCTAAAGAAGGCCCCCTCCATTTTTAAGTTTTTAATGTATATATAATTGAAAGTGATAAATCTAGATAAGGAATACTCTAAAAACGAGAATCATTAAGAGACTTAGCTTTAGGGCTTAGATAAAGATATTGGGCCTTGTTTTATTTCCTTTTCTTTTCCTTTCTTTAGTTTATATGACAATCCTAATTCATGCTCAAATATAACACTAATTCCAATTTAACTCTAAGCACAAAATTAATTCTTTCACAAAATTACATCCTAAATAATTACACCATAATTTTACAAAATTTTGATTTATCATTATTTCCATATTAATTAACTCATATTTAATTCAAATGCTTAAAAATTCATATTTTTAACCCAACGTCAAACAATTTCCAAATTAATCTATTTCACAATTCTTAAACATCCATTTTTCATGAAACTATTTACTTCCATTACTATTCATCTCAGTATAAAATTCTAATATTCTAAATAAATTCAAATTATGCAATTTGAAATTCTAAAAATACATTTTTATTTATTTATTTATTTATTTATTTATTATTACTTACCTTTAAAAATCAGGTTGTTACATATACTAACCCGTAAATACGTATAAGAGATTGTAAAGCAAAGATTGACCCCAGGATATCATTAAACATGGACTAAATCCATAAATATAAACATAGATATGGGTTAGGTAAATATAGACTAACTTAGACATGCACAAAGATATAGTTAAACACAGCCCAACCCTATCAATAAATGGTTTAATATCCTCTTCGTAACACACATAATTCTACCATATTTTTTTTTGGAAATTAAATGCTTTTAAACATCATAGAGAAACCAATATGTCCATCTCTATTTCATATAGGCCTCGCTAAAGAAAAAAAATGCTTCAGCATGTTCCAAGTTCAACCTGGAAAATTGAATGTACACCAGTGGACCAATCAGTAACATTGGTAGACTGGTCGCCTTGTGAACTACACTGAATTTTGATCGACTTGGAACTATTTATTTCCTAATTCGAATTACCTTCATCATTTATCATTTTGGTATGTTTCTACTTCTTTTAAACAATTTTGTACTATCGTAACCTTCCACATATCATATATTAGTCACATATCCAAAATCAAATATTAATTATCATACATTTTATTACTTAGCTCTAGTCTTCAACTCTAATACAAATTTAACCTTATAAAATTATCATTAACGTTATTAAAACCTATAATTACATCAATGTTTATCCCCTAATTCAGTTAAACCAAATTTCACATATATTGACCGAATTAGCAATCACAAAATGAACACTACTCTTACATGACCAATATATAACCCAATAATGATTCTCACTCACCAATCTACGTCATTAAGCCTTAGAAACTGCTTAAATAGCCTCCAATTACTTGCTGTCAGGAAATCATGATCCTCCAAAGTTTCTCAAATTCACAAAAATAGGTATCTTCGTGTAGCCCATCTTACAGTCGTCTATTTGATAATTATGTAATATATATATATATATATATATATGTTATATATAAATGTGTGTGTGTGGGAGGGGGTGTGTATGTTTGTGGGAGGAGGGTTTGTTTAGAAATTAAAGAGAAAGGTGATATTAGAGAAGAGGACAAAGAAGGAAGCTGGGATTGAAAATGTTCATGAGAAATAAATTTGAACTTTACACGATCTACTTTACAACTTTTTCATTCAATTTTTTTAGCCAAATGGCTTAGGCCCATTTAAAATAATCAAAATCCTTAACTTAAATACACTTATCTCTTTTATATGAACTCCAATACATATAAATAAATATACCATCTCGATCAGGAAAATGACCCTACGGAATGACTTAGTTCCCGCCATCGAGTTCCTACATTGGCAAAATTACCATTTTGTCCCTACTAATAAAATATACGTCTAAATCTCATAGGTATTACATTCTCCCCTCTCAAAAATATTTAATCCTTGAGATTACGAATAACATCTCCTTCTCACTTAACCATGTATCATATACGACACAAACATACATACATACATACAAACATATATGTACATATATATATATATAAACATAGTAAAATAACACATCTCATAGCAACCTTTACAAAGCAAGACACTCCCTACTTATATGTCCTATCTTATTGTAGTCATAATATTTTATCATTAAAACCTTCACTTTATAATCCTTCGACTCATTTCCTTTCATATTGCATCTTTCACACCACATGTCTTACTTACCACCCTGTCCACTTGGACCTTAAGATGTTTGCACCTGCCTTGACTGAAATTCTTCGTTGGCTGCCTTTTAGAAGCCTCCACTATAGTGATATTCAACAAGTTGCTTCAACTTAAATTTTAAATGTTACTCCTATAGGAATCTGATTAAATGCCAATTCCTTAAGTGGTAAACTTAACCCTTTTGCAAACTTCGTCGCCTTCTTAGGTGTAGTATCTATCAATTCAAAACTAAATTTCCCCAGCTCATTAAAGTTATTGATATACTCCTTCACAGTGCCATTTCCTTATTTGACAATAATAAACTTCTCAAGCATTACTTCCATTTCAACTCTAGATAAATTTTTAAAGTCTTTTCTTAAAATCAGTCTTGGAGAATTCAATTTCATTGACTTCATCTATAACAACATCCCACCAGTTCATTGCTTCCACATATAGGTGCCAAGAAGCAAGCTTCTCTTTAACCTCGTTACTCAAAATCATCATATTAAAAATCCTATCATAGGTATGCAACCAAGCTTGCATCTTAAAAAAAGCTTCCGCTCCCATATTTGGCTTACTATATATATTCAGAAAATCCTTACACAGTTTTGGGAAATTTGGCCTCGGTACATGAACAACATCTTCATCTTATACCTTAGTTATATGTGCCCCTTCATTAATGGTGGCCTAGATTCTAGTTTGCAGATAATGGTGGAACCAAAGTGGAATGTTCATGTCCAATACTTCCACAGCGTCCATAACACTCCATAAAAATTAACAAGAAATTAAATAATAAGGAAAGAATAAATTAATAATAAAGATAAAATTGGAAAAAAATTTAAATTTAAAAATTTGGTCATGAAAGTTGTGTCATTGCGTTCGTGGTGATTTTTTGATCAATTTCCATATGTGAAGTTTTTAAAACGTAGCTCAAACAAAAGAGTTATTAACTTTTGAAGTTGTTGGATTTAAATAATGTAAATGGAATTCAAATTCAAATAAATAATTAATGTAAAAATTTGAAATTCAATAATTAATAACAATCGCTCTTAAATTAATGTTAACATTCGATAGAGAATATAAATAAATAAAATCAAATGACAATTAATATCATTCTCGAATAAGGCAATTAATCGACCGATACCCTTGACCGGTGAATCAGTAACGATCGACCATTGGGGTATAACGGTCGACGATTTCTATATGGTGGCAACAGCTTTTTCTATATCATGAATCTTCCAAATAATATTATTTTAAACTGACTTCAATCCGATGGTTCTTCCAACCACAATAAATAAGAGCCAAACCCCCTCGCTTTTATTCACAAATTATTTGAGAATGTAAGCGGAGTTCTGCCAGTCTCATTCTTCCATAAGATTAAAATTTTTTTTAGGGTTTTCAGGTAAGGGATTTTAGATGTTTATTATTTAATTTCTAATTCTATTATCCTCCAATCCATTGAAATTATGAATTTAATTCGCATACAATCCACTTGTTGTATATTTCTAATGGGAGACCTGGAAAGAGATTGAACAAAGGGGCATAAACAAATCCAAGAGGAAGAGTTAGGAACCAATTATGAATGGAAATATTAGTCTTTTTTATTTAGTAGTTGTATAGTATAATTGGATTCGATATATTCCTTTCGCGAATTTTGTTAACAAAAAGATCACAATAAAACCCCAAAATACCCCTAAAGCGAAATGTCAACTCTTAAGTTAGAATCTTAATTATTTTATATTGAAATAATGGAATTGTGTGGATATTGCAATTTTAATGTTTCACATTCTGTTCCACTTCTTATCTTTTTCTTTGGATCTAATTAAGGGTTTTGAAAAGAATAAATTAGGAAATGGTGTTAAGGCATAAATTCTTTTATTCGTAGTTTGCACCGCCTATAGAAATTCCATACCGTAATTTTATGCAAAGAAGTTGAATAATGCGTAAAAGATTTGAATCGCAAGTTTCTGTTAATGTTTTCCATTGTTTTAGTATTAAATAATTTTGGTATGGATTCTATTGTATACAAGTCTGTTAATTGAATTATAGATATTGCATATATTGTATATACTATTAATATCGAATTGGAGTTTTATAAATGTGAAGTTTTGATATTTAAACACTAGTTTAAAGAGCAATCTTCATACGCATAGAAATATTTTAGGCGTGTGGACGTGTGTGTGTGTATTGTAAATGTTACCGATGAAAATGGTGACCTCAAACCCGGTAATTGGCGAAAACCTAGAAAATTACCTAATCTCGAGGCAGACAAATCAGATACCGATAAGGAAGAAGATGACACTTGTTGGAAAGAGCTAAGGAGATAAGGCAAGGACAAGTTGAACCAATCTAAAGTTTACACGCAACCTTATAATAACGTGAGAAATAACTACTATGGAAAAAGCTCTATAATTTAAGACTGGTTTCGAACAAGGGTTGATGCGATTGCGATAAACATGTGTATTGGAGGTGCGGTCTCCAGATTTGACACTGTTATTGATGATGACGAAGAATTTGTGGATCTAGATGATGAAATGTTTACTACTACTACTAAATCCATATGGAGTAATTCTATTTGTATCTACTTGGTTGGTAAAAGACGTTATTATATTCATCTTAATGCTTATACAAAGCGAGAGTGGCAACCCATAAGAAAATGGGATGTATTTTCCATGGGGAATGGATATTATTTGATTAAGTTTAGCAATGTAATTGATTGCGGAAAGCTTTTATATAGTAGACCATGGTTCATGGCTAGCAAATTAGTCTTCATAAAGAGATGAGAACCTAATTTAAGACTGGAAAGGGATATGTTGGAATCCCATCCAGTTTGGGTGAGAATGTTGAATTTAGATTTATCCCTATGGAATGATAGAGGCACTAGTAAACTCGCAAGCTAGCTAGGCACTCCGCTTGCTATGGATGATAACATGAGAAATGTCAAAATATTAAATATGTTAAGGTTCAAATTGATGTTAAGGAACGTGAAAGTTTAAAAAATCAGGTGAGAGTTATGGATAAAAGTGGTAACATCTAGTGCAAGATATGGAGTATGAACTTATGCCTCCAGTGTGTAGCCAGTGAAAATTCTATAGGCACACTGATATCCAGTGTGATATAATATCTCCTCACATTAAACAAATATGGAGGAAGAAAGTGGTTAACACTACAGATAGCACTAGCAAACTAGTCAACACAAAAACATGGACTCTTCTCCAAAGCCCACACAAAATGTGGACTCTTTTTCAGAGCCTACACAAAATATCCGAAGCTTGAACTCGAGTTGAGACTTGAATTAAATTCACCTGTCCAAGCTCGAACACTTCTACGTCGGTGGTGGCATTTGTGGTGAGGCTGGGTTGCTTAAAAGAAGATGGTTGTGCTATAGAACAAGTTTCAGATCACCAAGGCAGAAATTGGCTTCAAGGGGCGTGGTTCGTACCGAACCTACCCTTGGAGATTTTCCGCCTTGATAAAATTTGGGGAATTTTGCATTAACACCTAAAACAAGGTTTTCCAAATGAAATTTCTTGAGTTTATGACATCCTCAAGCATGGCCAATGACTCGAAGTCCATCAGATGGTTGGCAGTGACGGTCATTTCGGATGGCATCAAGATTTTCAAATGAGCTATTGCACAATATCGAAAATCGAAACTACATGACATTGCAATATACTGCACTAGGTTTTCACTTTAGCATAGATCATAATTTTTAATCAATCTGATATCAGTTATGTGTTGAGTTTTTATAGTTATGGGTCATAGACGTGTAACGACTTATAAATTCATCATATATAAAAATATGATTGAATTTAAAAAGTTAGTTTAAATGAATAAATAATGGTTTTTAATTCAAATTTTAAAGATCTTTACCTAAAAATAATAATAGAAATGTTATATATAAATATATGTATAGTAAATAAGAAGTGAAAATATGACCGAAAATTGAAATCAAAATTCAATATGATTCAACGTATAAAAGTTGTAGAATTGTGAATTATATATGACATCCAAACGAACACACACACGCACGCACACACACACGCACACACACATATATATATTGTGATGACCCGCCTTTTGTTCCATAAAAAGACGTATCATCAATAAGAAAGAAAGAGGTAGAAATAGAATAGATAAGAAAATGAACTCAATAATATCAGAATCTCACAGTGGAAACAGAACAAAATATAATATAGTCTTTACATATCAGAGTCACATAGATTACAACATCATCACATTAGACAGTTATAATGACATGTCTAATCCATTACATTTCAAATACAACAGATAAAGACACCACAGCGAAAATAGATAGGCATAGCTACGTCTGGACTCCTGCTCTAAGCTTTCAAAATTCATCAAGCAAAAACCTGATCACTTGGCTACTCATAAAAATTTGAGTATCCAAGTGTTTAAGAAAAACAGAAATAAACTCCGGGTTAGACATGGGTCTGGTGCGAGTAAACGGTTTAAAGTTGTTTAACTTAAAAATCTTTTGGAAACAAAGGTATCACGTAAGACTTCCTACACATAAACATGGGTAAGTTTTTACCTTACGCTAACCAAAATATTTGATAGGAAATCCAGTGATATTATAATAGGGTCGAGGGCTTTCAAATAAATATTCACATAGCTGAAATTGTTACATGATTAAATTCCAGCATACTAGCCACAAAGTGGGTTATATAATCAAAACCGTAAAGGCACATAGGGATAATTAGTTTCCATCTACGGCAGGGCTACTGGAGTACCGCCCGTCACGGTACGTTGTCTAAATCACCCTACAGAGGATCCCCCTAAATCCCCTGCAACACAAGGCCGTAACCATCCCTTACTGGACAGTCCCGAATAAATCAACCCCACGGTTATAGCTAGCAACCTCCCACATAGCCTAATATATAGGGGCTCTAGACAGGGGAAGACTTTATCCTATTTAAGCGCGACTCACTTAACCTTGCTGCACCTCCCATGTTTTTAGCCATTCCCGGTTGATGAGGCTTGAGGATACGATTACCTTTATAAAACACATCTATCTTAGAATGCTCACCGTCCTCCTGTCGATGTTCTGAAAGCATTCAATCCATACAACCTCGTTCCGGGTCCGAACCAAACTGAAGGAATTATCTCGTTACACTCATTTTGGAATCACCCTCAGAGTTAACGACAATAATCCTTGCACTATGAATCTCCATCTTGAACTAAAAGTACTATCTCCGTTATACTTGTATAGGAATCACTCTCAGAGTTTAATGAAAAATAGTTCTTACACATCGAGTCTTCAAATTGATCTTCACTAGAATTCACGACCTAATGTTTAACTTAGATTGATGTGATTTTCGGATAATCAAACCTGATATCCGATCCCGGTCTCATCGAAATCCAAACGTTTCTTAAAGGCCAAGTTGTTTAAAGTTTAAACAATTTAATTCATTTCAATACTTGAATTCACATAGCATTAACACAGATAAATATCACACATTTATCATAGATATTTCCCATATCAATTAATTAACTTATAATCCTTAATTATTTATTCTTAATAAATTAATTAAATCAATTAATTAATCTTAATTAATTCCTTAATTAGTCCTTTGTCATTATTAATTAAATTAATTAATTATACTTAATTTCCTTAATTAACTTAATTAATCTCAAGACATTAAAACCTTAATTATCTTAAGAAAAAACATTATCTTCTTAATGCCTTTGTTACCATTAACATAGTTACACCATTTTATCTTTATGATTAACTTTACATAATTAAATCATTAATTAAGTTTGAAATAAAATAATCATTTAATTTGATCAATTGAAGTTAACAAATCGTAACCTCCTTTAAAAACTTAAAACATTACCAAGTAATAGTTTTAAAACTAGTTCAATTTAAACTAAAAACTTTCTTTTATAAAAACCTTTAAAATTTCATTTCTAACTCAAGTTTTAAAATCACTTTAAATTTTACTTAATAAAATTTAAATTAATCAATTTCAAAACTTCTTAACCAAATATTAACGAAATAATTATTATATATAAAGTAAATTTATATGACAATGTTTAAACTAAATTTAATTTTAAATTTCAAAACTTAGATTTTAAAACACTTTTTTTTTTTTTACATATATCAGCCCAACACTTGCTTCGGGTCGAACCCGAAGACCACTCCGATCTTTCCCCGAGTAAAAACCTACCTTCTTCTTTCTTTTATTCAAAATTTAGATTTATATTTTAAGTATAAAAAAACTGCAAGCCTAACACCTACAAACTAATCGAGTACAAACTCGAGTTACTACCCCCAAATACCCGAGTCCCCCTTTGAGCAAACCCACAATCCAAAACACTAACATGACCAACCCCTGTGCACATGCACCGACGTCAGGGCAACCTCCGACCATCGACGCACCTTCCGGCACACCGACCAACGTTGATTCTACCCATTTCGACCATCAAATCACCATCACAAGCCACGATCCAAAATCGAGCGTCCCAGATGAAACTGGAACCAAAACAAATGCCAGAAAACCCTTCGATCAAACTATTACGTCCACCAGAGGTCGAGGGACTCTGGCCACACCGTGCCGGCCTTCCATGCCGCCACATCCCAAAGTTTCGAGCAACTCTAATCACCAGAGGCTCCGCGGTAAACAAAATTCTGACCACCACATAATCTAGGGTTTAAAACCCATCTCGACCACCGCCAATGCCACGGTAACTTATCCACCTTTCGAAGTAGATTCAAGTGATATCCTTGAATCAGCAATTCAGGATATTTGATTTTTGACATGCTTTAAAAAATCTAATGAAATATCTTGATTTCCAAAGATGTACAGATTTGTTTTCCCTAAATACATTTTTAAATCTTGAATTGTGTTTAAACTAACATATTTTATTTGAATCTCAAGGTCTAACAAAGATCAGGTAAGAAGATTTTGAATTTTGATCAAAACTTTAAGTTCTGAACTAAGAAAGGAGATATTCAATACAACAGGCATGCACACATACATATATTCATAAACACAGTGATATGACTCATATATACACAAGCAAAGCATTATTTATCTCAAAATTTCATAAGCAAACAGACATTTATATACTTAGCTTTTTAACTTAAAGTGTTTACTCACTAGTTTTAAAAGGCAAAGGCTTGAAAACTAGGAAGCTTTGAATTGTTGTGATCTTGTTTTTAATCCAAAATGCTTTTAGTTACTGCTTTTGATTTAAACACTAGAATTACTTGATGTTTCTTGATAAACTTGCTTGAACTTTGATTCAGGTTTGCTTGCTTACATATTTTTGAACTTTCCTGTTTTGATTTTTTTGAGTTTGAGAATTTTTACAGGGCATTGATTCATTTCTGGTTGAAGATTTGTAGATTTGGAAATTGTTTACAGGGTTTGGCTATTGATTTCTAGTTTGTAGATAGTTGATCGGGTTGAGTTTCTTTGCTTTTTTTCTTTTGAAAATGAGAAGATAAAAAATAAATAGAAGAGGGGAGATGTAAGTTTATATAGTGTAAATTATGGTGTATTAAAATTAAAGAAAAATAAAAATAAAAGGAATGCCACTTGTTCATATTTAACTACATTTGTCATTTACTATCTTTAATTAAACTACACATGTTATCATAAGCCTTTAAAATCAAACACTTGTAATAATTTATTTTATATTATTTTAAAATGATTTTAAAAGCTTTTGTATTAATTTCCATATTACATAAGTACTTTTATTAATAAATAAATGCTTTTCTAAATTTATACAAATAAAATCTTTAAAAGAAAATAAAATAATAACCTATCATATTCTAAATAATATCATATAAAATATATTTAATCCATTTTAAATGTTAATGTAAAACTTTTGTATTATTTTACTATTTAATAATTACTTTCCACATTTATATAAATAAAATTCTTTAAGGAAAAACAATATAAAACAATTCTTATTTTAAATAAAACCTTATTCATATATTTTATATCCAAAATATTTATAAAGTATTTATCTTTTAAGATTCAAATTTAAATCCAAATTCAAATTCAAATTTTAAAAATCTAATTTAAAATCAAATTAAAGATATATATATATATATATATTAATTTAAACAAACACATTATTAAATTTGAAAATAATAAGTCTATTTAAAAATCTATTTAACAACACAAATTAAATTTGTAAATAATTGTTATATTTAAAAATCTATTTATAACTACATTTAAAAACATCACATTATATTGTTTAAAATAACAATTTTACCAATTTTAAATAATTTAATAAGGAGATTATCACATTTTAAATTTCTTGGAATCTCGAGATATCACATTCCTCCCCCTTAAAAGAATTTCGTCCCCGAAATTTAAAATAAGAGATAATCTTTTTTTTTTTCATTTTAGCCATTCAAGCATACCTATCAGCCATACACTATCAGCAAAACAACAATTCACCCAAACAAACAGTTTATTCAAACAAACAATTCTAGCTATCCGGACATAGATCCAAATAAGCCTTCCTAAAACTATCCAGTGTTTCTCGAGGCAAACTTTGGAATCCTCGCTCCATAGTACTTAACTAGCTATACTACTATGATCCAGAGCTTTCTCTCACCCCAATCTATAAATCTGAACCAAATATCAGACAACACTTAAAACCAACTCAATTATTAGATCCATCTAAATAGTAGATCCCAACTAAGATGGATCGTTCACGTATTTCCTCAGATGAGATACCTGTAAAACATTGTGAATTCCAGCTATCCGAACTGGCAATTCAATCCTATAGGCCACAACACCAATCCTCTCAAGAACTCGGAACGGACCAACATACCTTGGAGCAAGTTTTCCTGTCTCCTAAATCTTATCGCTTCCTTTAATCGAGGAAACGTGAAAAAGACCAAATCTCTAATCTCAATTACTAATTGTCTTCGTCTTTTGTCCGCATATTTCTTCTGGCGATCCTGCGCTCCTCTCTATCTCTTCTTTAAATGCTCCACCTTCGCAGATGCCTCACGGATCAAATCTGGTCTAAGAACAAGGCGATCCCTCAACTCTACTCAACATAATGGGAATCTGCAAGGTCTTCCATAAGAAACTTCATAGGGTGCCATCTTGATACTCGCCTGATAATCATATTGTACGAGAATTCCATTAAATGCATATGGTTTTCCCAAGATCCACCAAACAAAATACAAGCCCTTAACATATCCTCTAGAATTCTATTCAACCTTTCTGTCGGACCGGGAATGATAGGCCGCACTCTAACTCAATCGAATCCCAAAGCTGAAAGCAAAGCCTCCCGAAATTTGCTGGAGAAGATAGTATCACGGTCGCTAAAAATGCTGACTGGAACACCAAGCAGTTGAGCAAACTCTCCCAAGAAAATCTCATCCAAAGAAAATCATCTCCTACTTCCACTTAGGAACTTCCAAATGCTGCAACAATCCTACAGTCTTCTACAGATCACCAACACCTGCTGACATATCGCACATCCATCGACGAAAGTAGCAACATCCTTCATTGTACACGGCCGCCAAAAGACTCCCTCTTCACATCCTTATATATCTTAGAAATCCTTCGTTGGATACTCAACCAGGAGCGATGACTCTCTGACAGAACTTCCAGCTTCAAATCCTCGAAATTCGAATCAAAAATCATTCCGATGATCCTCAATGCTCCTTGGCCATCAATCTCAAAACTGGAATACTGACCATTCTTCACTCAATCCATCCACTTTTGGCGTACACGAACGTCCGTGCAGTCCTCCCTTACTCTTGCCATTAGGAATAGCTAGAATAGGCACACTGGTCAGCCTTGCCTTCAAATCCAAGAAAGCCTGTTCACACTCAAGGGTCCACTTAAACTTTAATCCTTTCCGAGTTAACTTGTTTAAGTGTGAAGAAATCTTAGAAATATCCTTGATAAACTTCCTGTAGAATTCTGCCAAACCCAAAAAAACTGCTGATTTTTGTAGGAGTCTACCGCTGCTTCCATTCCTGAATAGTGGCTACGTTGGCTGGATCTACAGAAATACCCTTTCCAAAAACAATATGCCCCAAAACTCTAACTTCCGATTTCCAACAATGGCATATCGAAAACTTAACCTTCAGAACATGCCTCCTCAAAGTCTCTAACACTATCCCCAAATGCCGCTTGAGCTCTTCTTCAGACTTGGAGTAGACAAGAATATCATCGATGAACACAAGAACAAAATCAATCAACACATCCCGAAAAACTCGGTTCATCAAATCCACACAGAATCTCGAAGACCCATCCGTCTTGATCACAAAGACTTCAACAGAACCCTAATTGGAAAAACTAGGCCGGATCAAACCTTTCTCTAAGAAATCTTGGGTCTGCTTCTCTAACTCTTCTCTCTCCTTCAACTCCATCCTTCTACTAGGCTGAACAACAGGTACTGCTTCCGGAACTAAGATGATCCGAAATTCTATCTCTCGATGTGAACCTTCCACTTCCCCGGAAACATCTGGAAAATCTCTGACCACTTCGATGGACTCTACGCCTTCTGAAGATGCCTCGACTCCATGCAACAGATTGCTCAAATGAACTCCGGAATTATCGCAAGTCACTTTTGCGATTCTTTCCAACTCAGTCTCCAAAGACACAATCCTCTCTTCACAAATCAAACAGCCATATACTTATCCAACCAATCCATATCCAAAATAAGATCAAACCCTTCGAAATCCAATCCAAACGGGTCTCAAGAAAACTATGGGGGAGATAAGAAAGCCTAAAGTCTCCACAGACCTTATCTAACTTGGTTACTCCGCCTATAGAATTAGATACAAAGATAGGACGGTCAACCAATCAAAGAGAAAGATGAAAACCTTTCTAGAACTCATGTTGGAAATCCAAATAGACACCCAACAAATTTAGATAGGTATATAGTTATATAAAAATTACAAATACGTGCTCTCAAGATAGACACTTCTCCACAGCCTAGGTATTATCTCAACCTATGCTCTGATACCAAGTGTGACGACCCGCCTTTCATTCCATAGAAAGACGTATCATCAATAAGAAAGAAAGAGGTAGAAATATAATAGATAGAAGAACGAACTCAACAATATCAGAATCTCACAGCAGAAACGGAACAAAATATAATATATCACATAAATTTACATAGTCTTTACATATCAGAGTCATACAGATTGCAACATCATCACATTAGACAGTTATAAAGACCTGTCTAATCCATTACATTTCAAATACAAAAGATAAAGACACCACAGCGGGAATAGATAGATATATCTACGTATGGACTCGTGCCCCAAGCTTCTAAAATTCGCCAAGCAAAAACCTGATCACTTGGCTACTCATAAAAATTTGAGTACCCAAGAGTTGAAGAAAAACAGAAACAAACACCAGGCCAGACATGGGTCTGGTGTGAGTAAACGGTTTAAAGTTGTTTAACTTTAAAAATCTTTTGGAAACAAAGGTATGACGTAAGATTTCCCGCACATAAACATGGGTAAATTTTAACCTTACGCTAACCAAAACATTTGATAGAAAATCCAGTGATATTATAATAGGGTCTACAGTTTCCAAATAAATATTCACATAGCTGAAATTATTACATGATTAAATTCCAGCATACTAGCCACAAAGTGGGTTATACAATCAAAACCATAAAGGTACGTAGGGATAATGAGTTTCCATCAATGGCATGGCTAATGGGTACCGCCCATTACAGTACGTGGTCTAGATCACTGTACCGAGGATCCACCCTAAATCCCCTACAACACAAGGCCGGAACCATCCCTTACTGGACAGTCCCGAATAAGTCAACCTTGCGGTTATAGATAGCAACCGCCCACACAGCCTAATAAAAAGGGACTCTAGACAGGGGAAGACCTTATCCTACTTGAGCGTGACTCACTTAGCCTTGCTGCACCTCCCCTGTTTTAGCCATTCTCGGTTCATGAGGCTTGAGGCTACGATCACCTTTATAGAACATATCTATCTTAGAATGCTCACCATCCTCCTGACGATGTTCCGAAAGCATTCAATCCATATAACTTCATTCCGGATTCGAATGAAACCGAAAGTATTATCTCGTTACACTCATTTTGGAATCACCCTCAGAGTGAACGACAATAATCCTTGCACTCTGAATCTCCATCTCAAACCTGAAAGTACTATCTCCGTTATACTCGTATTGGAATCACCCTTAGAGTTTGACGAAAAATAGTTCTTACACTTCGAGTCTTCAACTTGATCTTCACTTGAATTCACGACCTAACGTTTAACTTGGATTGATGTGGTTTTCGGATAATCAAACTTGATATCCGATCCCGGTCACATCGAAATCCAAATGTTTATTAAAGGCCAACTTGTTTAAAGTAAAAACAATTTAATTCAATTCAATACTTGAATTCACACAGCATTAACACAGATAAATATCACATATTTATCACAGATATTTCCTATATCACATTATAGAATATCATAGAATATCATCCAATAGATATCAACCAATCATAGAATATCATCCAATAGATATCAACCGATCCAGACTTTCTACATAAACAATCATCTACAAACAAGCATTATAAATTCATATCATAATTAATTTAATTAAGTGGAAATTAGGCACAATAGCCTCTTTAGCAAGTGGAATTAGTTTATAGGACACACAACTGAAATAATTACTTTCAAGGATAAAACACAAAATAATTAGTTTCTAGGGTCTAAAAACCTATGAAATTATGTCCTTGAAAGTAATTGGATCGCTGACTTTGTCCATGAAAGTAATTATTCTGCTAACTTTGGCCTTGAAAGTAATTCCTTTGAATGTGTGCCCTAGAAACTAATTAGACTATAAAGTTTGACCTTCTGGTGAAATGCCCCTTTAATTAACTTAAATTAAATTAATTACTTAAGAATTAATCACCAAATCCTGCTTAATCAATCATTAATTAATTACAAACCATTTAATTAATTAATCACTCCTTAATTCCTTATCCATCAATTAATTAATCTCTAATCACAAGCTAATTATCCTTTAACTATTAATTAATAAATCTTAATTATTAATATCCCTTAATACAAATTAATCCATAATTACTCTTATAGTCAATTAATTAATCTTAAATTAACTGATTAATTATACCTTAATTATTAATTAATAAACTTTAATTATTAATTAATAACCTTAATTACAAATTAATTAATCCATAATTACCAGTTAATCATTCCTTAATTACCATTTTATTAATCCTTAATCACCATTTGATCAATCAATTAATTACCATTTAACAATTCTTAATTATTCTTTAATTACAGATTAATTATCCTTTAACTATTAATTAGTAAAGCCTAATTATTAATTAATAAAACTTAATTACAAATTAAGTACTTTTTAATTACTAGTTAATTAATCTCTAATTACTAATTAATCAACCTTAATTAATTAATCTCTAATCATTAATTAATAATCTCTAATTATCTAATTAATAATTCTTAATTACAAATTAATTAAACTCCAATTAATTAACTTATAACCCTTAGTTATTAATTCTTAATAAATTAATTAAATCAATTAATTACTCTAAATTAATTCCTTAATTAATCCTTTATCATTATTAATTAAATTAATTAATTATACTTAATTTCCTTAATTAACTTAATTAATCTCAAGACATTAAAACCTTAATTATCTTAAGATAAAACATTATCTTATTAATCCCTTTATTACCTTTAACATATTTGCACCATTTTATTTTTATGATTAACTTTACTTAACTAAATCATTAATTAAGTTTGAAATAAATTAATGATTTAATTTGATAAATTGAAGTTAACAAATCATAACCTCCTTTAAATATTTAAAACATTACCAAGTAATAGTTTTAAACTAGTTTCAATTTAAATTAAAAACTTACTTTTATAAAAACCTTTAAAATTTCATTTCTAACTCAAGTTTTCAAATCACTTTAAATTTTACTTAACATAATTTAAATTAATCAATTTCAAAACTTCTTAACCAAATTTTAAAGAAACAATTATTATATATAAAGTAAATTCATATAAGAAGGCTTAAACTAAATTTAATTTTAAATTTCAAAACTTAGGTTTTAAAACACTTTTTTTATGTCTATCAACTCAACACTCGGGTCGAACCTGAAGACCACTCAGGTCATGCCCCGAGTAAAAACCCATCCTCTTCTTTCTTTTATTCAAATTTTAGACTTATATTTTAAGTTTAAAGAAAAACTACAGGCCTAACACCCACAAACTACTCGAGTACAAACTCGAGTTACAGCCCCTAAATACCCGAGTCCCCCTTCGAGCAAATCCACAACCCAAAACTACTGACACGACCAACCCCTGTGCACATGCACCGACGTCAGAGCCACCTTCGACCATTGACGCACCTCCGGCACACCGACCAACGTTGATTCTACCCATTCCGACCATCAAATCACCATCACAAGCCACGATCCAAAATCGAGCATCCAAGATGAAACAGGAACCAAAACAAACGCCTGAAAAAGCCATCGATCAAACTATTCACACCACTAGAGGTCGAGCAACTCTGGCCACATCCCAAAGTTTCAGGCAACTCGAATCACCAGAGGCTACATGGTAACCAAAATTCCGACCATCACAAAATCTAGGGTTTAAAACCCATCTTAACCACCACTGACGCCATGGTAACTTATCCACCTTCCTGACATTTTTTCCTGGACCACAAGGCCCTCCTCCACCTCTAGTGAAGTTCCCGATCATTCTAGATTCCCTGGCCACCAGAATTTACCCAAAAACCAAATTCCGGTCATCCCCGAAATACACATTCATCCCAATGCTAATTTTTTTTATATTTGTTTTAAAAATCCTAACTTTCGAAGTAGATTCAAATTATATCCTTGAATCGGCAATTTAGGATGTTTGATTGACATGCTTTAAAAAATCTACTGTAATATCTTGATTTACAGAGATGTACAGATTTGTTTTCCCTAAATACATTTTTAAATCTTGAATTGTGTTAAACTAACATATTTTGTTTGAATCTCAAGGTCTAAAAAATATCACGTAAGAAGATTTTGAATTTTTGATCAAAACATTAAGTTCTAAACTAAGAACAGAGATGTTCAATACAACAGGCATGCACACTTACATATATTCATAAACACAGAGATATCACTTATATATGCACAAGCAAAGCATTATTCATCTCAAAATTTCACAAGCAAATAGACATTTATAAACTTATCTTTTTAACTTAAAGTGTTTACTCACTAGTTTTAAAAGGCAGAGGCTTGAAAACTAGGAAGCTTTAAATTGTTGCGATCTTGTTTTTAATCCAAAATGCTTTTAATTACTACTTTTGATTTAAACACTGGAACTACTTGATGTTGCTTGATAAACTTGCTTGAAATTTGATTCTTATTTGATTTCTGGTTTGCTTGCTTACAAATTTTTGAACTTTCCTATTTTGATTTTTTTAAGTTTGACAATTTTTACAGGGCTTTAATTCATTTCTGGTTGAAGATTTGTAAATTTGGAAAATGTTTATAGGGTTTAGCTATTGATTTTTCTGGTTTGTAGATAGTTGATCAGGTTGAGTTTCTTTGCTTTTTTTAAAAAATGAGAGGATAAGAAAAGAAATAGAAGAGGGGAGATGTAAGTTTATCTAATGTAAATTGTGGTTTATTAAAATTAAAGAAAAGTAAAGGAATGACACTTGTTCAAATTAACTACATTTGTCATTTACTATCTTTAATTAAACTACACATGTTATCATAAGCCTTTAAAATTAAACATTTGTAATACTTTATGTTTATATTATTTTAAAATGATTTTAAAAGCTTTTGTATTAATTTCCCTATTAAATAAGTACTTTTATTAATAAATAAATGCTTTTCTAAATTTATATAAATAAAATCTTTAAAAGAAAATAAAATAAAAACCAATCATATTCTAGATAATATCATATAAAATATATATAATCCATTTTAAATGTTAATGTAAAACTTTTGTATTATTTTACTATTTAATAATTACTTTCCAAATTTATATAAATAAAATTCTTTAAGGAAAAAATATATAAAACAAATATTATTTTAAATAAAACCTTATTCATATATTTTTATGTCCAAAATATTTATAAAGTATTTATCTTTTAAAATTCAAATTTAAATCCAAATTCAAATTCAAATTTAAAAAATCCAATTTAAAATCATCATATATATATATATATATTAATTTAAACAAACACATTATTAAGTTTGAAAATAAAAGTCTATTTAAAAATCTATTTAACAACACAAATTAAATTTGTAAATAATTGTTCTACTTAAAAATCTATTTATAATTATATTTAAAAACATCACATTATATTGTTTAAAATAACAATTTTACCGATTTTAAATAATTTAATAAGGAGATTATCACATTTTGAATTTCTTGAAATCCCGAGATATCACATTCCTCCCCCCTTAAAAGAATTTCGTCCTCGAAATTTAAAACACGAGATAATCCAAATTTTTTATTTTATTTCATTTTAACCATTCAAGCATACCTATCAGTCATACACTATCAACCAAACAACAATTCACCCAAACAAACAGTTTATTCAAACAAACAATTCTAGCTATCCGAACACAGATCCGGATAAGCCTCCCTAAAACTGTCCAGAGTTTCTCAAGGAAAACTCTAAAATCCTCGCTCTATAGTACCTTAACTAGCTATACCACTATGATCCAGAGCTTTTTCTCACCCCGATCTATGAATCTGAACCAAATATCAGACCACACTTAAAACTATCTCAACTATTAGATCCATCTGAACAGCCGATCCCAACTAAGATGGATCGTTCACTTATTTCCTCAGATGAGATACGTGAAAAACATTGTGAATTCCGACCATCCGGACTGGCAGTTCAATCCTATAAGCCACAACACCAATCCTCTCAAGCACTTGGTACGGTCCAATAAACCTTGGAGCAAGTTTTCCCGTCACCCAAATCTTATCGCTTCCTTTAATCGGGGAAACTTAACAAAGACTAAATCTCCAATCTCAATTACCAATTGTCTTCATCTTTTGTCCGCATATTTCTTCTGGCGATCTTGCGCTGTTCTCAATCTCTTCTTGATAAGCTCCACCTTCGCAGATGCCTTACGGATCAAATCTAGTCTAAGAACAAGGCGATCTCCCGACTCTACTCAACAGATGGGAATCTACAAGGTTATCTTTAAAAAACTTCATAAGGTGCCATCTTGATACTTGCCTGATAATCATACTATATGAGAATTCCATTAAATGCAGATGGTTTTCCCAAGATCCACCAAAATCCAAAATACAAGCCCTTAACATATCCTCTAGAATTCTATTCAGCCTTTTTGTCGGACTGGGAATGATAGGCTGCACTCTAACTCAATCGAATCCCAAAGCAGGAAGCAAAGCCTTCCAAAATTTGTTGGAGGAGATAGTATCACAGTCGCTAAAAATGCTGACTGGAACACCAAGCAGTCGAGCAAACTCTTCCAAGAAAATCTCATCCAAAGAAAATCATTTCCTACTTCCACTTCGGAACTTCCAAACGCTGCAACAATCCTACAGTCTTCTACAGATCACTAACACCTGCTGACATATCGCACATCCATCGACGAAAGCAGCAACATCCTTCTTTGTACTCGGCCGCCATAAGACTCCCTCTTCACATCCTTATATATCTTAGAAATCCTTTGGTGGATACTCAACCTGGAGCGATGACTCCCTGACAGAACTTCCAGCTTCAAATCCTTGAAATTCGAAACAAAAATCCTTCCGATGATCCTCAATGCTCCTTGGCCATCAATCTCAAAACTGGAATACTGACCATTCTTCACTCAATCCATCCACCTCTGACACAAACAAATGTCCGTGCAGTCCTCAAACTTACTCTTGCCATCAGGAATAGCTAGAACAGGCGCACTGGTCAGCCTTGCCTTCAAATCTAAGAAAGCCTCTTCACACTCGGGGGTCCACTTAATCTTTACTCCTTTCCAATTTAACTTGTTTAAGTGCGAAGAAAACTTAGAAATATCCTTGATAAACTTCCTGTAGAATTCTACCAAACCCAGAAAACTGCTGACTTCTGTTGGAGTCTGCGGCTTCCATTCTTGAATAGTAGCTATCTTGGCTGGATCTACAGAAATACCCTCTCCAGAAACAATATGCCCCAAAACTCTAATTTTTGATTTCCAACAATGGCATATCGAAAACTTAACCTTCAGAACACGCCTCCTCAAAGTCTCTAACACTATCCCCAAAAGCCGCTTGAGTTCTTCTTCAGACTTGGAGTAGACAAGAATATCATCGACGAACATAAGAACGAACTCAATCAACACATCTCGAAAAACTCGTTTCATCAAATCCACATAGAATCTCGAAGACCCATCCGTCTTGGTCATAAGGACATCAGCTGAACCCTAACTGGAAAAACTAGGCCGGATCAAACCTTTCTCTAAGAAATCTTGGGTCTGCTCCTCCAACTCTTCTCTCTCCTTCAACGCCATCCTTCTACTAGGCTGAACAACAGGTGCTGCTTCCGAAACTAAGTTGATTTGGAATTCTATCTCCCAATAAGGACAAACCTTCCACTTCCACGAAAACACCTAGAAAATCTCTGACCACTTCGATGGACTCTACGCCTTCTGGAGATGCCTCGACTCCATGCAACGGATTGCTCAAATGAACTCCGGAATTAGCGCAGGTCACTTTTGCGATTCTTTCCAACTCAGTCTCCAAAGACATAATCCTCTCTTCACAAATCAAACAGCCCTATACTTATCCAACCAATCCATATCCAGAATAAGATCAAACCCTTTGAAATCCAATCCAAACGGGTCTCAAGAAAATCTATGGAGGAGATAAGAAAGCCTTAAATCTCCACAGATCTTATCTAACTTTGTTACTCCGCCTATAGGATTAGATACAAAGATAGGTCGGTCAACCAATCAAAGAGAAAGATGAAAACTTCTCTAGAACTCATATTGGAAATCCGAACAGATACGCAACAAATTTAGATAGGTCTATAGTTATATAAAAATTACAAATACGCGCTCTCAAGATAGACACTACTCCAGAGCCTAAGTATTATCTAAACCTATGTTCTAATACCAAGTGTGATGACCTGCCTTTCATTCCATAGAAAGACGTATCATCAATAATAAAGAAAGAGGTAGAAACATAATAGATAGAAGAAAGAACACAACAATCTCAGAATCTCACACCCGAAACAGAACAAAGTATAATATATCACATAACTATTACATAGTCTTTACATATCAGAGTCACACAGGTTGCAACATCATCGCATTAGACAGTTATAAAGACCTGTCTAATCCATTACATTTCAAATGCAACAGATAAAGACACCACAGCGGAAATAGATAAATATAGCTACGTCTGGACTCCTGCTCTAAGCGTCCAAAATTCATCAAGCAAAAACCTGATCACTTGGCTACTCATAAAAATTTGAATACCCAAGAGTTTAAGAAAAAAAGAAATAAACTCCGGGTCAGACATGGGTCTGGTTTGAGTAAATGGTTTAAAGTTGTTTAGCCTTAAAAATCTTTTGGAAACAAAGGTATCACGTAAGACTTCCCATACATAAACATGGGTAAGTTTTTACCCTATGCTAACCAAAACATTTGATAGAAAATCCAGTGATATTATAATAGGGTCTAGGGTTTCCAAATAAATATTCACATAGCTAAAATTGTTACTTGATTAAATTCCAGCATACTAGCCACAAAGTGGGTTATACAATCAAAACTGTAAAGGCACGTAGGGATAATGAATTTCCATCAATGGCAGGGCTAATAGGTACCGTCCATCACAGTATGTGGTCTAGATCACCGTACCGAGGATCCACCCTAAATCCCCTGCAACATAAGGCTGGAACTGTCCCTTACTGGATAGTCTCGAATAAGTCAACCCCATGGTTGTAGCTAGCAACCTCCCACATTGCCGAATAAAAAGGATCTAGACAGGGAAAGACCTTATCCTACTTGAGCGTGACTCACTTAGCCTTGCCGCACCTCCCCTGTTTTACCCATTCCCGGTTGATGAGGCTTGAGGCTGCGATTACCTTTATAGAACATATCTATCTTAGAATGCTCACCATCCTCCTGACGATGTTATGAAAGCATTCAACCCATACAACTTCGTTCTGGGTTCGAACGAAAACGAAGGCATTATCTCATTACACTCATTTTGGAATCACCCTCAGAGTTAACGATAATAATCCTTACACTCTTAATCTCCATCTCGAACCTAAAAGTACTATCTCCGTTATACTCGTATTGGAATCATCCTCAGAGTTTAACGAAAATAATTCTTACACTTCGAGTCTTTAACTTGATCTTCACTTGAATTCACGACCTAACGTTTAACTTGGATCGATGTGGTTTTTGGATAATCAAACCTGATATCCGATCCCGGTCTCATCGAAATCCAAACGCTTCTTAAAGGCCAAGTTGTTTAAAGTTTAAACAATTTAATTCAATTCAATACTTGAATTCACACAGCACTAACACAGATAAATCTCACATATTTATCACAAATATTTCCCATATCACTTCACATAATATAATAGAATATCATCCAATAGATATCAACCAATCTACACATTCTGCGCAAACAATCATCTACAAACAATCATTATAAATTCATATCATAATTAATTTAATTAACTTAACTTAAATTAATTACTTAAGAATTAATCACCAAATCCTGCTTAATCAATCATTAATTAATTATAAACCATTTAATTAACTAATTACTCCTTATTTACCTTATCAATCAATTAATTAATCTCTAATCACGGATTAATTATCCTTTAACTATTAATTAATAATTCTTAATTCTTAATTAATATCCCTTAATACAAATTAATTAATCCATAATTACTCTTATAATCAATTAATTAATCTTAAATCAACTGATTAATTATCCCTTAATTATTAATTAATAAACTTTAATTATTAATTAACAACCTTAATTACAAATTAATTAATCTATAATTACCAGTTAATCAATCCTTAATTACCATTTGATTAGTCCTTAATCACCATTTGATTAATCAATTAATTACCATTTAACGAATTCTTAATTATTTTTAATTACGGATTAATTATCCTTTAATTATTAATTAATAAAGCCTAATTATTAATTAATAAAGCTTAATTACAAATTAAGTACTTTTTAATTACTTGTTAATTAATCTCTAATTACTAACCTTAATTACTTAATTAATTAATCTTTAATCATTAGTTAATAATCTCTAATTACCTAATTAATAATTCTTAATTACAAATTAATTTATCTCTAATTAATTAACTTATAACCCTTAATTATTAATTCTTAATAAATTAATTAAATCAATTAATTACTCTTAATTAATCCTTTATCATTATTAATTAAATTAATTAATTAAACTTAATTTCCTTAATTAACTGAAGTAATCTCAAGACATTAAAACCTTAATTATCTTAAGATAAAACATTATCTTATTAATGCCTCTATTACCATTAACATATTTACGCCATTTTAACTTTATGATTAACTTTATTTAATCCAATCATTAATTAAGTTTGAAATAAAATATTCATTTAATTTGATAAATTGAAGTTAACAAATCATAACCTCCTTTAAATGCTTAAAATATTACCAAGTAATAGTTTTAAAACTAGTTTCAATTTAAATTAAAAACTTACTTTTATAGAAACCTTTAAAATTTCATTTCTAACTCAAGTTTTAAAATCACTTTAAATTTTACTTAACAAAATTTAAATTAATCAATTTCAAAACTTCTTAACCAAATGTTAAAAAACTTTATTATATATAAAGTAAATTTATATAAGAAGGCTTAAACTAAATTTAATTTTAATTTCAAAACTTAAATTTTAAAACACTTTATACACACACACACACACACACACACACACACACACACACACACACATATATATATATATATATATATATCAGCTCAACACTTGCTTCAGCTCAACAATTTAATTCTCGACCACCGCTAATGCCATGGTAACTTATCCACCTTCCTGACATTTTGCCTGGACCACTAGGCCCTCCTCCACCTCCAGTGAAGTTCCCGATCATTCTAGATTCCCTGGCCACCAGAATTTACCCAAAAACCAAATTTCGGTCATCCCCAAAATGCACATTCATCCCAATGCTAATTTTTTTTATTTTTGTTTTAAAAATCCTAACTTTCGAAGTAGATTCAAGTGATATCCTTGAATCAGCAATCCAGGATATTTGATTTTTGACATGCTTTAAAAAATCTAATGTAATATCTTGATTTCCAAAGATGTACAGATTTGTTTTCCCTAAATACATTTTTAAATCTTGAATTGTGTTTAAACTAACATATTTTGTTTGAATCTCAAGGTCTAACAAAGATCAGGTAAAAATATTTTGAATTTTGATCAAAACTTTAAGTTCTGAACTAAGAAAGGAGATATTCAATACAACAGGCATGCACACATACATATATTCATAAACACAGTGATATGACTCATATATACACAAGCAAAGCATTATTCATCTCAAAATTTCATAAGCAAACAGACATTTATATACTTAGCTTTTTAACTTAAAGTGTTTACTCACTAGTTTTAAAAGGCAGAGGCTTGAAAATTGGGAAGCTTTGAATTGCTGTGATCTTGTTTTTAATCCAAAATGCTTTTAGTTACTGCTTTTGATTTAAACACTGGAACTACTTGATGTTGCTTGATAAACTTGTTTGAACTTTGATTCTTGTTTGATTTCAGGTTTGCTTGCTTATAGATTTTCGAACTTTCCAGTTTTGATTTTTTTGAGTTTGAGAATTTTTACAGGGCTTTGATTCATTTCTGGTTGAAGATTTGTAGATTTGGAAAATGTTTACAGGATTTAGCTATTGATTTTTCTGGTTTATAGATAGTTGATCAGGTTGAGTTTCTTTGCTTTTTTTTTTGAAAATGAGAAGATAAGAAAAGAAATAGAAGAGCGGAGATGTAAGTTTATATAATGTAAATAATGGTTTATTAAAATTAAGGAAAAGTAAAAATAAAAGGAATGGCACTTGTTTAAATTAACTACATTTGTCATTTACTATCTTTAATTAAACTACACATGTTATCATAAGCCTTTAAAATTAAACACTTGTAATAATTTATTTTTATATTATTTTAAAATGATTTTAAAAGCTTTTGTATTAATTTCCCTATTAAGTAAGTACTTTTATTAATAAATAAATGCTTTTCTAAATTTATATGAATAAAATCTTTAAAAGAAAATAAAATAAAAACCAATCATATTCTAAATAAAACCATATAAAATATATTTAATCCATTTTAAATGTCAATGTAGAACTTTTGTACTATTTTTCTATTTAAAAATTACTTTCCAAATTTATATAAATAAAATTGTTTAAGGAAAAATAATATAAAAAAATCTTATTTTAAATAAAACCTTATTTTAAATAAAACCTTATTCGTATATTTTTATATCCAAAATATTTATGAAGTATTTATCTTTTAAAATTCAAATTTAAATCCAAATTCAAATTCAAATTTTAAAAGTCCAATTTAAAATCAACTTAAACATATATATATATATATATATTAATTTAAACAAACACATTATTAAATTTGAAAATAATATGTCTATTTAAAAATCTATTTAACAACAAAAATTAAATTTGTAAATAATTGTTCTATTTAAAAACCTATTTATAATTATATTTAAAAACATCACATTATATTGCTTAAAATAACAATTTTACCAATTTTAAATAATTTAATAAGGAGATTATCAGATTTTAAATTTCTTGATATCCCGGGATATCATATATATATCCATCTAAGAAAACATGTGCATATGTACACGAACACTTATATATACACATATCCTAAATATATAAACAACTCCTTCTCACTTAAGCAATCAACCCTTACCATTAAACATCACATCGATGCAAGCATATGCCTTGATGTGACATGGCTGAGCTAGGAGGTAATGGAGGTGACATGGACGAGCTAAGGTGGTGCTGGAAGGAATTAGCCATGCGTAGGGTAATGTTTAAAGGAGTTGGAGCATGAGGCGGTTGAGTAAGAATCTAAGCTAATTATCACATTTATCACCATGAGACATCAAATCAAAGAGGCACGTGGCCTTGCCCCTATATGATGTGACTCATGGCCATACTTAGGGGTTGGTGGTCGGCACATGGTGATGGTATGGGAGGTGGCATGGTGATGTATGGTGATGTAAGAAGGGGATGTTTACACTCTTTCATAGTACCGGTACCCTATGAATATTGAAATTAAAATTGAGTAAGAGTAGTACAATTTCTATTTCACCCTATTTTTCTTATAATGTTTTCTAAAATAATTTATGAAAATGATTTAGTAAATTTTCATAAGGAGGTTTAATGAATTCCATATATTCCCTAAAAGAAATGGTTTTCAAAAAGATAAGAATCTCTAAAAGATATCTTTTGATGAAAAGAAAACAAATAAATAGGATATTTATTATCCACCCACTTAACATCATTTTATCGATATTTGGTTCATCGAAACTAGAGTCGGATTTGGGCAATTCCTATTTGAAAATTACTTCGAACCAATATACGCGTTCGAAAATGAAGATATATATATATATATATATATATATATATATATATATTAATGACCATAATACGTGGACTATTCACTACTAATCCTTGGGGAAATTCTCGACAGGATGTGGTAAGAAAGTGCCTTCGACTTGTCCTGTTCCTGAACAACTTGTATGGAAAAATATCCGACGTTGCATTGCTAAATCATATTGACTAATCTCTATAAATGTGTCATATGTTTGGTGGTGGAGAAGGCAACTCCTTTTAACACCCTTTCCTAAGATGTATGAGCTAAAGAGTTATATGTTTATAGAAACCAGTTGTGAGATTGTGGAATGACAAAGTGGCATTCTATGCGGAAGACAAGCTATATAAAAGGTAATCGTTATCTCAAAGCCTCACACCCTGGGAATAGTGAAACAGCAGATGCTTTAAGGCTAAAGTTTGTCACAACCAATCATGGTATGAAATCACATTCTTGTTGGATAAAATGTCTACCTGCTATAACGTTCGGTTTAAATTATGTGATGTATTCTTAGGATCTTGAATAGGTTTGTAATGACTAGGTGATGTAATACTCAGTGCTATTCATGTGATTTTCGGATAGGCCAGTCATACTTCACATGAGGACTAACATAAGGGCCTAGGGTGCATTCCACTAGAAATGCACTGTACGGGAAATTGTCCCTTGCGTCCGTTTTTAGTTAGAAATCCAATATCCAATAAGTATTGTACCGATATAGTTGTGCAAAGTACTAAAATGTGAGATGCAAGCATTTCGGCTAAGATTTATAAGTTTAGTTGAATTTTTTTTCAAAAGAACGTCATTAAAAAGAATATTATCAAATTTTCAAGTAAAAAATGTTTGGTTATCATAAGGTAAAACCCTATTCCATGTCTATGTGCGACGTGGTCTTATGAGATACCCTTTTGTTTTCAATACCTATATTTTGAATTTATCACACTAGTCCCATGACTGACCCGAAGTTTATTTTTCCTTACACCTTAAACTATAGGTGTCCTATTTTCTTTGGGCAGTCAAGTAGTCAGGTAGCTTGGAGCATTTGGAAGGTGCCTGACGTATGAAGACTAGAAGGTCCTTTGTCTATAGTTATCTATTCTCAACTTTCCGTTATATCATGTATCATGTATTTTGTATCTACCAGCCCATACAAGGATATGCAGTTATAAATATCCTAGGCTAGGTTAGTACTTATCGTAACTCTAATGGATCACTTCGAGTGATTTATGTACTTTCCACCTGTATGATTATATTGTTTAATACGATGTCAGATTATGTTATTATTCTATTTTCTACCTTTATTTCTTATAAACCTTTGATTATCTGCCTTTCCGGCACTTGAATTTGTAGCACGTGAATACCATGGATTTATTAGTGTCGATCTTTAAGGGTCGAAAAGATGGGTCGTCACAGCTGGTATCAGAGCTTGGTTTTGCGAGTACCTAAGCCTTGATGGGGTCGACTCATTAGAGGTAGGGTTAGTAACACCCTAGAATGAGTTTAGTTAATGGGAGAGGGTATATATCAAACTAAATCCATCCAAAATCGTTTGAGATCTTAATACCTATTCCCTGAGACAATCTCGTCTGTATGTTCTAAGTTGTCTCTTTACTATATTCAAATAGTTAAAAATAAGCAATCGCAGAGGACGAGGAAGGGGAAGCAACAATATGAAAAATACTAATGGTTATAATGCTAAGGTGTGGAAGAATTAGTAATTCCAAAATAGCTTCAAACAAATTTCGATACTCTTTGCAAGAACTATACTAACTTAGGAGGGAAACAATTCTAAGGAACCGAGTCTATTGTTAAAGTACAAGCATGGCTCCATACTTGTAAGAGGATATTCAAAGGATTAAACGTAAGGTATTAGCAAAAGAGATTCTTGGCTTCCTAGTAGTTGCAAGAAGGAGCTCTCACGTGGTGGGAATCCATCACTTTGAATGAATCTAAAGACAACTTCTCATGGGCTAGATTTAAGGAAGTATTCAAGGAGCACTATATACATGCAGTTAGAAAATCTCGTCTTTACAGAAATTTCATGGACTTAAGACAAAAAGATATGTCTATAGAGGAATACTCAAATAAGTTCACCGAGTTATCTTGTTTTGGGCCGGGACTAATAGACACACCCTTGAAGAAGAATGAAATGTTTATTGTGGGAATGAAAGAGCAATATCAAGAACGAATGACTGGCCATGTAAAGGGAACCTTTATGGACCTACTAGATAGGTGTATATGATACGAAGCATTCATAAAAGAAATCCAATGGTAGACCAAGGAAATAGCAACAATCAGAGCAAGAGGAAGAAGTCATGGCAGGGAAAGAATGGTGGAGGGTACCAAGAGAAGTTTTACAAGGATGTTGTTTGTTTCAATTGCCGAAAGAAAGGCCATTTCTAAAAACACTATAGGAGTCCCAAGATGCAGAAGCAGGAAAGTATTTCTCCTGTGGTTTACAAAAGTCTTTGTTACCATTGCCATCAGCTGGGTCGCTAGAAGAACAAGTAACGGTCGTAGAAGGAAGAACATATTAAGGTATATGCTATAAAAGGTGAGCCTTCAACCGCTGAAGAAGCAAAGAGCAAGGGAGTCCTAGAAGGTAATTATGCGTTAATGATATTTCTGTTAGAGTTTTATTTGATACTGGAGCTTTCCATAGTTTTATTTCTAAGAAGTTAGTTGATAAACTAAAATTTACCTCTGGAATAATAGAAACCCCTCTCCGCGTAACTAATCCCATAGGCGGTACGACCAATCTCTGTATGTTCTATGAAAATGTAAGAGCCATCTTCCAAAATCCATCTATTCTTTTGCAACCTATTCATCCTTGATTTCATATGTTTGATATTTTACTCATAATTGATTGGCAATCCAAGTATATAGATATTCTAGAGTGCAATAATCAAGTAGTCATATTAAAGACTTTCAAGATGTTTTCAAGGAAGTAAAGAGTTTGCCCCTACATCGGGAAATAGAATTCCGAATTGACTTAATCCCTAGTGCTAAACCTATTATACATGTTATCCACTAGGATGGCTCCAAAGGATAAAAAATTGAGTTGGAAAACCAAACCGATGAATTGTTAAAGAAGGGACTTTAGACCAAGTCGATCAAGTTGGAGCGCAGTTGTAGTTTTCATTGCAAAGTCGGACGATTCCCTTAGATTTTGTGTAGACTACAAAGACCTAAATTGGCAAACAATTAAAACAATCCCACATAGATGACTTCTTTGATAAAATGATGCCTATGTATTCTCAAAGATGGACCTAGCTATGGGATTCCATCAGTTAGCAGAAGACTACATTCCTTTTACTGCATTCTGAGGGCCAAAGAGTTTCTATAAATGGTTGTTATGTCATGCGGACTAACCAATGCACCTGCCTATTTCATAGACATTATGAACAATGTATTTAGAGATGTATTCAATAAATTCATATTAGTCTTTATTGATGACATTCTCATATACTCAAAGATTAAAGAAGAACATGAAAGACATTTGGAGATTGTGTTGGAGATATTGAGGAGGAATGTACTGAAAGTAAAGTTCTCAAAATGTCATTTATGGGAAAAATAAGTAAGATTCCTAGGACATATTATGTCAGGAGATGGAGTTTCAGTAGACCCAAGGAAGATTTCAACTATACAAGATTTGGGGTATACATCGACTCCAAAGGACATCCACAACTTCTTAGGATTACCTGGACAATATAGAAGATTTATTCAAGATTTCTCTAAAATTTCTTCTCACTTGACAAAACTCACTATGAAGGATGCTAGTTTGAGTGGACATAGAAATGTGAAGAAGTATTTCAGGAACTTAAGAAGAGGTTAACCACTGCTCCCATATTAGCTATTGTTGATGAAACTGGCGGTTTAATCGTTTATATTGATGCTTGTGGAGAAGGAGTTGGTGTAGTCTTAATGCAATATGGAAAGGTCATCGCTTATCCGAGTAGAGACATCTGAAGATCCATGAAAAAAATTATGCGACCCACGACTTGGAGTTATTAGCCATGGTGTTTGCATTAAAAATATGGAGACATTATTTGCTGGGTAAGAAGTCCTTATGGTTTATTTTTAATAAACTTTAATTTGGCCCTAGTAAATAATAGTCCTTCTTTAAATAGGTGAAAAGTTTGATCTCTTCATGGATCAAAAATCTTTGAAATACTTTTTTCACTCAGAAGGATTTAAATATGAGGCAACAACGTTGTTTAGAATTCTTTGCATCGTATGATTTAGATATTCTTTATACACCAAAAAAGCCAAGGTTATGGCGGACGCACTAAGGAGTAAGCTTGCTATTACAGCTTATTTAGTAGTGGATCCAGCGTTGACTTATCTCAACAAGGAGAATCAGCTCAAGGATCCGATTCTTGCAAGAATAGCCAAGGAAGTGTAGAAGAATAAAATACCAAGAAGAGGTTAGGATTCAAGGTGGATGAGTAAGAAATTTTAAGGGTGAATAGAAGGTTATCTGTTCCCAATGTTGATGGGATTAGACAAGAAGCCTTAACAAAATGTCACAATTTCTCACTCGCAATACATCCCGGAGTTACTAAGATGTATAGAGACATAAAGAAGACTTTTTGGTGGGAGGGTATAAAGAGAGATAATTCCATCCGTGTGAGTAGATGCATAAATTTTCAATAGATAAAGAGTGACTAAAAAAAGATTGATGGGCTACTCCAACCACTTGAGATTCCAAAGTGGAAATGGGGACAGATATCCATAAACTTTATCAATGGCTTGCCTCAATCAAGGAAAGGGAATTAAGGCATCCATGTTACCATAGATAGATTCACTAAAAGTGCACACTTCATCCTAGTAAAACCCATAAGAACAACCCCAAGCTTGGATGAGATATATGTAAGGGAAATTGTTAGAATACATAAAGTTCCTTCATTATCATAAGCGATCAGGACCCAATATTTACCATTCGGTTCTAGGATGCCTTATAAACAGCTTTAGGGCAAAGCTGAATGTAAGTACCACATATCATC